>JANJGK010000003.1:50355030-50370030 GCA_039081455.1 Macrobrachium rosenbergii | reverse complement strand
CGGAGGCCTAAGGCTACACCTTCATGTTTTTGTATATATACCATTGTAACTTTCCACCTGTCCATATTCTACCAGTGAACAGGGGCACAGAAACAAGTGCCCGAAATATATGGTTTCAACGTTTAAATAGTGTTTTATGGGCCTTCTTATTTTCATATATATATATATATATATATATATATATATATATATATATATATATGTGTGTAATATATATATATATATATATATATATATATATATATATATATATATATATATATATATATATATATATATATATATATATATATATACATATATATATATATATATATATATATATATATATATATATATATATATATATATATATATATATGTATATAATATAAATACATATATAAATCAATAAATGTATATCTGTGTGTATATTATTATAATATAATATTATAGTATATAACCATTCTGTAAAAGTAAGAGGTGTCCTGTGTTTTTCATGTACTGTCTATGATTTTGATGTTTTTTCTTACAACTATTTCATATGTTGTGAAGTGTAATGAGGTGACTTTATGATGTAAGTAAATGTTGTGCAATGCTTATAAATGCTAGATGTTCTTTTGTGATTCGTGGGAGTTAAACTTTCAGAGATATTTTGGTAACCAGTTCAGATAAGTACATCCTGTTTTGCTGTTTGCTCAGCTGGGTATACAGCTGTGCAAGGAAATCTGTAAGCGAAGTGAGATGAGGGATCTGTGATGACAGTTGACAGCTTTTAACCGGGACTAGTTCCAAAGGCCTATGTGTCTGTTTACACAAGTGTACAGCCAGGAAGTGAACTGTCAATCATTTAGATAAAAGAGTAAAACATATTTCCTTTCCAAGCCAAGGAATACTGAGCTTCTTCTGTATTCCATGTATTCTGTTTGCAGAAAAAAGATTTCTGTATTCTGGGTATTCTGAATGTAGAAGAAGGGACTCAGGTTATTCTAAGATTTGAAATGACTAACTGGCAATCCAGGTTTGAGAATAAAAGCAGAGTTGGTGAACGAAAACAGTTAGTCTGATAAGGGGCTTGGTATTAGTAAGATCTCCCTCTTACTCTCTCAATTATTATTCATATAGAAGGGTGTAAAATCATGGTTACTCTCCTAGATACATAAGTTTTGTAAAACTCTCCCACAAGATATAATATTTTTTGAGAATGTTTTAAAATATTTGTGTTCTACAGCCATTGTGAAAAAGTGTGTTTTATAGATCACAAAATGGACTAAGGTAATGTGCTTATTTACTTGCATTGTATCATGTTTAAAACTGAAGTGTTGTCTTGGTGAAAGATAGTTGTGATTTTAATAAAAGGTGAGTTTAATCTTTTTAAAAGTGAAGGTAATCTTTTGAAAGACTGATATAATCTTTAAACATATTTTGTCTTAGTGAAATTGCTGTTGGTATATTTATTTCTGCATATTACTTCCTTATATGTCCGTGTTTTCATATTATTATCATATGCTCATGTGTTTATAATTTCACATTGCTACCCAAAGTTTGTGTTGGTAATTAATTAGTGTTTTGTTGGTGTTGGTTTCACTGAGATTTCAGTGAATACTTATGTTGATTTCAAGTATTAATATTTCAGTAAATACTTATGTTGATTTCAATAATTGAGATTTCAGTGAACATTTGTGTTGATTTCAATTATCA
This sequence comes from Macrobrachium rosenbergii, assembly GCA_039081455.1. Classification (NCBI taxonomy): domain Eukaryota; kingdom Metazoa; phylum Arthropoda; class Malacostraca; order Decapoda; family Palaemonidae; genus Macrobrachium; species Macrobrachium rosenbergii. The sequence goes on along the minus strand of JANJGK010000003.1, from coordinate 50,368,350 downwards.
ACACTTACATTATAGTCTGGAGTGAGTGTTAAACACTTGAATTTTGCTTAATTAAATTGATTTCTTGAGAAATTAAAGTTTTGTGAGTTAATCTTGGTTAAGAAATACTTAAATCTTACACTGTTGTCAAGTAAGTAAATCTTTTCGAGATTGTGAACTCTACTTATAACTTTTGAACTTAGAAATAAATTTGTCTGTTTAAAGTTTTAAAAGCACAGTGTTTCATTTTGACCACCAGTGATTAGAGATATTTGTGTGTGTATTCAAGGTAAGTGATATATCTGTCTAGTTCTCCTTTATCAAAGTGAAGTAGAACCAGGGAAACAATTATAGTATTTGATGGAGTGATGCCCTTTTTCCCCCTAGTCTGTTTATAGCTTATCAGTTGTTACCTCACTCACAACTTGATAAATTTAGACTGATTTTTCAATTGATAAGCAAGTTTTAAGGGATCACTGTACCTTTAGAGTATTCAGTCTTAATATTATTGTTATGAGGTTTCAAGTATCTGGCTGAAATGAGGTAAATTTTTGGTCTTATTATTTGTGTAATACCAGGTACTTGACCACTTCGTGACAATATGCAAATATATATGAATTTTTATTACATCACCAATATTTATATGCAAGCTGAAGCTACAAATGTCGTTTAATATCCAGTACACTCTACCTCAGAAATACAGAAATAATATATGCATATATACGTATACCGAAGGGGAATTATTATAATTGATGATAAGAAGTTCGTCGTCTCACAGGCTTGAACTTCCGAACACGAGAACTCACGACATTCAGTGATGCCTTAGTATGTACACAGAAGGGAATTATAGGTGAAAGCCGGATAAGCTAAGGCATCACTGAACGTCGTGAGTTCTCGTGTTCAGCGGTTCAAGCCCATGAGATGACGAACTTCTTATCATCAACTGTAATAATTCCCCTTCGGTATAATGTACTGTATATATGCATATATTATTTCCGAGGTAGAGCGAATTGGATATTAAACGACATTTGTAGCTTCAGCTTGTATATAAATCATGGTGATGTAATAAAAATTCATATATATATGCATATTGTCACGAAGTGACCAAGTACCTGGTTATTACACAAATAATACGACCAAAAAATTTACCTCATTTCCGAGGTAGAGCGAATTGGATATTAGAAATTTATAGCTTAATGCATATATATATATATATATATATATATATATATATATATATATATATATATATATATATATATATATACGTGTGTGTGTGTGTTTGTGTGCGTGTGTAATGAGTGTCATAACTTGATAACTTGATTAAAATAAAATATTATCATATATGTGTGATTAGGAAAATGCATAATTAACCTTACACTTAAAGATTTGGAATATAACCCCATAATAAGGTTGAAAAAGTACTCAATGAAGAGAAAATAAACGAAGTTACCGAAACCAAGCAACTATGGCCCAAATAGAGATGGATCACAGATCGAATTTGTCGAACAGGACTGAACTGTATAGTTGTTACAGTGATTATCTACTCATTCAGCTGAACTGCTTTGGGTTGTTTGTGCAATATAAGTGCAATCTCTTTAGAAGAAAAAGTTCTCAGACTTTTATCTGGGAACCAAAATGTTCTGGGTTATCTGTTCCTGATGAAGTGATATCATCCTTTTTTCCTAAGACACTGATACATTTTTGTATAAGACTTGCATAAATTCCTTTCCAAGTATCCGCAAGTCAAAGACAAGGAAAAATTAATAGGGGAGAAACTGCAGGAAATATATATGAATGTATGAAGATCAGTAGAAAGTAGATTTTATCCTAACATTTAAACAAGGAAATGCCATTGAAGGAATAAAGTATAAATTGAGAGGAGAAAAGTTTTTTTTTTTTAATTTGTCGCCTTCATTTTTTCATTCCTTTTTTCCGTACGTTCAGACAACTACTTTTGAGGAAAAAAAATAGAAAACCGAATTTTTGCTAATTTTCAATTTGACAATAACTGAGGTCAATCAATGTATGTATAAACTGAGAGGAGAAAAATGTTTTTTAAAAAATTTTTGCTAATTTTCAATTTGACAATAACTGAGGTCAATCAATGTATGTATAAACTGAGAGGAGAAAAATGTTTTTTAAAAAATTTGTGGCCTTCATTTTTTCATTCCTTTTTTCCGTACGTTCGGACGACTACTTTTGAGAAAAAAAAAATAGAAAACCGAATGTTTGCTAATTTTCTATTTGAAAGTAACTAAGATCAATGTATGTTTCGTTTGTTTGGCTACTTAATGGAGAAAAAAAAAATACAAAATGAAATAATAATAGGCAAAAGGAAAAACTGCAACGAGAGTGAGACCGCAGGTACAACTGAGCCTGGCGCCTCGCGCTCAGCTAAGTGGAAAAAGCGAATGGAAACCACAAGCGCCTCATGAGCCGGAGTTCGACGGCCTTGAGAACTTTGTTAAACCGGTTGTCAAACAGCCCTTTCCCATGAGCTGCCACTACCTTCTGGAGTCAAATGCAAGACAAACTTTCAAATTTTGTACAGATTTTCAAAAGGCGAGGGTTATCATTAGGAAGACAATCACATCCTATGCCAATGATAGGAGGTTGTGCTGATAAGATAGGGAATGCCAAATCTGTCAGCAGATGTGGCTCGCTGTTTCTACAAAAACTGACTTGTACTGTACCAGTACAATGGTTTGCATTTTTATTTAACAAATGTCTACACAAAACTTAAAAGGATATTGGGCATTGCATGTGATTTAGAGTGTAGTGAAGATTATACAGTGAGGATGTAAGCGTTTATAAATGTTCATAGTGACCCCCAGTAAGAGTCTGAAAAACTTTTACAATTAATATTTGATAACTTGTTCATAGAAAATTTCACTTCAAACTGCCATAGAGTAAATCTGGTAAAGTTTTTACAGTCTGGTGGGGCTATATGATGTCTCACATGGTCAGGTACAAACAATAAGGGCTAAGTGGCTGCTATCAGGGATGCCGGGAAAGATTCTTTCTAATTTTTCCAGTGTCGTGCTTCCACTGACCCATATTTTCAAGAACACAAAATTGAAATAGATTAGTCAATGCGACATTCTGTCTGAATGTAAAAGAACTATTAACAACAATTAGCAGTCAAGATCTGGTTATTCCAAATTCTGAGTTGATTAAATTGTCAAAGATTGCCAGGGATGTAGGAGAGGGAATTCTTTTACTCCAAACAAAATCCGTGAAGGCGTTGATCGTCCAATGTGTTACTTTTCTAAGAAATTTGGAAACCATCAAAGCATTATTGTCAGCAGGATCCAGTAATTGTAATTCTCTCACCTTCATTTGTAAAATGGAAGATAAAAATCAGAGGTTGGAAAGGAAGAGTTTCCTGTTATTAAGCATATCTATGGCAAGGTTAATGTTAGAGACGATCATTTTACACATACACACACGACACATACATATATATATATACTTATATACACATATACATTATATATGTGTGTCTGTGAGTGTGTGTGTGTATATATATATGTATATATATATGTATATATATATATATATATATATATATATATATATATATATATATATATATATATAGAGAGAGAGAGAGAGAGAGAGAGAGAGAGAGAGAGAGAGAAAGAGAGAGAGAGAGAGAGAGAGAGAGAGAGAGAGAGAGAGAGAGAGAGAGAGAGAGAGACATACATACATACATATGTATATATGTGTATGTATGTATGTATATATACATGCATATATATATACATATATATATAATATATATATATATATATATATATATATATATATATATATATATATATATATATATATATATGAAAATTAACCGCAATTGAAATATGGTAGATGGAACGTTGCAAACTTAGAGAGCCTTTTTAAGCGTTTTATATATATATATATATATATATATATATATATATATATATATATATATATATATATATATACATATAACGCTTAAAAAGGATCTCTAAGTTTGCAACGATCCATCTACCATGTTCCAATAACGGTTAATTTTCATCCGCAATTCCTTAGAGTTAGTTGCTGCTGCATCCTGACAAGAGGCAAAGGGCGTGACGGATGTCACGTCTTATTTCTTACTCAAAGAACTCCGTCATGACTTCCGGCGTTCATAGGGTTCGGCATCACCCTTCTCTCCTTCTCTAAGGTCAAACCTAATATCGGTTTCCCCACTCTTTTTCTTTCTTTTTGTAAAAGAAAGAAGTAGCATCTAAGCACACAACAAAAGGAAGAGGGAAAAGCTTACAATTTTTTGGAATATAATCCAGTTACGAAGTGTTACACACAACGAGAGCCATGTTTTGTGAAAAATTAAACACTAAGGATTTTGTTTGTCAGGTGTTCAGGTTTTAATTTAGCAGAAAATGCAGGTATCTTATCAGAAGCCCTCAAATTATCTGAAGCTATCAGCGATATTTATAATGGCAACTTGCCATCATTAAAGAAAGATGATGCAAACGTCAGGAAGACCTTCCTTATCAACAAATGCAGATGAAGTAAGCAGATTTTTATCACAATGGAAATTAAAATTCATGAAGCACTCGACTTACCTTTCGTGAAGGACAAGAGATGCTCATTGTGAGGAGCGCTGATCGCGTCACACAAGAGAACCAGAGCTCTAGATGGCTGAGACAAATAATCTACATGAAGGTTGAGCGTAGGAGACATGCTGTTCTCTTTTGTCTGGTTCTGCCTCGCTGAAGAGTGCTTGATCAGGAGATTCCTTGAGGAAGACTGAAGTAACGCAGTGCTGGTGGTCAAGTAGAAATCCCGGGAGTATAGCGGAGTTTTCCCACAAGGAGGCCGCGTGTATTCGTGTCTAGACGAAGCGCCGTTGTGAGCCAGGACGATGTTCCTTGGTTGAGGAAGCTGCTTCATTGTCTACGTGCGTTTGTATGTTCGTCGGCGCGTCACAACAATTCCTTTTGGTCTCTTATATGCGCCTTACTTAAGAAGGTCACTCCAAGGTTAACCTTGAAAGTGCATTTTATCTGAGGTGATTAGCATCACTGGAAGTTACCAAATTTAACAAAAACACCAGAACTAACCGTTGCTAGGGGGCAAAACTTACTTCGTTTTCGCGAGCAGAAAAATTTATGTTTCTACTACCAGAAATCTCTCTTCGTGGGGATTTTCGCCATATTTTCGTATAAATGAATGATAACAGCGCGAGCGCGAGCACCCCCACCCCAACACAGGCATGCGCGCGCGCACACACACACACACACACACACACACACACATATATATATACATATATATATATATATATATATATATATATATATATATATATATATATATATACACATATATATATGTGTGTATATATATATATATATATATATATATATATATATATATATATATTATATGATTTTTCGGCACTAGACACGTATAACTTCTATAAATTCACAAAATTTAAGCCACAAACATTATCCAATGTCGAATCCACCATACTTTGTGAATAACTTACACCCAAGATCGTTGTATCTAAACCAAAGTTCCAGGATCGACTCCTGGCTGGGGCGGAGGCACTTACCAATTATATTTTTCCAGGGATTCGTGTTATTCCCAAGGTAGAGTGAATTCGATACTGAAGCACATTTGAGGCTTAATATATATATATATATATATATATATATATATATATATATATATATATATATATATATATGTGTGTGTGTGTGTGTGTGTGTGTGTGTGTGTATGTGTGTTGGGGGGAGGGGGGAAGATTAAAACTTCTCGGTTGTTGCTGAGAGTTTGACTTCAAAAATGCCTTCTGTTGCCAGTGCTCCATATTTTGTTCTAAATTACTATATTATCTGTAATATTATATATTTTCATGGACGATACCAGTTTCTACATCTTGTTTGATATAGTAAAAACTACCGTAGAGAAGACTATGTCCTGAAACGAGTTGACGAGAAAAAAAAGGATAAAACCCTCGGGAAAGAAAAGTAGAGACAAAGACTAGACTGATGAGTCAGCCCATGAATCAAGGTCTCATTTTCTTACGGGTAAAATTCGACTTCCTTTGGTATTCATACAGCTTTACCGAGAGAGAGAGAGAGAGAGAGAGAGAGAGAGAGAGAGAGAGAGAGAGAGAGAGAGAGAGAGAGAGATTGAGAGAGAGAGAGGAGGGTTGGAGGTGGATTTACTAGTGTGTAATTTCAAATAGTTAATTCTGTTTTTAGACAAATTTGCTGTTTCATTATTTACCTCAGGAAATCTTTCGATTTTCGTTGTAACAGCCCTGTGTCGCCGCATTCATCCCTGGCCAGATTTTTTTCATGCCTTAAGACACATTAGGAAGTTTCCTATTGGTCTGACAAGGTCACTCTGACACACACCTGCTTGTATAATCCTCTTGCCTCTCTCGCTTTTTATTACTGCAGTTTGAATGTTGACACGTTCACTCCTTAAAGTTTCCTGGAAGTTCGTTATAGCCTTGGCAGGAAGAAAATGTATTGGCCACAAGCGGTGTTGTTTTAAATGTTCCCTTTCAATTCAGTAATTAGACAAAACATGCTGTAAATGATATATAAAGTAAAGGTTGTAATATTGGTGGACGAAGTACGCAGAATGACTCCTACAATCGTTGAAGAAATGACAGGCTAAACATAGTAATTATATTTAACCTTACAATTCAAACGGTATATTTCAGAAGCTACTCTTGATTATTTTTTTTATTATAATTATTGCTGTTATTTCATAGTTACTTAGGCTACTCCTACTTTGCTAATCGTTGTCTCCTCCAACGCCAAGTAAGCCAGTGGCCCTCTGTGAAATTCCACCATTCATGTCTTTCATGTGCTTTCACTTCCACAATTCTCCACGCATCTCGAGCCTCTTTTCTAATTGTTCTCATCCAAATAGGCCTGGATCTTTCAACCCTTCTGGTGCCCACAGGGCCGCTGTTAACACTCCGCATGCTATTCACCCAAGGGTATATTATCTTATGAATATCACTTTCATTCCATCCTGCCATTTATCTCTCAATAATTTTCTTAAAGCTTTATTTTCAAATTAAAAATCTTTTACATATAGTTTTATCGTCGTGCCATGGTCCATGCCTGTATAACAATACAGACTGTAAATTCGCATGCAATTTCTATCTTTGATTCCAGCTCTTATTCAACCTGCCATTATGCTTTGCTTTTTTTTAGCCTTCAACTAAATTTCAACTCATTGTTCCTAAATATTTGAAAGATTCATTCTCATTATTCCTTTCTCCATCTAATGTTATTTCGTCCCTTTGTGCATCCTGTCCTTATTCTATTTTTACACGTGCTTTTGTTTAACTTGACTTCTGCGTCTGTTTGTCTGTCTATCCTCAAATCTCGTAACTCAATTTCCGACCTGTTCCCTTCGTCCGATGGACATGAAATTGTGCATGGTTACTCAATCCTGGTAACAGTACAACCTTACATGATCAGTAGGTCAGCAGTAACCTCTAGTGACCTTGCAGTGACCTCTCCCAGTATCTCATGATTTGTATGAAACTCTTCGGGTTTTTCACAACTTCTTTGACTAGGTAGACTCTATCTTCTATGTAACCCCTCCCCCTTCCCTCTTCCATCGCCCTCCCCTTCCTTTTTCTATCCCCCTCCCCCATCACACGATCAAGTGTTAATTTAGCTGTGTCCTCCCCACCTCCTCCCCTTCCCTCTTCCATTCCCTTCCCCTCGCCCTTCCGGTGCATGCGATCAAATGTTAATTTAACTGTGTCCTCCTCCTCACCTTCCCTCTTCCATCCCCTTACCCTTCCCCCCCCTCCCGCTTCCGGAGCATGCGATCAAGTGTTAATTTAACTGTGTCCTCCCCCTCCCCTCCTTTCTTCCCTCCCCTTCCTTCTTCCCTCTCCTCTTTTCTCCTCCCCTCCCTCTCACCTTCCATCTTCCCTTCCTCTCTCCCTCCCTCTCACCTTCCCCTTCCCCTCCCCTTCCCCCTTCCCTCCTCTTCCCTCTTTCTTCCCCTCCCTCTCCCCTCCCCTCCACTTCCCTCCCTCCCCCCTTACCTCACCCCCCCCATAAACGGATATCAGTTTCGTTAACTACAATCATAAATCGGTTGCAATTTCTGTCAAAACTAAAAAATATAAAATAAAAAAAAATATGCTTTTATTAAACTGCACTAAAACGTAAAAAATATTTTGATACACACCAAGACTTTCTTACAGTCAATCACGTATCCAAAAATGAAAGCGCGGACGCCAAACATGGAAGGAAACGTTATAAGACAAGAAACATTTTTTTTTTTTTTCGTGCAGCAATTCCTTCCATGTTCGGGGCCCATGATTTCATTTTTGTGGGCATGATTGATTGTAAGAAAATCCTGGTGTGTCTCAAAATATTATTTTTTTACTTTTTAGTGCATTTTAATAAAAGCATGTTTTAAATTTTTATATTTTTTTATTCTTAGATTTATATTGAGTACCATCTCTTTAGATATATGATACGTTCTAACGAGCAAGCTTTGTAAATCTTGTGGTGTTTTGCTGACTAAAACAGAATGATGTGCATTTTCTAAGTGTGTCTAATTTCAACTGTTACTACAATCTATACCTTCTCTACCATATGCTTTCACTTGGTTCATTATAAAATCTATGAAAAGAGCTAACGACAAAGGTGAAAAAATTTGCCCTTGCAGCTCCCAACTATTTACTGCAAATTCACTTGACAAAACCCCGTTAACACTAACTTTGCATCTACCTCGTTCATAAATCATTTCAACTTGCTTCGCATATTTAACTGAATGCCATAGTGACGCAAGACCTCCTATGATAATGGTCTATGGACAATGTCAAATGCCTTCTCACAATCAACATGAGTCATCAGAAAGAGATTTTATAAATTCCCGACTCCGCTTCACAAAGTCTTAACACAAACATCTGATATAATTGTAGTTTCTTCCTTTTCTAAAACCAGCTTGTTCATCTCTAGCCTACTGAAAATAAGCATACAGAACATTTTCATCTCATCCGACGCAAGTGCAATGTCTGTAGGTACCACATTCACGAGCGTATTATTATTGTGGCTTTAAACGCTATTCACATATAAAAACCAACAAATAATATATCAAAATAAAGCCGAGAACTTTACCTTTACAACGATACCGTAGTATTAAAAATATCTTTACAAATAAGAAAGTTATTGAGGGTTCCGTGAGTTCTGGGTTTTCCGCGACAGGGTTCCGGTGAATAAAACCTGGCCCCACATTCAGTCAAGTAACCCTCGTTTGGTGCCTCTTTTAAAACTCCAGTTCCCACTCATCCGTCTTTGGTTCCTCATTCCATACTCTGCAAACAGCCTAGGCGTTATTTCAGCTTCAGCTAGAATCACCTCTGCAGCGATTTTACTGTCATGCCACCATTATTAAATTCTACCATCACTTGAGCTTTATTATTTTCTTCCTTAATTCTTTTTAAATCGTGCCTTTGCAACGGCATGGTTTAAAAAGAATTAAGGAAGGCGGAACATGGTCCCCTAATTATTAGACACAAATGACTTTAACAAAATATGACAAAGATTGTCAACAAACGAACACTAATATATGTATTTTATATTTCTTCAGATGCTCCAGTTCCTCGCTGGGCGGGTGGGTTCCGTTCTCAGCTAGCACTCTGCTGGCCGCAAGTTCGAATCTCCGACCGGCCAATGAAGAATAAGAGGAATTTATTCCTTATGATAGAAATCCATTTCTCGCTGCAGTATCGTTCAGATTCCACAATAAGCTGTAGGTCCCGTTGCTAGGTAACCAATTGGTTCTTAGCCACGTAAAATAAATCTAATCCTTCGGGCCAGTCCTAAGAGAGCTGTTAATCAGCTCAGTGGTCTGGTTAAACTGAGGTATACTTAACTTTTTTCAGATGCTCCGACTTTTGTAAACACTGAATCCAACGGGGAGATCTAATATGAAACTATAACTTCTAGGTGAGATAATGAGTGAAAGGGTTCTCAAAGTCCAGGAAGGAGAATGAGAGCATGATTGAGGCGAATGGTGAGGTCATGGTCTAGGTATGTCCCTAGACCGTGGGTGAGGTGTGGTTAGGAAAGTTCGATATACTGCTGATGATCCTTTTGTGTAAGTTGAAAGAATAAAAAATGGTAATCCGTTGCCAAGCTGCTATAAATTTATTACACATACATACATACATACATTATATATATATATATATATATATATATATATATATATATATATATATATATATATATATATATATATATATACACTGAGTGTTTCGAAATTAGAGACCTCCCCCTCCACAGAACAAATGGAAAGTTATGAAGTTTTCTGCTATAGCCTACCTCCAAGTACATTATTTTAAGTTTCTATTGAGCTATTTTTCATTTTACATTTCTTGTATTTTCAGACTGAGTGACCGAGTTAGATACAGCCATGGCTAATGGCTCAGAGGAAATCAGATGGATTGACTGAATCTGGTATATAACCTTCAGAGAGGCCATGGATGCTGGCACATCCTTCATTTCACGTTCCTGGATAGCTAAATACATTAAAAAGAATGAATCCTTTGTTAAAAGAAACTGGAACAAAAATCCATATGACTGTCATTGCGAAAAGAGTGAGAATCTTGGAAGGCCTGAAGTCCTTTCTCAGGACTCAAAAGACATCATAGCTGAGGCAGTTGGTAGACCAAGAAAGTCTTTATGTAAATTGGCGCTTGAACTAGAAACGAAAAGGGGGAAAGAAGAGAAGTTACAGTGCTGTATATCGTGAGTTGAAAAAATCTGGTATCAAGCCATTTCCTGTTATCAGCAAGCCCAACATCACTCAGTGACAGAGAGAAGGCTGTGCATGGTTTTGTGGTTCATTTCTTAAAGATTGGGAAGAAACTGACTTTCTCCATGTTGCCGCATCAGATGAATTCTCCATTTACACAGTCAGGAAGCCATATCATAAAAATTAAATCATTTGGGCTGCAAAGTTGGATGATATCAGCAATGATGTGCACTACCACCAAGTTGTAAAATTTCCTGAATGTTTGGGAATTTTCCTCTGTTTCACAGCCAGACAGTTAATGTGGATCATCAAAGAAAAAGGACAGTCATGGAATGGCGAATACTTCAGAGAAACTGTGCTTACTGGTGGAGTATTTCCTTTCCTCAAAGATCCTGAAAATGTGTCATCTGTTGATGAAGTCACATTTTTGCATGATAAGGCACCATGTTTCAAGGCTCTTAAGACACAGGAGCTGCTTAGAAACAGTGGTATCGATTTCTTCTCGTCAAGTGAATTTCCAGGTAGCTCCCCTGACCTTAATGTGTGTGAAAACATTGGTAGTATCTTAAAGGATCATGTTGAAGCACGCACAGTGAACTATGATGGTATACCAAGCCTTGACGACCTGCGAAGAGAGGTGACTGAAGTGCTCAGGGAAATGGAGTTTGAGTCTCAGCCTTTTTGCAATTTGCTGAAATCATACCCCTCAGGAACGCTGGCTGTGGTACAGACAGAGGGAGGCCACACAAAATATTAAATACTCAGAGAGAAACTTAAATAAATACCTGTTCTGAATTACTTTTGTTTTTGTCCATATCAATTTTAGTTTATGCTGTAGAGGGGGGGCTCTAATTTCGAAACACCTTGTATATATATATACACGGGCGTGCGTGTATGTGTGAATGCTTTCTTGTAGCACTGTAGTCTATGAAAGAAAGATTTATTTCATTTAAATAGGGAATAAGATTTTTGAGATTAAATATTCCAGTGAAGTTGCTAATCCTGTGAAGAAAGGAAGTCAGGATGCCATTTGATTTGACCACTTCCATACACCTAGGACATTTACTTCAGAATAGTTCTTGGGATAAGACTGTCTTAAGATCCCCGTCTCCAGTGTTCACCAGATAAGTTTATGTTTGATTAATGATTGTAGATTCCAGATTCTCCCGTTTGTTCAGACAAAGACCTTGAAAAGCTTAATCTTCTCCTTTGAATACTGTGTAAATGATGAGGTCAGCTTGTTTCTTGGTCATTAATACATTAAAGAACAAACTCCCAAAAGTGCTTGGACAATGATAAATGATATTGGACATGATATAATCAGTGATATCATAAAATCCAGCAAGTAAAAGCAGCAAGAGAAGATTTTATTGCCAGTCACTGGAAAACAGAAATGTGATTATAAGTCTGTGGTAACTGAAGACAAGATTGAGCCGAAAGATGCATCCAAAGGCACCAGAACCAGGCAATTCTAGTGTCAATTGAGGGGCGTAATTCAAAAGTTAAATAGAAATAAAATCGCAGGTGAATAACATGGAGATTCAACTCATATGTAAAGCTCTTCAACAACTGAATGAAGTAGAATAGAATGTAGAGTTTAGGCCAAAGGCCAAGCGCTGGGACCTATGAGGTCATTCAGCGCTGGAACGGAAATTGACAGTAACAAGGTTTGAAAGGTGTAACAGGAGGAAAAACCTCGCAGTTGCACTATGAAACAACTGTTAGGAAGGGATGGATAGTAAGATGGAAGAAAGAGAATATGAACGAAGGGATAATAAAAGGAATGAAAGGGGCTGCAGCTAGGAGCCGAGGGGAAGCTACAAAGAACCTTAAGTAATGTCTACAGTGCACCACATGAGGTGCACTGACGGCTCTACGGGGAACTGAATGAAGTAAATGAATATCTACAGTTGCAAACGAGTGGAATGGTAGAAGTAGTCAAATAGTTAAAGCTACACCTACCACCATTTCTTCTAATAACTGCATATGAAGATAGTCGGAGGGAGAAATAGCAGTCCTTGTATCCAGCTTTGATGACACCTGACTGCTAGAAGGATTCATATTCATCGAAGTATTTTACACATGCTGGAGAAAACTATTACAAAAGGCAGGAAGAGGAAGGAGAAAAGAGGTTAGTTCTAACTAAGCAGATGCTAATGGGCACAGCAGCATAGGAAGTGAAAGGATGGCAATCGGAGTGAATTGCAATGTGGACAAAATTCAAAACATGTTTACTGAAATATTCTGTCCTATTTCTTATGCAGAAATAGGATATTGCTAGAGGGATATCCTCTGAAAATAAGACTGGCAGAATCAATGCTAAGTCAGAAGAATGCCGAATGTGGAAAAAGGATAGAAAAGGAAGACGAACACTAACGCAAGTTTCCAGTAAAAGATCAAGATCAGCCCTTGAAACAGCTCACACGCTGTGCCCACTATATGAACGACATATAACGGAAGAAAAACTGGACACAGGGAAACTTAAGGAAAACTGACAAACCTCCTCAGCAGGGCCAAGTAAGAGGGTGGTGGCAGGAGTGACTACTGGCA
>JANJGK010000003.1:50310030-50352530 GCA_039081455.1 Macrobrachium rosenbergii | reverse complement strand
TTTTATTATATATATATATATATATATATATATATATATATATATATATATATGTATGTATACAACCATGTATATAATTATATATATATATGTATATATATATATATATATATATATATATATATATATATATATATGAAATTGTGTAATACATATGGTTCATGTTTGTCATGCTAGGAGTTTAGAATTAGAACCTGAACTTCCTGAAACTGAAGGTGGCAAGTAGTCCCTAATAAATTTCATTGAATCTACATGGACATCTTTTAAACCCCGTTCGCATTGGCAACTCCCAACATATATGTATTTTCTTGTTCACTGATAACTGTATTGAATGATATATGATTACACAACGCTTAACGAGAGTTTTTTTTTTTTTTTGCACATGCTCTTTGCCCTTTCACATTCGTGTTTGCGTGTCCTCGATTCATAATAAATGGCGAGGGCAAGAATTTATCATTTATGTGATGGAAACCGCTACGAAAATGTTCAAAACAGACTATTTTGTGGCCTAGGCAAGGACAGTTGTATGAGTTCCCGCCCTTTCCCCAACACCACCAGAGAAAAAAATGCCATTTTATACATATAAAATCAGAGATTTTGCAGAAAAAAATAGAAAAAAACATTAGTCTTCTAAACCTATTCTAAATTGCAAGAATAAGTAACGTACGATGTCAGCATCACCAACATTAAAAGTACAATATCCATTGGCATGCGAGTGGACCACACTGGGGCAACATGAGCTTTCACTCAAAAAACTGATGCTACATGCAGTTGCAATGCAAATAAAGCGAGTGATCCCTTCTTGAATGTATAAATGGAAATTACGGATAGATTAAAAGTTACAGGGTTGAGAAAGACGTTTTTGATGCACAAAATGAAAATTTCAAATCACAATCCAATAATTAAAAGAAAAAATAGCGGTCTGACATTGTCAAATATACGTTATCAAACAAGTTTAAACTTGAGAATCAATGGCTGGTAAAATACAAGTGCACTAGGAAATAATGATTTTGGGTCTCAGATAAGTGTAAACTGAAAAACACTTGGCATGTGCATATTTTAGCCATTACAACAACTATTCAGACCATTTATTCTAGACACATTTAAGGATGTGCACCACATGAGGATAACTGCCATAACCGACCCGTCTTGTTACCACAGTATTTTCCTTATAGCCAAACAAAATTAATAGATAAATAAATGAAATGATCGACATAATTAAACGTGTTCCATACAGGTTTCAATTTCAGACAAGTCAAAATTTCACACTGCGGCCTTTATCTTTGACCATTGGATCACCAATTCAACCAGATAATTTTTAACACTGGGGAAAGTATTTTGACTTCCGTAATCCAATGGCCTTAAGAGAGAGAGAGAGAGAGAGAGAGAGAGAGAGAGAGAGAGAGAGAGAGAGAGAGAGAGAGAGAGAGAGAGAGAGTTTGATCTTTGAGAAACTGCAATCACCACGTGCCAGTGATACTGGATATTTGAGAAGGATCCTTAGAGCAACGGAGACTTAGGGCATTAGGCATGTCATTCTGAAATTTTTAGGTTAGTGTGAAGGGAAGTTACTTCTTGTGGAGGCACAAACTTCTGGAAGAATTCTAGCTATCGTTACAAATTCGCAACACAGATTTCTAGTATCATGTCTTTGTTTCCATTAACATCTTTGTTTCTATTACGCATTAGTGACTTTTCCAGATCTCTGTAGTCTCTAAGTAGGCCGACGTCTTAGGTAAATATTTTTCTATACGCTACATTTCATACAGGAAGGCGATTAGTGAACCAGATTGCTGTAGTCGCTGGAAGCTGTCTTCAACGGATTGCATGGGCACCGGAGATAATGGCGTCTTGTTTGATTTGTATTCCCAACATGCCAATAGAAGAAAACTTTGATACAATAATGAAATCAAACACTATTTTGCAAATCTTCATTGCTTGATTAGAATTACATATTATAGGTACGGGTTTGTCGTCCATAAATTTTCAGGCTTTTTACAGATACATAGATGCTTTTACTTTGCAAGAACTATATACACACACTTTACGGGCTGCTCCAGGAGCAAGACCCCGTACCAGCACCAGGCTGGCTTAATTTTAAACAACTACATACACACACACACACCCACAAACACATATGTGTATGTGTATATATATATATATATATATATATATATATATATATATATATATATATATATATATATATATAATAAATATATATATATATATATATATATATATATATATATATATATATATATATGTATGTATATATATATATATATATATATATATATATATATGTGTGTGTGTGTGTGTGTGTGTGTGTGTGTGTGTGTGTGTGGTGTGTGTGTGTGTGTGTGCGTGTGTGTGTAGAATCTACTGGTCACTTTTTACCAGATACATATGTAATTTTAATAGCTACAACGCCCTCTTAACTTCTCGAATTCTTCGCGCTTTTTGGATAAGCTTATCAATAGGCCGCTTTAGATCCAAGTGCAAGAAATCTGAAGTCCCATAATCACAATGAGATCACGTTGCCGACCTGACCTCGAGATGGATAAAAGTCTATTGCCTCTCATACATACATATACCTGTCGAATTCATATATCTATTAGAGCTAGAATAGACCTATCCTCACCATCGTAGCCAAGTGAACACTCATCTTGTCACTTTTTACCAGATATACAAATGCAATTGTAATGGCCATCTTGTCGAGGAACATGACAGTGAAGACAAAGATTATTGTACCTTTGCAGTTGATGATGGAGAGGTGCCAACAGTACACAGTTTGGATGCACCATTGACCCGAGAGTTGGTCAGGTCCACTTGGAAAGCTTCCTGATTGACTCCAGTGTGAATCGTAATGTAACTGGGTGAAATAGGGTGATCAACTTAGAACTGCCTGAAATAAAACAGGGTGGTCTGTCAGTCAACGATGGAGAAGAGAGTTCTGTGCCCCTTTACCAGTGAACCTTCGTCCATTATTGGAATATTCACGAAAGATTTCAGCTGTACAGAGACTGGCGTTCCATATCAAGCTGACTGTAGCTACAGAGAAATATGTTAGATCACTCCTCAACAGACAGACCGCTGAAATGCTGGGTATCTTACATCTTGGCCCTGAACCTGGCGTAGCTCAGGATATTGAGGGTGACATGTATAGGAATCACCCAAAACTGCTCAGTGGGAAAGAGGGTGTATTGAAAAACTTGAACTAAAACTGTATATTGATAAAAGTGTATATCCACTAGCCCAGCTGCTAAGATGTATTGCTTTTGGGTCCTGGGAGAGGGTGGACAATAAGTTAGGCGAATCACTTGATGTGGGTATTATGGAGAAAGTCCCAGTTTCACAACTTGTGGTGGTCCTGAAGGATAACAATACATGTGTGTGTGTGCTGGTAAATAGCATATCATCATTAGAGAGAGACACCCTATTACACCAATTAACAAACTGTTGATCAATTTGAGTGACAGCCAGTACTATAACAAAATTCCTCAAAATGGGATTACACCAATAAGTTTAGCCGAGGACTTAAGGAGAATTACCACATTTGTGACAAACTAGGGTATTTTCCAGTATACTTCAATGCCCAAAAGATATCAGAAGACCATCAGAGAAGTCTTTTCAGACTTGAAAGTCCTGAAAAATTAACAATATAAATGATGTCATTAATGGTCTATGGTTGGAACTTAGAGGAGCATGATACAAGGCTACTTGCAGTCTTGGATCTACTGGTTGAAATCGGACTCACACTAAACCGGAAGAATTGTGAATTTTATCTAAGAAATTAACTTTCTTTGGTCATGAGCTGACATGTACTGCAGTAAGTTCAAGCCCAGAAAAGATTGGAGAGACTAAAGGACTAGCACAGAGGCTCTTGCTTATTTTAAAGTGGATTGTAGAATCGGCGTCATCGTGGATGTTTCCCCGTATGCACTTGAAGCTGTTTTGATGCAACTGTGAGGAGACACCTGAAAGGCTGTGTCCTATGTGTCTCAAAGTCTGACCCAGGTTGGACAATTATACAGAGAGAAAAGAATGAATCCTTAACTCTTGTATGGGATGCAAATGTTTTAGCTCGTTTTTGTATAGCCAACCCTTGGAGCTGGGAACTGACCACAACTGCTTGAACAGATTTTCAGCCCAAAGTCCAGAACTATGGCCTATGTAGAGAGCTGGGTTCTCAGAATGCATGTGTATGATTCCAAAGGGATCTACAGACTGTGCCATTCAAATATTGCAGACTGCACATCTTGCCTGAACAACTCAGTCTGGAGAAACTGTTGACAAAGGTGACACTTATGACTAAGTGTGGGCAGTGGTCAGTATTAGTATGACAACTACAATACATTTACAAGATTCTAACAAAGCTCACAACAAGATGACAAATTAGTTGCACTGAGGAAATGTACAGTGTCAGATGATTAGAATGATTCTTCATGTACAGCACAAACATGTAAAAGAATAACTTTGTGTTTGTGGAAATGTGATTTTAAGAGGCACGTGCCTTTTTGTTCCAAAGTGGCTCAGAGATAGTGCTCCTATTGGCCTATGATGGACACCAAGGCAATAGCAACACCAAGTGCAGATTCAGGATGAGAACTGGGTGGCCTCCAATGTACCAGGAAGCTGAGAAACCTTGTCGAAAGCGCCTTCCTTGCTTATTGATTGCTCAAGGTGCATCATCGAAACCTATGGTTTAATCACTTTCAAAAGGTGCATCATCGAAACCTATGGTTTAATCACTTTCAAAAGGTGCATCATCGAAACCTATGGTTTAATCACTTTTAAGTGCACTGTGGCAGAATCTTGAAGCAAATTTTTTAGGCCACTGCTCACTGGAGAATCAATATTAGTGATGTAGATTATCAAAGTTGGTGCTTCAAAGTGGCTATAACAAAACTGACTACATCATTGCACCCATATTTGCATGATCTGGAGCACCATGTACTTTAAAAACAAACAATGGGCCATTATTTGTATATTCATAATTGGAAGAATGCCTTGCCAAAATAGGAATTAGACATATTACATTACCACCATAGTGGCCAGAGGCCAGTGGTGAGTTTGAAAAGCAGAACAAGTCCCACATGAAGCCTTGTGAATTGCTCATAGTAAGGCGAAAGATTGGCTCAAGGAGCTCAAGACTTTTTTGATGGGGTATCGCTCCACACCCATTTGTTATAGGAGCTACTCATCACTTGCT
The DNA here is from genome assembly GCA_039081455.1 of Macrobrachium rosenbergii. NCBI lineage: Eukaryota > Metazoa > Arthropoda > Malacostraca > Decapoda > Palaemonidae > Macrobrachium > Macrobrachium rosenbergii. The sequence continues at coordinate 50,347,315 of JANJGK010000003.1, read as the reverse complement.
GTTTGGTTGTAAGATGAAAACCCAACTGCCCAAGATTTGTGTCGAAATGGAATCCTCAGAAGAATATATTGACCAAGATTAGAAATGTAAGATGGTTGGCAGGGGGTACTCTAAAAAGCGACAGCAGGCCACCACAGATCCTGTTACTGTGGGCAATCAAGTTTTGCTTAAATCCCCTAAGACCAATAAGCTAAGTACAAACTATGACCTAGTGCCACACACTGTTGACAATGGTTCAGATAGTAGAGAGCCCAGAACGAAAAAAACTATTATGGCCATACCAGTGCTGTTAAGCTCCTACCTCCTTATAAACAAACGATTACATACACATACACAGATATGTATATATATATATATATATATATATATATATATATATATATATATATATATATATATATATATAGAGAGAGAGAGAGAGAGAGAGAGAGAGAGAGAGAGAGAGAGAGAGAGAGAGAGAGAGAGAGAGAGAGACGGTGCGAGTATCTGCTACATTAATAGTAGGGTACGTAGGGGGGTCACTATGTGGCCCCCCGGTAAGACTAAGATTTTTATATGCTTTAAAGTGTCTTCTAACAGGTTTGAAGTGTTAACATTGGAAAAAAATGGGCACTCTTTTGATTTCCGTGTGTAAAGAGTAGCCTTCAAAAACTAGTTACAGAATCTAATATGCGCCAGCACTAACACTTACGAACAATAACATGATAAAAAATGGCGTTCTGTTTACACAAATGAGCTATAGTGTGATTGAGAATGAATAATTTTGCATCTAAATGACCATTGATAAAAAGAAATGGGACATTTCATAAAAAGTGGAAAGAATATTCAAAATCTTAACAGTTACTTAAAACAGGTCTGACATGTGCGTACTAATAATGAAAACGAATAGCACTCTTTGGCCTTTCTCAGTGCAAAAATTACCTTCAAAAACTAGCTGTACTAGCTACTACCCGCCAGTATCAGCATTTATGGACAATAATATAATACAAAAGTGTTCTATTTACAAAGGCAAAACAAAGTATGGTTTTGAATAATTTTGTAGCCAAGTAATTTACAGTCATTAAACTTTTTTGACATTTAGTATTATATTCACAAAGAGGATATCAGATTTTCATGAATAAAGTATTAAATTGCATTATAAGTTACCAAAAGAGAATATATGAGAAATAATCACGTTAGTAAGGAATTCAGAAAAAGCATTTTAGAAAGAAAAAATAAGGCATCTGAATTTATGTCATTATCTGAATCACTTGAAGAATATTCACATTCTTCATCTACTTGTTCATTTTCTTCATGCCTGACCTCTGATTACTCTTCCTCTATTATTTCTGGGGAATGTCAGTAAGCCTCTTTGGCAGAATAGGTCCTTCAGACCAGATGGGCTCAAAACTGCTAGTTCCTGGAGCCTTTGTCCAACCGATCATTCAACATTGGTAAACTAGGCATTCTTTCATACCCAGTTTCCATTGACATGCTCTATACTTTGCACGTTTTATGTGCGGAATCAGGGTCACCCTACACGGAGGAAGTCTTGACAAATAACTCACTAAAGCTGCTTTATTTGTTTTGAAGAGAAAACCCATCTGGGTTCCCAATGGCAGGGGGGAAGGCAGTGACAGAGTACGACATGAGTTCCTCGAGGCTGAATGGTGTGGGTAGTTGTTGAGACTTAGTCAGTATCTGGAAAGCAATGTCACCTTGTTCTTGATTACATTACCTCGTGACGTGGTCAGTTTTACGTGCTTGTTTGCTTTTTCCACTGTCTTAAGTTTTAATCTAGGCACTCTGCCAAAGAAATTAATGTGCTCACTATGTTCACCGTTCATTAGTCTTTCTTGCATGAGAACAATTTTGGCTTCTTTTCCCATCTTCTCTGACTGTAAGACATCCTTTTCAATGTCAGGAGGAACACAAGCACCAGAAGAGATATTACAGAGTTTATCTTTGTCAGCCATGTTGAATGGGTTGAGCCATTCAATATGGCAATGAGTCCTCACTTCACTTGATTTCAGATTCACATGGCTCTGTGTGCTTTCCATTTCTTATTTTGTTCTCATCCCCAATCATTCCAACCATCTCGAGAGTATTTTCATAGTAGCCTACTTGGTACGTTCCGATGCAGTTCTTATCCATCTTTGACAGGCACCATAATCATGGAGTATGCCTGAGAGTCCTGCACCTCCAACACCTCCTCTAGATTTGGTAAATTTCATAAAGGTCTCCTCCATTGTTTTGTCAACAGCACACAGATCCCCTGGAATAGGGGACCTTGCAACAGACATAGCCCCCTTCCTTAAAAGCTCACTTGCACCTGGATGTGTGATTCCTCAACGGATAACAAAAAGCAGTAAAACAAGAAAGGTAGCGAGCATAATTCTGTCTACTAAATGAATAAAAACAGATCTCCCATGTTCCCTAGTGTCTTGTGAAATAAAGGTAGGCTATTAATTTTGACTGCATATATAACGAGAAAAACCAATCGAGAAACATCCAAGAAGGACATCCAGAACTGAACAGTTTTCCCCAGTAAACCATTTCTCACCTCTTCTTGAAATGCTATGAATTTGTCCAGGTACTCTGATAAACTTTTATCCTCTATGGTATTAGCCATGCTATCAGCGGTCATAGATGTAATGAGATCATTTAAGGCTTCTGCATTTCCTTCAGTTTCCTGTTGCGCATCTATGAGGCTCTGAAGCAGAAGTCTCTCAAATGATTCACTCACAACTTTGAGAGACCATAATGCCTTGCTGTACCTCTTGCCACTGAGAACTTTCACAACACATCCCGATGTAACAAGACCAGCTTCAATAAGCAACTCAGCATATCCAGATACAGCCATTTTACGACCGCTCATGTTCAAATAATTCATAATGGTATGGAAAGCACCAATTAAAACAATGTAGTTTTTGTATTCAGCAGGATTGTCCCATATCAATGGCAGAGCTTTCGTACAACACCCCTCAGTCAAATGTGGTTATAGTATATAATTAGCCAATTTCTTTTGTAGCTTGTTCACACTTAAGTAATTCGTTGACAGCATTATATTCTGTGATAGGCTCTCGGATCCAGGGATAGATATCTAAAGTAATGCGTCGGAGTGATGCAATCCCTGTTGCTGAAATGAAGCCACCAAAGACTGACAAAGTTTGTTTCCCTGCCGCACAAGCTTTTCGACATAATATCCAAATCAAATAGAACATTAATTTTGTCCTTTAGCAAATGCAACTTAATTTTGGTAGGCTCGTCTCTGAATTCCAATTTCTTCTTCTTGATACATGGAAAGCAGGAAGGGGTGAGGGGGGGATCTTGTTTTCTTACTAGAGAAGACCTATAAACGGTAGGTAGTGATGTTGAGTGAGACGGAGTACAAGTCCTTTGGACCTCTTGCAGCATTATTCGTCCTACAGTGTTCCTGTTAAGTGTTGATTAAAGTTGTCCCATTCGGAATGAAACAACATTGTATGGTGTTTTAACAATCTGATTAGTCAATACTGTAGATTTTTGCTCTAAGGCTGCGTCTGCTGCAGATTCTAATGCCATTGCAAAGCAGTTGGTTTCACAGTGACCAAATCGGTTTAACAATGTTAACAGTAGCAATGCCACACAGTAGTAATGTCACACAGCAAAATCCGTTTGGGTAATTTCCACTCCCCGTTAGTAGCAGCACGGCATATATCCTGCCCAATTGACAGAACAAGACGATTTGCATGATCTGACGTGCTGATCATTTATTTGTCCATTACAATACTCAAGAACTTCCTTAGCTGATTAGGTATCACTTCTGCTGTGATCTCCAAAGCATTAGCAGAGGGTGGCCATGATAATTCCTATTATTCTCTAAATGATTTCATAATTATTCCACGCAAAAGCAAAACAACTTCTCTAAAAGAATCAGTAGTAGCAAGACTGTATGCCTTACTTACCGCATCTCCAACTGTTATTTTAGTGTTGTATAGTAAAAAAAATCGTTGACTGTTTTCAGGATTACACTTAACAAACTGAATTTTACCATTCAAATCAGAGTGATTTTCAAGTTTTGGTTTTAATCTTTTGGCACCTTGGTATTTGGGAGTCTTGAATGGCATTTTTTCTAACTCGGCAGTGTACATTAATGTAAGACATGACAGCTGAATTACTTTATTTGCTTCCATCACATGCTCTGTAACATATGCAACCACATGATGAAGTGCAGATTTATGGACATCTAGAGAATTCTGGGCAGCAACTGATTGATTATCTTGACTCCTCAAATATTCTGGTTTCATTGTATACTTTCTTATATAAGAAGGATATCTAGTGTCGCGAAAATATTCAGTGCACAGGATTTTTTTCGCTTCAAACTCCCTCCAATTCTACGGGGCTGACAGAATGGCGGGAACTTACTGGACAAGACACGTCATAAACACGACTATTATTGCACATTTTTCTGAAATGCACGTACGGGCCGCAGTATGCAACGTCATATTTCGTAGGGTTGGTCTCCCAAAGGTTTGTGTAAAGTTAGCAACTGTTAGTGCTCCTATGTAATTGTAGTGAAAATGATTGGGTAAGAGAAACTGTTTAGGCGTTTGTATACTGCGGTGGCGTTGTGTTAGTTGTGGTGAAACTCCAGTGGTTTCTTTGAAGTTGAGGGTAATTGTGTAGCCCACGTGTTTCTTGCTGCAGGTGCGGAGGTAGTTAGTTCGTTCGTGCGTTTTTTGGGGGGTTTGTGTTGATTGTTGTGTAAGGGTGATGACTGAGATGGTTTTATTTTTGTAAATAAATTGAAAAAACCTGATACGTGATATATTTATCCTTGCATGGGGGCCAAGTCACTTTCTTAGTTCGTGGGTTGATCATGCAATCCATCGGCACAACGAATATACAGTGACGTCTGTCTAGGAAATTCCCGACGTCTTGCTTTACAAGCAAATAAATCATATTCTCGTATACGCAGCAGCAAGTTTGCATCATTGTGTTCCGCTTGCATACCAGCTTGTTTTCCCCAACTTTCCAACCCAGCAATGACCCAATTGACAGCATTTCATTCGAATTATCCTTTCTGAGTGAATAAGATAGAAATAATCAACATAATTACGTGTGGAACAGAAATAAATTTCTAACTCACATCAGGATCGAACCCAGATCTTGCAATTGAAAGGCAAGGGTGCTGCCCACTAGGCCATACAAGTCATATACATTATATACATACACATATATATATATATATATATATATATATATATATATATATATATATATATATATATATATATATATATATATATACATACATTTTTGGGCGAAAAAAGTTGATTGTATGGACAAAGTGGACTGTATGCTTAATGTTGTTACTTGGTCAAAAAATCGCTAAAAGCCTTACGTAACAACACCACGCTCCCTTTGCGGTTTCTAAATAACGGGGAGATATCTCTCAACCCAGTACATTACTAACGAGGATAACACACTAATATCGTCACTGAAATTAGTACCACAATTAAGTACTATTACTTACTGAGCAGTCCCTATAGACATGGATTCAGATCATAAGTTGCTACGAGATATGACGAGAGGTACGCGCCTCTCTCTCTCTCTCTCTCTCTCTCTCTCTCTCTCTCTCTCTCTCTCTCTCTCTCTCTCTCTCTCTCTCTCTCTCTCTCTCTCTCTCTCTCAAAATCTTGCGAGTACTCACGGGTTGATTTTCAGACCTTAGAGGACCGCTACATGTTACCTCGTTTCTATAAGTTACTTGCGTAACCTTAAAGTATGAACACAATACAAGTTTATCAGATCAAATTATATTCACCATTCTTAAAAACTGAAACACAGGAAAATGAAATAAAATGGGGGATATTGAAACGCATTTGTTGAATTTAAAGTTAAAATAATTTAATAACTAAAGGTTAAACATAGCAAATTAGCCTACATAAGAGACAAATAAAATGAATTACTCAAAAGGGATTATAACTCAATGGCACTCAAATGAAACAAGTTACAACAAAGTTCAAAGGATAAGGGCAATCACCCTTTCTAAGTCCACACACACACACATCACTACACTACACTACATATCAGGTGTAATCAAGAGTTGAGCCAAGAAGCTGTACGTTTCGTCCTGCATTCGGGTTTTATTGGGGGAAAAAGAGACAAGTTATACAATAACCACGAATACAAAACAGACTTACAAAGTTTACATGCACATAAAAAACTTTAAGATAATTCTCAAGTTCGTTATCAAAAATAAATTCCAAATATAATATTGCGCAATTTCAACATATTGGTTAAATGTAGTGAATTTATTGGCGGTGTGTGACAATACAAATTTGGACGACGTCACGCCCATACAGTGCACGCACATACGCATACACGCCCATAGAGGGGCGATTAGAGGGCGAACAACTCCCCTTCCTTTCCCCTTTCTCGAACTCTGGACCTCGGTTAATGGCTTCTCTGGCGAGAGGTACAAACAAGATCTAATAACACCTTCAACTATTACTATACGTGGTGCAATGCATTCTCTAAGAGTTATTTCAAACATAAAAACGAATTATTGTAACTAAAACAGTACTCTAGACTTCATGCTAGAATCATAATAAAAATCAGGCAAAATAATGTAAGAGTGTCATTCTCGAATTAGATGTGGTTCTTTCACCCTTATTATGATAATCAACAGAGACGTAAATATTTCTACAAAATGCATAAGCATGCGAATATATTTGGATTTCACATGAATACAGATACAAATACATTAACATAGTTCTGTCTGTCGATTACCTGACAGACGGCAATTCACAACGAAAACTCAAATCAATCATTTTTATGAGACAGACGATCCTAATAAATCTACAATAACAGATAGATCGCATGAAACCAAGTGAATAAACAAAAACATCAGAACAAATTGTTGTGAGAAGAATTTCTCACACACATATTCACATGTATATCTGATGAAATTAATGTTGTGAATAATAACGACAAAATTGTTTATCAAGAATTATTTTATCAACACTCGTTTGTTGTTGCGAGTATCATAACCATAGCATTTTGTTCCAGGTGGTATTACAACATTAGTCAGAATTCTTCAAATGTCAAATTAACATTTAAAATATATGACTTTATCTTCAAAATAAATTCATATCTCTATGGATAGGCTGTCAGTGACCTTTTACTTCACACTCTTATGTAATGTATATTTTCAACAGCTTTCTACTTTATTTTGAGATATGGCATTTGTCACATATTATAAAGGCACTCTATTCCACATTATGAAGTTGTGATAAAAAAAAGATGAACATAAATATCAGTATATTCAAAGAGCATAAAGAATAATAAACATATGGAACATTTTATATATCTCAAGTGAGAAAGCGAACTTACCCAAGGTAAGACGGTGGCGAAGTTGACCGATATTTCCGCGTGCATGACTCCTCCATTGAATTTTACTCAGTGGTAACGATTAGAAATTCGTTTCCCTAAGTTTGCGGTTATCGTTATTGGAAATATTACTGTAGTTATAAGGGGCAATTATAGATTAGGAACAGACTACTTTTAAAGCTTGGTAGACTTACATTACTTTGCCCTTCGACTTCTTGTGTTGTTTAATCATAACTCCAGATTCAGTGTGAGATTATGCTGGTACTATATTGTTGTGCTCATATAATTTTCCTATGGGTTTTCATTTTATAATACTGCAGGCAGTGAAGAGCTATATTGTCATTGCTGTTATTATTATGATTTCAAACTCAGTATAGGGACGTCTTGTTAATTGCACCTAACGTTAACTGCATTATAATATGGACTTTGGCATTGAGGACAAAGTTTTGGGACTTGGAGCGTGATAGGATCATGATGGGGAAACGATAAGTGAATTCCTCATCCATATTGCAGCAGCTGTTCCCTCCACCCACCCCAACAAAAAACTAATTTTCATTAGTCAATATAGGCTACCCTGTGGAGGTTTGGTTGGAGATGCTGTTTTCTCTATTGCATGCGGTCTAGTACAGGTATTTCTGTTATCTGTTGCAGTTTTGTCAGTCAGCTATCTATGAGTGTTTTTGTATGATTACTTGATATTTCGCTAAAGTACTATCACTTTATTTATTTTGAATGGTCTAGCTATGAAAATAAAAAGTGATGACGCAACTTCTTGGTGTCTCCTATTGAAACTAAGATTTTGCGAAGAGTATTTGCAGCATATAATTTTATTAAAACGTATATTTCAATGCACTGCAATGCTATCAATTTCTTAGGAATCTGACCTCTTGTGTCTTTGTATACTTGCTTTATCATTGGGTATGGTTTTTACATTATTTCTTATTGTGGCACAATATTAGGCCATATGCTTATCATTTATGCCAGTCTATTAGGATAAATATAACACTGTTGGTAATAGATTGTTGAATTTGTTTCTTCATCACTGGTAATAGGGTATAATCTAACTTGACAAGCAAACATAAAAGAAGCTGTTGGGAATTTTGGTTTTGATGCTATTAACAGAATTTTTTTTATTCAGGACAAGTTTAAGAAAATTCAGTTACCTGCCGGTGCCGGTTGTTACATATCTTTGCATCGAACCATTCTGTTGCATAACAGTTCGATAGAACCTTTGCTGGTTACGCATTAGCCCCGTCCAGTGTCGCTCACTGAGTGTGTGTATACCCGGCCACAAGTGGTTCTCCATATATATAAAATGGCCTTAACGGCAACTAGGGTCGCAAAAGTAAGTACAGGACTTGAATTTACATGTATGTCTTCGGAGTTGATCAAAGGGCAATTTAAGGCGAGTTGATTAGTTGTTGTCATTGAGCCTAAGGTCGTCTCTTGAGTTCTCTGCAGACGACATTTCGTGAATCAGCTGATATGTTGTTCATAGGCCCAGTGACAGTTTTAGTTAGGTTATTCATAGGCCCAGTGGCAGTTTTAGTTAAACCTAGTTTTAAATCAGATCTTTTAAGGGCCAGTAAAAAGATATTGGTAGAACTAAGTGGTAGCTCCGTGGCGGCGGTTTCTTTCCAACTTGACTGTTTTTTACAGTGTTTTGGTTGCTAATTATGGATTAACCTTCAGTTTTTGTCGCACGATTGTTATTAACCTGTAATTACCCAAAGAACTTCATCCCACAAGCTAGGGGACCCGATGGGAAAACGGGGTTATGGGTAGGGTAGACACCGGGACAGGTGATGATTTGCTTCCCCGCTTGTTACTGTCCTACAATTTAGGGGACCCCCTAGGGAAAGCGGGTTTATGGGTGTGGTAGACCACGGGGGTGAGAAGGCGAGCAAACTTTACTGTATAGGGCATTACAGAGACGAAAAGCCCTTACACAAACACAGGAGGAACAAGACGACAAAGGTAGCTGTTACAATGACAGAACAAATGCACCTCCCTTATCAGCAGCCATAAAAGTGTAGGTAAAACCAATTTCCAAGGTATAACAGGCGTGGAGTTAATACAGTACTTAGAAGTACCATGATATTTATTCCTGTGCTGTTTCGAATTCCACGAGCCTTTGTAAGCTAAGGCCAATATGGTTGCATGTGTAGCCTATACAAAACACTACTGGTAGGCTAAGGCGGTCCTGGTCGTTTCGGCCCTAAGTCACTTAGGCCGTAACATCCAAAACAATGTAAGACGTTATGTTTATGGCATTTACTGTTATGTTTATGGCATTTACCATTATTATTTCATGTTTTACGTACATCCCCAAGGGGCTGGTACTAAACACGGCTCCCATTTTGCACATAAACGTGCTTACAGTCTAAATGACTTAAGGCCAAAATGACCCGAATGCGGCTAAGGCTTCAGATGTTAACTTAATTCCACTGCCTGGGGGCTCGTTGGAAAGCTGCCATTATGCGTACTTGCTTTTGTCTTTGGAGTTTTAGTGTCAGCATGATTAGCAATGCAGTGCTTATTTGTCAAACCATATGTGAATAACAATGCAATGCTTGTCAACCTATGACGATGTAGCCTAAGGCTAAGGGAGTTATAGTGTCAGTGCACCTCATGGGATGCACGGTAGCCATTACTAGAGGTTCTTTGCAGCGTCCTTTGGCCCCTAGCTGCAACCCCTTTCATTCCTTTTTCTGTACCTTCATTCATATTATCTTTCTTCCATTTTGCTATCCACTCTCTCCTAGCCTAACAATTGTTTCATAGTGCAACTGCGAGTTTTTCCTCCTGTTAAACCTGCCAGATCTAGGCTACCTACTCTCATTTTCCTTTCCAGCACTGAATGATCTTACAGGTCCCAGTGCTTGGCCTTTGGCCTAAAAACTAGCTTATATGCAATTTCATTCCCATGCTAGGTATTCTTTTCTTAAAATCTATGGCCTCGTCTGTGACTTCAGAGTTTTCCCTTTCCCCCGTTGCTTCCAAACCTTCTTCCATTGCTCTTTCTCAACCTTCTTTTTTCGGCCACTCTTCGGGTTCTTTGGTTGCTCATCCAGTTTTGTTGCCTTTAGCTGACTTGTATTCTGTGCCATCTTCGGCGAATCCCATAATTTCTCAGGCTTCTGATCTAGTTGCTGTGGCAGTTGGCGGTGCGCCTACCCGAGCGTTCAATGTTTCAGTACCGATAATTTCCGCAATCGCTCCGATAGCTAGGATGGCTGGTAATTTGTCTTCCTGTTACCTTGGATTCGGTACCTCGTAACTTCCGCTTCAAAACTCCTCAGAGTTCCGGTCCAGTTGGTACATTCTGCACCTGTCCAGCGTTGTCGTCAGGGGCTCTGGTGGTTCTTCATTCTTCCCTCCGGTTTCTTCTTTCTCAACTTTTCCTGCAGGTTTCTCTGTTCCTCCGGCTAAGGCGGGCAATGTAAGTTTAGGGTTGATTCCAGGTCATCAAGGACCTTTTCCCCCTTCTTCCTTACCCAGCGGCTCTTCTGTTCTGGATTCCCATTCTCATGTGGCTCTGATGCATCTGGGTTTGTGTGGTTCGGGTGTTGCGGCCTCTTCACACTGAGGAGTGGTCGTTGTCTGCCCTGGTGTGGCTGGCCCAGGTATTGCATCATTGTCGGAGGGTGTGGGCTTTGAGCAACCTATTTCGGTTGCCTCCAGTATGTTCGTGACTGATTCTTCAGGTGTCCGTCTTGCACACCCAGGTGTATCGTGTTCCAGATTGTCGAGTTCAGTGTTTGCTAGGGCTCAACCTGTCTCATTTCCTGTTCCGGCTTGGTCGGACCAGTCCGACAAGGATTGTTCATGTAAAGAAGAGGATCCGGTACTGGAGGTTAGTTTTCCTTCAGCCAATGAGACCGAGCACATGCGGATGGTGGACTTCATCCATACTCTTTATCCTTAGTCCAAGGCTCCAGAGGAGCCTACACAACCGAATCAAGCAATGTTTGAGTCGCTATATGTGATAAAACCAGTAGTTGCTCATTCATCAAAGAATCTAGTCTGGTTTGGCTGTGTCGAGCAGGCATTGAGGGAGGCAGACGATAGGTTAACAGCTTTGATAGGGCCAGTTAGGCAGGATTCATCCCTGCTTCCTATTCAGAAGGGGTTTTATAGGGTTGCGGGTAACCCTTCTGCAGGTGTCAGGGTTCCTCGCAACAAATTGGTGGAGGCTCATCTATCTCGGGTTCTGTCTTCGAATCGCCTGGTATCTGTTACTGCTAGAGAGGCTTGTATCTTAGAGGACATTTTCCGTGGCCAGTCGGAGGCCTTGTCCCACTCTTATGTGGATGTTGTCTGGATTGATGGGGTTCCTTAAGTAGGATGGGTATACTCCTTCGGATCCGACCTTGTTTGATAACCTCATCACTTTGGTGTCAATGGGTTTGGCTTACCAGGCGAACATTTCCGCAGGCTGTACAATGGGTATTATTTTACTTATGGACATTAATTGCTTTCAACATAAAATATAGGTTTTTCTGTTGTATTATGATGTGATTTGAATGATTTTGAGGTTTATTTCCATCGCAAATGAATACTTATCCTTCCCCGCAAATGATATATACAAAATTAATAAAATTACGACTTGTCAGAATACTGCACCCCCCTCTCCATAGCTAATACGGCAAAACTATAATCAGTAAACACTGTTTTGCCGTATTAGCTATGGAGAGGGGGGTGCAGTATTCTGACAAGTCGTAATTTTATTAATTATGTATACAGTATATCATTTGCCGGGGAAGGATAAGTATTCATTTGCAATGGAAATAAACCTCAAAATCATTCAAATCACATCATAATACAACAGAAAAACCTATATTTTATGTTGAAAGCAATTAATGTCCATAAGTAAAATAATACCGTACAATGTTCTTTAGGAAGAAGAGGAGGGATTTCTTTTTGAATCATCTGCCTCCCCATTATCCGGATAACCACAAGAGGGTTCTGTTGAGGGCTCCCTTTGCGCTCAGGAACAGTCTGTTTAGGGAGGAAGGTGTTTCTGCCATGGTGAACTTTGTTTCTTCAACATTGGCAGATGAGTCGCAGCAGGCCATGATTTGAGTAGCAGCTCAGAGTATCCGATCGTCTAAGAGAATGTCATCGCTGGCTAAGCGTCCATGTTCCAAGTCTCCGGTGAGATCTCCGAAGAAGGTCCGCTTTTCCTCCAAAAGTCCTGCTTCTGCCTCGGATCCGAAACCTTCTGCTTACTAGAAGGGTTTTCGGAAATAGGAGACGTTCCCTTTGCCTGCACCTGTAGGAGGTTGGCTTGCTTCTTTCTGGAACATCTGGAAGGAGTGGGGCACAGAGAGTTGGGTAGTGGAGGTGTTAAGGAAAGGGTACAGAGTCCCTTTTCATTCTCGTCTTCCTTTATCTGGCTCACCAGTTCACCTTCCCAGTTATTCCCCATCCTCCATCAGGGGGATAGCTTTGGCAGCAGAAATCCAAGCCCTTTTAGAGAAGGGAGCATTAGAGCCCGCTCCCCCTTCTCCAGGGTTTTACAGCCGGATCTTCGTGGCCCCAAAAGTGGGAGGATCTTGGAGACCCATTATAGATCTCTCTGGTCTCAACCGGTTGGTCTTCTTGATGAAGTTTCATATGGAAACTTCACAGTCGGTGCTGCGGTCAGTTTGGAGAGACGATTGGATGATTTAAGTGGACTCAAGGATGCATATCTCCAGGTTCCGTTTCATCAGGAATCTCGGAAGTTCCTTCGTTCCTCGGGTCCAACTGGAACATTCCAGTTCAAAGTCCTCTGCTTCGGTCTGATCACAGCACCTCAGGTATTCACAAGGGTAATGTCTCCTGTTTCAGGCATAATGCATCGTCGGGTTTTCCGGATGTTCCGGATGAGGAGATATCTTGATGATTGGTTGGTTCAGGCTTCGTCGGTAGACGAGGTGCTGCAGGCAAGGGATTTCTTACTGAATCTCTGTCAAGAGTTAGGAATTCGGATCAATTTAGACAAGAGCTCACTAATGCCAGCACAAGAAAAGACGTATTTGGGGATGACAATTCAGACGCATCTTTTGAGGGCTTTCCCGACAGAGGAGCGGGTTCTGGCGATTCTAAGCCAACTGGAGGTATTCCTGTTGGACAGAGCTCAACCTGTGAGCCTGTGGAAAAGCTTGCTGGGCCGAATGTCCTCCCTCTTGCTTCTAGTTCCAGAGTCTCGTCTCCGTATGCATTCTCTGCAGGTGTGTCTCAGGAATCGCTGGGACTTTCGGGAAGAGAACGCGTTCATAGTCTGGGACGATTCTTGCCTGAAGGATCTTCAGTGGTGGCCAGAAGAACATCATCTGACTGCTGGCATAAGATTGGATTCCCCTCTTCCAGATGTTCATCTGTACACAGATGCCTCAGATCGGGGTTGGGGTGCAACCCTGGAGGAGTCTCAGGGCCTTTGGAGGGATCAGGATCGGGAGGAATCCATAAACTGCAGAGAGTTAAGAGCAGTAGAGGAGGCTCTAAGTTGCTTCTCGGAGCAGGTAAGCAACAAGACAGTAGTGCTGTTTTGCGACAACGTTACTGCGGTGTCATATCTCAAGAAGGAGGGGGGAACGAGATCGCAGGCATTAAACGGCATAGCACAGAGAGTTTTCCGTTGGTGCTAGGACCGCAGAGTTTCTCTCACTCCCCAGTTTGTGTCAGGGAAACTCAATGTATTGGCGGACGCTCTGAGTCATTCGCAGAAAGTTCTTGGGGGAGAATGGACTCTAGTTCAGGAGGAGGTGCAACTTCTGTTGAAGAGATGGCCAGCGATGATAGACCTCTTCGCCACCAGGCTGAATTTTCGTCTCCCAGTCTACTTCTCCCCACTAGCGGACCCCATGCCCTGCGGGAGAGATGCAATGCTACACTTCTGGGACAACATGCAAGTGTATGCATTCCCTCCATTCGGGATGATCCAGGAAGTGCTGGCAAAGCTCAGAAACTGCGACAACATGCAGATGACTTTGGTATGCCCCTTCTGCCCTCAAAGACCTTGGTTTCCGGACCTTCTGGATTTATTGACGGAAGTCCCGGTATTCCTCCCAGAGAGGAAAGATCTCAGACAGCCGCATTTCCATTACTTCCATCAGAATCTCCGCTGAAGCTAGCTGCGTGGAGACTGTCCAGTGAGTGGCCCGTCATTCAGGACGCTCTAAGGCACTGGCTCGACAACTGTCTTTCTGTCTGAGAAGTTCAACTAAAAGACTACCAGGCCAGGTGGGCGATGTACCGTAGTTGGTGCTGGAAACAGGGGCATAGTGTTTTGCGTCTGTCAGTGGCGAAGGTGGCAGACTTCCTCCTGTTCCTGAGAAAGGAAAAGAGATTATCCTATTCTACAATTGCTGGTTATAGGTCGATGCTCAGCAGCACGTTCCAATTTCATCTCCTGGAGCTTGTGACCAGCAGAATTTTACATGATTTTCTTTGATCTTTTAAAATAGAACGTCCAATTCTTCCGCTTCGGGTCCCCCTTGTGGGATTTAGCAGCTGTGTTAAGTTTCTTAAGACCTGTAGCATTTGAACCCTTAGAGTCACTGTCCCTAAGGCAATTAACTAAGAAGGTATTATTTTTAGTTGTGCTGGCTACAGCCAAAAGAATCGGAGAAATTTGGGCGGTTTCGAGGACGGCAACCTTTTCGTGGAAAGATATTTTTCTTTTATACCTGCCGGAATTCATTGCGAAATCCGAATCAGAAACGAATCCTCTTCCAAGAGCGTTCAAGGTCGCATCCTTGGAAGATTTCGTAGGAGATGACAGTTCCGAAATCCTGCTTTGTCCGGTTAGGGCTCTGAAAGTTTGTCTCGTACCGAAAAACTGTTGCCTCGCCCGTGAACATTATTCGTTTCCCCTAATTGTCCATCGCGTTCTATTTCTAAGAATGTGATTACAGTAGTTTCTTCCTATGAGAGGTTATTCAGCAAGCATCAGAGGATTCTTCATCGCTTTTGGAGCCTTGGAGTTCCTTTTCGTGTCCAAGGGCGCATAGTATTAGGGGGGTGGTGACATCTTCAGCTTTCCTTAGGAATTTTTCGGTGTCAGCGATCTTAGAGGGGGCCACTTGGAAGTCAGTGTTGGTTTTCACGACTTTCTATCTCAGAGACATTCAGTTTTCTTCGGAGAAGGGTTACTCTCTGGGTCCCTTTGTGGCAGCCAACTCGATTTTATAATTACGTAGTAATGTCAGGGGGGTGGGTGGAGACTTTAGGTAATGAATGTAGTCTAAGGAACTTAGGATTCTCTGTTGGTCGGGATTCATAGTGAGAGTATTTAGTTTGGCATTAGTACTGTGAAGTTAGGCAGATCCAGTGGACAGATTTGGTTTCTTCAACCTCTTCTGCGCAGACATCAGCGGCAACGGGCGGCGAAGAACTCGAAGATACTGCACACTCAACTTCCCCATACATGAGAGGCTACAAATGCCACATGAAGAGGTTCATTGTATTCCTCCATACATGAGAGGCTATGAATAGCCACATGGGAGGTTCATTGTTCTCCGTTATACATGGGAGGCTCTAATTAGTCACATGGGAGGTTTGTCTTTCTCCCCTCCATTCATGGGAGGGTTTGAATACCACATGGGAGGTAGCTTGACTCAGACAATATCTAGACATGAGACTGACGTTGGGGGTACTCTCTATACAGGCATCCTCACCTGCTGAGTGGGATAACCAGGTGAGGGTACATTCATTTATACAGGTGGGCGAATAGTGAGTTACCTGCTTTCCCTGTTGGCAGGTTGGGCTGAATTAGATTGATCCCACGTCCTTTAAAATTTTGTTAATCGGGCTAATTCAGGTGTTCAGGGAGTGTATTGCAATATGAAGTTTTCATAATAAAACTAATATTGTAATATTTACCTGAACACCTGAATGATTCCCACCCTCCTCCCCACTTCAATTTGAATAGTAAATAACTCACTTGGGGATCTCGGCCTCACTCGGCCGGGACTTGTAGCAGCGTTGCCAATGGTACTTCAGGTAACTCATTTGACAAGATTTTCCTGTAAGTGTTGGTAACTCTGACAGTTACGTACCCACTTAGTGGGTAAAGAAATTATGGGGATGTAGTTCGGGCTGGTCAGTGACCAGGGCTAATTCAGGTGTTCAGGTAAGTATTACAATATTAGTTTATGAAAACTTCATATTTATATCATTTCCATTTCCATTCATTGTCACCATAGTGCTGAATGACCCAGTGGACCCCAGTGCTTGGCTTTATGCCTAAATCTCATATTCCATTCCATTCCATTCCAATACAATTCCTTGTTTTTCTCTTGAGTTTATGCCTTCAATATTCTAATGTAGCAATTCATACTGATATTTGTAAACCCTACGACTTTTATTAGCTGATGATGTGTTAAACTGGAAACTGGTTTTAACATTGCTAGGGCAACGGGCTTAAGCTAGTTATCTCTTGACGTACGTTCTCTTGGTGAGAATTTTATTCTCTCAGGGAGAATTTAATTTCTTCGCATTACGAAGTTTCTTTGGACACTCAAGGAGAGGGAGCAACCGAGATTGATTCACTCGACTCAGGAGCTCCAGGTGTGTGAGTCTGGAGCTCTCGGCTCCGGCCAGCCCACGATCGTGTTCACGTGATCAGCCACGCTCGCCCAAGCTGAGTGCTTGGGTTCGTTCGAGCCGATACCCGAGCGCTTGGCTCCAGCCAGTCTGCAATCTCGTTCGCGTGATTGGCCTGGGCACTTGGGTTTTCTCGAAACCCTGAGTTATCCTTACTAGTATCGTGGGGTTACCTCTACTGGCTGGTATCCTGCTCAAGTTTCCTCGGAAACTCGAGTAGCTGCTCCTGCTGTTTCTGCTGCTCCAGCTGTTCCTGCTGTTCCTGCCACCCTGGCTGCACCTGCTGCCCCAGGTGCTCCGGTTGCTCCTGTGGTTCCTGCCGCTCCCTTCTGGATGGGATAAACTGACTGCCATTCTGAAGATGATGTTGAAGAAGAAATCAAAGAAGGGATCGTAAGGTGTCATCATCGTCTTCTTCGTCTTCAACTTTGTCATCTGCTACCTCCTCCCCGTCTCCTTTTGAGGCCTGCTGGCTGAAGAAGAAGAAGGCTGCCTCTCCTTCCCCTAAGAAGACCCGCCACAGGACTTGTAAGAGCCTGTCTCCCTCCACAGGGGAAGCAGTGGGATCTCTCCGCTCTCTCCAGCCCACTGGCTCAGGAACCGATTCACATACCCCACCAGGGTCTCACGTCTTGGGAACCTCGAGTGCACGGCCTCCCGAGGCCTGCACACTTGAAACCAGTTTGAAGAAGTCTGCTTCTAAGACTGGTTCTGTGCCTGCCTCTTCCCGAGTTTCTTTAGACAATCGAGAGGAGATCACTCCCATGATTGTTCAGTATGAGATTCAGGAGTGTCGGGTGTTTGGCAGAGTCGAGTCATGCCGAGTGCTCAGGCTCCTGCAGAATCTCGAGCACCCCAAACCAGCACTGGCGAGTCTGCTCCCCGGTCTGGTTTAGGCACAGAGCGAGAGAAAGTGCTGAAACATGCGGTTGTTTCGACACCTCTGCCAGTACCACTTTGAGTGCTCAGTCAGGTTCTCAACCCTGTGCTTCGGACTCGAGGGTCTGAGCACTCAGAGACACAATGAGGAGGTTCTCTGTCCAGTCTACTTTTGTGAGAAGGTCTTGACCTCGAAGAAGACTGGAGCACACTGAGAGGATAGTGCAAGTTCACATCAGATGGTACTCGGGCGCTATGCTGTGTCCAGCCCCCGATTGTGTTCACATAATTGGCCTTGCTCGACGGAGGGGAGTGCTTGGGTGCATTTGCCTGGACCTCTCTGTTCTCCTCGGGACAGCGTCTCTCCAAGGCGTAGGTGCTCTCCTAGACCTGTGCTGCTGTCGCCACTGCAGGTTGGTGACTGCCCACTGCCTGCCTCTCATGCTGGTTCTTCCAGCAGGACAGGTAGGAGTGCTCGATCCTCCTCGCTTGCCCCCTCGACCTCATGGGTTTTACTGGGAGGAACGAGTCGGACAGTAGGAATCCAATGAGATAGTTTCTTATTGGAGTTGGGCTACGAGGGCCTATGCCTTGGGCTCAGTTCTCGGGCCAACTCAGTCGTACGCTCAAGTAGTTGAGGAGGGCTCCCAGGGGTCTGCCGAGGTTCTCCCTCCTGCAGGGAGAGTGGATCGGGTGTAATGCACCCTGGAAGGACTTGAGGGTCCTCTTCCTCAAGATGTGGACACCTCTGAGATACAGAGGACCTTTGCAGAGGTCATTGCACTGATTCGTCAGCACGATTTTGGGGAAGGGACCATGGCTTCTTCTGTGGATCATACTTCATGCCTTGAATCCTTTTTGGGGTCCAAAAAAGGAACCAAAAGCTTCGTTGGGGCTGCCATGGTCTGCGCTTGCTGAAGGGGTACTCAATCAGGAGAGTAACTTGGTCTCTGGGCAGGAAATTCACTTTGATTGATGTGCCTGGAGAAGCTTCTTTCCCCTCCTCTGCCTTGACAGGAGTGCTTATACATGCTTGCGGAAGGGGGCAGTCTGAAGGTAGGGCCATTTCCTACCTGGCACCGGATGGCAAACCTGTAGGCCTGTAGGAAAGATCAACTGTTCACCACCATCTTTGTGATATCTGGGATAAGGAAGTAGCAATCATCGTCTGCATTCTTTGTCTGCTGCCGCCTCTTTACCCTCTTCTTCGAGTGCTCGCCCAGGGAAGACAGAGGGATATCTTGTTAGCTCACCCCAGTCTCTGGATTTGGGGGTTGTATCATATACCTCGTGAAGGTATTGTGATTCGGGAGCTTGAACGCGCTGGTCTCCAAGTTCTGTGTTCTTGGAACCAGCTCTGGGAAATCTTCTTCCAAGACTGGTGTTGTGCCTGCCTCTTCCCAGAGTTCTCTTTGGACACTCGAGTAGAGAAAGCTCCTGTGGATCGTCCTGGACGTGATTCGGGGGCTTCGATTCTCTGTGGGTGCTCAGGTTTCACTTAACCTTGAGTCCCAAAACCAGTACTGGAGTGTCTGCTCCCCAGTCTGGTTCAGGCACAGTACGAGAAAAGGTGTCGAAGCATTCAGATGCTTCTTCACCTCTTACCCGTACTTCTTCAAGTACTCAGCCAGGTTCCTCACCAAGTGCTTCTGTCTCGAGGATTGAGCACTTGGAGATGTAACGTGGAGGTCTCCTACTCAGTCTTCTCTCAAGGAGGCTTCGGCCTCAAAGAAGACTAGGGCACTTCGTAAGGTGCAGACATAGCTGAAAATGGTGTCATCAGTACCGTTTAAGATATGTGTTTCCGAATATAGTAAACCTCCCGTATTTGCGGTCTCATGATTCGCGGACTCGCCTATTCGCAGATTTCTCTAGCCCTTAAACGCCGACTGGACATATTATACGTCGACTAAAATTGTCTGTCGGGTGCCGAGTGGACGTACGGTACGTCGACTACAAAAAGTTTTTTTAAATATTCGCGGAAAAATAGTTATAGACCTAGTTTGCGAAAGATTTTAAATCATGCGCCTTGAGGGATGCTGGGATTTAACGGATCATGCTGTTGTTTTATTTACAAGCGTTACCCAGCTGCGCATGTGCGAATTTCTTTCTTCTCACACTACAAAGCTTCAGCGGCGCATCGTCGGAGAGCGATTTCTTGACGCATTTGTGTTTTGCAGAACTTTTGCGAATGTTAGCGTATTTGTGATGCAACAGGACGTTTGCAGAGATGTCCCAACGTCGTCAGGACCGTGAAAGGCGCGTATTGCCTGTCGGTAGTGAGCGTGTGAGGTGAGTTTTAGATTTGGATGCTGGAGAGGGACCAAGCACCCAAGGTGACCCAGCTTTTCAACGCCGTGGCTTAAAGGGACCAAGGACCACATCCTGTGCCTTTTACGACCCCTAGGAAGCATCGGGGTGTCCTGAGGGGCATTCGTAAGCATTTGGGAGGCCTCCAACAAAAGGACATTGATGAGTACTTGTTGGAGCTCGATCGAGAGCAGGTGGAAAGCCCTCATTTTGATGGCAGTTGGTCATCTAGTGATGAGGACATCACGCCCGATGTCAGTGATGACGAGTATTTGCCCCCAATGTCCATACGGGAGCCACAGCCTGAAAGTGAATTGGAGTTCAGTGGTTTCAGTGCCTATGAGGGAGAGTCTGAGGAGGAGGAGGAGGCACCGATTGTGGCTGGTGGGGACTACAGCTTATTGTGGAATCCGAACCACATTATACCGAGAAATGAATTTCTGTCACCAGAAATAAATTCCTCTAATTCGTCATTGGCCGGTTGGAGAATCGAACGTGGGGCCAGCAGAGTGCTAGCTGAGAACGGTACCCACCCCTTCAATGAGGAATTATAGGCAGTCCCCGGTTTACAACGGGTCCGGCTTACGATGTTCCGAGGTTACGATGCTTTTCAAATATATTCATCAGAAATTATTTCCCGGTTTATGACTATGTTCCGGGGTTACGATGTGTCGTACGCTGATTCGACGGAAGAAATATGGCTCCAAAACGGCAGAATAATCAAACTTAGGAGGCTTTTTTGATGAAAAACTCAATAAAAATGCAGTTTACAGAATTTTCAATACACCCGAAGCATTAAAAGTAAGGTTTTCTTAGGATTTTTGACGATTTTCGACATTTTTTCGGTTTGTGACGATTTTCGGTTTACGACGTAGCATAAAAACGGAACCCCCGTCGCAAACAGGGGACTGCCTGTAATTAATTTTAAAATTTTCTGTTTTATCAATACTGGAATATTTTTCCGTTCTGGCATCAGCAGCTTCGTGAGTTCTTTGTGTTTTAGACAAGATTGCTTTAAATGGTTCCACCAGCAATGATAATTTTGCGTTTAGGCTATTGTCACAAAAAGAATTCTTGTTTGGCAAACTTCCCTAAGCTGTCATTTGAGCATCTGCTTATGAAAGTATGGTTTTAGACTATTGTGACTAAAAGACATCCAGCTTGGCAAAATTTCTTAGGCTGTCATTTAAGCTTATGCTTATGAAAGTATGTTAAGGTGCCACACTGTTACATTATGCAGTACCAGGGGTCTTTCATTTCCCTTGCTGTAAAATTTGGGGAAAATCCTCCAGGAAATCTCCCTAAGTTTCAGGCATAAATTCTAAATAAGATAACCATTTCCTTCATTTCCTTCAGGCTGTTGTCAATTCATGAATGTATAAATTTGCTGATAAATTATGTTGGTATTTATTCTCTCTCTCTCTCTCTCTCTCTCTCTCTCTCTCTCTCTCTCTCTCTCTCTCTCTCTCTCTCTCTCTCTCTCTCTCTCTCTCTCTCTCTGAAATGGTCACTCTATTCTTTGGAAGATTGCATCAAAGGCAGTGACTATTTGCACATCATTTTAAGGATAAGTTATACCATACATTGATTGAGGTTAGGAAGATCTTTGTTTTTACAGTATAACCCATACAAATTACAGGCACTATTTATAGGCTATTCTGCTGTCACATTTTCTGTAGGCTGATGTAATAGTTTTGTTGTGGAAAGTTAATGGAATAGGATTTTAAGTGGAAGGATTAATTAAAAATTAGTTATGAAAATACTTACCCAATTTTACGTTGTGCAGCACATCTCCGGGGTGCTGACCCGTAGTTTCTCCACAACAAGAGTAGCAGCAGGTCAACTCACTGTTCGTGATGCTCTCAATTCTGCCCTGGATGAAGAAATGGAGCGGGATGAAGCGGTAAGAACATATATATGTATGAGTGACAATGAATCATCTGACAAATAAATTGCTGTAACTTAATTCTTTTGTTTTTTGGTACAAGGAATTTGAAATGTTTAGTTGTCACATGAGTAGGACTCTTAGTAGGAAAAGGATTGAAAAATGCTTGATCTTTTTTTTATGAGAAGCACTGATGTAAGGAATATTATCTTTTTGTAAAGATCATCTGTTTATCTGATATCTAGGTGTTCCTGATGGGAGAAGAAGTAGCACAGTATGATGGTGCGTACAAAGTTTCACGTGGTTTGTGGAAGAAGTATGGAGATAAGAGGGTTATAGATACTCCAATTACTGAATCTGGATTTGCTGGCATTGCTGTTGGGGCAGCCATGGTATGTTTTTATAAGATTCTATTCATGTAACTATACAAAATACAGTAATATATTTTGCTGTTAAGGTATTTGCCTGGTTTCCTTACCCACATGCACACACACACATACATACACCTGTATTGAGAAAAAATGTAAATTTGATTATCTCTCTCTCTCTCTCTCTCTCTCTCTCTCTCTCTCTCTCTCTCTCTCTCTCTCTCTCTCGCTCAGTTTTTATTAATATATTTGCACACATTTATAGACCCTGCATAAATCCTCTCTGTGATGTTTCATTATATTTACATGAATTACATAACCTACGCATGTCCGCCTGTGTGGGTTTGTTACACAAAAATGAAAAACTATGGTATATTTGGAATTTGCTATTATATAACTACAATTAACTTAAAATAATCATGTCTTTCTGACTCTGTCTCTTGAATTTAAATTATGTAACTGTGAAAGTAACCAAGCGAGCTTGGTATTTTTGCTCCTGTTTGACGGTGATTGAATTTATTTTACTCTAGTCTAAGGATAGTGATAGTTCGTATCACATTATGGTTTTATAACATTTTATTGTGAGTGCTTACATCTGCGTTAATTGTAAGGATGTGTCATGGTTCTGGCTTCAGCTATAGTTAAATAATTACTTACTGTAAGGTGGTAATAGTAACACAATGCAGGTAGTAATCCTGATACATTATATTCTTATGTAAATTTTATATAAGTAACTAACTAAGTAATTACATAGCTATTGTTTCCTAACCTACAGCAGCTTAAAAATTCAAAATTCGCACAGCGGCGCTTCTATCCTTTGTGTGTAGGTGATAAGGTCCCGCCCACTATCCGGGTCTTAAGGGAACACCTTAGCAGAGAGCTCAATTCGTTTCGTGCTGGCTTCTGATCAACATCGGTAGTTTTTTGCAGCTAACTTCATCGCTATTTTGGATGTTTTCTTTGCCTGATTTTGGTGAAGTACAGTATTCACAATTTGTTGTTGTTGTGGTTTTCTATCATTATTGGATTATTTGTTAGTTAACTTTATGATTTTCCTCAGTTAACATGTTGGATTTTAGTTCTTCTAGTATGTGCTGTTGCTCAGAGGGTTGTAAAACTGGACTAACTAAGTTTTCTTACGATTCCCATACTAAATGCACTAAATGTAGGGGACAGGAGTGTAATATGGATAATACTTGCTTAGAGTGTCAGGATTGGGAGGAGAAAAAATGGAAGACCTTAAAATCGTGCTTAGAGAAACTAGAAAGAGATAGAAAGAGGAAGGCAGCCCTTAGGGCTGAGAATAGGGCTAGTACGGAATCTGCTCCTTTTCCTAGTATAGTGGAAGATAGAACTGTTACTTCTCCAATTCCTCCGCTTTCTCCCATCCTAAGTCCTCCTACTTTACCACTAACTCTTGATCCAGGTTCCCACGATTCTGCTCTCCTCGCCATTGCCAGCCTCGAATCAAGGTTCGATCAGAAGTTTGGAGTATTATCTAATACCTCTGCCGCTCTGTAAGAAGCCCTTTTCGTCCTGTATCAAAAAATGCCATTTCCTTTTTTCTGAGGGAGTTGATATTGGAAGCTCGCTCTCAGGTCCAAGAAGACGCCTTTCCTTTGGTTAAGGTTAAGGCCCACGAAATTAGAGCAGTCACAACATCCCTGGCATTTAAACATAATTTGTCTCTTTCTACAATCTTGCAGTCGACATTCTGGAGATGTAAATCTATCTTCGCTTCACACTAACATAAGGACATACAAACCGTGTTTGAAAATTGTAACACTTTAGGACCTTTATCCATGGCTGGCATGGTGTTGGGAGAGGAAGCGTATGGAACTTTCTGCTCCTTTGCTTTTTACTCAGTTTTACTTAAGGTTTTGAGTGTATGGGATGCTTGGGGGTACTTTGTACCTAGAGTACCCACCAGTTCAAGACTGTTTTTAATGGCGTGGTTTGTGGTTTTAATTCTGTGGTGACGGTGTTATCCTTTTGTATTCTGGTCTATGCCCAGGGGCCATCTTTAAAAACTTTGTCAGCATACGTTGTACTTCCTCCGTTGCAAAGTTCCCACTAACGTAGGGACGACCCTTGGCTACACTGCCACGCCTACTACAAGTTGAGAGGAGTGCCAACCAGAGGCAGTACCTTCCTGCAGCAGCTCCCTCAACAGGTTAGGAAACAACAAACATTTTATTAATGTTAGCAACCTTTCTGTTTCAAATTCATTACTTACTTAATGCTTTGGAGTAGAAAATGTCCATGATCTTTCCCACCTCCTACAATATGGAATCAGCTATGTAATTACTTGTTAAGTTACTTATGTAAAAATGACATTTTTATGATAAAATAAAGTTTTATATATACTTACCAATTAATTAACATGATCGGAGCACACCCACCTCCCCTCGCATGGACATTAGAGCATGGAACGAATTGGGCTTTCTGCTAAGTTGTTTCCTTAAGTCCCAGATAGTGGTGGGACCTTATCACCTACACACAAGCGATAGAAGCACTGCCACACAAATTTTGAATTTTTAAGCTGCCATAGGTTAGGAACCAATAGCTATGTAATTATTTGGTAAGTATATATAAAACTTTATTTTATCATATAAATGTCATGTCTGTTCCAGTGGGAATGCAGACCATTGCCTGTTATATAGTATTCACTACAAGCTGAAATCAGTCATTGAAACTTGGTAACAAGGTAGTTAAATGGTGGTAGGTAGGTGAGATGGGGACAAACCCATACTCAAATGCTGTCATCAAGCACTTCTTTAGCTGCTGTTGATTTAAGACATCTTGCTGAGCTCTGATTGGACATCAGATTGAAAGTTCTTTCATCTTTTTTTTATTGTTCGTGTGATGTTTGTATTTTTTGTTGAACAGCAAAGAGCTGTGGAGTATATAAGCAGGTGTTTGGGTGCTCCATCTTCTTGGTGTAAGTGTAACCAGGTTTGCTGTTTGGCGTGTATGATACGAGTGTGCTGGCTGGTCTCCTTCACAGTGGAGAGGTTTGGAAGCAGCAGAATAAGGCGAGAAACTACCTGCTGGTTTCTTTGAAGGGAATTGCCCTGCCCTTGATACTGCTCAGTTGTTTTTGGCTCCTTCCTCTTGGAGTAACCCCTCTCTCCCATCCTTTTGCTTGTTGTCAGGCTTATGAGGGTAGGCAACCAGCCCCCAACTCACTGACAGTGCTGATCCAGGTGTATGCGCCAGGCTCTTTCCAGGTGAGACAGTGGCATATGTTCTTGGTTCACCTCCTCTTATGAATGTTTTGTTGGTTGCTTCATTGGAGTGCTAACAGATGTTCTGCTCCATATTCTAAGTGAATTATCTTTCTCTGCCATTTCCACTAAGGAACTCAGTGCTGGTGAGCTACTGTAGTGATCATCTGCCCTGTGGCGATACCATTATGGTATAAGGACAGGCCCTATTCCTCCATTGCTGCTTCCTACTTCAACATGTCTTCTAGTGTAAAGAGGAGAGTAAAACTTGTGGATGGAATAGGATGAAGTACAAGCCCTTATCTTATTCCTCCAAATAATCTCTTTCAGCTCCTGCTCTTCTTCATATGCTTCCTTTTGTGGGAAGAAGAAGGTTTTGGAACACATCTCATATGAAGTTCTGTTGGACTTTGTGAGATCCTTCCTTCGTCAAGAGTTGATTGTGTATTCGCTTACCTGCTATTGGGATGTCTGCCATTGGTAGGTTTACACCAGGACCGGGTTCTTTGAGTGTTGATGAACCAGTGTATCCCCTTGTACTTCTGAAACATGAGGACTGTCCTGGACTCTTCACCAGTTTGTACTTCTGTTGAGGTATGCAGAAAAGTTGTACTGCTTTCTTGGCGTGTGCGTGATATTTAGTTTGGGTGCATGCAGGCCACTTCTATACAGTACCACTGGGTATTGTCCTGGTATGTATATGTGTGTGATTGTGTGAGCCCTTGGTTATTGCCTGGTTTGTCCAAAACTCCTGATGTGCAGGTACATAATCCCTGGATCCTGTGCATGCAGCTTTGAGAGTTCAGTCACATAAGCTCTCCACATTAGTCCTGTAGACACTGTTTTTGGTTTGTCCAAGACTTAGGATGCATGTGTGAATGCTCATCGGTGGGGCTTCTGCTATTTTGGCTTTGACCAATCATATGAAAGTTTATGGAATTGCGGACCACAATTTCAAGTTGTTACAAAACAACCTCAAATTTTATTTAGCAGCCAGTACCAATAGGTCTGATTGTTACCATGCATGGTCTTAGAGTGCTCACAGTGTAGACTGGTGTTGCCAGCCCATCTTTTGAGAGAGGATCCTGCTCATGCTTAAATGAATCCGAGGTTTCTCCTTCAGAACCTCTTCAGTCATAATTGGAATGGAGTGAACATTTGCTGCATTGTGGATTTAATGATCTTTGATGTCTAGTCAATCTTGGGGAAGTATCAACTCCCCCCTCTGTCAAGCCAATCTAGTCAAAAGAGCACACTTTGGGATACGGGAGGAAAGGCGGTTGTTTCGGCTGCTGTGGTTGCTGCTTGCTTATGGTGTCTTTGCTCTTGTTAATTGTCTGTTCCGCCAATCGGCTACTTTTCCACCATTGGTACATTAGAGTAAGTAATACGTGCTAGAAGATGCATAGACCAACCCCTAAAAAGGTTCTTGCTTGTCAGTCAGATGGAACAAACTTTGTCCTGAGATATGTCCTAATGTTGGTAGTCTTCTTCTGACAAGTTTTGGCCAATAATAGAGTAGCTAAGTGGAATGGATCAGTGTTGGGTACCTTTTTACGCTTTATGAAGAGTAAAGTTTAGGTAGCGGTAGAGAAAGGTGTTCTGATATGGACGCCTTGGTGTCCTTTGAAGTTTTCTGGGCTGTTGAAAGGAACCTTGCTCAAGCTTGTAGGGAAGTCAGGTGATCATTCAAATGTTCATCCTGGTATCAGCCTAGGGCCCATTTGCTATGTATATGCTTGCTGCATTACCGGGAACAGAGACCACCACCTTGGTATTGGGATAAAATGGGAGAAGTTGTAGCTTGTGGCCAAGCAGCAGGCAAAGTATTTTGGCATGTGGATATGCATGGTAGCAGCAAGTTTCTATCATACTCTTTCATTAGCCTGCTCAAGAAGATTTCAAGGCAGTTTTTGTTGCAACTGGATCTACCAACAGGGCTTTGGCAGGCAATCTTTTGTCACCTGTCGTCTTTGGAGAAGCTCATTCTACATGGACAGCTCCACCTGCTCTCTCTTCATTAACAGATGAAGTAGCATTGGTCAGCCTCAGGCAACACTCCCTTCAAGCTTCTGCCTATAACAGATAAGTGAGGGAGAACCTTGCTTGGTGGTTGGGTGACAGGAACCTCCTTGTGGGGAGTCCCTTGACCTCCTCCTTCTGGAGATGCTACTGTTCTCAGACATATTGAAGAAGTGGGCCCACAAACCTGAGTGGTTAGTCTCGCAGTATGTTGACAGAGGATGAGCATGATCTGCACACAAGCAGTGCTTCTAGTCTTGCAAGCATTCCAGGATAAAGAGATGAGTTACTCTGTAGTGTTGGTGAGTTACAACTAGACTGTAGTGGCTTGCAACAGCAAATACTTTAACCTCTGTCACTTGACGTAGCGGATGCGTAAGTGGACAGCGGTCCATGCCATGGAGCTGTCAACTGGGTAGATTCTGGATGGAAGGGATGTCTTGTCAGACCAGGTCAACCACCAGGAACAGATTTGTATCTTAGATCTTGAAAGGGGAAAGGATTTTTGAGTTTTGGTAAACTAGTGGTCAGCGTGGTTGCCACAAAGTTATACAGGAAGCTGCAGGTGTTATGCTTCTCTGTTCCAGACCCTTCAGGTTCTAGTGAAAATACTATAGTTTTGTGGAAAGGAGGTGAGACAAGACAAAATATGATGGATGTATTGGTCAAATGAAGTGGCAGAAGATATGATGAAGTGGGACAAAGGAATTAAGTAAAGAAGGGAAAAATGATCTTAAGAAAGACAGCAATGAATGTGTTTTTATTATGCTCACCACATCAGGGAGACCAGGAGAAGAAAATAAGAGTTTTGAGAAAAGCTATGAGATACAATGATAGAGGTACTGCAATCAAGGGGTTCCTGGTAGGAGAAAACTAAATGGCCACTTAAGAATGGAAAATTGGCTTTGGGGATATGTGGGAAGATATCACTGGGGGGGAGAAGCTAAAGCTAAGTGGTTTAGGAATTTGTCAGAGGAAAGATTGAAATGTGCTAAACAGAGTGTTTAAGAAGTCCAGAGAGAAGCTGATAGCATACAAGAGTAAGGAAGCTGAAATACACAGCGATTATCATGATTGTCATATGTTCAAGTAGCATCTAAGAAAGGATTGTATTGTTGTAAGTGAGGCATGCTTTACACAACATAGTTCTTTAAACTGATTTCACAATTAGCAATAGTGAGGCAATTATCAGCCGAGTCCAAACATAAAAACTGAAAAATAAAAAAGCCAAAAAATATCAAAACCAAAGGTGGACGAAGGCACACAAAAGGAGAGCAGAAGTAGTATTCAATGAATTATCAGGGAAATGATATAAAGCAAGAGAAGATGTTTGTAAAATTCAGATCTACAAAGTGAATTGAAAAAGTTTGGAGTCTTCTGTCTTAAAGCACAGGAAATTAAGGGGACAGAAAGGAAGAAGGCCAAAGACAGGTGGCAAAGGTAAAGAAGAGAGTTAGAAGGAATAGAACCAGGGTTTCAAAACAACTGAGAAAAAAAAAGATTCATCAGGATAGAATTGCAGAGGAAAGATGAAAATTAGTGGAACCAGTCAAAAATATAATTGTTCATACACAAATATAAACCCACGTTCTTTACATAGGATTTAGGTTATGAACGCAAGCTGAAATGGCCATTTAACTTTCAGACAAGGTCGTTAACTGCCAACTGTAGCGGGGAAATCCTGTTGGTCTGTACTCCTCTTTGCTTTTGGCCATCATCAAGTGAAGATGTCTGCTATGCTCTCTGCCCGACTTCCGTTTGCTGCTTTTTTTTATTATATTGTGTTTGTAATTAAAAAGAATGCAAACACCTCAATCACAAAAGCCACCTTTGGAGAGAAAACCTTTTAGTCCTTTGACACTGCCCAGGGAAGGACAGGCCCTGTAAACAGTTCCTCTTCATTATCGCGGTAGATCTTTGTTCATTGTGTGTGCCATGCTGTAAGCATAACTGCAATGAATCTAGCCCATGCTCAGAGTGCCGGGTTTGGTCTTGTGAACAGTGGATGAAGTTTGCCAGGAAGAAAAGGAAAGAGAAGAAGCTTTCTCCAGTGTCATTGGAGTGCAATACTCCACTGGTGACGCCGGAGATTCTCTCTGGTTCCTTCTTGGCCCTGGCCAAACTTCCACCTGCTGTTACCACTCCTGAGGGAGCAGTTTCCCCTTTGCCAACTCCTACTGCTACGTTAGTAGAGAACCACTGGTGGGGAGATGACCAGCCTGATTCCTCTCCGTCAGTTTTGCTTCACTCAAAGGAGTGGTTGTCCTTGGGGGGATGCTCGTTCTTGTGGAGTAGGGAGACTGCCTCACCTAACCCAACCTTCTTTGCAGGCGCTGTGGAGCCTGAGGGACTTAAGGAGCTCTGGCCCTCCTTAAGTCTCTCGGGGAGCTGTGTGTGACTAGTCTCATTAATCACTTGAAGGTTGTAAAAAGCCTTCCTGTTACTGCTTTGACCATAACTGTGATGACTTCTACGGTCCCAGTATCCTCTGGCTCATGGGGCAATCATCACATCCTTGGTAACTTTGCACATCCCTTCGGTGATGTGCCCCCAGGTGCTGCTGTCAACTTTGTTGTTGGGTGATGCCCTCCACATGCTGCTGCAAACCGTCCTCAGCAAGAAGAGGAAGTCAAAGAAGAGAAGGAAGTCGTTGTTGTCTTTGTCTTCGCCGTCGAGTGCTGTCGCCTTCCCCCTCCTTCCAAAGCTAGTAAGCAGAGGAAGGTTGCCTTGCCCGCCTGTGGGAAGTCTTGTTGAGCTTCCAGCAGCCATTTCTCTCGGGACCCCTAGTGCACAGGTACAGGTCCTGGTACCTCACTGGGCTGGTAAGGGACCACGGCCTCTGGTCCTGGGTATGCCAGCAGCTAGTAAGCAGAGGAAGGTTGCCTTGCCTGCCTGTGGGAAGTCTTGTTGAGCTTCCAGCAGCCATTTCTCTCGGGACCCCTAGTGCACAGGTACAGGTCCTGGTACCTCACTGGGCTGGTAAGGGACCATGGCCTCCGGTCCTGGGTATGGCTGTGCTGGCATACCCAGGACCAGAGGCCGTGGTCCCTTACCAGCCCAGTGAGGTACCAGGACCTGTACCTGTGCACTAGGGGTCCCGAGAGAAATGGCTGCTGGAAGCTCAACAAGACTTCCCACAGGCGGGCAAGGCAACCTTCCTCTGCTTACTAGCTTTGGAAGAAGGGGGAAGGCGACAGCACTCGACGGCGAAGACAAAGACAACAACGACTTCCTTCTCTTCTCTGACTTCCTCTTCTTGCTGAGGACGGTTTGCAGCAGCATGTGGAGGGCATCACCCAACAACAAAGTTGACAGCAGCACCTGGGGGCACATCACCGAAGGGATGTGCAAAGTTACCAAGGATGTGATGATTGCCCCATGAGCCAGAGGATACGGGGACCGTAGAAGTCATCACAGTTATGGTCGAAGCAGTAACAGCACAGCCCAGTGAGAGAAGGTGAGTAGAGAGCATTGCAGGTGCTCCCTCACCACCCTCCCACTCTTCAAAGAGAGTGTCTCAGGGGTGCCTGGATGGTGGCCCTGCTTGACAGGCCCGGCCATCTGGGCAAGGCAAGTGGAGGTTCCCTGCTAAGTCTTCTTTGCCTATAGAAGGTCCAGCTTCTAAGAAGGCTGGAGCGTGCTCATGGGACAGTCCTTACTCATGTTCATGTGATTGGGGCCACTTTCCCTGACCCATGCAGATGTCGTTACCACAAGTTGACAACCGCCCACATCCTAGCTCATCTGTTGGGACTTCGGTCTTTGACAGCTTGGGCAAGAGTACCCGCAATCCCTCACCTGTCCCCTTCACCTCCGGGTTTTTGAGGAGCTGGACGGATCTAGGGCTCGAGGGGTTGCCGGGGGCTCTGGCGTGCATCCGTCTCCTGTGGAGGGAGTGCCATGGGAGAACTAGGACCTGGAGGGACCTGAGGGTCCTATGCTCCAGGACTCAGACACCCCTGAGTTAGAGGTATTTTCTGGATATCATTAGTATGATACGCATTATAATGATCTTGAGGAAGAGACCTTGGAGCCATGTAGTCTTTTTAGGGACCCCAGAAGGAACCCAGGGTCTCGGTGCGGTTGCCTTGGTTGAGACTTGCTGTTGGGGTCTTTCTTGACAAGAGAATTCTCTTCAGTCTAGCTGCTCTAGCAAGACGCTTCCTCCGCCTCTAGCTCACCAGAGGAAGTACTATATATCCTCAGAGAGCTCACTGCTGACCAAACAGGTTGACCTGGACCTGACTTGTCTGTGTCCTGGTTCCTGGGTTTGAGTCCAAGTGTCCCATATATCATTATGTATTGCTTGGGTTAATTTTTGTTGAATTTTCCACTTTTGATAAAATTTATTGGACCTGATAAATAGGAAAAGGTATCACAGCTGGGACTGGGTTTATATCGGAAGCTAAGTAGTGGGAACCATGGTAGGATCATCAACTACCCGATAATGTTTGGACCTGAGAGATATCAGATTGATAGCTCAAGGGCAGAACTATTCAGCAGGGCTGGGCAATGGATTCCAGGGGTGGCCGGTTCTGGGGATAGGACTCTCGGCATTCTGTCCAGTTTGCCCATAATATGATTAGGGTGTGGATGATTGTACTCTTGTAATACTCTTAGTCCCAACAAGTGGGTTTGGCTTACACTTGGGCCACCATAACTGTGTTGTTCCATCCCATGCGGGGTAGGGTAGGGGGTAGACATTTGGGAATCAGCTCTCACTTGTGCCATTGGTGGAAGAATAAATTCCATAAAAGGCTGATATCTTTTTAAGGTTTTCCAGGTTTACCTAATTTTTTATTTTTATAATATTCAGTCTTTATGAGTAGTAGTAGCATAAAAGAATTGAGTACCCCTGGACTCTAATGATACTGTTTTGGCACAGATGAGACCTCTGCGCCCTTCTCTGACAACCTGTGCTTGGAGAAGGCTATGAAACTTTATAGAGTATTTACACTGGAACCCGATGCTCCAGCGCAGAGCAAAAGGAAATTGGCCAGAAATGTATGTGAAATAAGACCAGGTATATTTGAAACCTCTAAGTATTTGACCTTTAATCTGGAAGATTCTAGTTGTGATATTATACAGATATTGTGAGGTGTTATGGCCAAGAGCTAAAGATCTCATCTGAAGGTCGAGGAAAACTGACAGAAGAATTGGCCTCAGTAAGCAAAAGTGAAAAATTAAAGCATTATTGCATCTTGGAGGAGTTAAAGCGACTGCTCAGTACATGCTTTTTGGAATCACACCAAGGGAATGATAATTGCACCCCAACTGATGACATACTCAGAAGAGAAGCTTGCAGAACAATTTAAGGATCAAGGTGTAGAGTTGAAAGAATGAAGATGATCAGTGGAGCCTTAGTTCCACTTCCAAATTTGATTATTAAATTTAATTCAACACGCTTACCTATTGAAATAAAAGCAGCATGGTTAAGTTTTAAGGTAAAGCAATATATCCCAAGACAGAGATGTTCTTATTGCCAAGAATATGGACATATTATAGGGTCTTGTAGGCAAAAGCTACAGGGCAAGCCTGCCACATCTGTTAAATATAGTGAGCCAGAGCATGGTGTGCAGTATGTTGTAAAGAAGCAAGATGGATACACTGTGGAGAGAATCATCCATCTTCACAGAATTGTGATGTATACATCATGGAAAAGGAGATACAGACATTAAGGGTAAGTGAACATATCACAGTTAGAAAGGCAAAAGAGAAAGTATTAAATCATTATGTTAGACCTGGAGTATCCATTTCCAGTATTGCTGCTAACAGAAAAAGAAGAAGAAGAAGAAATATAAATGTTACCAGAAGTGCTTCCTTTGGCAATGTAATAAAGGGAAGATCAGTGACGACCTGTACTGCCACCTCTTAGGAGGCTGCACCAGTGGTTTATGGCACTCTTGCCTCTTCGGAGGCTGTGCCAGTGGTTTCTGGTGTTCCTGCCTCTTCGGAGGCAGTGCCAGTGATTTCTGGCACTCCCGCCTCTTAGGAGGCAGTGCCAGATGTACCTGACACTCCTGTCTCTGAAGGCTGTACTAGCTATACCTGGTGTGTCAGCTGCTTTGGAGGGTGCGCCAGCTATGGCTGGCACTCCTGCCTTGTTGGAGGCTGTACTGATATCTGGTGCTTGTGTCTCCCTGGAGCCGGCACCTGACACTTTGGAGGATGCACCAATTTTGTCTGACCTTCACACCCCTCCTTAGGCAGCACCAGCTTTGCCTGGTGCTCCTGAGATTGATAACCCTCTTAAAAGGAAGGAAGCCATAAATAAATCAGAAAGGAAGGAAGCCATAAATAAATCAGTCTCCTCCCAGAAAAAAGCAGGAGCAAGGCAGTGAACTGAAGGCACTTAAAAGAGGCCTCAAGAGCAAAGTAGAATTCATTCATTTTCTCCAGTGGAACTGTCAGGGATTAAGAGCTAAGTGGGAAGAACTAAGGCTGCTCATATCAGGAGTGTCTCCTGTATGTATAGCTTTGCAGGAGACTATGACTGGCAATAATACATGTCCCAACCCACGAGCGTATACCATACATCTTATCATTCCCCTTATAATGTAAATATAGGAAGTCATGGGGTTGTAGCTTTGCATATTTATAATGACACCCCCCAAAATCCTATTAGTATCCATTCTACACTGCAAGTGATAAGTTTGCAGATCCATTTGCAAAGAAAACATACAGTATGCTCTCTCTATCTACCACCTAATGAAACCTTCCCCATGGATGAATTTAAATCAATCATTCAAAAGCGACCACGTCCCTTTGTTATTCTGAGAGATATGAATAGTAGAAACCCTCTTTGGGATGACATCATCACCAATCAAAGAGGAAATTGCCTTTGTTCCATCATAGAAAGTGAAAATGTGGGAATCCTAAACACTGGGGAGTCTACACATTTTCAAGTTCAAACAGGCACAATATCAGCAATTGATTTATCTGTATGCAGTGATGATAGATTTACCAGCGACCATTTTCCAATACTGTAGTGGTGAATGTAGTTGCAAATCTTCCATCTTCAAGGTTACTTAAACGGAACATTGGTAAAGCTGATTGGGCAACATTCCAGGAACAAAGCTCAGTAGATGACTCAGCTGATGACTTTCCCTATGTAGATGATGCTCTTGACTTTTTTAATATGTTCTCGGGTGGTCTTCAATCCATACCTAGGACTTCAGGCATATTTTTCCATCGACTGGTTCCCGGGTGACTCTCAAATGCCAGGAAACTCAGAACTATGAGATCAGCTTTCTCAAGATATCGCAGACAAAAATGTGAGTATTACTGTATTGAATTTTGAAAAGCAAGAGCTCATTTCCGCATAGATATTAAAAAAGTACAAAAGGAATCTTGGACAATTTTTATATCTTCACTAAATTCGAAAATACCCTTGACTTTAGTTTGGAAGAGAGTTAGAAAATTAGCGGGCAAATTTACTCCTTGTTAACCTCCAGTTATCAAGCTCAGTGGTTATGAAGTAGCAGATCCCTGGTTAGTGGCAAGTGAGTTTGCTAAGCATTTTGCCAATGTTGCAAAGAAAACTGATGACAGACCCTATTCAGCTCAAAGAAGGCTAATGGAACAGGTCAAAATTGGTTTTGGTACATCAAGGAATGAATGATACAATGTACCTTTTACTATTAGAGAATTTCAATCAGCCTTAAGTAAATGTAGCTAATCAGCTCTTGGACAAGATGATATAACATATTCAGTAATTAGGCATACCTGAAAATACCAGATTTGTCATATTAGGCATTATTAACAGAATTATCTGAGAACATATCTTCCCTAAGCTATGGGAAATGTTAAAGTTATTGCCATTCGTGAAACCAGTGAAAGACCCATTAAAGACAGAAAATTATTGTCCAGTTGCACTGACTTCATGTCTCTGTAAGATAATGAAAAAAATGGTGAACGTGGTGTCAGTGCAATGTAATGGAAAAAATGAACACATTTGATGTGGTACTTGGAAGGTGGTAAATATCTGTCACCTGCTTGGTGTGGCTTTCGAAATATACACTCCACCATTGAAGTGTTGGTTTGAATGGAATCTTAAATATGTGATGCTTTTGCTAACAAACAGCATCATATCACTGTTTTCTTTGATCTTGAGAAAGCTGATGATACAACATGGCGATATGGCATTCTGAGGGTTCTCTATGAATGTAACCTGAGAGAGAATTTGCCTCTTTTTATCGAGGCATTTTTAAAAAAATAGGTTATTTCAGGTTCAGGTAGGAGCAACAATGTCAGGTATTTAACCAAGAACGGGGAGTGCCACAAGGAAGTGTTCTAAGCATAACCTTGTTTGGCATAGCAGTCAGTGGGGTCTCAGAAATAATTCCCCAGATGTAACATATACATATACAGTTCTCTTTTTGTTGATGACCTTTTGATATCTTTTGCAGCAACAAGGTTGGCAGTGGCTGAATGCAGCCTTTAGCTCTGCATTGATAATACAGTAAAGTGGACGGAGATAAATGGTTTTAAGATTTTCTGCTTGTAAAACAATGACCATGCACTTCTGCCGTATAAGAGGATACCATCCTGACCTAGATCTGTTCACACATGGGCAGAGAATCTCATGTGTTGGTGAAATGAAATTTCTTGAGTTGATTTTTGATAGCAAGCTGACTTGTATTCCACATCTGAAATACATAAAGAGAAAATGCTTGAAAGCAGTGAATGTGCTGAAAGTTCTGTTGCACACTTTGTGGGGTTCAGACCGAACTCAGATGTTGAGACTATACAAAGCCTTGGTCTTTCCAAAATTAACTTGTGGATGTGAAGTGTACACTTCAGCAAAGCCTAATATGTAGCATTATAATGCTCAATTTAATTCATCATGGAGGAGTAAGATTGTGTACAGGAGCATTTAAATCATTTCCCACTGAAAACATGCTTGTGGATGCTGGGAAATGCCTCAGGATCTTCACTACCAGCGTCTGCTGGTTCGGAGCTGGTACAAATTTCAGAGGCCCCCTAAGTCTTTAACCAGGAGATGCTGGTGTTGGTTTGGGGTGGCCTTCCCTGATATAGAAAGAAGTAGGAGATTAACATCTGTTGTATCTATTCCTACAGCAGAACTGCATGCAATTTTAAAGGCCTTGAAAGTTTAACTCAGAATGGAAATAGTTTTATTATATATTGTGACTTGAGAAGTGTTCTTCAGTCGTTAGAATCTTGTATTTCTTTAAACCCTCTGATTTTAGAAATATTGGAGTGGCTGCTTTTAATGAAAAGAAGAGGTAAAGAAATAGATTTTTGCTTGGTGCCTTCCCATGTTGGGGTAGTTGGGAACTAGCAAGCTGATCAACTTACTAAGTCAGCTGTCACCTCCCCAGAACTGGGAAGATGTCTATTACCATATTGGGATATATATCCTCTAGTAGATAAAAAAAATTAAAAAGCTTTGTCAGTCCATTTGGGAAAATATTTTAATGAATCAAAAAATGTGCAGTATTACATCATCTGTGTCTCCTTGGTCATAACCTTATAAGCCAAGGAGACAAGAAATGATGTTGTGCAGACTTAGAGTTGGACATACAAGACTCACTCATGGGCTATTGAAGTCCGGCAAAGAGCCTCCATTCTCTGGTGACTGTATTGTGACATTGATTGTGAGACATTTGCTGGTCGAATGC
>JANJGK010000003.1:50299015-50309930 GCA_039081455.1 Macrobrachium rosenbergii | reverse complement strand
TGCCGACGTAACTTGAGACGTTTTTCTTAATTTTTATAACAGACTCTACAGTACATTCGGCTTATTTTTAATATTGTTTTATTAATTTAATGTAATGACCAGGCTTGTTTTTCATTGTATTTATCATTAACAACAGTTTTTGTGCGTACCCGTTACAGTACATTCTGGAGTGCATATGGGCTGCCTAGCCTAGCCTGCAGCGCTCAGTCTACCACTGGTAGGCCAATTTTTTTTATACAGTATGCATTTAAAACTGTAAGAAGACTTCTAATAAGGTAAGTTATTTAACTCTGAACTTATTTAATTGTAATGTGTGTAGTGTTTTGTATAAAAAGACAAGGTTGGAGTAGTGACTGGTGGTCAGGAACGGATTAATCCATTTTCAGTTATTTCTTATGGTCGAAATTAATTCGGAATTCGACAAAATCGAATCTCGACATTCCTTCTAGAACGGATTAGCGTCGGAAACCGAGGTACCACTGTACTTGATTAATTAAACTCCACACAACTGTTCACTAAAATATTACTGACTGGAATCCACATAAATATTTTCTGAAATCTCAATAAGTATGCACTAACAAAATGCTAAGTAGTCACCAGCACAAAACTTTGTAACACAGTAATTATGAAATTATAATAATATGATAAAACAGACATATAAGAATGAAATATGCAAAAATGGAAATATATCAACCACCATTTCTAAGACAAAAATATGTTTAAAGATTATACCAATCTTTCAAAGGATTACCTTCACTTTTAAAAAAGGTTAAACTCATGTCTTTCTAAGACTTTCTCATAGACAACACTGTCAAGTCACAATGACATACACAATGATATATATTTAGCAGCAAGACACATTAGAACTCACAATAAGAGATATGTTCATCTCTTATCAAAATAATAATTCTCTTTCACCTAGAACATCACTTCAACTATTAACAAAACCAGTAAACATCACATTACCTTTTGTAAAAATGTACCATCACATACTTTACACAATGCTTGTACAGCACAAATACCTTACAAGATGAATACAGTACACTTCTTGGGTGAGTTTAACAAAATATCTACCAATATGAAAGCAACCAGTGAACAATAATTGAGAGAGAGAGAGTGAGACAGGACCTATTGCCAGAAGCCCCGGTTCCTAACTAACTCTTTCTCATACATTACTCCTCTATTATCTTCAAACCCTCCCAGAATACAAGATACATAAAGTATACATATGTTATATATACAGGTATATATGTGTGGTACACATACACAGCTGGAGCTTCGAGCGCCTTGTCTCTATGATGGACATTTCCTTGGACACTCACACACTTGAACAAACAGAAGGAAGTGCTTTTAGACCCAAAACTGGCCGGCTGTCAACATGTCAACTCCAACTCTCTTTCTTACTCATTGTCTCTTTCTCAGATTATGAAAAAGGATAAGCATAGACACAGCTAATAAACATGGGTTAGACACACATGATAAATACATAACAGGCAATTCGCCGATTGGCTGTCAACTCGTCACGATAAGACAAGAGGGCTCTTTGGCTTCCTCCAAACACCTGTGTAAATAGTAGCGGGTAAGCGATAAGAATCTTACCCTCTCTCACCACAACACAGAATGTTAAGAATCTGAGTTCATAACACTCAGTATATTATACTGCACAACATTTTAAACAAATGGGAAAAACATATCAAGACATTCTAAGATTACAAGATGCACAATTTATCTGTAAGAAAAAGACATTTTAAAATTATATCATTACAACAAATGATGAATCTGCAAGCAAAACATCAAAATTTTCACAGAGACACATAACACTTGTAGAATGGTTATATGTACTATAACACCTTATAATAGTATGTATGTATGTATGTATGTATGTATATGTATATATATATATATATATATATATATATATATATATATATATATATATATATATATATATACATATAATAAATTTATTTTATATATATATATATATATATATATATATATATATATATATATATATATATATATATATATATATATATATATATATATATATAGTAATTCTACTAATGCACAGAACAATTGTGTATGTGATAAAGCTAAATATATATATATATATATATATATATATATATATATATATATATATATATATATATATATATATATATATATATATGTGTGTGTGTGTGTGTGTGTGTGTGTAATTAACTAAATCACAAAAATATGGAATGTGATGAATATATGAATAAAGACAAAATCCACGAAGGAAAGAGAAACACTGGAGTGGTGCAAGACCTTTCAACTTAGTCTTTTACTTAGCAGACTGAAGAAATATAAAAAAAATAAGTTTACAAAGAAAGTGCATATAAATGACAGATGGGGATTACAGAGGAAAAAATATGTACCTGGAATCCAACACAACTGAAGAATTAGGAGACCAATCAAAACAGGGTTAATATTCAAGAGAGTTTACAAAGGATTAGGCTCAATAGCTCAGAAGCAGGGACAGGACAATTAAAAGATTATGCAAGGAAGGTGACTGCTCACCAAAAAATATAAATGTATATTAAACATATGATTACATAGAAAATATATATAAGGTAACTGATTTTTAATTAAGTCAGGATTTTAGACTTGGGTCATTCTTGAGCATTTTACTTATACAGGGGTCCAAATAATACATGGCGGGGCTGAGATTAAAATTACAACTGGAAATAATGTGTGTAATAGCAGATTCTAAAAGATGTCTTGAAGATAAATTTTTTGATCTGGCATCACTGAACTTTCAGTTCAATTTATCCTGTGAGAGTTTTCACTTGAATGAATATAGCATTGGATGTTTGCCCAGTTTTGACAATACTTACGCTACTTAATCCATACATCTAAATCCTTGCTAGACTGGCTGATATAAAAAGAGGGGCAGTCCAAACATGAAATTTTATATATTACGTAGTTGTTTTCCTTAGGCTATTTTTTATTAACATTCCTTTTAGTGCGTCATAGGAAAAAACAAGATTGACATTGAAAGATTTTAACAATGATTTTATGTTTTCAACACCACTAAAATAAGGCAAGCTAAGAACGTTCCAAGGGGTTTCTTTCTCCATGTTACTTTCACTCTAAAACTTTTTGTGGGCTTTATTATAACAAATATCTAGTATATGTGAAGGATAACGTAAATCTGTCCCTATTTTTCTCACGTATTCGATTGAGAGAGGTGCGAAATAATGAACAGGAAGACAAGTACCGTTGATCTATTGATGAAAACTAGCTGCTTATAAAACGGGACGCAGACGTCTGCGTAGTTTGCAGAGACCGCTGGTACAAAGATTTACAGGTGACCTGAGGTCAAACTAGTTCCTTAAAAACAGGACAGGCTCACACAGAGAACATAGTGATCAACAATATCTGACATACGAAATAAATAAGTTTTTTCTTGTACATAATACATGGTTGCTTAGAAAGACAACATATAGCCTACACAGTTTACAATTATGATGGTAAATGTATATTCCGATCGACATTAGGTCGTGTAAAGGCACCGCCGAAAACGGGGTGTTCTCCACAGATAACGAGTTGAGCAGGGACTTTACAATACTCCCCCCCCCCACCAAGACGGAGGTAACGTCTGGTTAAACCAAGTATCTGCTGGGGCGACGAAGGGGGCCTCTCTTTCTTGATGTCAACTGGAGAAGGTGGTCGCCTTCCCCAATGTCCTCTGCAGTGGTTTGTTGGGTGCCTTTCCTTCAGGTTTCTAGGTTTTCCAGGGACAGCCTCGCTTCCTTCCTGCAACCAGGGTTGTTTGAGGGGCTGTTGTATCCTGCAGGAGATCTTGGGGTCCACCTTCGTTGGCCCCCTCCAGGAATGCGGGTTGGAGACGATCTATTGACACCCAGTCTTCCCGCCCATGGATGGATATTCGGAATGCCTTCTTGTTCCTTTCCAGTACAAGGAAAGGTCCCTTGTAGGGCCTAGTCAAGGGTGGGCATACGGCGTCGTCCCTGACAAAGACATGGGTGGAGGAGGACAGCCCGGGGGGCATGAAGGGGGACGTCCTGTCGGTGGATGTCTTTTGGCAGGGGGCGAACTTTCCAACTCTGTCTCGGAACCTCTGCATTCCTATGTCGTCCCTGTTCTCTGTAATGAGTTCCCCTGGGACTACCAGAGTCTCCCCATAGACTTTTTCCACTGAGGAGGGGTCGCCGTCGGCTCTGGGGGCGGTCCTCAACCCAAGGAGGACCCAGAGCAGCTGGTACTTCCAGTTTTCAGAGGAGCAACGAGCCATGAGGGACGCCTTCAGAGACCTGTGGAACCTTTCCACCATTCCATTGGCTGCAGGGTCGTAGGCGGTGGTACTGTGGTGAGTGGTCCCCATTAGGCGTGCCAGGGCGGTCCACAGCTCAGACAGGAAAGCGGGTCCCCTGTCTGTCGCTATGTCGTCTGGGACACCGAACTGGCTGATCCAGCTGGAGATGAGGGCTTCCGCGCATGCACTGGAGGTGGCTTCTTCCATGGGCGTAGCTTCAGGCCACCTGGTGGAGCGGTCAACGACTGTCAGTAGGTATCTGGCTCCTCCTGAGGGGGGGGAAGAGGTCCTACTACGTCGACATGGATGTGCCCAAAGCGTCTCTTTGGCTGGGGGAATTCGCCCACTCCCGATTCGGTGTGCCATCCCACTTTGCTTGTCTGACACTACATACATTGCCTTGCCCAGGCCGTTGCATCTTTCTGTATGCCGTGCCAGAAGAACTTCTCCTTCAGCAGTCTGGCTGTTGTCCTTCTAGAAGGGTGGGATAGGCCATGGATGATGTTGAAAACCAGCCGACATCTGGAGGCGGGTACCAGGGAGCGGGGGCGTCCGGTACAGACATCGCTCAGTAATGTTGATCCTCCCGAGTCGAAGGGCACGTCCTTCCACTTCAGCGACGTGACAGCTGTATGGTAGGCTTGTAAGAGACGCTTCGCACTGATCGCAGCCTCTTTTGAGCACAGGCGTGTTCGTCATCCATTGGAGGGGACAAGACAAAAACAAGAGCATCCCATTTTCTCTCTCTCAAGGAATGCAACTTCTACCATACAATCTTTCTGTCTGTTTCTCCCTAACCATTGTTCTCTCGATTTATGTACATTCACCACTACTTGCATTGCCATGCAAGCATTCTAATCATGTACTCATTACTCATAATGTTCCACCGAATCTTCTGTATCAAACTGTATGTATGTTTCTGTTCGTGAAGACGTCAAATGTATCTCCATTTCACATATATTATGCTACTGTATTGTATTCATTAATCTGTTTCGAATCTCATGCAATTGCCATATGTGGAATTTCCTGGCCTTTCCATTGATGTATGTTTTATCACTGTACGTTTATTACGTCTCTCACAATCGCCATCTGTTTGTCTGCCGACAAGTCCGAAACATTACCTGTTTTGCCCTGTCTGTGCACCAGCCAATAACAACTTCGAAGATTCTGTACATTCATTCAGTAAGGAACCACCAATAAACCAGTCAACACCCAGCCAGTATGTCACTCAATCCCGTCCTTATACTGGTGACCCCGGAGTGACCCGAAGGAGCCGATGGTAGATGTTCCACACAACATGACGACCCATGCACCAATGAACCCTTTGCCGCCTCCCTGCTTCCCACTGTTCCCGAGTCTTCAATGGATGTCTGACCCTCCGAGATGACCCACCCCACCACCGGAGCCCTGGACGCCTCCTCCAGGAAGCCTGACGCCACCCCTGAACTCATACCGGATGAGCTGACCAATGAAGGACCAGCCAACGTCATCCTTCATCATGCTGCCGTCCCCCTCGAGCTGGCTACCGAAGGATCAGCCGCCGTTATCCTTCAGCCTACTGCTGCCCCCCTCGAGCTGGCTACCGAAGGATCATCCGACATTATCCTTCAACCTGCTACTGTCCTCCTCGAGTTCCTGCAGGCTGGTGCCGCCCTTCAGCCTCCTACCCGCCCCAAACCCAAGCCCTTCACGCCCATTCCAGTTGTCAGCAAGACGATTTCCGCATTGACGCCTTGTTTTTTTTGGGGGGGGGAGTATTGTAAGAGACGCATTGCACCGATCGTGGTCTCTTTCGAGCACACGTGTGTTCGTCACCCATTGGAGGGGACAAGACAAAAACAAGAGCATCCCGTTTTCTCTCTCTCAAGGAACGCAACTTCTACCATACAATATTTCCGTCTGTTTCTCCCTAACAATTGTTGTCTCGATTTATGTACAAACACCACTACTTGCATTGCCATGCAAGCATTCTAATCATGTACTCAAATCGCCGTTGTTGCTGGGAGACATCTGTTTGGCACAAAGGATTCGTGGGCGCTGCATTCGACATGGGCTTGTGCAGTCGCAAGCCATTCAGCATAGTTGGATCGCAGGAATTCAGGACGCAAAGGAAACCATGAGCTTGCGCAGTAGCAGGCTGTTCAGCGTAGCTGGATCACCAAGAATGCAAGATTTCAAGTGTGGCATTCCATAAAAAAAAACTGTTATTGGAATAACACCTGTATTACGAGACATAATTTTCGTATCTAGTGCAGACAGTTTGCTATGATTTTGGAGTTGGTCCCTACTGAACTTTCTATTGGACAGTTATCGTAACTGGACGAGAACGTCCAGGGTAGGTGGTCCGAGCTCCTGTAACAGTCATGGGGGTGACCTTTGAAAGGGATAGGTGATGACCGAGCAGGGTGCTTCCGCTGTAGTCGGTGGTATCGGCGCCAAGGAATGCCTGACGAATGCATTGGTGCTTTGCTCAGTTAGATACAGAGAGAGCCATGCGTTTTAAGCACATGGGAGAAACGTGACAGATTGATGGAAACCTTGTGATATCTGTAGGCGGGGCTGTTCAAACACTGAACTGGACGGTGACATCATGTTCCAAGGGAAGGGTTATCAAGAGTATGTGTTCATAAGTGTACTCTCCAATGTGTATATTATAGAGGAACCATAGAATGGGTATTCATTTCGATTTGTGACTAGTGATCGCTCTTTTGAGCTGTGTTTGTGAATAAGACAGTCACTGTGAGGAACGGTTTCCTGATGGCCATTGAATGTAAGTGTTATGAATTTTCATCCACAACGCACTGTTTCTTTGCTGATGTTAGCTAAGGATTGCAGAGGATGATGAGGACGTCTACAAACTAGGGAAGGCTCAGTGAGACCACAGTTTTAAAATGTTGACTTAAAAACTAATTTATTTACAACTATTATTTACAAACAAATACTCATCAATAACTGCATGAATAAAGGAATTTTCCCCAGATGAATTATATCTCAAATAAACGAATCCCACATTACACTTGAAGCTGACGCAGGCTTCGTTACGTTAATCAAATATTAATTAGCAAAATATTTACTACAAGTTTAAAATAATTTAGGAACTGAACCTCGGTGGACATATTTTACAAATCTCAATCACTTGTCCTACCTCACTTGCTGTACCATAAGACGGGTGATATAACAAAGAACCTCG
Organism: Macrobrachium rosenbergii; assembly: GCA_039081455.1. Lineage (NCBI taxonomy): Eukaryota > Metazoa > Arthropoda > Malacostraca > Decapoda > Palaemonidae > Macrobrachium > Macrobrachium rosenbergii. The sequence goes on along the minus strand of JANJGK010000003.1, from coordinate 50,302,434 downwards.
TAGTGCTTACACTTTTACAACTATCTTCATGATGTTCTGGATTGGAGAGCCGATCATCTAAGCCCACTTCCACCTTTTATAGTCGTTCGATTAGGCGTAATTGCGGCTTTCCCGCCAAATGGACATGTTCAGATAGCGTATCAGCGCCACCCAGACGGGACCGAAGCACGTTCGTCCGGCCCACGGGCAACCAGGAAAGACAACGTGGTTTTTGGCGCCCAGGGGCCCAACAAGGTGGTGAAATGCGTAACTTTTCACAACGTAAGATAAATCATTAACACTTGTACCTTTTTCAGACATTATATGGAATACCCATTTTACGTTGCAGTGAAACTCTTCTGTTTTTTATTATGCATTTTTCTGTTTTAAGTGTTCATTTTTTATACACCATTCCAGGATTCTAATATAATGTAATGCTCTTCCTACAGGAAACTCAAACATTGTCCTGGGAGGGACAAATATTTGGAAGTGGTGTTTTTACTCTTACATATGATATGACGTATATTGTGGTCGTTACGACCTTATTATTTTGCTTGATGACAAGGGGGCGTCATTGACTATTATTGTTTGGCGTAAAATAATATCTATGCTCATTTGGGAAACAGTGTTCCCTCTAGTAATGTGTTCCTTTGATAGGGAGTGTGAGTCACTCCATTTCATGACTGTAGTTTTTGCAGAGTTACTTACGTTAAATTTGTCAATCAAGTCTAGTTTTCTATATCAGTGTCTCATTTCAGTAGGCCTTTGTGTAAAGACAGGTTTAGAGAGAATATTATGATGAAAAGTGAAGGGATCTGCTGACTCAGATAAGACCACAGCTATCAGAAACATCTCAAGAAAAGTGAGATGCTAAATTCTGTTCTTAAAACAGATACTTCAATAGACAGCCGGCTCTCAAACCCGGGCTGGATAATATATATATATATATATATATATATATATATATATATATATATATATATATATATATATATGTATATGTATATGTCATTTATTAATATTTTAAATAGAAAGAATTCATTCAGTGAGTTGAGATTACAAATGCAGAATACCTTAAATTACTATTTTTAAATCTTAGAAGTTTATACACCATTTTTGTGGTGGGTTACCTCTCCCAGTATTGCTTGCACAGCAAGCACTCTGCAGACAGCACTAGCGGTTGTTTACAGTGACCCTTTGGCCCTCAGCTCATTGCCTTACGTTTGGCACATTTCATCCATTCCCTTTTGTCCCCCGTTGTGGTCGCCAACTGTGATTTTAGTTTGCCTTTATTTTTAACTCTTCTAAGACTAATCCTTCAGTCAGTCTTATGAGAGTCTTGAAATATATCTCGGCAGTCTCATTTAACAACATTATAATTTATAATACAGAACTATAAAGTAGCATGTATGTTATATAGGATTACAGAGAGATAAAATGGTTTTTATTTTGTGAGACCATGAGGGAAAATCTTCAATCTTGCTTTTGTACCTTGAAAATCATATGGTGTGGGCTATGAATTTCGTTGTACAAAGAATAGAGGTATCTGTGCATCTTAACAGTTTGCACTCATGTAAAAGTCATCCACAAGGCTAATAAACTGCTTGCAGGTTAGAATGTGAGGTAAAGCCATCTAAAGTACTCTGATATATAATTGTCATTTTAATTTCTGATTCTTTAATGAATAGTATGTTTAGTCTCAAGATCAAAGCCAAAATTATGCGGAAGATATTTTAATTAGGAAATTAATTAAGGATACTTGTTATTGCTAGAATTTTGTTTCTAGTTGTGGAGCTACAAATTGCTGATACAAAATCTGTAAGGAGAAATGGAGTTCATAAAATTACATATGTGCCCTCGTGGAAAACCCTTTCTCCAGTTACTCCAGGTGAAAGGGGAAAACACTACAAAGAGTAGAGAGCTGATAACCTGCAAAGATTGCCATTGTGTAAACTATTGTATAATTTATATGATCAGTTCCAGTTCTAGTATTGTGAAAGTTATACTGCTATTAGAATACTAGATAAAATCTGACAAATTCGTAATTTTGCTTTTGAGAAAGCAAGTAAAATTAGTGGTGAGTTGGGATCTGTAAGACTGGTATCCAGAAGTAGGATGGACAAACAGATGAAAGTTTTAACGATATTTACTCGGTCATTTTAGTTTATAAGTGAATTTCAGAAATTTGAGGTAAATTTTGGTTTCAGGTTTGATTTGGGCTTAGTGTTATTGCTGTTGATGATTTGCAAGTTATTTACAACCAAAATTAATTACCGAAACTCTGTTTATACCCCAGAGAAGTGCAGGCTTGATAGTTATCTACTGAAATAAGTCTGGATAAAGTTCATAGTTGCATGTACATGGAATACTTTCTAAGTTATGTTTCTCTCCATGAGAGATCAAGTTAATGATAAATTCAACTCATGGAGACAATACATTGTTGTCCTGAACAATTTTCCAAGACCCCAAAAGTGAAAACATTAATGTTGTTATTCTGTAGCACTGATATAAGAATGAGGAGTTACATGATGCAGCATAATTTTAATCATATTTTAATCACAGTGAAAATTGTAATAGTAAATAAAAGGTCATTATTTTTGCTGTTAACTAAATTTGCTGAATTATGCCCACCATAAGTAATGACAGAGCCAGTCTGAGTTTTTTTGTAACTCACCAACATAGGGAGTGGTTGTGAAATGCGTAATTTTTTTTACCATAACTATCTTTTCCAACATAAATTCTTTTGAACAGAATTGAAATCCTTGTAGCACCAGGAAGCGTGTCCAAGAACTTATGCAACTCAAAGGCAAGACACTTTTGAGTGAGGGAGAATTTTTTCTCCAGCTTCCTTGAAGAAACATATATCAGAAACAAACATCAGAAACAAACAGAACAGTAAACTTTTATATTTGGAAGGATGTCACACACCCCCCTCCCCCCAAAAAAAAATGTAAAAGAACTAAGTTTTGTACTATAAGAAAGAACTAGGTTACAATTAGCATGGAAAGTAAATGGAGGAAAATGTTACATTGGACATTGAAATTGTCAGTAAAGATTGTACTGTAAAGAACCCTTCAACAATGTAACTAGCAAGAACAGGAAAACGCCACAAATTTGTCATGAACATATTTTTGTCAGCTTTTCCTTCTACAGGTTTTATGTATAAAACGAGTTTTCTCCATTCTTCTGTTCTGTGCTCTTTCTGTCTAAATTCCCATCAGGTCGAGGGCTTCATTTATTCCCTCCTTCCATGATTTCCTCAGTCTCCCTACAGGTCTTCATTCTGCTACTTCCATTACTGCATTTTGACCAGCTGTTCCTCATCTCTTCTGATCACATGGCCAAACCATCTCAGTCTTGAGTTCTTGGCCTTTTCCAGCCACTTGATACCACATCATCAATTCCTCATTCATAAAGTGATCTTATCATTGTACCCTGAC
>JANJGK010000003.1:50276515-50296515 GCA_039081455.1 Macrobrachium rosenbergii | reverse complement strand
TTGTAATTGATTTTCTCTGGCTCCCATGCTTAACAGTGATCTGAGCTTTACATTTCTGGAAGTCTCTTTGGATTCACTATTCTATTGTATACATGGCCTCGACACCCATCATAGGTTAGAAGTTGCTGGATACAAACTAGTTCCTTATTTTCAGATTTTTAGCTACTATAATTGATGAATGCCCTTTTTATGTAAACCGTCATGCTCAAATATTTGAGGATGAAAAGGCAAAAGGAAACGTCTGTACTGCAAGAGAAGTGCATATACTAAACATATCCGGATATATGTAGGTGGAGTTTCCAGTGTACAAACATGTTGATGGTTCAAGTGATTGGCACACTAATGAATATGCTCTTTGGATACCAAGATATCTGATTCCTGAAATTAAGCTAAATTGTATGACTGATACTGATGTTCAAAGAAAGTTTTCATTCTGGTGATCTGGAATGGATATATTCAAGCAGTCTTTTGTAACTGACGATGAAATAGGGATTCAGTTCAGTGGTGATGGATTCAAACACAGCAGTCAAAGCAAGAGGAGCGTGCTCATTCTCCAACGCAAAGGAAATAGAAGCCTCAATTCAAAGTTGACGACTTCATGCACCATTCTTGACCTCAGTTACAAGTGTAATTTAATATCTTCTCATAATATCATTTGTAACACGATTTTAAGCAAGATTCACAATCATTTTATGAAAGAAATTAAAATATAAAAATCTATTTGTCATATTTTATATAAAGAATATATTTTAAATATAAGATTTTCATATATATTTATTTTTTGTTTTTTTTTATCTAATATTCTTAATTTTTTACGTTCATATTTTAACACTGAATTTTACTAGTATGTCATCATTCACCTATTCCTTATCAATCATATCATTAATTTATATATTTCAGCTTCATTATGGCGCTGAATAATCCTCATGGGTTCCGGCGATTGGTCCTCAAGACCTAAATTTCATAATCAATCAATCAATACTTTAATAGACTTTGACAAAAATATTTTTGTGAATTTCTAATTTTCAAGAGTCATTACTTCTTAGTTTTATGATGTTTTACTTTGGCATGTGCACCAATCAGTTTGTATGAAACAGGGAGAAAAGTTATTTAAGAGGCCCCATTGCTGCTGAATGCTTCTGCAATATTTTATTTAATGGAGCTCCAAGCAATCCGTTGAGAGAGTACCCGGATACGAAAAGATGCTGCCTGCCTATTCTATAGGACCCCTGTTTCCAGATCTGAAGGCCCACTTGCATGGAATTTACTTCAAGGAAAATTGTAAACAATAACAGCAGAATGGCTAGGTAATTTAGGTAAAACGCGTCATAAGAAGTGTTCTAAAGTCACTGGGTGTATTCCCAGTGGTTCACAGTGAGCGTCAAAATAAAGCTGGAAATGACATACTGTCAGTTCTTAATATCTAAAAATTAAAATTTCGATCTATCATTAGATATTACACACACACACACACACACACACACACACACGTATACACACACACAATATATATATATATATATATATATATATATATATATATATATATATACATACATACATAAGTAGATAAAATATTAACTTGGTGAAAAGATGGATATGAGTGTTTTTAGTTAAGAATGGAGGATGACAGCCTAGAATGCAAAAGGTCAGGAAGGACGAGGAATGGAAGATCCAGACATGGTGGATCAGTGGCATAAAAGTGATATTGGAAAGGAAGGTTTATAATAACCTGGAAGCACAAGAGAAAGCGCAAGATAGAGGTCATTGGTGTAGTGTGTCAGCATGCTGCTGACGAGGCTTTCGTGTAGGTGTACGAACCGGCTATTGTTGTATTTTCTGCATCTGGGCTCATCAACGATGCAGCAGCAGTTGAAAGTATGAAATGAAGCATCAGCTGCTGAGCTGCATTTGCGGTAGAAACACCTGTTGTTCAAGAAAACGGCTTATTCCTAACACATGCGCACACACAGCATATATATATATATATATATATATATATATATATATATATATATATATATATATATATATATATATATATATATATATATATATACTATGCATGTATAAGGATAATGCAGGTACATTTATTTTCCTGCACAGACCTTTTGAGTTACACACGCACACACGCACACACACACACACACACACACACATATATATATATATATATATATATATATATATATATATATATATATATATATATATATATATATATATATATATATATATATATATATATAAAACAGGTCTGTGCATGAAAATAAATGTATCTCATACATTCGTCACACAGTTTTCTATCCATTTTTGTAATTAATTTTTAGATCAGTGACAAAATTCCATAGGTATCTGTGTCTCAGGTCACATCAGCTGTAGATTTAATTCACTGTACAAGAATTTTCTGTTATCTGGTTGGATACAGGTGTTGGAATGTACTCCACTGCAAATCTTTCATGAGAAAAAGATTTATTGGAATGGTCTTACTACACAAAGGGCGTAACACAATACTGCTTTAGATAATTAATATGAAAAAGTGATGAAATTAGCAGATATAAAAAAATAATTTCTTCAAACTGATTTCTTATTCTCCAAGGAAGAAAAAGAACTGTCAGTCTTCGTGGCTTGACAAATTTTTTGATGACATCCTTGGCACATGCTTGAGTCATGATGGGCTCTTGGTCTTCCATGTCGCCTGTTCTTGATCATTGGTGGTGTATAGAACCCATACATACGACTTGATACTTCATAGTAAAGGTTGGTCATTACCTGCAATAGCAAAGAAAAGGTGAAAAATTGAGTTCTTATTTTTCTTGTGTTTTTTTATTTGTAGCAAAAGAAATTGGTGGTACATTTTCACTTCGAAGATGCTAATCTTAACCAAATTGTGGTATTTGAGATAGTTGAATGTTTTTTCGCCTTGCACTCAATATTATATATATATATATATATATATATATATATATATATATATATATATATATATATATATATATATATATATATATATATGTATATGTATATATATATATATATATATATATATATATATATATATATATATATATATATATATATATATATATACATACATATACACACTCACATAACCCAACAGACTTCTGATAGGTCTGTAATTCTTTACAGGTACCGACACAGCACCACATTAGGCTGAAATGGGGCAAATAAAGTAATTTTTTGTTACCTCATCAAAACTGTCATCTTTAATATCTAAAAGTACAGGAACAACAAAGGTTCACTTTCAGAAAATGCTTGCTGTAGTGTGTGTGTGTATGTTTCTGAGCTGAAAGTGAATCGATAGAGCGGTATCATCGAAGCTTTTATCCTGTCTCTGATTGGCTGACGTATTTGAAACAAACTTTAGTGGGTGTTGAGCAGCATAAGATTCCACCCACTACCATAAGCTTCAGTCATATAAGATCCGGCTATTTTCAGTCAGCTCAAAAGTATAGGGTCCGGTTCTTTTCAGTCAGCTCAAAAGTATAGGATCCGGTTCTTTTCAGTCATCTCGAAATTATAGGATCAGGTTCTTTTCAGTCAGCTCAAAAGTATAGGATCTTTTCAGTCAGCTCAAAAGTATAGGATCCGATTCTTTTCAGTCAGTTCAAAAGTATAGGATCCAGTTCTTTTCAGTCAGTTCAGAAGTATAGGATCCCGTTCTTTTCGGTCATCTCAAAAGTAAAGGCTCCAGTTCTTTTCAGTTAGCTCAAAAATATAGGATCTGGTTCTTTTCAGTCAGCTCAAAACTATAGGATCCAGTTCTTGTCAGTCAGCTCAAAAGTATAGGATCCGGTTCTTTTCAGTCAGCTCAAAAGTATAGGACCCAGTTCTTGTCAGTCAGCTCAAATGTATAGGATCCAGTTCTTGTCAGTCAGCTCACAAGTATATGATCTGGTTCTTTTCAGTAGCACAAAAGTATAGGACACGGTTCTTTTCAGTCAGTTCAAAAGTATAGGATCCTGTTCTTTTCAGTGAGCTCAAAAGTATAGGATCCGGTTCTCTTCAGTCAGCTCAAAAGTATAGGATCCAGTACTTGTCAGTCAGCTCAAATGTATAGGATCCAGTTCTTTTCAGTCAGCTCAAAAGTATAGGATCCAGTTCTTTTCAGTCAGCTCAAAAGTATAGGATCCAGTTCTTGTCAGTTAGCTCAAATGTATAGGATCTGGTTCTTTTCAGTCAGCTCAAAAGTATAGGATCTTGTTCTTTTCAGTCAGCTCAAAGTGTATGCATCTGTTCAGTCAGCTCAAAAGTATAGGATCCTGTTCTTTTCAGTTAGCTCAAAAGTATAGGATCCGGTTCTTGGTTGTTTTCAGTCAGCTCAAAAGTATAGGATCCGGTTCTTGTCAGTCATCTCAAAAGTATAGGATCCGGTTCTTTTCAGTCATCTCAAAAGTATAGGATCTGGTTCTTGTCAGTCAGCTCAAATGTATAGGACCCAGTTCAAATCAGTCTGCTCAAAAGCATAGGATCCGGTTCTTGTCAGTTAGCTGAAAAGTATAGGATCCAGTTCTTTTCAGTCAGCTCAAAAGTATAGGATCCTGTTCTTTTCAGTCAGCTCAATAGTATAGGATCCGGTTCTTTTCAGTCAGCTCAAAAGATAGGATCCGGTTCTAGTCAGTCTGCTCAAATGTATAGGATCCAGTTCTTTTCAGTCAGCTCAAAAGTATAGGATCCGGTTCTTTTCAGTCAGCTCAAAAGTATAGGATGTGGTTCTTTTCAGTCAGTTCAAAAGTATGGGATCCAGTTCTTTTCAGTCAGCTCAAAAGTACAGGATCTGGTTAGCTCAAAGGTATAGGATCTGGTTCTTGGCAGTCAGCTCAAAAGTATAGGATCCAGTTCTTGTCAGTCAGCTCAAAAGTATAGGATCTGGTTCTTATAGGTCAGCTCAAAAGTATAGGATCCGGTTCTTGTCAGTCACCCCAAAAGTATTGGATCCAGTTCTTTTCAGTCAGCTCAAAAGTATGGGATCCGGTTCTTTTCAGTCAGCTGAAAAGTATAGGATCCTGTTCTTTTCAGTCAGCTCAAATGTATAGGATCTGGTTCTTTTCAGTCATCTCAGAAGTATAGGATCCAGTTCTTGTCAGTCAGCTCAAAAGTATAGGATCTAGTTCTTTTCAGTCAGTTCGAAAGTGTAGGATCCTGTTCTTTTCATTCAGCTCAAAAGTGTAGGCATCTTTTCAGCCAGCTCAAAAGTATAGGATCCAGTTCTTTTCAGTCAGCTCAAAAGTATAGGATCCAGTTCTGTTCAGTCAGCTCAAAAGTATAGGATCCTGTTCTTTTCAGTGAGCTCAAAAGTATAGGATCTGGTTCTTTTCAGCCAGCTCAAAAGTATAGGCTCCTGTTCTTTTCAGTCAGCTCAAAAGTATAGGATCCAGTTATTTTCAGTCAACTCAAAAGTATAGGATCCGGTTCTTTTCAATCATCTCAAAAGTATAGGATCCTGTTCTTTTCAGTCATCTCAAAAGTATAGGATCTGGTTCTTTTCAGTCATCTCAAAAGTATAGGATCCTGTTCTTTTCAGTCATCTCAAAAGTATAGGATCCCGTTCTTTTCAGTCATCTCAAAAGTATAGGATCCAGTTCTTTTCAGTCATCTCAAAAGTATGGGACCCTGTTCTTTTCAGTCATCTCAAAAGTATGGGATCCTGTTCTTTTCAGTCATCTCAGAAGAATAGGATCCGGTTCTTTTCAGTCAGCTCAAAATTATAGGATCTAGTTCTTGTCAGTCAGCTCAAAAGTATGGGATCCTGTTCTTTTCAGTCATCTCAAAAGTATAGGATCTGGTTCTTTTCAATCAGCTCAAAAGTATAGGATCCCGTTCTTTTCAGTCAGCTCAAAAGTATAGGATCTGGTTCTTTTCAGTCAGCTTAAAAGTATAGGATCTGGCTCTTATAGGTCAGCTCAAATGTATAGGATCTGGTTCTTTTCAGTCAGCTCAAAAGTATAGGATCCGGTTCTTTTCAGTGAACTCAAAAGTATAGGATCCGGTTCTTTTCAGTCAGCTCAAAACTATATGATCTGGTTCTTTTCATTCAGCTCAAAAGTACAGGATCCTGTTTTTTTCAGTCATCTCAAAAGTATAGGATCTGGTTCTTTTAGGTCAGCTCAAAAGTATAGGATCCTGTTCTTTTCAGTCATCTCAAAAGTATAGGATCTTGTTCTTTTCAGTCATCTCAAAAGTACAGGATCCGGTTCTTTTCAGTCATCTCAAAAGTATGGGACCCTGTTCTTTTCAGTCATCTCAAAAGTATGGGATCCTGTTCTTTTCAGTCATCTCAAAAGTATAGGATCCAGTTCTTTTCAGTCAGCTCTGAAGTATGGGGTCCGGTTCTTTTCAGTCATCTATAAAGTCAAAAGTATAGGATCTGGTTCTTTTCAGTCAGCTCAAAAGTATAGGATATGGTTCTTTTCAGTCAGCTCAAAATAAAAAAAAAAGGGAAAATCTTACTGTGGCTTATTAACTGATGAGAACTGTGATTCAATTTTTAATGCATCTGTGGTGCACTTCACACAAATTCTAAAATCAACCACCATGGTAGTTGGCAGTTAGTAAAGCCCAGCAACCCGGAGTCCACAAAAACGTCGACTTTGGCCCTCTATAAAATCTGGATATATTCAACCGACCGGGATGAAACTCTGGCTTTAGAGGTTTCCCCACTAAGGTCTCTAATCGTGTCAAATTTCATCGAAATCTGTTAAGCCATTCTGGAGATCCAGATATCGATTTTTGGCGTTCAAGGGACGTGGTAGGGGATGGGTGGGTGGGTGGGTGGGTGAGGGTCCTAACATACCTGTGGAACAATAACAGTAAAAGATACAGCTGTGAAACTTAGTTTTTCTGCAAGCTCATATTCTGGAGGGGTGCCTATCGGGGTTTGTTTTTTGAAATAATGAATTTTAAATGTACAGTTGACAATTCAAAGTAGCCCCAAAATTCAAATTTCCTGATGCTCAGGTACGGAATGCTCACAACATCAGAAGAGATACCATTTTCTCAATGTTTGTGAATAGCAAGTGGTGTTAGGAGAAGCTGGCTGACTTACTCTCAATTATCTCTATCTATCTATATATAATACTAAAACTCACCCTCTCCTTCCCTTCCTCCTACTCCTCCCCTCACCTTCCATCTTCCCTCCCTTTCTCTCTTCCATCCCCCTCACCCTTCCCCTTCCCCTCCCTGAGCACAAGATCAAGTGTTAATTTAGTTGTCCTCCCCCTCTTCTTCACTCTTCCATCCCTCTTCATCCTCTCCCCTCTCCTTTCCCTTCTCCCTCTCCTCCCTTCCTCCTCCCCCTCCCCATCACCTTCCATCTTCCATCCCCCTCCCCTTCCCTATTCCATCCTTTTCCCCTCCCCTCTCTATTCCCATCCCCCTCCCCCTCCCCTTACCTCTTTCATTCCCTCCCCTTCCCCCTCTCCTCCCCTTCCTCCTCCCCTCCCACTTGCCTTCCCTCTTCCCTACCCCTCCCCTTTCTCGTCTCCTCACCCTTTCCTTCTCCCTTCTCCCTTCACTTTTCCATCCCCCTTCCCTATCCCCTCCCCCTCACCCTCCTACTCCACCTTCCCTCCTCATTCACCCTTCCCCTCCCCTTTCACTCTTCCTTCCCTCTCCCCTCCCCCTCCTCCTTCACCCTCACCCTCCTCCTTCCCCCTCACCCTCCTACTCCACCTTCCCTCCCCATTCACCCTTCCCCTCCCCTTTCACTCTTCCTTCCCCCTCCCCTCCCCCTCCTCCTTCCCCCTCACCCTCCTACTCCCCCATTCCCTCTTCCATCCCCTCCCCTCCCCCTTTCCCCTTCCCTGCCCTCCCTCGTAAACGGGGCTGGTGCTGCCGTAGACTTTTGCTTTCTATTATTCGTAGGGTTAATTTAGCTGTGGGTATGGGTATGGGTATGCTAAGGATATGAGTATAGGTATGGTATGGATATGGATATGGGTATGTTAATGGTATGGTATCGATATGGGTATGAGTGTGGTAGGGATATGGGTATGGGTATGGTTATGGGTATTGGTATGGACAGGGTATGGTACAGATATGGGTATGAGTATGGAATGGATTTGGGTATGGGTATGGGTGTGGTACAGATATGGGTTTGGGTATGGGTATTGGTATGGGCATGATATGGGTATGGGTATAGGTATGGGTATGGTACAGATATGGGTATGGGTATGAGTATGGAACGGATATGGGTATGGGTTTAGGTATGGGCATGGGTATGGAATGGATATGGGTATAGGTATGGTATGGATTTGGGTATGGGTATGATACAGATATGGGTATGGGTATGGTATAGATATGGGTATGGGCATGGTATAGACCTTTTGTAAAAAAGGTGGTAAATAAAAAAGTGACCCAGCGGGTCACGGATGGTCCAGTATAATACAAAAACTGAAATGTTTGTTTGCTTGTTTGTTTGTTAGTTTATTTGTTTGTTTGTTTGCACACTGGAAGATAAAAGGGCTGGTGCTGCCCATAGATTTTTGCTGACTATTATTAGTTGGGTTAATTTACCTATGGGTATGGGTATGGTTATGGTATGGATATGGGTATAGGTATGGTATGGATATGGATATAGTATGGTTAGGGGTATGGTATGGATATTAGTATGGGCATGGGTATTGTCATGGGTATAGGTATGGTATGGGTATGGGTGCAGATATGGGTATGGGAATGAGTATGGTATGGATATGGGTATGGGGTATGGTTATGGTACAGATATGGGCATGGCTACGTGTGTGATACAGATATGGGTATGGGTATGGTACAGATATGGGTATGTGTATGGTACAGATATGGGTATGGCTATGTGTATGGTATGGATATGGGTATAGGTATGGTTCAGATATGGGTATGAGTATGAGTATGGGTATAGGTATGGGTATGGGTATGGTACGGATATGGGTTTGGGTATGGTACAGATATGGGAATGGGTATGGGTATGGTATGGAATTGGGTATGAGTATAGGTATGATACGGATATGGGTATGGGCCTTTTTTTAGAAATGTGGTAACTAAAAGCGTGACCGGTCTAGTGTTAATTAAAAATGATCATATACGTTGACTTTGCCTGCGTGGTTTTGGTTTTTGCGATTTTTGCCCTTCCCCAGTTTTCTCACACACACACACACACACACACACACATATATATATATATATATATATATATATATATATATATATATATATATATATATATATATATATATATATATATATACATATAGTATAGTTATGCAGCAAACAAACTGAACTGACCATTATCACATAGAAGCCTCATAGGTCTAAAAAAACTATATCTAAAAGCTAAACAACCCCATTCCTTTGTTACCACATTTTTTTGAACTAGGGCATTGCCAATAAAATAAAGGACTGAAATCACAGGCAAAAGTGACGAAAAGGGTTATTAAAGGGTTAGTAAAGCCCAGCCACAAGAGACAGATATGGAGGTCAGGGCATTACAAAGGAGGGGGTAGGACGTAGGGCTTTACTCCGCAACCTGATAAATTATGATGAAAGCGAAAAGTAGAAGTAGGAGTCTTTTCTCAATGAGTATAGAAAGCGAGTGCCATTATAATATGCATATTGAAAAGTCTTCGGTTTGGACGAACCACCGCTGACGACATGAAAATTATGCAAGAGCGCCTGATTCCAGTACCACCCAACACTGACCCAACCCAGGTTTTTGTTGAACATTACTCTAGTCTCTGCAACAGCAACACAAACAGCTGAGATGAGTTCATTGTATTATTCTCGACGACAAGGAAGAAAAAAAAAATGTTACCCACAAAAAAGAGTTGCCTTTATATGACTGCGATCTTCTGAGTGGATACATTTGCTATATGTCTTCAAATTGTATTGCTTGAAGAAGTGCCAGTGTGTATCTTTTCAGGTATGGTTAGCGTTGGGCGTATTATAATGACACCGGCGTTCTATACTGATGAAGAAAAGACCCCTACTCTTCGCTTTCAACAAAATTTTTCAGGTTGCAGAGAAAACCCCTACGCTCTACCCTTCCTTTGTATCCCCTGACCTCCGTATCTGCCTCTTGTGGTTGGACTTTTCTACTTTTCTGCCTGTGACAATAAGGAAGGATGAAGATTTAATATTTCATTGCCTTTATTTCTCATTGGCTTTTTTGCAAGTTTTTATTTTTTGAGAGTTATGTGTAACCTTTGTTTCTGACATGTAATTTGTAATGTATGCTTTGCAAGGTTTGTTCAAACAAGCACATAACATATATCATGCAATGTTTGTTAATTTTAAAGCGATCCAAAGGATCCTTGCAGTTAATGGTATTTTAATCATGAAGTATTTTGTCATCGTTTCGTAATTTCAAGGGATACTTTAGTTATACTTTAGCCTCAAACTACCATAAGTTAATTTTCGGCTGTTCATTTGTTAGTCTCACTGAGTCCAATTATAGACAGAATGACACTCAGATTTCAGAAATAAGCATGCGTAAGGCTCATATATCCTGTTACACAGGTCATTAATTTGCCACAAAATCGTTAGGTACCTAATAGTGTTTTTTTTTTTTTTATTCGAGACAGTCATCAGTCAATACTTGATCGTCATTGCACATCCGAAGAGCTTTATTGTTGTCAAGAGCAACTATAACCTCTTAGAGGCTGTGTGTCATCAGTCAAAGCCTTGTCTCTGCCTCCTGGTACGGAAGTTGCAGCACAGAGGAGTGAGAGGAACGTGATGATGTTCAGTCAGACTCATGTGAAGAAGATTGAGAAGAAAGGGGAAATAAGTGAAAGAGTGATACTCTCGTCTGAAAAGATACCGCCCGTTAGTTTAACTTTGCAAACCACAGAAATGCGGTACCGAGTTCGACGGAAGAATAACCCCTTACCTTTTGCACTTCCTCTGGATACCACATGGGAGTCTCAAAGTGTGAAGGCTTGCATACTTTACACTTCTGCCCCTTTAAGGAGAACCTGATATGTCCACATTCTGCGTCAGCATCCCAGGCGTAGTAAAACACAGCAGAACTGTTCATACTACTCCATCCACGACCACAGTGCTGAAAACAGTTATGCAGTTTCATTGTAGCGATTTCTTGGTGCCAGGTTCAGGTGTAAGGTTGCCAAAGAGAGGTGCAGACAGTTGGCAAAAATTTAGAAAAAAAAAAGCTAACATACACCTATGCTCAAAAGTGATGCTACATGATTGCATAGGATTTCGCTCAAAATCACTAACTAGCAACCTAACATGCTGCATATTTATCTCTTCTTTGGAAGCGAAAACACGATTATTTCATAATAAAATAAGGTCATAATATATGTCAAAAGAGTGAAATTTGCCATGTATATCCAAACTGTAAGAAAATATTACGTGCAATCAAATTTTGGAAAAACAGTGACGAAGCATTTCCGAGACTTTCATTCAGTGCCAATGCGCTCAACAAGAAGGTCTTCATCATACCGAGGTTCAAATGTCAAAATTGTAAAAAAACTCAAAAATATTTTTCACATTTCAAATAGTCCTATTTGATTATATTTATGCCTCAATGCTGAAAAAAAGACAAATAAACAAGTACAAAAGTATTTTGTAGCTATAACTCATCCACTGATATCAGTGGGTGGGCGTGGCCTGTGTGACAACCATTTGGGAGAGGGAAAATGAACCATTTGAACATAGGTTTACAGTGTGCGGAGGCAATGATATAATCTTGAAAATATGTTTTTAGTTTTCAGTAAAAGAAAAATATTGAGATGGCTTTTTCTATCCGCCCTTAGATCTTAAAGATTACTGAGGCTAGAGGGCTGCAAATTGGTCGTTGATCATCCACCCTCCAACCATCAAACATACCAAATTGCAGCCCTCTAGTCTCAGTAGTTTTTATTTTATTTAAAGTTAAAGTTAGCCAAGATCATGCATCTGGCAACACTATAGGACAGGCCACCATCAGGCCGTGGCCGAACGTTTCATGGGCCGCGGCTCATACAGCATTATACCGAGATCACCGAAAGATAGATATATTTTTGGTGGCCTTGATTATACGCTGTGCAGAAAACTCAACTGCGCTGAAGAAACTTTGACACATTTCTTACTTGTTTGTATCTGTTATCGAAATATCTGTATTTTTATTACAAACAGAATTATCTGTTATGTTTCTTAACAACTTCGGAAATAATGGTTTACTATTATCAGTTCACAGTACCAGTGTATCTGATATCTAACCCCGTCTCATACGACGCTCCTGATTGGCCATTGATTAGCCAGTCACAGGGCTGGACACTCGTCAATCTGTTCTAGCCGTCACCGAGTCAACATCTACGCTGCGACCTCTCCTCATGAAATATGTCTTTCATACGTTATAACTTTCATTACACCTCAGATTTACCCGAAGGAAAGTAGTGTTTCTCAATTTCACCTCTAAACATTGTCAAGCTAATGATTTAAGGATTATAATGATATATGAATTATGTACTTCAGTAAAGTTAATGCTAAAATATGTATAGTGAAATAAACATGAGGCTATTGTCTGCGTGCATCCCTGCTCATTTTAATATTCTTAATCGTTTGCTTGTTATTTTCATATTGATTACCCTACCTATAATTTTTTGGTAGCATTGTCATCCATGACATTTAAGCTACGATACTGTACGAAGCACAAGACGATAAATGATAAATGCACTGCGATGTCATGTAAGGAATGAAAGAATTTATTTTATATTAAAAATTTCATGTTTATTTCACTATATATTTTTGGGATTAAGTTTACTGAAGTACATAATTCATATATCATTATAATCATTAAATCATTGGCTTGACGATGTTTAGTGATGAAATTGAGAAACACTGCTTTTCTACGGGTAAAACTGAGGTATAATGACAGTTATAACTTTTGAAAGACATATTTGATGAGGAGAGGTTGCAGCGTAGATGTTGACTCGGTGACGGCTGGAACAGACTGACGAGTCTCCAGCTCTGTAACTGGCTGATCAATGGCCAATCAGGAGCGTCGTAAGAGACGGGGTTAGATATCATATGCACGGGTGGTGTGAATTAATTATAGCAAATATCAGCCTGTGCAGTTACACTTTTGTTAACTCCAGTATTTGTTTCCCAGGCTTAGGTGTGTTAGTTTTCGTTACTTGCTAAAAATACATTACACTTAACCTTCACATTTCTATATCAACAATCTCTGGCCAAAAAGTATAGAGAGTTATAGACACATTCTTGCACTACCTCCTGAACAATTCAATTATACACCAAAAGCAAGCAGATGGCAGAAGGACTGTCAAGAAAATGGCATTCTTAGTCAGTTAGAAAAATAAAAAATGTTACATTGGCCTTGGCATTAATACTAATAAACACATAGATTAACAGCTATATTCTTGATATACTTTGAATCATCAGCTTTTGTTCTTCAAAGAACGGATAACTTTGAAAAATAAATCCTTTAGTGAACGAGATTACATCTCAGAAGACTTAGATTATTTTTGTTAGGTCTATAAATAATTTTGCAACATGCAGGCCGTTTGAACATAGTCTAAACTTCAACATTCAAAGAAACTTTTAGTAATTCATATTCCTACTCTGAAAATTTTGTTATGACTGTCGAGCTTATTTTGGCCTTCTGTTATATGTTGTAGCTGTAGTTACAATGACCAGTTTGAGTAGCAATATAAGCGTGCTGGCATTGGCGTCACTTCTCACCTTTATCATACCGTGCTTTGAGCTGGGCAGTGTAAAAAAAAAGTCAATTCATGCCACATAGATTACGAATGATAACGACGCATAAAAGAGATCAAGTTTATATACTCATAGAGAAAAAGGTGTGAGCTGTGAATTCAAACTTATCGACATGTATGACATTGAAAATAAAAAAGTTTAACACTACCTTGCAACCGTTACGATTAGTCTGAGATATTAGACGATACAATAAGAATCATGCTGCGTCACATTGGAGTATGAAAGTACAGTCCTCATTTTCACTGATAATTTTTTTTTTTGTTATCTCAAGTCGATATCTTTGTATTCTTAAGGATGTCGTAGGTTCATCTAATCAAACTATAATCATATGACTAAGCATGTGCGCAGTACTGAAGTTTTCATTCTGGGAGATCTTGACGCTTTAAGAGAGAATTCTTGAAGCAGAAGAAACAAAACGCAAAAAGGACAAAAGAAGGGAAAATTGCCATTTGTTCATACCTGATATTAATAGACCCAACTGTATATGCATGAAAGTGCTACTGCATAAAATATCAAGTAATGTTTGGTAGAGTAAGTCTTAACAGCTTGAAAACTGTTTTTTTCTTGTTACGAAGTGTTTTGTATATATTTTATACAAGTTTAACATCACCTAATCTCTGCTGCCTGATTTCGAATGGATTTTATTCCTCTTAACTTCTATATCCGTCATACGTTTAATTTCTTTGCCAAGAAAAGTGAATGAGATCAAAGAAACTTACTGTTTAAGATTTGCCCAAGTAATGTCAGTCACAGGAGATGATATTTCAGAAATAATAGATCTGCCGTTTAAAATTAAAAAAACCAAAGTGCAAGTGTTAAAAATTGTAGTCAAAATATACTAGCTTGATTACTATGCGTCATATATGCTGAATTTAATTAACAACTGTTCATAGATGTTCACGAACTTGGTTGAATTGGAAAAGCCCACGAAAATATGTTTCTTGTTATGATTTTGCACTAGACAAATTTCACTCAAGTTTTTGTGATACAACTTGTATCGGATCCTTTTGCATTTTTCAGTCAATGGACAGTTAGCCGTTTTGGTTTTAAAACAGGATAAACTATTAATCAAGGAAACTTATGAGCATGGCTCTCAGTAATGCTTTGAAAGCTATGGAAATTTCCTGACATTCTCAGAATATTGTTAACGCAACAGAGTGTATTTTAATATGCATTTTACCGTAATATGCATTTGCGATAAATTAGGAATCAGTTGAAATGGATTCATTTTGGACATGTGAATATCTTCCCACAACAGGCATTCTATTTCTTACGTTATTATTATCATTAATTACCCAAGCTGCAGTCATCGTGGGAAAAGCGGAAGTATTCCGATAGGGAAAAGAACCTAGTACACAAAAGATATATAAGGGTAAAGAATAGATGACAAGGGAAAACAAAGGAAAAATGAAGACAAGTAACAAGGAAGAGCCAAGAAGATTAACTATGAAATGAGATTAATATGAACATGCTCAACAAGACGTACTTTCTAGATTACTCATGAGATATTCGAAGAACGGACAAGTACCAAAAAGATTTTTAGATAAAGCGATGGCGCCTATCTAATATGCTCTTTCTTTTCCCTTGCGAGATTTGAAAACAGCTTACATCTCATTGTCGATGCTCTGCAACTTTCAAGAAGCTTTGCTCTGTGTATTTGGCTTTTCATAACTGTTTTCATTTAAGTGCAGGTCATATCCTGCAAATGTTCTACAGTGATGTTCCATCATTACTTTATATATTATGTACAGATATGTAATAGTGCGTCCAGATAAATTTTGCTAAAGACAGTTGTAACTAAGAGTTTTCACACAGAGGTTATTTCATGACAGGCAATAGCTTATTAACGGTATTAAGCGACTGAAGGCAGGATATTATTTATCAAATATTTAGAACTAACGCTTCATACACTAACACTTCCATTCAGATACTACTTGTAAGGATTATGGAACTGCCCTAGAGAGAGTTGTGGCTTTGCCAAAAGCATAGCGTTTATCTATAATTTTTAGCAGAAATTCTGCTAGGGCCTTAAGTTAAATTTCAATGGGTTAATTTTACGGCTAAATGGCATTTTACTTTATTGAATATATTTTTTCCTTTGATAATGGACTGTTGGTCTATGCTTGCTTTCCGTTAGCATTGGTAAATGGTAAGACGGATTTGCCATGAGAACCCTCTGAGATTCCGGGAATAAACAGCAACCCCATAAATAAAGCACAGGAAGAAAATGTCTCTTTTTAAAAGGTAAATCTGGAATGAATTTTGCAAATGTGAAACGATTAGTAAATATAAATTACCTGACAAGAGAAACGCACTTTTGCCATGTCTCTAAAGACGGACCATTCACTGTATTCGGCTTCACACACTCCAAAGATCCAAACGTGAGGGAGATTTTGGAAAAGCGCCGTAAAACACCGTTTCCACTTGTGTTCCATTCCACTGTGGGATAAAAAAAAAAGAGTGAACTAATCAGGTATTTAGTTGGTGAAACTGGAAAAGAATGGCACATTATATTACACGTCCTCAGGGTCTCTGTATGAATGGGCAATGTCAGATCCTTCTTAGGATGTTAAAATCCCCTGCTAACGATCATAAATTCAAGCTGATCTTTCGTCCACGCTGTATATATATATATATATATATATATATATATATATATATATATATATATATATATATATATATATATATACATACATATATATACGAGTATATATACAAATATATTTTTATGTATTTCCCTGGATTTTTAGATTCGTAAGAGGCTTTACAGGCTGGCAAGGGATCTTTCTTTAATTTGGCCTTGGAAATCTGACTTTACGTTAAGGGAAATCATAAAAAGAAAAGAAAAATGGGGATGATTCAGTGAGCTTAGGCCTCTACTTCATGAGGGAATGTTACATAAACACTTTGTTTAAATTAAGTAATTATATTTACAGAAAGGAATCAAAAGGAAAATGGTTAAATGAATTATTAGGAGTCTTGCAAATCCTGAAGATCTTTCTACCAAAGTCTTGAATGATGGCAAGGCACAGTCCAAGATGAGTCCACAGCAAAGGTCCTCTGCAATAGAGTGGTAAACATTACACGCCAGTAAAGCAAAAATATAACACATACAATGACTCGAGGCTGCACTGATGGTGCCAATGATTCGAGGAATGAATGAACACTTTACACTTGAACACAGAACATTGGCAATGGCACTGGATAAAATGGCACCAGGATAGAGGTAGAATATTGGCACCCAATAAACACTTCTAAAGGGCAAACAGTCGTGACTGAAAAGTCTTTGCTCGTACTTTACCTTAGGGACAATCACACGTATGGCGCTGCACACTATCACTTGGACGGTTCACTCGAGGATGACCGTGAAGTTGGACTTGAGTCTGGAGTCGGGTGTGGACAAGGGCGGGGGAAGGGGCCTCTCTGCACCTCTCATGAGCGTATGATTTCTCTGGCGAACTGCCGGTGAACTGCTAACTGCCCAACTGCTCATGATCTGCCGAGTCTGGTGACCATGTGCAAAAGATGTGTCATTTGTCAGGTGTCCCGGCCATCCATCTGTTTGCGTCTTCCCAGGTGTCCTGCGGAGAGACAATTTGGCCAGCTTAATCTGCCTTTAGAAAGGTTGTTTTAAGCAGCTTAGTTGGGCTAAGCTGCTTAAGGGAGTGGCACCCAGCCTCTTATCTTTGCCCCCAGGTAAAGAAAAGGGACAGATCGAACTGTTGATAACTTTAGTTTTGATATCTAGGTCAACTAGGATCGGCTATGCAGTGACGATTTTACTTTCAATAACTAAGGGCAAATTAAGGGTCGGCTGTGCAGCGACTTCTTGTATTATAATATACATATATATGTATATATATGTATATATATATTATACATATATATACATACAAATATATATGTATATATAGGCCTATATATTTATATATATATATATATATATATATATATATATATATATATATATATACATATATATATTTTATATATATATATATATATATATATATATATATATATATACATATATATATATATATATATATATATATATATATATATATATATATATATATATATATATATATATATATATATATATATATATATATATATGTGTGTGTGTGTGTGTGTGTGTGTGTGTGTGTGTGTGTGCGTGTGTGTGTGTATATGTATATATATATATATATATATATATATATATATATATATATATATATATATATATATATATATATATATATATATATATATATATAGAGAGAGAGAGAGAGAGAGAGAGAGAGAGAGAGAGAGAGAGAGAGAGAGAGAGAGAGAGAATTTTAGTTGGATTTTTTTGTTGAGGATGAATGTCTTAGCGAGTTATGCTATGGTTAGTATGCGTCATACCCTGTAACATCTATTGAAAATTCGTATTTTTGCTTTCTTGTGGAATGAAGCTTGAAGATAGCCTCTTATTTATGTCTCATTTTTAGTCCCATTTCTGCAGACAATGCCTGTCAGTTCAAAATGGTTTTGATGTAATATCTTTTATAAACTCATTCAACAATTTATTATTGGATAAGCTGACGTAGCCAGCAAAATATTAAAGAGCATTAAATAACAAATGTTCAAATATGATAACAAAGTCAAGACAGTCATTATTTTTCTGTACGCTATTTGGTGTTTCACCACTGCAAAATTTACATGCATTAAGCATTCTTACGAGAGGGTTTATTGGGTCTGTTCAAAATACCACTTTGAGTAATTTATTACATCCTGCTGCCCCGATACAATACTCACAAATATGGTCTTTTGCCTCATGCCTATCGACTGTGTGATTTATATCCACTACGTTAAAGGTCGTGGCTTAAATCTTTGAGGAATGTTGGGAGTCATTTTTTCTAGAGGTGTTTAGATAAGGGCTGCTCTGGTCGACGGAGTTCTGATTCATTTTTACTGAGGTTATCATCGTTATCTCATTCTTTTTTTTTAATGAACATGAACACCATTGTTCAATCCACAATTTTCAACACAACAGAAACACCAACACTGAAACAGTAGTATTATTTACAACCTACACAACATCCTCTCTCTCTCTCTCTCTCTCTCTCTCTCTCTCTCTCTCTCTCTCTCTCTCTCTCTCTCCTTCTGCAAGGGGAATTAGCTTAACTTTTAAATAAATAACTTTCACACATTTTACTTCTGCACCTTCCCTAAGTATCAAAATTGGTACATTTTCCTTTTGACTTCCATTATTTTTAAACATTTTTTTCGTTCTCGGGGGAGGTAAGAGAGACAGTGCCACGGAGTATAGGCAGTTATGTGCGGATGACATTGCGTTGTGTGCAGAGGGGAGGGAGGTTCTAGAGGGAAAGTTGGAGAGGTGGAGAGTAGCACTGGAGGATAGAGGAATGAGGATAAGCAGGTCAAAAACAGAATAGATGTGTAACACCATTGAGGGGGATGGAAGGGACAGTATAAGGTTGGAGAAGAAATAAAGAGAGTAGACAAGTTCAAATACTTGGGGCCTATAGTAGAGGCTGGTGGAAGATTGGACGAGGAAGGAAAGCACCGGATACAAGCAGGTTGCAACAACTGGAGGGCTGCCTCTGGAATCCTTTGTGACAATGAATACTAAAGACCGTTTGGGACATTTTCATAATTTAAAAAGTTCTCCTGGATTCGTGGCAAATCAGCTGAAGAGGCATGAAAGAAAAACTCTGGCAATGGGTTACCTCTTGTAAAGAGCCAAACCAATAAACGTAACAAGTCCTGACAAACTGCAGCAGGTAATTCGAGAGAAACAGTAAATGCTCTTGGTAATCTTTGCAGATCATGAGGTGTCTTAGGAGAATAATATCTGTTCGGCGTGATTTTAATATAACTGTAGGACCGAATTGTAGGTGATATGAAGCACATCAAGATTGTACTTACTGCGTAGCCAATTCGTAGGGGGAGAGAGCCGAGTGACCAAGAACCGTCAAGGATTTCAAGTTGGGACGGCGCGGAATCAGGTAAGTGAAAACGGAAAAAGGGTCTTGGTCTTCCGGCGTCCCTTTCCAATAATAATAAATCTACTTATCAGGTTATTCATGGCGTACAAAAACAGCGTATAAACATAAGATTTCAGTTGAATCCTTCGAAGGGCAACATGTTACATTGCAATAATTTTCATCACAGAATACCTGAAAACTAATATATATATATATATATATATATATATATATATATATATATATATATATATATACATATATATGTGTGTATATATATATATATAT
>JANJGK010000003.1:50266515-50271515 GCA_039081455.1 Macrobrachium rosenbergii | reverse complement strand
GACTCAGCACCATCCGAATTCGAGACAGAGTTCGGGGTTCGAGTCTAACATTAACATTCTGCGCATGAATTCAGGTCGATTGAAACCATACACTGGAAGACCAGGTTCTAAATTTCTATTAAAATTAATAATTCTATGGATGGGTCACTCATCTGAACCTAACCTAGCCGAATCATTTAACAACTGCATATGATTAGGCTTCAGGAATGAAAATTACAGCTTTGTACGCTGTTCAGTCTTACCTTAATTAACAAAAGGTTACTTGTATATGATATAGTAAGTATTACTGTAATACAGTGTGGACAACTGCTATAAGAAAGTGCTTGAAATAAATAAGTTCGTTGCGTACCCGAATTTCCTGAACTCGTAGCCTTCCTCCACACCCGGATATTCTTGTGAAGAAATTTAACGGATTTAGTCTTTTAGATTCCTATAACTGAGTTTCAGAAATTAATTCTATTTGATTGTTTAATAATCCTAAGGAATAAATTGTAGATTTGTCTATCCCTGTCTTTACCCTAATAGTCACAAAAATGTTGCTAGTAATATTATACTGTACGTATTACTGATATGTGAAAGCATTTAAAAATTCGGAGTGTACACGTGTACCTGTGTACACGGCATTGCGACACACCCAAATTTTCGAATGTAGCCAGGAAGCTACAGTCTAGCATTGAACGCATGAAACTAAAAATGGTCTTTAATGATGTACATTTCATTAAAATGGCTTCTTATACTGCACGATATGATAACGCACATTCTTTGTGAAAGAGCAAGTTATGATTTATATTTCTGATGATTAGAGAAAGTGCCTGACACGACGTATTGCGTGCCGGAGTTGGTGCGAGACTCACCATTACATCGACTACCCAGGAAGGACGACGATAGAAGGCAGGACCCCGTAGGGGACCAGCTTCGTCAGCGCTCCTCACGCGCGGTGCACTGTAGGCATTAGGCTACTTAAGGTTCTTTGCAGCGTGCCTTCGGCCCCTAGCTGCAACCCCTTTCATTCCTTTTACTGTATCTCCATTCGTATTCTTTCTGCCATCTCCCTCTTCTAACAAATGTTTCACTGTGCAACGGCGAAGTTTTCCTCTTGTTACATCTTTGTAACCTTTTATTCTCAATTTTCCTTTCAGCGCTGAATGATCTTTTAGTTCCCAGGGCTTGGCCTTCTGCCTAAATTGCATATTCAATTCTATTCTAAGAAGGCAGGAAGACTAAAGTACAGTATTCTGTGTTTGAAAAGCAGATTATACAGGTTGTGATTACGGACAGTCAGCGACTCATTTTCATCTTGGGAAAGAATTTCTTTTCCTTGGATTCCATAGACACAGTCTGTTTAAAAAATTATTTGACGAAGCATGAATTCTCTTCGTTTATGCCTTTACTTGGGCCTCATTTATTTGTTCACTGATCATCTTTTATCGTTGATATAATGGCCTTATTTTCTTTTCGCTATATGTAGATAACTGACTTCGTTTATGCATGTGTGTCGGGATTGGATTTATCGACCATTGCCATGCACATTTCCTTTCTCAAACACCTGGCAACGCTGAATACACCAAATCTTTCGTTTTCATCACAGCTCCCTTATTTCTTGCTATTGCATGAAGGGTTTATCTCTTAACATGATTTCATTTTTCAGTATCCGGTGACCTGGAATATTTGCAATCTCTAGGGAAGGCTTCGTCTCCATTCGTTATGAGACGAATAATTTATTCGAGGGCACAATGGTTCCATCGGTGACCATCCAGCTCGTAGCAGACCTCCTCATTTTCCATATGGCTGCATTAGTGGATCTTGAATCTCTCGGTGAGTTACCGTTTGACTTGTAATTCTTGACCTGTAATTTACTAATATTCTCTGGATTTACTGTTGTTCAGCTAATTACCCAGATTTATTTTTGCTTCCAGTACCTTACTCTTTAGCCTTTAGTCTTCGCTATCTTCTCGCCCACATGCTGAAGCTCTCTAACTTTGGCACTGCAGTATATAGCACGAAAGCAACTTTATTCCACCCTCACCGATGTCAGAGTTTCTAAGACTCTGGCCCTTCATACTATTAAAGAGATGAAACAAATGATTCAGCATCCAACACATGTTTCTAATTAAACTGACAGTGCATCTAACACTGTAGACATTTTCTTTATTTCAAACCATTTAAACATATTTTTATAGTTTCTGGTGGGCTTTCAAGGATACTCAAGGGGTGACTGGGCGTATTGGCATTTGAGGCCCTAACCTCGTGGCACCTGATTTTTCCTAGATCGTAACTTTAAATACTGGGGTAAGAAAAGCCTGCAGGTTTTCTTGCTTCTATTACACATTGTAAGACAACTGTACTTTTCTACTTTGAAGGATGAAGATGTCTTGCATCAAGGAGGAATATGATATCCTGTTATCCTCTACTAAAAAAATTTCTGTCCTCTTTTCTAAAGAATTCTTAACAACTTCTGTAAGTCCAGCTTCCTATACCCTTTCCATTCTTTGTACTCCTTTTTGGCAAACACTTCTCTGAAAGATTCCGGTACGCCACATCTTCCTGCACTCCAGAAATTTTTACTCATTTCATCTCTAATCTCTTGTCCTATTCAATATCTTCTTCATATAAGGTCAGCAGTGTTCTTGCATGCTTGAAGACTGTCAAGGCATCAGGCTTGATTTGTATCACTATGCAATTTCTGAAGGAATTTGTGGGCAACCATTATGCTTTGTCCTCCTGTTTTCACCAACTCTCTTTCACAGGTACTTGCAAAGACGGGTAACGATTGCAATCCCTCCAAATGCCATCTTAATACTCTGAATCCCATTAGTGCTAAAATATTTCGAGTTTACTTAGCTCTCACTTTCTTAAACACCCTGAATTCACTAATCCTACTTTTGTATAAACCGTATAACTTCCATAAAGTAAAATAAAATTTTATGATGACATTATTATAGCTGAATGAACTGATATTGGGCTATCTGTATGTGACTTTAGGAATGAAGTTGATATTGCTCTTGATATCCTTAAGGATATCAAGACAGAGTCTGGCACAATGCTCTGTTATCTAAGCTTCCTGCCTGCAGCCTTACTCTTTCCCTAATGCAAACTTTTTTTAAAGCATTTTTTTCTGACCCCTGTAAACTGTTATTCCGTTGGTGATATCACGTCTGGTTCTTTGAGGATTCGGTTCTCTCACTTACTCTCTTTCTTTTCTTTGCCAGTGACCTTACGCAGTAAGCCTTCTCTCATACGCATCTCTCGAGGATTCAACCTTCCTTCCACATTTCGTCTTTCTCACTCCCAGCCTTCTGCTGTTAATCATAGTCAATCACGAACCACTAGTTTTTCATACTCAATTGCTACAGTGGACCAGATTTCATGTGATGGTACATTAACCGAGCTATTAAATACATGAGCATCATGGAGGAGTGGGAAGCACTGATAATAATAATAATAATAATAATAATAATAATAATAATAATAATAATAATAATAATAATAATGAAACACTGTCTGCATAAACTTTATCTTACTTCCTGGTACTGCTGCTACCTTGCACTTGACACCGCTTATTTTGGTCTAACGCATAAAACTTAGGAGCAAACTATTGAGTAGCAGTAACCTTCAATACTGAATTCAGGTATGTTGCAGGAAGTTGAGAATGATGGCGAGACTATTGAATCTTTGAGGCAAACCACTTGATCCTAGGATAATTTGCTCCGAAATACTGATAACATTTGGTAACATCAGCTTTCGAAAACTTTTCCTTCAAAGTAGAATCGCGCTGTATCTCAGTTATTTCTAAATAAAGACGTTCTGGTACCCCATAAGTGCCAACACCAAAATAGTTTTCGGAAAACTGCGAATATCCTTCTCAAGATGTGTCTGGTCAGGAAATCTTTCTTGAAACTAATTCCTTGTTATGGAAATCTTGCGCTATACTTCCCTTTGTTTATATCAACATGAAACTCGCGCTTCTTGCAAAATGCTAGAAATTTCTAGAGTGAAAAATTACCCTCTGAAATTTGCCTTTCAAAACTCTGCGTTTTCATCTCAGAGGTGTTGATGTAATCATGAATCTTTGTAACCATTTATCACGTCCTTGCGTCTTTGTATTAGGGTTATTCAAGTACCCTGTAATTTCCACCATGGAAGCTAGATCATGAACCCATGCACAACTCTCCTTTGTGTTCCATAGATATACGTATCTCATCACGAAATTCCTAAAAGCGTTTCAACACAACTCCCGATCCAACGAGCGAACATCTTTGCGGGTTCTCACTGTCCTCCATAAGTTGTTGAATTGTCTGTGGTTAAGACCTCATGTTCGTATACAGTTCACCGATTTCATGATGATACCAGTAAAATGAGTTATCGTTAATGCATTATCGCACAACACTTTTCTAGGTACAATGCAATGAAAGTTATGAAACTGACATCCTCGTTTAACAGCCGATAATTTTTCTCTAACTTTTGTTGCTTCCAGTCTCCTACCAGTCCATGTTAACATTTATTGCTCCAGCTTCTTGGATTCCATTTTCCTTCACAACCTTACTTCTGTTCACATACTTCTCGTTATTCTACTCTTGCAAACACTTCCAGTTTTTTCACAAGTGTCACTATCCCTTGTCGCTTCTGGGATCTTTCCTAGATAGTGAACCATACGAGTTTTAACCCGGTATGCATCCACCTTTGCGGCGTGTTTAGTACAAGTCCGTTGGGATTACCGTTAAAACATAAACAAAAGACTGTAAATATCATATAGATAATGACTCTCAAGAAATATTAGTCCTAGATAACGACAACCGAAAACCCTTTGGGGTCACTATCTAGGAAAGATCCCTCTTCTATATCTTATACCAACATTAGCCACTTCACACACCAGTTTCTTATCCCGCAACATGCATTGTACTTTCGCTGATTTTTAGTATTGCTCCATCCATAAAGATATTAAGAAGTCATGGACACAACACACTCTTGCCATTTGCACCAGATCAGTCACTCTCAGCTCA
>JANJGK010000003.1:50249015-50256515 GCA_039081455.1 Macrobrachium rosenbergii | reverse complement strand
TACAAAAAAACTTTTTTGAAGAGCCTATCTCGGTTATTTTTTATAGAAATTACTTTGTAAATATACGAAAATGTAGAGGAAAAGTTGAAGAATAAAGTGAGAGCCAAGAAAAATGGCTTTGGTAACGGCAACAGTATCATTTTGACGTTATAAGTTGACCAACGAAAAAAAAAGTTACCGTTGTCAACATTATTGTTCGTAGCTCAAAAACTATAACAGTTAGGCGAATGAATGATTTTTTATGAGAAAACCAAGAAAATTCTCTAAATATCAACATATAAAAGAATGAAAAACGAATAAGTCCAGTTGGTGAAAAAATTGATAGAAAATAAGGTAAGAAACAGAGCGCTCTGCCCGGCATACGGTGAGAGTTATTGCTAGAAATTTTCTTTTGAAGAGCCCTAGCTCTGACATTTTTCATAGAAATTACTTTGTAAATATACAAAAATGTAGAGGAAAGGTTGAGGAATAAAGTGAGAGTCAAGAAAAATGGCTTTGGTAATGACAACAGTTTCATTTTGACGTTATAAGCTGATCGAAACGAAAAAAAATGTTACCGTTGTCAACATTATCGTTCGTAGCTCAAAAGCTATAACAGTTAGGCGAATGAATTATTTTTTATGAGAAAGCCAACAAAATTCTCTAAATATCGGTATATATAATAATGAAAAATGAGATTCAGAGCCCTGCCTAAAATCCAGACGTCTCGTATGTGATGCACTAACGCGTTTTCCGCTAGTTTTACTGTAAAAACTTTGCGAAGGCATTTTGGAAACAGTTCTCTATTGACGTCACTGTATTTAAACAACCACACGTGTTTACCCTAGCTCGCACGCATGGTCTCTGACAGAGAAGTGTGGCCTGCCAGGCCTGCGTGGGTGGGATCAGCTGATGTCATTGTGAGAATTTTACTATGCCAGGGATTTGCGCATGCACAGTACAGGAACTAAAAAAATTATAGAAAAAGAGGGTACGAAACAGAGTGTTTCCAATAATGTAATCCTACATTTTATAAAAAAAAAATTTAAGATACGAGAGAGAAGCGTGGGTAGGATCAGCTGATTTCATTGTGAGAAATTGACTATGCCAGGGATTTGTGCATGCGCAGTATAGGAACTGCTTGGCTGGCGTATTGATGCCTGAGTTACACGGTCCAAGGTATGCAATAGCCTATGGAAACCACCAACTGTCTGAAAATAAAAAAGATTTACCCCTACCACACGTACGAAAAATTTTGGTAAATTTTACGTAAAATTACGTCAGTCAGGTAAGGCGGGGGGTAGGGTGATTTTGCGTAATATTACATCAATTGGATAGGAAAGTGTTAACAGTGAGAAGGGATGACAGGCTTGATAGTCGTGGCCAGTTCAGAGGCCTGTGTGTGTGTGTACACAAGTGTT
This sequence comes from Macrobrachium rosenbergii, assembly GCA_039081455.1. Taxonomy (NCBI): domain Eukaryota; kingdom Metazoa; phylum Arthropoda; class Malacostraca; order Decapoda; family Palaemonidae; genus Macrobrachium; species Macrobrachium rosenbergii. The sequence continues at coordinate 50,255,115 of JANJGK010000003.1, read as the reverse complement.
AAGGCAGGAAGCTACTGTCAGTCATTCAGATAAGAGGCAGACCTATATAACTCTCTGAGCCAGGGAATAAATTTCCTAACTTTTTTCCCTCTTCAGGGGAAGAGCCTGTTTTTTCCCTTTCTTTCCCCAGGGAAGAAACTCATTATGTCTGTTCCTTCTAGGGTAACCACATTCTACAAATACCTAGATGGCAACCCAGGTTTAACCTCATGGAAGATATTGGTAAAATAAAGTTCAGTTCAGATAGAGATTTGGTCGACATAAGGTGGTCTCTCTCTCTCTCTCTCTCTCTCTCTCTCTCTCTCTCTCTCTCTCTCTCTCTCTCAACCCCTCTTATAAGAGAAGAATGTAGAATTGTGTTTACTCTCCCCAAACACATAAGTTTTGTGAACTGTTGATAACGTTTAATGCTCCCTTGGTAGAATCTGATATAAGAGATAGATTACTGTAACAGGCCTAACAAAAGTGTTTCTATGAGGAAAAAGGAGCTGTGTAATGGTGTGCAGAGATTGGTGTAAGGTAAAGTGGCATTTACTTATTTTTCACCATGGTAAAAAAGTTGAATATGATTTTAGTAAAAAGTTGAATATGATTTTGGTAAAAAGTTGAATATGATTTTGGTAAAAAGTTGAATATGATTTTGGTAAAAGTTGAATGTAATCTTTTAAAAAGGTGAATGTAATCTTTAAACAGATTTTGCCTTAGTGAAATTATTGTTGATAAACTTTTTGTGCATTTTTACATGTTCTTGTCTTTACATGTATTTTATGTGCTCTTGTGTTTATAATTTCACAGTGTTACCCAAGATTTTTGTGTTGGTGATTTAACATTGATTTAATTGGTACTTTACTTGAGATGATTTAATTTCTTAAGATTTCATTGAATACTTGTGCTGACTTCATTTCTTAGGATTTCTTTTTCAAATTTGGAGTAAATCTTAACAATTTGAATTTTGCTTAGTTAACTTAATCTCTTGATAAATTAAAGTTTTGTGAATTAATCTTCCTTAGGAATTAATTCAATCTTATGTTGTTTTCGAGTAATAATAAATTTTTTTTGAGCCTGTGAACTCTAATTATAACTTTTGAACTTAGAAATAAATTTTTGTATTTAATGTTTTAAAAGCACAGTGCTTCATTTTTGACCACCAGTGAATAGAGTTATTTGTGTATGCACAAGGTAAGTGATAGACATGCTTTGTTCTCCTTCGTGTTTATTGAAGTGAATTAGGACCAGGGAAACAATAATATTATAGTTGTTTGATGGAGCGATGCCCTTTCCCCTCTAGTATATTTATTGCTGAACAGTTGTTACCTCACGCATAACTTGATAAACTTAGATTGATTTTTCAAGTGATAAGCAAGTTTTAAGGGATCACTGTTACCTTTTGAGTGTTCAGTCGTAAAATTTTTATGAGGTTTCAGGTATCTGGCTGAAGTGAGGTAAATTTTTGGATTTAATAGTTGTGTAATAACCAGGTACTTGATCACTTTGTGACAATATATATGTGTGTGTGTATGTGTGTGTATTGTTACAAACGTCCTTTGATCGTTTGCTTTTTGCTTTTACCGTCTCGAAATTTCAGTATAACGTAACATAATATTGAAAGAAGTACTAAATGTTTTTATAAAGTTCACTTGACGTTTCCCCTGCCTTGCCCTCCAATAATGACAACCCAGGTGTTAAATGAGGAGATAATTTCTTATCCATACCCTAAGTCATTACCATCCCCTGACCTGACCATATTAATCCTCACTTAAGGGGAAAATCAGTAGCCCGTTGCACATTTACACGAACCCTTTGAGATTTCACACAATTCCGATATTGTTAAACAGTCCCCAGCCAATCTCATCACGAGACCTCTCTGGGGACCTTTCCATCCGTTCTACTACCTGTCATGCCATTAAGGGTCACCATCTTGACTTGACCCACACCTGCGACTCCTCCCACTCATCTTCGCCCCTCCACTCTAAGTATCTCGGTATTGTCCTCTGTCTTCCTAGACCCTTTGTACTGGCCGACTTTCAATAACCTTTCCGGATACCTGCCCAAGGCAAGGACAATAGATGACCCTATTAAGAGGGAACTGTCAAAACACGACCACTGTCGTATACGACCACCGTCGTTGCCATTTGCAGTATAAATATGAGCTCCAACGGACCATCCATCGCCAGTGTATCTGAAGACGTCTACCTGTCGACAAGTCTATTTGAAAAAGGGCTCCAGTTGAGTCCCCACTAGACCTCTCTCTCTAATGCTGTCACTCTGAGGGTGGTCCTATCTCACCGCCTTGCCCTCTGAGTGCTGATGCCTCTGTATCCCACCAGCGCCCTTCTGCTTCACTTAATCCCTCTATGGTGGGGAACTGTATGCGATGCAGCTTCCACTGATGCCCTGCTGGGGGAACCTGGCTCTGATCTCCTTCAAGTCTTGTCCATGGTCTAAGATAATGTGATTGGAAGTTGTTTCTCCGGCCTCACCAGTTTATTTTTACCTGATTTTTTTCCAACCTGTTCTCCTATTCCCATATCCATACCCCTATGTATTCTCCCTCAGAGATTCATATGATTTCATTGTGGTGTTTGATTTATTAATATTGTAATGCTAGTGTAATTTTACGCTAGCTTTTGACTATAAGTGTTAACATACAGTGAATTATTGATACCAGGGTCTTGCTATTTGCTTGCATATTCCGAATTAAGTGTTACTCAAAGTTCCTTGCTCTTGCAGACCCATGGTGTGAGTACCTGTTGTGTGAAATTACCTGTAGGTCAACAGTGCTAGCTCCCTGCAAACTACAGGGATCCCTGTCTTGCTTGCTGTAACCCATCCTGTACTTTCTAAGGTTCTGTCCCATACTTGCGACGTGTATTAGCCTAAGAAGGCAGAGTTATAATGCTTCCACTTGTGTGGAACTCTTGCTTAGTGACTGTGATCTTAGTACAGTAATTTGAATAATGCCATGGAGCTCCATTGTTTTCTCTTCTGATATTTTAGTGAATTATACTCTAGGTGGACAATCTAAGTTTGCCTTGAACCCTTATTCTCATGGTATTTTGAGTGTAAGCACTATTACACCTTCTGTTCACTGGAGCGTAGCCCCCCTTGTTAGTCAGTAATCTTTATCTAGGTCAGGGGTTCCCAAACTTTTTTACTTGGCGACCCATAAAACTTACTTTAAACATTTTGCGACCTCTCCAGACGAAAAATATTTTCCTCATTGGGATATAGATTTTACTTATATATATATACATCTTGCTTTTATAACTGCGTATAAAATAAAATAAGTACGTATATAACCTGAACACATACAAACTATATAAATGCCATCCAAACATATATATATATATATATATATATATATATATATATATATATATATATATATATATATATATATATATATACATGTATATATATATATATATATATATATATATATATATATATATATATATATATATATATATATATATATATATATATATATATATATATATATATATATATATATATATATATATATATATATATATATATATATGTGTGTGTGTGTGTGTGTGTGTGTGTGTGTGTGTGTGTGTCTGTGTGTGTGTGTTATGCACAAACACAAAAAGGATATTTGTGTTGAGTACATAAGTGTGTATGTGTGTGTGAGTATGTGGGTGTGTGAAAGAGAGAGAGATTGTTTGTTTGCTTCGTTTGAAAACAGTTTTAAAGTACAATACAATCTAACCTTGTTTAATTTAATGGGATGAATGGGCTTGTTTCTTTGAACATAACATCTCAAATCTCGAGGTGATATCGGAGACTGCAACTCGCAGATCATCTTCTACACTCAATCGAGATCGGTATTTATTCTTGATATACGTTAATGCAGAGACGGTAGTTTCACAGAGATAAGTCGATCCAAACGGTGTTAAGATATTCAGTGCTGCCTTTGATAAACCAGGATATTCCTCCGATACTGATATCCAAAACTCATTCAATGTTGTTGACCCAAACTTGAGTCGTAAGGTTCTATCAGAAGATAATTCAAGCAGTGCTTCCTCGAGGTCAGATGATAAATGATTTCCAGGAGCAGTGAATGGCATTCGTATCCAATCATACTGTTCTAGATCTGACTCTTCTAAAAACTATTTCTTGAAGTGATTAAGAAGATTTCGAAGATGATTAACTATTATTGCTTTCAAATTATCCAGACATAACTCATTTTCCTCTCCAAACTCTTCAAGTTCAGGAAACATTTCAATGTTACCCTCTTCAGCTCGTGAAATCCATCGCTCAAGCTTCTTTGAGAATACATTTATCTTGTCGAACAATGACAAAATATTTGTGTTTGGGCCTTGTATGGAAAGATTTAACTCATTAAGTTTATAAAAAATGCATGATAAATACACTAGCTTTCCTAACCAGTTACTATCAGTCATGAATACACTAAAGTCAGAGCCTGACTCCAGAAGGAATAGGCGGACCTCATCTCTCAGCTGATACAGCCGTGTGAAAACTTTTCCCCTGGAGAGCCATCTGATTTCTGTGTGAAGCAACAATGCTTCATGGTCTGAGCCCATGTCTTTGCACAGTGAAGCAAATAACCTGGCATGCAAAGGGCGTGATTTTATGTAGTTGACGATTTTGACAGCTGTATCAAAAACAGTTTTAAGTTCGGGAACAATGGCTTTGCAAGAGAGAGCTTCTCGATGAATAATGCAGTGAGTAAAACGTATATGAGGAGCCACTTTATGTACCTATGCTTTTAGTCCTTTCATTTTACCTAACATTGCCCCGGCTCCATCTGTGCATTCACAACAATGTTCATTGGAGTAAATCTCACCTTCTTTCCTCAACACTTCCTTGGATTAAATGGTATGCCCCGACGATATTCAGACTACCCAGATGCCTATACAACATGAAACGTCGTATCTTCAATTGGGTCATCAATCTCCCTAATCGCAGTATTAGGATTTATCATAGTAGTATGAGAAGCATTAACATCTAAACGACCCGCCCTATTCTCTCTATTCATACCAACTTCTATCGAGTGACAACACAACTTCCCACCAGCAGATCACAGATACATAGAAATTCCCCTAACAGCTAACTATCTAAAATGGCAGATCATTGCATAGGATCTAAGCTCCTAATAGGAAACCTAGTTTCTTTATATACCTACACACCGATCCCAAGAAAGTCCAAGCTCATGAAGTTTTTTATCTAATGCCATGAAAATATCATCTCTTGTACACTTTTCTTCTAGCGCAAGGCAAAACAACATATCTTCATTCAATTTTCCATTGAAGCTATATCTTATAAATGCAAGTAATTGAGAAGAACTAGAAATGTTGGTTGATTTATGTAATTGTAAAGCATAATTTACATTCTCAACTCTCTCCATCAACTGAATCAGTATGTCACTTGCAATCTCATGAATTCGCCTACCAACCGTATTGTTTGACAGGGGTATGGATTCAAGATCGCGAGCCATCTTTTCTCCATGAATAGCTCTACACATTGCCAGTGCAGCAGGTTTGATAAGCTCTTCCCCTATTGTGTGTGGCTTTTTTCTCTGAGCAATTAGATGTGCAACCTCATATGATGCCATTTGAGCTTTGACAGGCAATGCAACATTTTTTGTTATCACTTGCTTTTGTCCTTGTAACTCCATTTTCTTGCGTCGGAAAAAATCTGTTGGTTTGTTTGTGAATGACTGGTACTTGCACTGCAGGTGTCTTTTCATTTTTGCTGGCTTTAAGCTTTCATTAGCCAACACTTCCAAACATATAACACACTGAGGATGATGAACATCATTAACAACATGGCATACGAAACCATACTGAATAAATATTTTTCTCGGTACTTTCGCCGTTTTGGCTATGGTTGACCGCTGCTGCTTGGTTCAACAGCACTCCTTTTCATATTTGACTGACACGGTGTTGTAACTACATTATTATCCACTTCTACGGTCTCTTGATTTATATCTGAAGTTTCTTTTACGTTCACTTTTCGAATTACCCAGCGAACCATTTTGCAAATAAGAGATACAAACAGAAAATATCACAAACAACTGAGGTAAACTAGTAGCTACTATCACTACTGTTAA
>JANJGK010000003.1:50194015-50246515 GCA_039081455.1 Macrobrachium rosenbergii | reverse complement strand
ATTTGCACTTCCCTAAAATCCTTAATAATGATAGTGTGTCACTCACATGTACTCCAGTGCTACTAGTTTCGTAATTGGACCGCAGTGTTGACTCACTAACAGTCGGCACTTACACTGGAAAGTTCTTAGGCTGACATGAGAAACTGGTAAATTTTGAAAAACTGGGGGTGATTTCCTCCCCGTCAGTGCAATTAGACATTCAGCAGTCTTTGCCACACGTCACCAATTAAGGTAGGTCAATAGTTAAGTTTGACCGACCTCAGCAAGTGTACGCCATTGAATTCCATTACTGTTGAGGTGTTCCAGGGTCTCCTCAATGTCCTAACCCACCGAGATTTTTAGGCCTAGGTACTTCTTGTTGCTATTGGATGTATGCCATATCCACATCACGGTCGACGTCACCATCAAGAATTTACGAAGTTTAAAACAGGTTTTTAACTGCCATATCCTAAATCAAGGAAAATTCCATGATTATTGATTAGAAAATATCTCTGACCACTTGCCAGCCATATGTGTCCGATAATCCTGGTCAAGTTCTACTCGCCTTGTGAAAAGTTCCTAGTACTTACTTGGTTACCACCCAACTCTTGATATTTCGTGAAAAACAACACTATCGGGACTAATTGCTCATGTAATTATTCTGGCCTTCTACCTGTGTCCAGTATTTAGCACTTTGAGATTCCTATTGGTCATAAAACATTTTGTCGTTTGCATGGAATCAGTTGAGACTTTCGACAACACTTTACCATTGCCATGGATTTGTTTGAAAGATTCCTACTTACAGCCCCTAGAGAATCATTCGTTTCTGAGTTCCTTGCACATCGAAACCCCATGCCAACATCCCCCTGGATGCGCAGAAGATTGCATGCTTATTGGGAATGATAATAATGATTATACTGATTTTGATAAAATCTTTCTTGATTTTGTTCTCTGTTCTGTTAAAAATGTTTTATGTTTGAGATATATTCTACTTGTTTCATCGTAGGGGGATTGACAATTTAGTGATATTGAAAGGCAAAACAAATAAGACCTCTAAAGTCCATCGGTATGATTCGACATCTTATACTACATGAAATTTATTTGCAGGTTGGAGCACGAAATTTTTAACACTGGGGCTTCAAGTACCATCACTTGTTCGTATTATTATCATTATGCGGCAGGTGAAGAGTTTAGAGTAGTTCGCCTAAATTTGATGAAACTCTGCACTATAATACCTGTGTACCTAAAATTCATACATTGAAAATTTTAATAAGATAGAGTGCGTGATATTTGGGCCATGCTGGATTTTGCTGAAATCTAAAAAATTATCTCTCTCCAGAACAGCTATTAGAGGAATCTTCACATATACATATGCTGTCAAATGAAGTTGTTAAACGGATACCAGTTCGTACGCAAATGAAACCGTGGAGGTCAAGTTTATTATTTTGGTCATGCTGCTGTTAAAGTTTATTCAAATTTTTTCATACAGGATACCGTATGTGAGGCAAAGCAGATCGTGAGAACAGATGAATTCACTTGCATACATCGAACCCTAGATATAAATATAGAGTTAAAAGCGGACTAATAGTGTTTTTAAGGACAGGCATTGGGTATTAACTAATGCTTTGCTTGTGATTAACTTATAGTCTTGTAACAGTGAGCCATTCTGGAAAAGGCATGGAATTGACAACCATGTTGAGACTGAAAATGACATCACTTGTTTGTCAATTGTTTTAATTATAGTGATTATTATTTGTTATATTGAGTTTGGTTTTATATTTGTATCGTTAGAATCCATGCAGGAATTTGGCACTGAGTTCTGAAGCTCAGACCTGCAACAGTTTTTCAGATGTTGATGTGTAGAGACTAGTCATAAGTGGAGTACCAACTGCAAGCTCCCACATCATAGAATGCTCAGACGTGGAAAAGGGAAAACGAGCAAAGAATTTAAGGATATTCTGAATGCTCAATATTTCTTTAAAGTCACCGTTGGAGCATCTGTGTTGTTTTCTATGGCTGCTGAGTCTTCCCAGGTGTCACATTTGTTTGCTTTATACCGAACGGTGCCAATATAACCTTACTCGTATACCTTGAGCTACGCCAAAGGATCTGCATCATGACCCTGCATATTCATGAGTTTTGGGCCCTGCTCTCGCGAGCAAATCTGAGAACCTTTATTTATATCTGTTATTACTTCAATATTTCGGTTTTACGTATTACTTTTAATTATTTGTCGTACATATTCTATTTGATTTATGATTCGATATACAGACGCAATATATATATATATATATATATATATATATATATATATATATATATATATATATATATATATATATATATATATACATATACAATATATATATATATATGTATATATGTATGTATATATATAAATTTATATATATATATATATATATATATATATATATATATATATATATATATATATATACATCTGTAAATATATATGTATGTATAATATATATACATATATATATATGTATATATGTATATATATATATATATATATATATATATATATATATATATATATATATTGTTCCAAAAGTCCTTTCGATCATTTGTATTTTGCTTTTCCCATCTTGATATTTTCTATATAACATAACATAAAAATTAAAAGTAGTACTAAATGTTTTGACAAGTTCCCCTTGACATTTCTCCCTTGTCTTGCCCTCCAATAATGACGACCAGGTGTCAAATGAGGATATAATTTTATAACTGTACCCAAAATCATTATCGACCCCTGACCTGACCATAGTAATTTTTGCTTGCAGAGAAAATCAGTAGCCCATTGCATATTTATGCAGACCCTTTGAGAGTCAGCCTATTGTTAACAGTCCCCAGTCAATCTCGTCACGAGATCTCCCTGAGAACCTGCCCCTCCTTGCTTTTACCTTTCATATCATTAAGGGTCACCAGCATGACCTGAGCCACCTGCGATTCCTCCCTCTCATTTTCACTAAGCATCTCCGCATTGTACCCTTCATTCCTTGAACCTTTTATTGGCTGACCTTCAACGACTTTTCTAGGTACCTTCTAGAATTAGCAGCATACCCAAGCCAAGGATGATAGATGAACCAATTAAGAAGAAATTGTCAAAACACGACCACTGTTGGTGCCATTTGCCATATAAATACAAGTTCTGACAGACCCGCTTTGCTAGTGTATCTTACCATGTCTATCTGCCAAGAAGACTGTCTGTCCAGGGGCTCTGATAGGGCCCCATTGACTTCCCTCTGATGCTGTCACTCTGAAGGTGGTCCTACCTCACCGCCTTACCTCTGTGCGCTGATGCCTCTGTAGATTGCCAGCACCCTTTGCTTCATCTACTCCCTCTATGGTGGGGACAGTGCTAGATGCAGCTTCCACTAACACCCTGCTTCATGTCTTGTCCATGGAATGAGGTAGCGTGATAGGAAGTTGATTGTTCGGCCTTGCCATGTTAGCCTTATCCTATTTTCCACCTGTTCTCATGTTTCCATAGCCTACCTCTTTGCAGTTCTCCCTCAGAGACTCCTGTGATTTTGACTGTGGTGCTTTGATATTCAGCATTTGGAATACTAAAAGTCTCTTGCCCTTATCCAACTCCTTCCTGAAAATGATACTTTTACACCTTTACTGAACTTTTTACTATTGAAATTTTACGTGCAATTGCTTTAGCAATTTTTCCTTTACTGAAAATTTATGCGCTAGTTCTTTGCTTGATTGAGTGACCTTGTACCTTTTACAGTTATGTTACTGAGGTAATACTGTCTCTAGCTTTAACAACCAATACTTCCAATGCTAACCCAATTCTCAACCCTCATTTCTAGTCCTATGCATTCAACCAATATTTGTTAGAAGATTCTAGGTCTTGAAGGTTATGTCCTAACCTTTATTTTCTTTAATTCCTTACAGGAGAATAAATAGTTATTGTTGTCTTCAGTATTAAGTCTGGTTTTGGACAAACTATGTGCTGACCTGTCAGTGGCGCTTCCGCTGCAGGTGCATTTGTGTCGATGTTGTAGGATTGCACATTTGCATGCAGAGAGCTATTTGATCATGATTTAAGTCCATGGAGACAGCATTATCGAACATTGACCGAGGTCGTCACATTTCCGGAAGAAATGATTGTGTGAGTGCGTATGTGTGTTGCACTCCCAAATGGCATATTAACAGGGGGATAGAATCTTGCAGGGGGACTTCATTAAGAGACTGGGTCTGTTTTGGTTAGTGGTGAAGAGTTGGAAGATCGCCACTGGAAAATCTGTTACTTGTCGCCATAAAAAGTGAGTACAATAGCTCATGAACACTTAATATCTTTTCCTGACATTTTTTTGAAAAGACCCAATTGTGCTGCAGTGAAATTCCTCCATGTTCCCATGATGCATTGTCCTGTTCCGTTTCAATTGTGCATTTTTCTGTTTTGGATAGGAATGTCTTTTAACACCATTCCAGGTTTTAATATATGATATGTTTCTTTCAACAGGAATTCTGGGTTCGTCCTTAAAGGACTAATATATTTGAAAGTGGTGTTATTCTGTCACATACTATATGACATTTATTGTGGTCTAGAATAATTATGACCTTATTACTTTATTTGGTGACCAGGGAGTTAGTCACTAGTATTAGTTGGTTTCGAATTAGTAATCTGAATATTTGTGAATCAGAATTTCCTCTAGTAATGGTTTCCATTTAGAGGGGGTGGAATTCACTCCATTTCATGATCGTAACTTTTGCTGAATCACTTTCGTTAAATTTGCAAATAAAGTCTAGTTCTGTACTTCGGTGTTTAATTCCAGTAGGCCTTTGTTTAAGAATAGGTTCAGTGAGAGGAGTCAACAAAGGAGAAGGAATTTGCTGACCCAGGGAGCCACGGCTACCAGAGACCTGGGGATAGGGCCATTTAACATATTATTCCTTCTTTAATCAGACTGATTGCACGTTTTTCAATATTCACTTTATATACAAAATTTAGTTTTTAATGTCACACTTCATAGTTACTTTATCTTCAGGACTTCACTGATCTGTTTCCTATAAGTAATACTTGAAAAATTTCATTGTGAACAAACAAATCACACTTGGACCCTAAAAGTCTCTTGCCCTTATCCAACTCCTTCCTGAAAATGATACTTTTACACCTTTACCGAACTTTTTACTATTGAAATTTTACGTGCAATTGCTTTAGCAATTTTTCCTTTACTAAAAATTTACGCGTTAGTTCTTTACTTGATTGAGTGACCTTGTACCTTTTACAGTTATGTTACTGAGGTAACACTGTGTCTAGCTTTAACAACCAATACTTCCAATGCTAAACCAATTCTCAACCCTCATTGCCAGTCTTATGCATTCAACCAATATTTGTTAAAAGATTCTAGGTCTTGAAGGTTATGTCCTAACCTTTATTTTCTTTAATTCCTTACAGAAGAATGAAGAGTCATTGTTGTCTTCGGTTTGACAGAGATCGCAAACCTCATCCTTGTATTTTCTCCTGAAGTTCGCCTCCAGGTTCAACATACTGAGTCTGTCTTCCTTTACAATGTCTGCACCCTTTGCTTCAAGTTCTTTGATGTACTGATTCCCCTTGAAACCTTTCAATGCTGCTTCTTCTTTTTATTTTTCCGCATGAACATTTTACCTTGTGGAAGTTTGCTGTGGGTAGTTCAGTGATAATAATAATAATAATAATAATAATAATAATAATAATAATAATAATAATAATAATAATATCCTTCCACTGTAAGGTTCTCCATTAAACAGTAAACATTTTTTCATTAATGTTGTTTCCATTTCTTCCATTATTCGATAATTCAGCCACAAGGAAAGGGAAGGTATCTGATAATTACTTTGATCCCAGTAGATTTTTTTTACACAGGTTCGCTGAAATATAATCGTTTTGCTAAATAATTAATTTTCTTTGATTTATTGCATAGTCTGAGAGAGAGAGAGAGAGAGAGAGAGAGAGAGAGAGAGAGAGAGAGAGAGAGAGAGAGAGAGAGAAAGAAAGGGGGGTGGGGGGTGGTGGGGGAACTAAAGTCCGTTTCTGAGTTTGTGAGGATGATGGTACAGTGTGGTTGGCCTACGACACGCTAGCCATGTTTTGGTGGGAAGTGGCGAATCAAAATAGAGCGCTAAAGATTACTGAATCAATGTTTCAAGGTTCTGCTGAATCAAGTAAGTCGTTATATCTGAATCCGATTCATAACTGACCACATTCAGTTTCACTGCATCTGTTTCCCGTTAGCAATGAGGTTTTCCACGGTTTGTTAGTACACATAAAAAAGGGGGTTATAATGAAGATATTACAGTAGTCATGGGCGAATTCTTAACTGAAATTTTTGTTATAGCTTTTGCAGAAGTAACAATTTAATAATTCATTTGACGTAAACGTTGATATCACACTATTATGCCGCAAAGAATTTACCATGTATATCAAAAGATGAAGATTAAGGCAACGTGCTGCTGCATTTAGAGTAAATAGCTGATAATCCCAGGAATACGTATATGTTGACAAACCCACCTTGTGGAGAGGATTTTAAGGGAGTGACAAGTATAGACACCAAAGTACGAGTCATAATAGATTTTTTAATCCGTTCTGTGGTCCCTGTCATACCTGGGAACCCAAAATACATTTTACTCCGTATTATATATAAGAATATTGCCAGTATGTCTATATGATCGTTAAACTCATTCTGTTGTGTAAGCCCGGAAAAGCAAAACAAGATATACAAAATAAAAAGATGAAGAGGAGCCATTTTTTTCATTATCTGAAGTAGAAAAACTGTATTTTTTTGACAATAAAGGGTTTTCATGAGTGTAATACTTATATTGTGCAGGATGTGGAAACCTGCAACAGGTTTGAATGTAAGTGGGGATATGTAGGTTTTGTTTACTCGATCCGGCAAGGTCATGTTTTGGTTTAACTATTTGTGACTGATGAAGTTGTATACTGTTCTAGCCACTCTTCGGTCGTTACTGAATGTGTACAGAAATGTAACATCATTACAACTTTTCAGTTATAAAGATCACGGGATATCTAAGAACAACTGGAACAATGGTGAAACATCAACAGAAGCAACAGAGTAGTGCACCCGCTGTCTGACTTGAATAATCTGGTAAAATGTCAGTGACCCATTTTTAAGACTCGGAGAGAGAGAGAGAGAGAGAGAGAGAGAGAGAGAGAGAGAGAGAGAGAGAGAGAGAGAGAGAGAGAGAGAGAGAGAGAGAGAATTTTTAAATAAGTATGACCATGAAATAATAACAACTCAGTCAATAATCAGGCGGTTTGACTTAATAAAAATGTATAAAGTGGAAAATTATCAGGACTCGAAACTTTTGTTATATAATATGAAGGCTAGGACAATAAAAGAAAATAAAAAAAATAAAACTACTGAATTTTCTATTTTGATTTTGGCTTAATAGAAATAAATTACTTACCCCACATCAAAGTGGATTTAGATTTTTATTTGGTTGAATCATACCCATAATCAACAGATATGTTAGGATATAACAATATCAGATATAAAAATAGGCAATGTAAAAATATGAAGTAAAAGTCACAAGGGATATATGAACTATGTATTCTATGGAATATTGTTAAATTCTTCAATCCTTAAATATTTAACAATGTCACACTAGAAAATGATGTAAAATAGATGTATAATTGGGAAAATAAGTATAAAGTTAATCGTGACATAAATTGTAAAGTGTAGTGTTTCGTGATATGGGAAAATTACAAAATATTATCAAGACCTTGAAAATCAAGAAAATGATATGGGCCACAGGTTCTCGATGGAAATCCCACGTTATAACCTGCCTGCCAATTGTTACTTCATTACTATTCCTGCTTATGTTACGAAACGACAGCACTCTTGCTCTTTGATTCCTGCGGTTTTTGTTTTGGTTTGTTCTTCCTTGAAAGAGCTGGACTTCAAAAATGTTGAATGAAAAACCTGACAGCTCAGACCTTTGGTTTTCAAATAGTCGGGGCTGCAGCGTTACCGATATTCGTTCCGGCGTTGCATGTTTATGAGTTTGATGTTGCTTGATGTTTGTTGAAATAACCTCAACATGATCCATGCTATTTTGGTCCTCTTGAGCTTGAAAGAGAGAGAGAGAGAGAGAGAGAGAGAGAGAGAGAGAGAGAGAGAGAGAGAGAGAGAGAGAGAGAGAGAGAGAGAGAGCCATACACAAGTGCATAGATAATATAATTATAATTGGTTTGATCAGTGAAGTTATTGGTCATAACCGAAGTGGAACCATGCCATAATGGAAGTGCTCTGGCTCTAAATATTGCCATAAATGGTGTTTTACGTAATTCATTTCTTTGCGATCGTAGTTCATTTCTCCGGAGAGCATTTGGCGGATCATACAATGACAAGGCCACTCATCAGTGAAAAAATGAGCCCGTAATTAGTCAGTAAGGGAAGTATACCATAAATCTTTAATCTTTCACCTCTAATTAATTTATCCGAAAAGTTAATCATCTTGAGAAGGTGGCCAAAAGAATATATTTACCAAGTTTCATCAAATACTATATTGCTGTTCTTGAGATATCCTGCTACCTATCACCTTATAAATACCTCCCGCTGCCCCACAAAGACGTGTACAAATATGACTTTTTTCCAATTTCGTGGGCAAAGAAGATACTTTAAAAAGGCAGAGAATAAATAATACTACTAAGTGTGAGTGTTTGCGTGTGCTCTAAAGTTTGCCTCAGCATCCGTCTTAACTTGGAACTACGGGCTGCTCTATGAGCAACATCCCGTACTGGCTGACGTAACGGTAGCTTAATCATAAACAACGAAAACTCAGCTTTGAATAATTTGAATAGTTTCACAGCACAAAGTCAACTACTCGATCAAATAAAGAACAAGCTGCAAAACATCATCGACATTGTACTGTACAGGACTCTGAATATTTATGAAAATTTAAAAAGACAGTTTTTTTAGGTTTAATCGTTTTCATTATTGTGCCAAACAATCAATCATTAATGATACTGAACGTGATCCAAATTTCTTTGCAGTAACCTTCTCCACAGACTTGTTACCTGAGGCTCATGGGGATAAGGCACTTGATTTGCTTATCGACAAAGATGTTTTATCATCCACAATGTTTAGTGAACAAAGATCCTGAAACGGATTGAAGTAAGTGGTTGATAAGATAATTCTGTTTACGATACGAGTATGAACACTTGGACATCACTCTTTATACATACATAGATACATATACGAGTATACTGTATATATATATATATATATATATATATATATATATATATATATATAATATATATATATGTGTGTGTGTGTGTGCGTGTGTGTGTGTATATATACGAAACTGGCGGTGTAGAAACAGAAGAAATAAAAACAGATGACATATAACCATAAAAATGGAAGAAAGATACCACAAGGGAATGTTATTTTCCATGCGCTCTTCTCTTGCATAGGTTTTATAGTGAAATCCGTGGTCGGAGGGGGAGGAGAGGGTTAAAGGGTTTAGATTGCAGTAACGGAAACTTGACAGGCTTAAAATATGCACATGATGCTGTTTTTGTACAAAGCTTGCATATTAGAGTACATCATACATCAGAGAGGTTTAGCTCGAAATTAATCTCGGTAAAACAGAAGTAATGAAGACATCTTATGCACAAAGGGATAAACTAACATTAGATGGAGAAGCGATTACTGTATTGAGAATGAATTTTTCAGATATTTTGGAACACTGATATAGAGTACATGTTCTTTTGAGCTGGAATTTAGTGAATAGTGAAAAAAGTCACCCAAACAGTGGGCAGGCTGAATAAGATTTGGAATAAAATAAACTGAAATTACATACGAAATTATGAGTGAAACCTCCCATGCTGCCGCTTGGCGGCGGGAATCCCGAGCGGTGTGGGCCGGCATGCCAAAGGAAACGGTAACCACAGTTTCGTCACACACACACACACACACACACTTATCAACAAGCAGAGAAGTCAGTGCCATCACACGTCACTATGGCGTCTAAGCGACTATCCACCTCTACTGACAGCAGCAGTACCGTTAAGAAGAGCAGGAAGACGTTGAATTTTCAGCAAAAGTTAGAAGTGCTGGATCGGTGTCAGAGGGGAGAGACGATATCATCCATCAGTTCCGCACTTGGCATTAGTGAGAGTACGGTACGTTACTACCACAATCGGTGCTTTGGGAGACCTATCTTAAGGAAATCGGCGCAGTTTGACTTGGAAGCTACAAAGAACTTTTCGGCTAGCCTGGATGCCATCATTAGGGAAGGAGGTTACACGGCCAAGCAAGTTTTCAATATAGGCGAGACAATTCTTTATTGGAAAAAACTCCCTGGCAGGGCCTTCATTTCTGAGGAGGAATCACATGGTTTTAAGGCTTCCCAGGGCCGGCTCACTCTCCTCTTGGGCGCTAATGCTGAGGGAGACTACAGGCTTAAACCTGCTCTGGTGTATCACTCCGAAAATCCACTTGGTTCTAAGGTAAGAATATAGGTTATGTCACTTGAATTATATCTGAAACCTTGATTTCACTTTACGTCTCACAAGAAAAATTCAAATCTTCGTAGTGCCTGTTTTACTGTTGTTATTCTTTATCACTATTGTATTTTTGGTTAATATTTTTATTAGGTATTAGTATAATTATTAGTTATTGTTATTGCTATTAGGGTTGGACAGCAATGCCAGACCATTTTTTTTTAGCAGAATCCTTGATTTTAGTTCATGCTTGTTACCAAAAATGGGAATCTTTACTAGCGAATTATAGCATATATGAAAATATCAGTTAGAATTCTGGGGGTTTACATTAAAATACATTGTTGTGCTGGCATAATTTTGTTTTCCGTTCCTTGAGCAATACAGATTCATTTGCATTTGGGAAGGTTTTAGGGTGTCCGAGTGAGTCCCCACCCTAGGTGCGTTCACGTAGGCATTCTCACCACAAACCTAACACATAGGTTTCTAGTTTTCACTGCTGAAATCAAATTGCTTCGAAAAAGGGCCTAGAAAATGTTA
Organism: Macrobrachium rosenbergii; assembly: GCA_039081455.1. NCBI lineage: Eukaryota > Metazoa > Arthropoda > Malacostraca > Decapoda > Palaemonidae > Macrobrachium > Macrobrachium rosenbergii. Next base: position 50,235,513 of record JANJGK010000003.1, on the reverse strand, counting down.
AGACATATAAAAATTAATTTGTTACTTTTGTATCATCATACGGGGCCATAATGTCAATACATATTTCCACAAGAAAATCGAGAAAAGTTAATGCAAAACAAAATTTCACATAAGCCAAGCGGGAAAGAATATATATATATATATATATATATATATATATATATATATATATATATATATATATATATATATATATATATATTATTACGTTTGTGTCTTGGCTGATCATGTATTATTCAATTTACGTAATTTTTACGGCCCTGCAGACCAAGAAGACACATAATCTGCCACTTGAAGCCAAAAGTTAACCTCAAAGACAGTCGTTAATTAGCCAAAGGTCGCCAGTTAAGGGTAATTAACCTTAACAAGAATATTTGAGATGAATTTTAGATTTCAAACGCAACGGTTCTTCCCAACATCGAACGCGAGGCATACAAAAGCATCGAGACTTAAAACTGTGTTGCTTACCCTAACCTAGGTATTTTACTGGAATAACGGGGTTGAAGCTAACAATATAATAATTTGGCTTAATCTAGACTTCGTAAACACATATACAGTAAGTGGGGGATGAAGGAGGAAACAAAGGAAATGCGAAATACAGAAAAAGATAAAAGAATGGGCGAAGTTTTGAACAAAAAGCGACTTTACCTTAGGACGAACGTTGTGCGCACCAACCACTGCCGAGAGGAGTCTTCGCAATTGCTTCTTCACTTCACTAATAGAATAATAGACAAAGAAAGGGGGAAGAGGCCCCGTCGGACGTGTGGTCTCTTCGAATGCTCCAGTCTCTCTGAAGTTCCCTGACCGGCCTAGGTCAAGAACAGTCACCCCAGGCGTCCGCGTTCTTGTTAAAAACATTCGCCAAGAGACAGGTAGGAAGGAAAAAGGGACCTTAGGACCGCCTATTTTTAAGGCTGATATGGGAATTTTCCTATAGGGGAAAAATGGCTGAATGCTACCCATCCTTTTCAACGGACGTTAAAGTTTGAACTGAAGACGCTTCTAATCTAGACAACGTCTTTTCCCGGTCTCAGTCAGGCTGATATCTTTACAATCAAAAGTTACGAGGGCGAACAGCAGTAATATTTGTAAAAGCTCCCCCCCTTAAGAGGGCCTTCACTCCCTTTTCGGGCGTGAAGGTCTATACTAAGCAAGCTGTTCGCCTCTCGTAGGTTACTCTCCTTCCCCTGAGCAGATTAGTCCTGGTTAGCCTACCTAGCTACAGAACTACCTAACCCTAGATAGGATACGAGCTATAATCACTACTTTACCTAAGTCTAATAGTACGAGAAGGTGCTTACGGTTATTATAGGCTACCTCCTTCAATCATGATGTGTTTAGACCTAGCCTAGTGGTACATTCTATGATATTCCCTTGCCTAACCTATCCTAACCCGACCGTAGCACCAACATAAGAGTTAATGTTCTAACTAAATCACAACTTGGTTTATGTTTAATACAATTAATAATTACTAGTTAATTCATGAGGGTTGCCTCATATGATAAATGGGTGCCTCACGGAGGTCTTAAGCCATGCGTGTCCTGAGCATAGTGGCTCGGTTCACAATAGTTAAGATTATTGAAATTAGTTAGGCTACTTACGTGATTACTGCGGCTCGGTGGTAAGTGGAAGGAACAAGGTTACTAAATTGATGTACCGTACTTAAGGCGGTCTAGGCTAGGTACAAGTAAAAGGAAGAGATCACACTGGCTACCTCCTCTGGGCAAGGGGCCAGGATCACTCTTAGATGTTAGGGCACTGTGCCGAGAGGGCACTAGTGCCTGGATGAGCTTACAGCTCGGCAACTACTGGGCTCTCTTCCGCCCCTTCTTCTTCTTCTTCGGGTTCCCCCAAGGCCTATCAGTAGCTGGCCTAGGAGGTGATGAGAGCACCGACTCCGGAGACAGGCCAGAAGGGCTAGCGGGCGCGAAGTCAGGGGCAACTGCAAAAGCTGCGGGAGGACTCCCTACTCCGGCTACTGCGACAACTGGAGCGAGAGCGATCTCGACTTCTGCGTCCGAGGATGCCAGTTCCTGGTCTTCCAAGGAAGGGGTACCATTTCGATCCTCCAGGGGTTCATCCCCTGGAGTCAAATTTTGCAAAGAAGTAGTTTCGGGTGCTGGAGGCTCTCCAGTCGCGATGATCAACTGCATGGGGAATCCTAAATCTCCCGGAGGAGGATTCGCCTCATGATTTAGACCCGGCATAGGGGTCTTTTCCATTGGTAGCTCAACGTCCGGGACGGACGGGGTCTGGCACTGCTCAGTGCTTGCAAGTGGCACTGGCAGCAGTTGAGGGTCAGGCATGCCTGACGAGGGGTCCAGAGGTGCAATACCTCGCGGACGACTTGTGTTTGGCTGCGGCAGAGATTCCTGCCCCAGCGGGAGATCGTAGCCTCTCGGTGAGTTTTGTTCGGGGGCGTCCGCTGGGCGTTGCTTGTTTGGGCAGCCCTCCCAATTTGTGGAGTGGTCTGCCCGCTTGCACGTCCTGCAGCGGTACTGCTCCTCCTGAATCTCTCTTCGCGGAGGGGGAGGACCTCTTGGTGGGCCAGCCCTTCGCAATTGGAGAGGGCTAGGCCTGAAATAGTTTGGGTTGTGCCCCTTCCGCGGACCACTTTGGTGGGCGGAAGGTGGAGGTTTGTCATTATTGAGAGTGTTAGATGGGGCCTACATGGAGGAGGTAACGTGGCTGCGGTGTGGCGTTGGTAACGGGCTTCCGCAGAGAAGATCCCGACCCAACAAGAAAGCCACTCCGGGCCGAATTCCACCTACCACGCCGAGGCGGTGGGGTATCGTACCCCAAGGTGTCATAACCTGGAGTTGGACAGTAGGAACGGTAATGGTGTGGCCCTCTATCCACTTCATTTCCCACCGGGTTTCTTCGTCAACCATGGCACCGGCTGGCACTTGGGCCCTAGTGATCAGGCTAATGTCTGCCGCAGTGTCTACTGTGACCGGAAGGGTCACTGGCAGGCTAGTGCTCTGAAGAGGGGCCACCGAGATGAACTGGGTTTCCAGTCTCTTGGGGTAAAGGATCCGGTGCGGACCGGCCGCAGAGAATGAAGTGCTGATTAGGTTGACAAATTTGGTGGTGGGGACATGATGTGGACAGGCCGGAGATCCAGCATTGTAGTGGCTAGCAGCCCCACAGGATTTGCACGGGCCCTTTGGATGGGCTCGGTGGCCTGCAGTAACTGTTGGAGGAGAGGGCTGAGCGGATGAATCGGGAGCGGAGTTCTGGCTGGTAGGGTTAGGCTGCTTATTAGTGCCGAGTTTGTATCGGCACTCAGCTTCAGCGTGGCCCCCCTTCTTGCAATAGTTGCACAGGGTCTTGCTAGGCAGTCCATTCTTCGGGCGAGTGGAGTTCGAGAGGTAGGCCTGGGGAACGATTCGCTTCTGCGAGGTGCTATGCGACTGATTGAAAGTTTCCCACGAATCAGCCATGCGACAAGCTTCCATAAGTGTGGAGGGCTGTTTATCGTTAAGATATACAGCAAGGGGCCCTGGCACACATTGGAAAAGGTCTTCTAGCATGGTCCGATTGAAAAGATCCTCAAACGTCGTGCAGGCCAAGGAGTCGAACCAGCGCGTACCGGACTGGGTTTTGTGACATGCCCATTCCGTCCAAGACCAGCCGACTTCCTTGGCAAGACCTCGGAACGTTGTCTCCATTTTTCTGAGGTTATCTCGTAGGCCTTTGTAATGACTCTACGAACTTCCGCCATGTTGCCTCTCTGGCTCTTCTCCAGTGAGCGAAGCGCTGCCTTGGCTTTTCCTTCCATATGCTTGGCTAGTATTAAGGCTCTCTCCGTCTCCGTGGTGCTGTAGTTATCGAAAAGAGCCTCGATCTCCTCCAGCCATGCTTCTGGCTCGTCCTCAGTCCACTTGGGGACTAGGGAATTGATGCTCGAAATTGGAGCGTTTGATGCAGCAGGTGTAGGACTGGAGGCTTGCTGTCGAGCCATAGCTTCGGCATTCTCCATTTTCGCTCTTTCCAGCTCGAGCTCTTTCTCCTTGCAGGCTAGCTCACTTTCCTTGCAGGCTAACTCATGCCGTCTTCTTCTTTCTTCTCTTTCCTCTTCTAATTGCCTTTGCTCGGCTTCATACGCCCTTCGTTCTTCTTCATACTTCCTCTGCTCGGCTTCATACATCCTCTGCTCGGCTTCATACTTCCTCTGCTCGAGTCTTTCTTCCTTCTCCCGCTTGGCCAAGTCGTCCACTTGCTCCTTAACCCAGGTGGTAAGTTCCGAGCCGGTGAGACCTGCTGCCGTCCCCAGCCCCAGGAAGGTTTTATAATGCTCTGCTGCCATGGTTCTGGTGGGGAAGGGCGTCTAACCGGGTCGACTGGGCGTACTTGGGCAGCGAGGAAGTGTCTCTTCAAATGACGTGGCACCCTTTCAAAAGGTGGCACTGTAGTTTGGGTGTGCCGTGTACAGGTCACACTAGTGGCACTCAGTATCCCTAGGCACTGGTGCAGGTTAGGTTCCAGAAGAACTTTCTCTTCTGTGTTCCCTTTTGTTTTCGTTTTACTTATTGCCTATATGCTTGCTTGGTGGCACTTCTGGTGCCAATGTGTTCCTAGGGACCCTCTACTGGAGTCCAACTAGGCTATATGGGAGGAAAGGCACTCTACACCCCCTGCAGAGTGTGACAATCGAATGAGAGAGAAAGGGAAGGTAAAAGAGAGAGAGAGAGAGAGAGAAGTAAGCTATTCGAGTGATGACAGTGCAGCAAATTATTGGCACTGTGGAATAAAGTGAATTTGGGTTTTTTCTTTAAAGATCCTCGTGAGTGGCTGGTCCCAGTACCCAGTGCTAACCCCTCCTTCTTTCAGAGGGTGAAAGACTACTGTTTGCTTCGGTCTGGATAGCAGGCCTCATTCGTGACCGACAGTTTATCACTGTATTGTAATTACTCTTAACTTGTCCTCATCTGTTGTGGGACAGAGGTGTTTCTTTTATTTGGTTTACTGTATTCGAATTAATTAGCCTAGTGTCGGCCGTTCTTTCTTTGAAGAGGGTCACGTACACTTAGGTTAGGAATGCTTACTTGAATGACGAGAGAGAAGAGAGAGAGAGAGAGAGAGAGAGAGAGAGAGAGAGAGAGAGAGAGAGAGAGAGAGAGAGAGAGAGAGAGAGAGAGAGAGAGAGAGAGAGGAAGATTTTCAATCAGCTAATTTCTTGCTGCTTGAGAACATGTAAAGCAAAGATCTTATAAATGCACAATGGCATGGATCTTAATAAAATCAGATAGATATACGTCGTCTTGGCTTCCTTAGGAATTTTGCTTTATTATCGTAATTTTCCTGGGAGCTGATGCGACGTCACAAGACTTTGAGCGTACAATTTTAAATTCTTTTTATATGATTTTTACAGCATGTATTTGTATAGGAACTTGTTATTGTATTAATCCTAACTAAGGCCTATCTTTCCCTGCCTAAATTATCTTTTGGTTTTGTCTATCGAAGTCTGTCTAGCTAAGATATTGCGAGGTGGGTCCACTACGAAAGAAAAAAAAAAAAAAAAAATGACCCAAGAGTGGCTCGTGCAGAGTCTGTCACAATAACAAAGTCTTAAGATGGTGGCCAAGTCCCATTAGGCCTAAATTTCAAAACCTTGGGCGGCGCGACAACATCAAATGGCGGTTCCTCTCACAAACAGTTCGAACAATTTCAAAACAACCGCGCGAACACGGCGGAGGAATCCAAAATGGCGGGTATTTTCTTTTTTGCACCAAATTCAAAACAACGAACGAAACAAATGCAGGTATCCAGATTTTACTTTAAATATACCAATCATGCATAGTTTTTTACGTTACGGATGGAAAACGAAATTACCTAACAACGTTGACTTTTGTTATCGCGCTTCTCACCCGGACATTAAACAAAGAATGGAGAAGCAATGCTGGCCTGCCTACGTAAATTTACGTTGCTGCACGGTACATTTTATTGTAAAATTACTATTTCCGTTCATTTGCTATTTTACTGACACGGTTTTACCTGATTCCCGCTATATGAACAATAACGATCGGAATTGCCGACGCGATTACTACATTCCTTTGTGTACATGAAATGGGCTCCGCTGATTCGGTCTTTAGGATTCGTTACTGAACGACTTCTCGAACGCCGAACACGGTAAAATGCCCTTTCTTAAACGACACAAATTGTGATTCGCTCTGCTCTCGAGTCGCACCCTTCCTACCTACGGCTAATTCTCACTACCTGTTATTATAACTATTCTCTTTACTGCTTATTATTATGCCTCGTTCTTTGTTTGGAAGATTGAAATGGAATTCAATATCTGACTTTTATCTTTGGAATTAATGTAATTTTAATTTCCTTTTCTCCAGATTCTTTCTCTAAAATTTACTTTAGATTCTATGCAAGGTCGCCACTGTTACGTGTGTGTCTTGGCTGATCATGTATTATTCAATTTACGTAATTTTTACGGCCCTGCAGACCAAGAAGACACGTAATCTGCCACTTGAAGCCAAAAGTTAACCTCAAAGACAGTCGTTAATTAGCCAAAGGTCGCCATTTAAGGGTAATTAACCTTAACAAGAATATTTGAGATGAATTTTAGATTTCAAACGCAACGGTTCTTCCCAACATCGAATGCGAGGCATACAAAAGCATCGAGACTTAAAAAACTGTGTTGCTTACCCTAACCTAGGTATTTTACTGGAATAACGGGGTTGAAGCTAACAATATAATAATTTGGCTTAATCTAGACTTCGTAAACACATATACAGTAAGTGGGGGATGAAGGAGGAAACAAAGGAAATGCGAAATACAGAAAAAGATAAAAGAATGGGCGAAGTTTTGAACAAAAAGCGACTTTACCTTAGGACGAACGTTGTGCGCACCAACCACTGCCGAGAGGAGTCTTCGCAATTGCTTCTTCACTTCACTAATAGAATAATAGACAAAGAAAGGGAGAAGAGGCCCCGTCGGACGTGTGGTCTCTTTGAATGCTCCAGTCTCTCTGAAGTTCACTGACCGGCCTAGGTCAAGAACAGTCACCCCAGGCGTCCGCGTTCTTGTTAAAAACATTTGCCAAGAGACAGGTAGGAAGGAAAAAGGGACCTTAGGACCACCTATTTTTAAGGCTGATATGGGAATTTTCCTATAGGGGGAAAAATGGCTGAATGCTACCTATCCTTTTCAACGGACATTAAAGTTTGAACTGAAGACGCTTCTAATCTAGACAACGTCTTTTCCCGGTCTCAGTCAGGCTGATATCTTTACAATCAAAAGTTACGAGGGCGAACAGCAGTAATATTTGTAAATATATATATATATATATATATATATATATATATATATATATATATATATATATATATATATATATATATATATATATAATCACCATGGTCTGTATTCTTGCCATTAGGCACTTAATATCAATAACAATTTGACAACAGTTTTATGCCTGTGTTCGATAGCTATTGTTATTCATGACGTCACTGAAGCAGAGATCATCGGTGTAGCTTAACCAATGAGTGCTACGGTGATGATGTCTAAGGACGATGTCGATGATATGCAAATTCAAATCTTATTTTAAAACCATTATAATTTCACTTATTTCTCATCAAAACATCCTGCTGTTATATATAATTAGAATCATGATTTCCAGTAAAACAGTTAAAACAGTAATGAGTCACGTCATATTAGATATGGCTAACTTGTCAGATTAACTTATGGGTGTGTTTGGTTAAGTTAGGTGAGTTCTATTTGGGCGTCTGGTCGGCTCGTTACAATGAGTTGATGCTTGACGGACATTTAAGGTAACTTGGGAACGCACGCAAAACTGCACTCAGGTAGGGAATGTGCTACAGACTTGCTTGTAAAGAAGGGAAAGCAAAATTACACTACATAATCATAATTACATATTTCCAAGTAATATACTATAAAGAACACTATTCACATTTTTTTCAGGGCTATGCAAAGGCTCTCCTTCCATGTTATTGGTACTCCAACCCTATGGCATGGATGACTGAACAAATCTCTAATGACTACTTCTGCGAGAAGTTACACAACGAGCTCGAGTGTTACTGCAAGAGAGAAGGCATACCATTCAAGATTCTCCTCGTTCTTGGCAATGCTGCAAGCCACCCACCTAGAACAGAAGTTCTCTCTGACCACTTCAGGATTTGCTTCATTCCTCCAAACACCACATCTTCATTGCAGCCCTGCAACCAGGGAATCATCGAGACTTTTAAGTCGTACTACCTCCGTACAACTGTAAAACACCTGGTTCAGGAGGCGAATCAAGAAAATGTTCCTGTGCATGATTGTTGGAAGGCTTTCAATATCAATGATGCTATTGGCTTTATAAAGTCAGCTTGGGAAGAGATTCCTAGGAGTTGCTTGAATGGAGTGTGGAAGAAACTGTGTCCCCAGTTAGTGCACGACTTCACTGGCCCCAGCATCGAGGAGAATGTGGCATCGGCAAACAAGGAAACTCTGTCCAAGATCAGAGAAGCAGGCTTCACTGACGTTTATGATAAGGACATTGAGGACCTAATCGAAATGAAACAGCAAAAGGAAATGGAAGGAACAGTCTCACCAGCAACTACCAAGAAAATGTTGCTGACGAAAGATTTGCAAGTGGCACTGAATAAGATCAGGGAAGGACTTCAAATCTTAGTAGATAAAGACCCAAAAGTTGAGAGGAGTTTGAAAGTGGCAGGAAATGTGAGGGCGAATATTGCATGTTATGAGGAAATTCTAGAGAAGAGGAATGAGATGTCAACAAAAAAGCAGTCTCCAGGAAAGCGGGAAGAAATAAAATACTTAGGGAATTTTTGTAAGTTTGTTTGTGTTTGTATCCGTAGTACTAATGATTATACTGTACTGTGCCCTACATTAACTATCATTTTCCAATAAATAAGAATTCCATTGCTTCTGAACTTAACCCACTTATTCTGCCATTCTTTCCTACAGATGGGGAACTGTGGAGTCGTCACCCGAGCCAGCAGCACGAACTGGAAGGGAATGAAGTTAAGAACATAATGACTGACAGTGAAAACTTGTGATTTTAAAGTTCTTTATGATTTTTCACATAATAATATTTATTATCGAAAGTGAAAAAACGGGTGAGTTTCCAACTGTTTCGGAACCTAATCCCCACATCACCAAGGATTCTTAAGGGGAAATTATGATCCACTTACACAACGTCTTTATGAACGCATCCCCTGTGTAAATATATATTATATACATATATGTAATGTGTGCGTGTGTATGTATATACTATATATAATTATATATATATATAGATATAGATAACACTCCATTTACACAGGGGATACGTTCATAAAGACGTTGTGTAAGTGGATCATAATTTCCCCTTAAGAACGCATGGTGATGTGGGGGTTACATCAAGGAAAAGGCACCATGAAGATTTAACAAGCTTATTAGGGCCGACGACGTTTCGCAATACCAGATTCCATTTTCAAGACTGGAAATAACACAAATAATAAGAATAATAAGAAAAAGGAATGTCACAGAAACATAACATTTTTATAAACAAAAATAGTCAGTGACAAATACGAGAATAATAATCTTAATCATAAAACCAAGTTAATCTCTTTTTTCAGGAAGGAAGATTTACAATTACTTAAGGACTTGGCCAAGGATGACAGCATCGTTATTATGTACCCTGGCAAAGGTAAGGGAAAGGTGGTCCTAGATAAACTACTGTAGATTATGTACATAAGATGAATATAATTTTAGATGATACATCGAAATTTAATAAAATTGGAACCCCAAACTTGCAGGATGTTATAAAGACTAAAGACAGAATGAATACCTCAAGCAGGAAAGAGTTATAGATGACATCACTTTTCAAAATCTGTTTGTAACAGGATTGGGATTATATACGGTCTCCCAAAAATTCGCTAAGAAAATATTCCACTAAGACTGATACTTTCTTCTGTAAATCTTGCTGCTTACAAGTTAGCAAAGTATTTGGTCCCTCTTCTGCAACCCTTTACTAGAAATTCATTCATATGCCTTAAAGGATTCTTCGGATTTTAAAAAATGAGATTTGGAAACAGGATTCTGACCTTTTTATGACCAGTTTCGACCTTAAGTTCCTGTTTACCAGTGTTCCAGTAGGAGAGACAATCAACGAAATTTTAGAAATACTCTTTCCTTACGGAGACTGTTTAACAGTTTTAACAAAATTCTTTTTAAACAAGTTTTGAACTTGACCGTGTGGGACACGGCCTTTGTCTTTAACGGTTGTTCCTAAAGACAGGTGGAAGGGATGACTATGGGCCATTCACTCTGCCCTATTTTCGCTAACATTTTTACGAACTCCCTGGAGGAGTCTTTTTTTTAGATTCTTGTCCCCTAAATTTCTGCCCCTTATTTTTAAACATGGTTTCAATTCGGATATGTTTCTTGAGTGTTTTAATGCCCAGCACCCTAGTATTAGGTTTACTGTTGAGAAAGAAACAAAAATCTCTTTAGTTTTTAGATTTATGACTGACTGAAAATATTCATTGCTTTCATACGCTTATACATAGAAAACAGCACATTTACAGGTCTGAAAACAAATTTTTATACTTCCTGCCATTTTAACTTTGGATTAAACTCATTATCTACTCTCCTCTACAGGACAATTACTCTGACATCTTCCTGGAGGACCTTCCATGAGAAAACATTTTTATAGATCATTAAAGGAACTGCTTTACTCAAAATTAAAGAGGAAAAATTAGTACATAATGTTCCTAAATTTTGTATATACGTGAAGTTCCCTTATCTCCTTAACAATAGTATTTGTAAGAAGGTCGCTGATTTATTTAGTAATGAACTACCTGAAGTTGACTTGAAATTAACTCCACAAAATCCTCTAACTCTGAGGTCTCTTTTCAGATTCAAGGATAAGCTTGGCCCGTCTTTGACTTTCAACAGTCTTTATAGATTTACTTGGCCCAAGTGCGAACTGGGAACTAACGTTGGATGTACAAAGCTGTCGTTGAAAGACCGTAACTGTTCTTCTCAGGGAGCTAGCTTTAGAACGGGTTGCAGATTGTTCGGACCCGAAGTATCAAACATATGTAGCCATTCTCTGCAATGTAGGTCACATATTGACCCTAAAGACTTTGAGGTCATTGCCACCATTCAAAACAACGAAGAATTAACCACCTTGGATTCTATTTTAATAAAAACTACTGTTCCCTCGCTGTCCAAGTGCTTGTTTGATTATATTGTGTTCTTCTCTAGTAAGCTTGCCTCTCTCCTTTTCCTGTTTTTAATTTCTAGTCACTCTTTTAGCTTGGTTTGGGTAGGTCTTATCGTATTTGTCCCTGACTTTTTTTTATTTATAAAGATTTTATATTTCTATGACATTCCTTTTTTTATATTATTTCTATTTGTGCCATTTCCAGACTTGAAAATGCAATCTGATATTGCGAAACGCCTTCGGCCCTAATAAACTAGTTAAATCTTCATAGTGCCTTTATCTCAATGTCCCTGTATATATATATATATATATACATATACACATACACACACATATATATATATATATATATATATATATATATATATATATATATATATATATATATATATATATAAACATACTCTCACACATTTATATGTATATATATATATATATATATATTATATATACACTATGTATATATATATATATATATATATATATATATATATATATTATATATATATATATATATATATAATACAGTATATATATATATATATATATATATATATATATATATATATATATATATATATATATATATATATATATATATATATATATATATATATATAAAGGACGTTTGTAGCTTAATGCTTGTATATGAATCACGGTGATGTGATAAAAATTCATTTATATATATATATTATACATAAATAAATTATATATATATAATATATATATATATATATATATATATATATATATATATATATATATATATATACATATATATAAATATATATATATATATATATGTATATATATATATATATATATATATATATATATATATATATATATTATATATATATATATATATATATATATATATATATATATATATATATATATATATATATATATTATATATATATATATATATATATATGGGCCGGAGGTGGGCTCAAAGTACACACAACGAAGGAAGTAGTAGTGAAAAGCATCCTCATCTTTTAACAGTTCGTTGTCAATGCCAACGTTTTGCGACGCATCCGAAGTCACATTTTCAAGACTATAACATATATTTTGGCGAACATTAGTGTCTAAAAATATTTTGTGTGAATATATATATATATTATATATATATATATATATATATATATATATATATATATATATATATTGTGTGTGTGTGTGTATATATTTATATATATACACATTTATGTGTGTGTGTGTACACGCCTGTGAATACTTGCATCCACGTGTTTTGTATACCGCATAACTAATGAAACTCTTTGTAGACTTGTTCTGTACATGACATGTACTGTAAGGACATGAATTTTCAAATGATGTAGTATTTTTTGTGAGTTGCAACCTTGTTTTTTTATAACAGTCTTTGTCTAGGAATGATTACGAAACGACATAATCGTTGTCAGAAGAGAAAGATATGATTAATTATCTACCCAAGAGGTAAACTCAATCATAACCGAATGACAAACGCAGGAATATTGTCATTTGAACTAATAAAATTCTACCTGAGGAACTGTTTCCAGCGCTCTAAACTGTTAGAGTAATAAACGAAAACGAAATTAAGCTTTATGTAACTAGATTTTTGATATATGCAGACAAAACTGAAAAATGTGTGCATATCAAAATTACCTTTCACTCTTTAAGTGACTTTTCTCAAATTGTTTAAAATAGCCAAAAGAAGAGGAAAAATCCTATTATGTTGTTTTTTATTAAATCTTACAAGAGGAACATATTTCTATATAAAATTACATGTGATATTAGATATCCTTTGGCTTATAACCGATGCTAGCACCTATGAATGAAATGTGCATTATCAAAAGGGTTGTCATGTAAACTAGTGAGAATTTAGTAGCCCTTTATATATGATTCTAACGTCGAGTTCTATTTTTTAAAAGTGAGGCAGCAAATGCTTAATGGGCCGTCGACAAAGTGTGATGCTGCCAAGGTACAAATGAGTATTAAAAGTCACTTTGAATATCCATTATGTAAATAACCTTACAACATCGAAAATAAAGGTCATGCTGTCAGAATAGCCCATGCCAACATTGCTGATCATCAGACACCTGTTAAAGACAAGATGTTTTCTTTAATGGAAAATATAGGTAATAATGAAGTTTAGAGAATTTCAGCTAGCGAATGTCACCCTAAAGGTAGCAGATACATGTTCCTCCTGAATGGTTCACGAAGCCTGATAACTTAAAATCATTCATTCATTCCTCCTGAATGGTATTCATATTTCTTGTTTCTGGGAGAAAAATGCTTGAGAAAGAGCCCAAGATTACGAAGCCCATCTTTATTATTCTGTGGGACACCTGGTTTGATTTTTTAAGAAAACAATCATCTGTGTTGGGATTATGAGTAATCGTTTTTAGAAATCAGGTTTGGGGTCTTTGGTTTTGTACTAAATGTGGCTGTAACCAAGTTAAGAAAGCTCCATAAAATAACACTCTGGGAGTTTCTCTGTAAACCTCCAGTCATCTTCTAGCTATTAATGTAGAGTCCTCTTTTGCTGACGCTGTAAACAAAAATGTAAGAGAATACATTTTGAATGTCCTTGATATTTGAAAGTACACGATTCATAAGGTGCTCTCAGACCTTTCCTCCCAAACATTTTGGGATTGCATGATAACACATTACAGTACTGGAAACACGGTTAAAAGTTCCACGATAATGAGCACTTCTTTGGTCATCATTGGTCCATTACCTCAGATAGTGGTGGCCAACTTAATGTGTTCTCATCCACCTAACCACTTTGTTGTTAAGAGCATGTAGCATGTAGCATAATGGTTGAGTGAGGTGTTAAGGTTAATGAAAACGACGTGTGGGAGCAAGGCATCTTTTGATCGTCTGGGTTAAGGGGAGTGAGGAGTCACAGAGATCTCTCCTCCTCAGTATGTTCTGGTTTGTCAAAGCCATCATAAGTTTGTAAGAATTACTCGTATTTTACTACAGTTTCTGGTGATAATGCAGTGTTTACTGTTGTGATGTTATTACAGCAATGTCATATTATAGCTTTTCTCGATCAGTTATATCCATTCCTTTAGTTATCATGGTATCTCAGTAGAGGTTGGGCTAGCAAGCAACTTATTTTTGTCTGATCTGTTTCCTGGAGTATAAAGATGTAGAAGTTTAAATAATTCATAAGTGATTGTCTTTCCTCAAGAACCCAAACTTTGACTTTAGAAAAACACTTTTTGCGGAGCGAATCAGATTTCCTTTGGTATTCAAAGGTAAGTAAGAGGACAAAAGGAAAACAATAAACTGAAAATCTCATACCAGAATACCACAGAGAAGATCAGTGAGTTTTGTTGGCAGACCGTCCGTTTTGTTTTGAGCCACCTTGATACCGTTGTCTCTGCCATCATTAAAATTTTACGGTACAGGAAAAAGAAATACCTAGGTATTTGCGTATGCATGATACTGTGCAAGGGATGTGTTACCTTTTATATGGGTTTCAGAGTGAAAAGTCTGGCCCAGAGAAAAATCCGAATATGTACATCAAAATGCTGCTATTTTTAATCATAAAAGCAGCAAGAACCACAGTAAAACTGGGATGCATCACAAAACTGTTTATGGAAACGCTTGTTGGGTCAGATACTGAAAGCTGCTTAAATTAGGAAGATAAAGCTCATGAAACTTTTGCAAGGTCCTTGTAAACCAGACAAGAGTGATTATTTCATTTTGGATTTTATTTTACATATGAACTCTCTTTATCAACAGGACTTAGCCAGGAACCAACGAACTCTGTGTTCCCTAATGGTTTCGAAATTCCTTGTGTAAACAGTTCTTTGTGTATTGAAAACATTATTGTTTGAAAAGTAATGGAGAAATCACCCAAAATATAATGCTCTTCTGTTTCCTTTTTGATTTATTTACATGTGCAACTTCCTACTTCATAGTACTGCTTTACAGTTTTTAATTTCCTGTTTCATGCCTTTGAAATATCAGATTTACTTCTCTGGGAAAAGATGTTATTTGTCAGTTGCTTTACTGCTTCGGCTCCACCGGGCTTTTTCGAGAGCTTCAGCTGATTGAGGTACACAGAAACAGATATAAATGCAGAAACAGAAGTAAAAACTCACAGTGAGAAAAATAAATAAAAACTAGAGACTTCTTATTGTTCCATATAAATTTTGGTCATCAGAAAATAAAGCGTTCCTTGTTATTGTTGTACTGTTCCTGAATATGTAAAAACAAAGGGCCTATTTGAAAAAGCCCCAAATCGCCATTAAGGCTGTTAATCGTTGTTAATTTAAATATGTTGACAGCTCCTATAGAATAAATAGTATATAGTTATAGAGCATTGAAATGTATGTCATATGGCCCATGATGGAATGTGCTGCAGTGTTAAACACATTTAAGAAATCGTGGGGCGAGATGAACACTTGTGTCAGCGTATACCAGGCTGTTTGTAAACTGTAGTTCTCGAGATGTGCGAAAGGAATTTTGGTCTTGGAAATCTAGGTGCCTCACGTAGGCCTGAGTATTGACCCTATTGACCTGTATCATGTCACGGGATCTCCATGTCACGAGGGAGTGGCAGGAGAATGTTCTAGGATTATGAGTGTGTGCATAAGTCCGCTCGAAAGGGGATCATTGAGGGGTAATACATTGTGATCTTGAATACAGATGAGTGATTCGGTCAGTAACTTGAATTGGTGAACGTGCTGCCTGGTGAGGTCGTTAGACTTTTGCCAGTAAAGGTGAGAAGTGATCTTTTCATTTTAAATGTCCGATTGGACATTGAGTTAATTGTATACTTTGTTGTTTCATTGACATTTTATTGCTGAATATTTTTTTCCTTACCATGTATAACCTTTGGGATGTGTTGGGTGATTTTGGTAACATGGGAATTCCCCCATTTATGCATTTATATGTCTTTGTGCTTTATTTTAAAGGAGACGTTTTGTTTTAGATGGATTTGTTAATGGTCACATGTTCAGGGAATTTCTGACATATAACTATGACTTCGGTCATGACAAACTTTGAAATTATTGTGGGATTTATGTAACTGATTGGCGTCAAAATGTATTTACCAGTCAGAGAGTTTGATTTTTCATTTACTTTTTCTGCCAGAAGTTAAGTACAGTCTTTGACCTTTTCTCCTTTAATCTTGCTTTTGTTTTGTCCTGTTAAGTTTGGGAATAAAACTGTATTTTGAAGAACATGAGTTTCGTCTAGCCTTGATCTAATTTGAGCTATGACATGAGAGAGAGAGAGGCAGGAGATGAAAACTGACATTCCTAGGTTGACTTCGATGAGGAGGGATGACGGTGTTGACTTGAAAGGTAGGTTGTTTCTTGTGCCTTGAGATTTAGGATTTTGGTTATGGAAGAAGTTGGGAGAAGGATAAAACAAGTACAAGTGCTTTACAGTGCTAACTTTTTTGTATAGTACTCTACTCCTGTTCCAGCCTATTATACCACTACATCGGTCACTGTGCACATTAATAGAATTACTTGCACTATATGTATTTATCAAACACATGTTGTTTAATACGAATGTCAAGATTTTTTCTTGTCTTTCTCATATAAAATTGTTGTTGTGTTTCTTAATAATATTTTATCAGTTGTGGACGGGAAAGGAAAGGGGACCCCATCACTAATTTAATAGTCCAATCTAAAACAGTTCAAATATTTTCTGTATCGTGGCCATCATCTCTCCATAAGATGTAAATTGTCGTTGAAGTAATTAAAATTATTTATAGAGAAGGGAGTGATAATGACTGTAATTCACAATATATGGATGAATGTTTAAAATTTTATGCATGTATTTCAACCTGAAAGGGGCTGAGAGCTAAAATATCTTAATACAATGCTGCAAATGGGACCCATCAGGCCAGGTAAAAGTATTTGAGCTTGACAGATCCATGTATATGTGAACGAATTACAAGTGAAAGTGCAGGTCTAGATACAACTGATTTATTGATTCAAAATCCACAAGTGTCATAGGCCCATACGAGCTGCAAAGCAGTCCCGACTTCTTGACAGGTAGAGGAAAAGAGATTAACTGTGTCTTCTCACAGATGTAAAATAGCCAGTATACAAAACATATGAACATAAAGAAGATACACAGGACTGAATGGATTACATTCCGATCTATGGAGTGATAACAATACGCGAAAGGTGGCAATAACATCGTCGGAAATATTTACATAAAACACAATCTTACGGATTTGTGTTGTCTGCCTTGCCTCGTGTCTAGTGCATGGTCCATCCATGAGGTGAGAGCTAATTTATCGCCAGGTAGGCCAAGTGGTTGATCTACATGGGGCTACATGACTCGCCCCCCAAAAGATGAGGCCCACATCTGTGGGCTGATGTCCGGCATGTAGACTGGTTTCAATCAGTCAATTGAAACCCAGGTCGTCCTTCTGTCAACCATCATCTGGTACGTTTTGAGATGTCGTTGAAGAATTCTATGTGTGCCTGAGTATGCTGACCAGAATGAACGCATATTTTACGTTCGTTAGGTCTTCGTTGACAAACACTTTTGTGTTTGCTTAGTACATTGTTCTTTCTGGTAATAATTTCTCTATTGCCTTTCTTGTGTCGGGGATTTGTTCTCCAGAAAGGCATCTGCTGGCAGTGTCAATGGTTGGCCATACAGGACTTCTCCTGGGGATGTGTTGAATGTTTCATGCGGGGTTGTTCTTAATCCCAGCAGGACCCATAGCAGTTCTTCCCTCCAGCTTCCTTCCTGGCATCTGGCTATTAGAGAGGTTTTCAACAGTCTATGCAGCCTCTCTATCATTCCGTTTGTTTTGGGGTTGTAGGCCATAGTGTGCGTGATTTTTGTTCCCAAGCTGTCGGTTAGGGTGTTCCAAAGGACGGAGGTGAAATTGGCACATCTGTTGCTGGTGATGATCTGTGGAATGCCATGCCTGCTGACCCAGTCCATGGGTGCCTTGACACAGCTTGCCGCCGTCTGTTGTCGAATTGGTATTGCTTCCGACCATCCTTTTTCCTATCTATTACGGTAAGTAGATATTTGTACCCCTCTGAGAAGAGTAGGAGTCCCATGATGTCAACGTGTATATGGGCAAGATTAATCGATTGGTGAAAAATGGAAATATTGGCCCAAAAAAATTTTGCATCCCCAAAATTAATAGAATTGCACTAAGAAGAGTTAGTTAGGTCAAAAATTTAGAAAATTGGTGGATCATTGTTTTGTACTCTTCTATCCCGCTCTCCGTGTACCTTGTGACTTTTGATGTTTGGCACGGGATGCACTGTCTTGCCCACGTCTTCATGTCCTTCTGCATGCCCCACCAGATGTACTGCTCTGCTACCATCTGGGTGGTTGATCGTCCTGACAGGTGGGATAGGTTGTGGGCAAGGCCAAAAGCTTTCTTTTTTAATCCCTCTGGCAAGTAAGGAAGTGATCATCTGGTACTCGTTTTGCAGGTGATGGTCGCCGTTCCTTTGTTGATCGACAGGTCACTCCATTTGAGGGCAGGATTCATCCGCTGCAGTTGTTGTAATCCTTCATTGTCTTTCTGTGCCTCTGCTATTTCGGGGTAAGGTATCCCAAGCTGGATGGTGTTGACACAGTTTCTGGATAGGGCGTTCATGACGGTGTTCGATGAGCATTTCAGGTACTTGATGATGCAGGAGTATTCAGCTATTGCTGACAGGTGCCATTGTTGATGCGCTGACCACACATCTACTGTTTTCGTGAAGGCGTGCACCAGTGGTTGGTGGTCTGTCTGCACCACGAACTGTTGTCCCTCGAGCATGTGGCGGAAGTGTTGGACTGCTTTTAGACTGTGAGGAGTTCCCTGTCAAATGTCTAGCATTTCTGCTCTGTTGTTGTTTTGCTGTAGAAAGCTAACAGTTTGCAACCATCAGCAAGTATCCTGCTTGAGTATGGCGCCCACCGCCGTATTGTTTGTGCCTGTTGTCAGCGTGGGGGATCTGTTGGGTAAAGGAAATATTAGTGTTGTTGCATCTGTTATTGCTTGTTTTGCTAATTTAAATGCATTATCCTGTTCATCATTCCAATGTAATTGTTTTTTGTCTCCTTTTAAACACTGATAAATGAGGCTCATTATCTGTGCAATTTTTGGGATAAAGCAGTGATAATAATTTGTGAGTCCCAAGAACTCTTGTACTGATCTCACTGTCATGGGTTTGGGGAGTTCTGTGATTGTTTTCACTTTTTCTGGTAATGGCTTTATGCTGTCTTGGCTCACTTTGTGTCCCAGAAATTCTACTGTTTTCTTTCCCTATTCGCGCTTATCTTCATACATTATTAACCCGTTTTCTTTAAGTCTTTTTAGCACTACTTTGACGTGTTTTATGTGTTCCTTTAAGTTCAGGCTGAATATTAATATGTCGTCCACATATACTACACAAAATGGAAGGTACACGAATATTTTGTCTATTAATCTTTGGAGTGTCGCCCCTGAGTTATGGAGGCTGAAGCAGCTGTAGTTGAACGTATATGTGCCGAATGGTGTGATGATTGCCATTTGTTCTACATTTTTTGCTAACGGAACTTGAAAATACCCTTTTAGCAAGTCTATCTTGTTGAATGTTCTTGTTTCACTCATTTCATTTGTTATGTCTGCTATATTTGGTGGTGGGTATCTGTCCGGTTTCATTTTCACGTTCAGCCTTTGGTAGTCTTTGCAGGGGTGCCATACTCCGTCTGCTTTTGGCACCATGTGTAGGGGTGTTGCTCATGGACCGGAGCCTTTCTGGCATATTCTGGCTTCTTCCACTTCTTTAAATACCTTCTTGGCATAGGTAAGTTTTCCGGAGCCAGTTATCTGAATTTTGAATGGATCGGGGGGCCTTCTGTTTGCATGTGGTGCTTGATTTTGCACTCCGCTGGTTTTGTGAGGTCGTGCTTGAGGTCATCCTTGAATACATCTTTGTACTCGCACAGCAGTTCTCTCATCTCTGCTGGGTAGACAGACAAGATCCACTTGGATTTTATCATTTTAGATTATCCAGAATGTGGAGCCTATTCTTATGGAACAAGGCCACAGGGACCACTGATTTGAAATTCAAGCTTCCATCAAATATGGAATTCATTTGAAAGAAGCAACAGAAGTTCACTGGAAATCCAGCAAGAAGAGAGCAGTTATTAGAAAAGAAAAAATAAATTAACAAATTAATAAATAGATAAAAATTCAAGTAAAATGGTGTCAATTTGGTCCATCACAGATGAGGCTGAGTTATTCCTTCAAGTTTCCTCTTTGAGGAATTATTGTACTTTCGCTCAGTTATATGGTAAAATCTATTTGCATTTCGTTGCCATGTGTTACATTTGGTCTGTTTATCATGGTAAGCTTGTCGACATGTATCATCAAAGCATGGCTGGTCATTTTGTTCTGAATTTAATGACCTTTCTAGTGACATACCTTACTAAAATAGGCATCAGCAGTTCATCTAACTTCTTAGGATCTGGATCTGATATAGCATCTGAAATATTAAGTGCCTGACAAGCTCAATAATGTGATCCCAATTGGCTACAGATATCAGCCAGACCGTTTTTCCAATGGTGGCATTAGGAATATACTGATTGACAGATATGTCCATCTCAATGGCGCAATGGTTGGAAGTGCCTTTATACTCTCAGACCTTGGCCTTGATGATAGCTGTAACATCTGTGAGTATGAGGTCTAATCTATTACCAGAAATATGCGTGGGTTCCTCAATTAGCTGGACAAAATCGGAGGATACACAGAACTCAAGAGCAGACTGGTCATGTTGATCTGTGGAATTTGAATTAAGCTGCTTTCTGTGTTTTCCATTGCAGTCTCCACAAATAATGAATGAAGCTTTTGAATCCTGTGACTGAGCCATACAAATCCTCTCCAAGAGACAGTCATATACTGAATCGCCAGTATTTGGGTTCCTGTCAACAGAAAATACATGTACAATATAGAATTTACTGAAAATCTGAAAACAAGAAACTTCATGGCAAGTACACTCCAAGTTTTTCTGACACTAAAAAGATTGTCCAGACTTAATTTGCCCGGACTTGTGCATGTATGATGTTGATGTTACGACAATAAATAAGGTCAGGGTCATCAAACCCTGGGATTAAAAACTCAGCCTTTGACTTGCTACTATTTACAAGTGCCTCAGATAATAACATCAGATCCTAGTTATGGACACAACTCTAGAAATCAAGAAAATTTGACTTTAAGCGTCTAGTATTTGATTAAAGTACTCTGCAATTTTTCTGACAGCAATGAGTAGCAGGCCCAGGGTTCAGCTCAATTACTCCCAAAAGAATTAAAATTAGTGACATAAAATTAGAAGTAAACCTAATAAATAGATTCATAACAACAGCAGCATGGTAATAATCAACAGAACAATAAACAATAAAATCAACAACAACAGTACTTACGTTATTTCATTGAAAGGATGAATAAAGCTGACAATATGTAATTAAAAGAAGCCTGGAAACAACTGATCAACAAGATGGAGCCGGGATGCCTTGTACGGCAAGTAAGAGTCAGGATGGATGTAGAAATAATAAAGAGTTCAAAGGGAAAAGATTAGGTAAAGAAGAAGGCACTTTCCCGATAATCCACCAAGCAGCTTTTTCTTTCTCATCAGCCTGTCCTACACACTTCTCGAAAAAAACTGGAAAGTGAACACAAAGGAGGAAACTGCTTGAGTGTACCCTCAAGCATGGCTAACTCAAACTCATGACTATGGAAGGCCATGGTACAATGGTTGTGGCACAGTCCAAGTTTGGAGAACAAGGTTTGTATTCAGAGTAACCTCCTGTTAGAAGGGTTGCCTACCAAGGCAAAAGGGACCCTTCCACCCGCTGGTGCGATTTCAGAGTGTCCTTCTCCTAGAAGAGTTGCATGCCAAGGCTTAAGAGTCTCTTCCATCCTAACTCGTGTAAGCAGGGACGTCACACCGTGAAGTGAATGTTGTTAAGGAAAAGCCACATGAACTGACTACGTTAGTTTGAATCCTGCCAGGGGAGGTGATAACCTCTTTGTTTATGTCCTGCTCTGGCATAGTGATAAGTATTATAAAACAAAACGTGTTAGGAAGTCAAGGATTTAAGAAGTCATCGTGGCTATTAAAGACAGAGATATATCTGGTAAAAGTAATCGGTAGATTTTATCTATAAATATTGAAAGATAATTGCTAGCAAGAGCAGTTTCAAATTAGCAGAGATAACAATTTTGATGATTAATTAAAACTTTTTAAGACGGAACCTTATTTTTATGTTTGTTCGACGAATGTACAAAACTGATAATGATCTCTTTATCACTGTATTTTATGACTTATCGTTTTGTAGTGGTATCTGCATTTCTTATGGCTCAATCACTAAAAGCTCTTGAAAACAGCTGGTGGAGGCTGAAACGGTAGAACGACTGATATGTTTTGTCTCATTTTCCTAGTGGAATATCTATCTTTCTATCTATCTATCCAGTGATGAATGAAAAAACCATTATTGATTCCTCTTTTGAAGTTTTTCACCCATGCCACTGCTTTATTCATGATACTAAAATACAAATGCTCGCTACTTTTACAGTATTTTAACTCTCCTATCAAAGTGAGTACAAAGTACTGACTTTGGACACATACTTTATTTATGAACGTACTTATGCAGAAACGCTCACTTGCACTCATATTTGCATGTTAATATGTCAACGGCTCTTCTCTTGATTGATGCATTTTTATGAGCCAAGTTTTTTTCCTTTTTTCTTTATAGGCAAACGATTGACGGTCATGAGCTCTTATTTTTCGGTGCTTTCCTTCTTGATCGTGTGGCGGTAGGAGGCCATAAAATAATAGCTACCACACATTAATAGATTAAACACTTTGATAACGACCACTTAGGCAAGGAACATCGATTCAAGGCTAAGCGAACACCACGTATCACTCATATAGAAGTAAACACGTCTTGATGTGTGGCGTTTCGCCTGCCTAGTCTTGGACTGCACAGTCAATGTTTCGCGCTCATCGCGTCAGCATAGTCCATGCAAGAAGCCTCAGTCACCTTGCACGACGGACCGATGAGCGCCTTTTGTCACTTATTGTCTAGCCGGTGGGATTTTATAAAATTCCGTGTCTGGAGTTTAAGAGGTCAAAATTACTGTTGATTATTGCTCGGATTTATAAGGAAAAGGCTTCAAACATTTTCCGATGTTGCTCTGGACTGTGGGGTGCGTATTGATTGAAGTGGATTCACCTGCAGTGTGTTGTGGTTACCGGCAGTAGAGCAGGTAATGAAAGATTTAATATTTTCCTTACATCTTCGTTCCTAACCGATGAATACAACCGGTAAAATCATGTACTTGCTCAGACTTACATGATTTCAGTACCTTTCCAACAATCACATGTTTTTTTGTATGTAAATGTATTCCTTCGCGGTTTTGCGCTGATATTTCTCACACTGTATAGCATATCTTATATTTTTTCTCTTAAATGTCACATCATAATTATTGAGAGAGAGAGAGAGAGAGAGAGAGAGAGAGAGAGAGAGAGAGAGAGAGAGAGAGAGAGAGAGAGAGAGAGAGAGAGGGGAATTATACCAAGTTGCTAAACAAAGAAGTACCAGCGTTTAGGATGTAGTTATTTTCAGATTTCATTGCATTCCACTGATTGCTCTCTCTCTCTCTCTATACATAAATGCAGATAATATATATATATATATATATATATATATATATATATATATATATATATACATACATACATACATATATATACACACATACACACACACACATATATATATATATATATATATATATATATATACTATATACATAGTGTGTATATATATATATATGTATATATATATATATATATATATATATATATATATATATATATATATATAAATATATATATATATATATTTATATATATATATATATATATATATATATATATATATATATATATATATATATATATATATATATATATATATATATATATATATATATATATATATATATATATATATTTATATAATATATATTATATATATATATATATATATATATATATATATATATATATATATATATATATATATATATATTTATATAATTTTTTTATTTCTTTAATTGTAAATGAATATTGGGTGGAGCGAGGTAGATCAGAGGAATAATGAGTGATTTAGTACTTTTATTCATAAATTTAAGGAAATTATTTGGATCTCCCCTTCCTGGCCCTTTTCAGATTTTATTGTTGCAACCAATGCTGATTCTTCATTTCAAAGATGGGTTGTAACTCACTGAACATCAAAAGACTTATGATTTGGTCTGTGGACTTTTTGGCATTAGTCTCACCCATTCTTAGCCTCACCCTCGGGTGGCACTCATGTCTTTCTGAATCTTTTCCAAAATATTATGTGGTATGAGGAAATGTGAGCTCGTGATCTGTCTTGGTAAAGAAGCATTCTGGCTATTTGCCAGAAAATTCCCTAAAACTTCAGTATATCAAGCGTTATGTTTTTCATCTTTTTTTTTTAAGTTTTGGTCATACTACGTTTCCCCTTTTAATCCTTTGTCCTTCTCTGTATTATCTTCTTACGAAACTCACGGTGTTATATCTACTTCGGAGACTGACAAGGTATTGATTGGTCAGTATTATGATTTGGCATGAATCTTGTTGGATTTCATTGATGGATCAATTTTTGTGGTTTTTTAACATTTTAACTTTCACGTTTCTCTTCAGTCTTTCATTTTGTTGCTTATATGCCGACTGTGAGACATTTTTAAAAGTATTTCTCACTCTAATTCTTTAAATACCTCTAACAGATTGTCTTTGTTGGCCCCCAGGGGGCAAGTTCCAGGGCAAGACTTATATTTTGTGAGGGTGGGTATCCAAAGCATGAGATGGTAATGCCAAGGTTATTTCGCAACTAACAGAGCGCGGCATAAGTTGATCCCATCACATGCTGCCCCTTTTTAATTCAGTGATAGTCTAATTGGTTTCAAAGAAAAGGTGAAATAAAGGTATAAATTAGTGTGACATGACTCATTTAAGGTTTTACAACCAAGCAGCTAATAAGAGGTCATTAACTACTTATCACAAATGGAGAACGTTTCCGGCACAATTTATAATCACCAGCAGGTATAAAGAATAAAGGAACACTGAGTTTAACAATTAAATCAGTAAAATTTAGGATCATTTATATGATTAAAACATTCTGCTGCAATAAAAAATTCAATTTTTGCCCAGCCTAACCTAGTGTTGGTGAAAAAATGGAGACAATAGGTGAGGAAGACAAGATGCAGGTTAACCCTGAAAGAGACGATCAGCGTTGTCCTTGAACGATGAAAGTGTACATTCGTAAAGAAAATGGAATTTAGAGGAGAGTTCCAAGCCTTGAATCTCAAGGGAAAGAAACGCACAAGACCGAGAAAACAGGTTGCTAATTTCTATATTGTGAAGGAGGGAGCTGTGGATTCGCAAGTACTACAGGGGAAAAAAAACGAGGATTTGGTGGGAATTAGAACATATTCCATTCTTAGCTATCATAACGTAAGGAATTAAGTATTTACAAATTTAAAGTTATTGAACAGAAAGTTGATTTTATGGATTAAAATGCAGACTTGGAAACCGAGTCAACTGCGCAAATTATACAGGATTGTACATTACTGGGTTTAAAAACTGGAGAAAAACTTTTTTTGAAAAATGTTGGATTTTCTTTCTTCATGCATAGCTTGATGGTGATCCCTTAAATCGATCAGGCTCTTTGATTCCAAACTGTAATTTTTACCTATTTTCTCCGTTTACTCTCACATCCAGTTCTTAAATTCTGCTGGAAGAAAAAGAAATCAAGCTCACTCCTGTCAGTACTAGAGAAGTTCTTCCTTTTTCTTACTTCTCAACAGCAGTCGAGTGAGGGGCAATTAATTTGGTCTTATCCTTCCGTTATATTTCTCCTAGATCCTCTTTGCATCCGCCTCAAGATGACTTAACAACTAGCCAAAATGGCGCCTTTCCAGTAGCTACAGGTATGACCATTTTCACGTTGACCTGCACGAGAAAATCTTTCTTCTCTCATGCGCTCGGTAAGGCCGAGTCTACAGCTTTCTCCAGTCTACTAATGCAAATCAACATCCTTGGATTTCTCAGTTTTTGACTGTTGCTTTCTCCTGAAATCCATTTCCCCTATGTCAGGCTGATCGTTCTTTTTTTTTTTTTTTTTTTAGGTTAAACTCCATTTTCTCTTTTCTTTATCCTTTGTTTCGTTGTTTCTGTCAAGACTGGGCTGGCAAGAGTAAAGAAAAAATATTAGACAAGTACTTTGACGTTGATCTTTAACAGGAAATTTGCTTTTGCATTGGAACCAAATTGCTTGATCATATCGATGATGTTTAAACATTATCATTTGATCATAGCTATTATAAAACTTATTTTTTTTCTTCCATATCTGCAGGTGGTTATGAATTGTACTTAAGCATTCGCCATTTGTGATCAGCAGTGCATGGTCTTTAATATAAAAATCACGGTTATTACTTTTCCATATAATCTCCATAATCAAGGTGCTGTTCGGACATTTATTCACTTGTATATCTTTATTAGTTGTCTTTTATTTTCTATTTCATGTATTCAGTTTCTCTCTCACTATCTCTCTTTACACACACACGCACATACATATATTATATATATATATGTATGTATATACATATCTATATGTATATATATATATATATATATATATATATATATATATATATATATATATATATATATATATATATATATATATATATATATGTTAAATGACCCTACCCCCAGGTCAAACAGGGCTATCTTTTATTGTCGTACCTGTTTTAAGAACAGGATCAAACATCTTACTTTCCCAAGACATCTCTGACAGGACAGCACATAGTTCGTCCAAAGTCATCCAAGACTTAATAGGAGCTCGGACCACCTACCACTGGGCGTCCCCGCCCAGGTACGATAACTGTCCAGTCGAAAGTTCAGTAGGAGCCAGCTCCACAATTATATCAAAACATATGCACTAGATACCGAAATTATATGTCTCGTATGCACGACTGTTATTCCGATACACAGTTCGTTATAGAACGCATCATTCCCATCTTGCATTCTTGATGGTCTAAATATCCCGGACGGCTTGCAACTGTACAAGCCCATGCTACTCTTCACATCTTGAATTCCTGGCGATCCAACCCTGCTGAACGGCCTGCGATTGCACAAGCCCATGCTGAATGCGGCACCCACAAATCCTTTGCACCAAACAAATGTCTCCCAGCAACGACGGCGATTTGTAGACGTCTTGCCCAACATCTCTCCAAAAACCCTGGATCCTCTCATGAAGGCGCAAGCGTAGAAACCTGCAGGCATAACGTAGACAGCCCCATATCTAACTTGCATCAGTTGAGGCTCATAGAAGTCATTCATAAGGCTCTTCTGCGAGGAAGTGGTGTATAACAAAATGATCATACCCACAGTACAACACAGGAATTAACCCATACAATTCCCATTAACCTGTGTTTTTAATTTAAGATATATGTGTCAACCGAGACACACCCGTGTTCTCATCTAGAACAACAAATCTATTCCCCTTCTTTACTTCTACAACACGCAAAGGACCTTCAAATCTAGGACTAGCTTATAGTTCAACTGATTCCTAACATTTATTTTCACGAAAAGCCTATCTCCCACAACAACTTTAACTCTATCTGGTTTTGCTGGCTCCTATCCATCATGTCTCGCGTTTTCATTTCAAGATTCTTAGCAAGACGCGCATGTCTCTCTTTAGCCGTGGCAACAAGCCCTTTGATCGTTTCATCACCCGATGGAATAGGCAACAAATCAAACGCACCCCGAGCTGGGTAACCAAACAACGCCTCATTGAGAGACATTCCAGTGGTATCACTAACCACTACGTTGATGCTATGCTGCACCTGTGGAATATATCGATCCCAATTTACATCATTTCGCCCGCAGGTCATTCGAAGAGCTTCAATGACCTTCCTATTTGCCCGTTCAAAGCCAATTAGCTTCTGGTCTATAGGGAATAATAGTGACCTTCCGAATGACCATTACATCCGCAAGACACTCTAACGTCTTGTTCACAAATTCTCTCCCATTATCTGTAATCAGAACCTCAGGAACGCCATAACAACAAATATGCACATTAAAGAATGCGACTGCCATCTCCTCTGTTTTATGCTTCAACGGAAAAATCTCTACAAACCTAGTTAATTCTCTACCCTGAACCGCTGAACCATCAAAATCCTATCCTGAGATGCCAATACTAGTATTAATAAGATATGTCTCTTCGGAAGCATAACCCTAACTATCTTTTTATCTATCTATGCCTAACACCGCTGCCAACCATTGTTAAATGACCCTATCCCCAGGTCAAATAGGGCCATCTTTTATTGTCGTACCTGTTTTAAGAACAGGATCAAACATCTTACTTTCCTAAGACGTCTCTGGTAGCTGTGGCTCCCTGGGTCAGCAAATTCTTTCTCCTTTGTCGACTCCTCTCGCTGAACCTATTTTTACATAAAGGCCTACTGGAATTAAACACTGATATACAAAACTAGACTATTTGCAAATTTAACGAAAGTGATTCAGCAAAAGTTACGATCATGAAATGGAGTGAATTCCACCCCCTACAAATGGAAAACATTACTAGATGAAATTCTAATTCACAAACATTAAGGTTAACGATTCTAAACCAGATAATACTAGTGACAAACACCCTGGTCACCAAATAAAGTAATAAGGTCATAATCATTCTAGACCACAATAAATGTCATATAGTATGTAAAAGAATAACACCACTTCCCAAAATATTTGTCCTCGCAGGACGAACCAGAATTCCTGTTGAAACAAACATATCAGTATATTGAAACCTGGAATGGTGTTACAAGATATTCATATTCAAAACAGAAAAATGCACAATGGAACATAGAACAGGAAAATACGTAAGGGAGACAGCAGAATTTCACTGCAGCACTACTAGGTCTTTCCACAAGTGTCTGGAAAAGATATATGTGTTCATGAGTTATGGTACTCACTTTCTATGGCGACAAATAACAGCTTTTCAAGTGGCGATCCTTCAACACTGCACCACTAACCAAACCAGACCCAGTCGCAAAATGAAGTCCCCCTGCAAGAGTCTGTCCCCCTGATAATATACCATTTGGGAGTGCCACACACATAAGCACTCACTTAATCCACTTCTTCCTGAAATGTGGCGACCCCGGTTCAATGTTAGATCACGCTGTCTCCATGGACTTAAATCATGATCAAAAGCTCTGTATCCAACAGTGCAAACCTCCAACGTCGACACAAATGCACCTGCAGCGGAAGTACTACTGACAGGCCAGCACATAGTTCGTCCAAAGTCATCCAAGACTTTATATATATATATATATATATATATATATATATATATATATATATATATGTATATATATATGTATATTTAGGTATGTATATATATATATATATATATATATATATATATGTATATATATGTATATATATATAATACATACGTACATACATACATACATATATATTATATTTATATATATATATATATATATATAAAAATATATTTATATATATATATATATATATATATATATATATATATATATTTATATATATATATATATATATATATATATATATATATATATATATATATATATACATATACATATATATATATATATATATATATATATATATATATATATATATATATATATATATATATATATATATGGTTTTACTGTAGTGTGTGTGTGTGTGGGTCTGTGTGAGAAAGAGAATCCGTATGCAAAGTTAGACCTTAGCATACGTAGTGCTTCCTGTTCAGTGCCTTGTTTTTCTTTCCTACGTTTACTTTTTTATCATTTCAATACTGAAAATCCGTTTACCTATCTTCTTTAGAATTGTTGTCTATTATAATTTTACATTTGTTAGATTAAAACTTTTTCAAGGCCCGTAAAATTATAAGTGACAACAATTCGTAAGAAGATACATAAAGGAATTTTTAGTATTAAGATGATACAGGTAAACATAGGAAAGAACTAGGCACTGAATAGGAAGCGACCGCGTATGCTAAGGTCAAACTTTGTATACAGGTTCTCTTTCTCACACAGACTCACACACGCACACGCACACGCACTACAGTAAAGCTAAAAGAAAGACAGATCCATCAAAATTCAAAGTTGATTTCTAATTCATGATCTCGCTGGCTCCCAAAATTCTAAGAGTTGAGATATCGCTGCGGTCATGTTAGATAGCAGTGATTAAATCCATGTCAGTCTCATAAGTTGAAAGTCTACGTGGCCAGTTCGTATTAAAGCTGCCAAGTGATCACTGATCCTGGGCTTGGACGCCTAATTAAGAACACTGGGTTGGCATTATTATTTCCTTTTAGGAAGTGAAAGCTTATGATGTAAATGATCTTCCATATCTTATGTAATTACTCATCTTTAAAGGGAGTTCCAGATTTCTCTCCCGTTAAATACTAAAGGAAGGCTGGCAAGACTTTAAATAAGACGAAAGCCGTGTTCAATGATTAACCGTCACCACGTCTTGCCAACCTTTTAGCTTTGAAGAGGAATAAAGATGACGTTTTGAGGGATGTGTCACTGTGTCTGAAAATGCCTGATTATAGTGTGGCAAAGGTGATGTACACAACAGTATGCTTACACCCTGAAAGACATCTGAGACACAGATCCTGAAAAGCTCAATATTTTGACAAAATTCATAAAGAACATATACTGATTAACATAAGATACCGGATACCAAATACCAAACACAATGAACGTAAAAAGGACTAATTTTGCATGCCATAATATGATAGAACCCCTTGTGTTACACAGGTGGTGGACTAGTCATATGGAAGCTGTGGGATGGCTCGATTAAGGTTATCTGATTTTGTGAAACCTGCTCATGATGATGATTTATCCTTGCAAAGGCGAACAACAATCATCGGAGAAGGCGGCGCATTTACTTCGTTTGAGTTTTGGTCAGACTTTCTTATGAAGTTTGAGGCATGAATCTACCACTTCACATGATTTTTAAATTAACTTTTACAAATTTTATGTAGCTCAATATGGAGCCCTCAAAGTTTCCCTAGCATTTCCAACCAAGCTTGCGTTCTCTACAAAAGTTATACTGAAAATATAAAAAAAAGATTTATCAAAACCATAATAACTAAGGTGGCTTAAAAGATCAGGCAATAGAGTAAAAAAAAAATTAATTTAAATGAATTATAACTGACAAAACTTAAGGTTATAAGATTGGTATCAGATGTCATTAAGCATTTAAATGAATGTTATCAAATCGTCGATAACCATCACACGACGTCTATGAAGTTATGCGTTCCAGTTCACACGACATCAGGTATAACCATTAAAAATGTTTTGTTTTTAAATGAATTTGTAAGATAAAAAGACAGTATATAAGTTTCTGAGAGTGAAAATACAGATCGTTAGGATGAACATTGATTTTAGATGAATAAAGGAACAATTTGAAACCGAGTGAAAATAGAATAGATGTCCGTCTCCTACAACCTGCTTCAGAACAGTATTTTAAGGTTATAGAATAATGTAAATATGGACGTTTGTAAATAATGTATGGTAAAGAAATAATGCAACATAATGCAAAGTGGACCCATTTTCAGTGGAAGTAAGATTAATGTCAGTGGGAAAATCTTAGATGACGGACAGTCAGAAAGTTGCACCGGAAAACAGACTGACAAGTAAAGGGAGATGAGCATACTCCAAGATTTGCAGACTGATGTTGAAGTTTCAACTTTTTATCAAACATTACAGTAGTATAGAGACACAAATCCCCTTTCGGTTAAAAGGATTAGAGAAGGCAACGTGATCCTCTAATGGTGAGGGATATTAAAATGTATTTATTTATTTATACCATTGTGAAACTTTTCGTACAATAGCGCATGAGATCGTGTTACAAGACTACTAATGGCGAACGGGATTAAACGATAAACTTGACTGGTTTGAAAGTTACATCCCTTGTAGAACTTAAGGACGAACAAAATACCAAAGGTAAGTATGAGCCAAAACTTAACAACAGGAGTGCTGAGAGGCAGTCTTACCATTCTGGGAACCACAGTAGAAGATTTGTTGACTTGCCAGAGATTAAGACGAAACACGAAAGAAGAGACATTTTGGTGGATTATGGTTATAGACGACGTTGAAAAATATATCAATTTCTAAATAAAGGCCAAAACGGAGTAATAAGTTGGATGGATAAAAAAGATTGAAATTAAACTGGACCAGAATTGAATTCTATAAGAACAAAAAGAAAAGAGAAGCTTATGTAGACAATATAATGACATCTTTATACGTCAGATTAATACTCAGCGGAAAAAAGCATTGATGCTCAAAAAATAAAGCTGCCAAAAATGAGTATCTAAATATAGAGACGTTAACAACTCTTGTACATTATTTTATAATAATCTCAAGGTTGGATCAGTTGAGTTTCCTTTTTTTGGCGATCTAGATTATTCAGCGAAGTTAGGTAATATAAAACAGAGTAGTCAAATGAATAATAAATGAATCACCACGGAACAAGGTCACACGTATCTATGTTCGGTTTCTCTGGCTACCGACTGACCCATGAACAAATATGAAACAGGAGTTCTGACTCACATTACGGTAAAGAATATGGATCTAGAACATATAAGAGACCCTCTCTCGTAAAACCCACGTCAGGTAACTACATTTAAGTAGGGAAATGGGTGGACGTAGACAAAGAGTATAGTTATACAAAGAAATTCGAGGAAGAATCTACAGTACACAGCACCTGGATGCTGAATGAGTTGCCTCGGCACTAGAAAAAAATGTGTAATAATGGAGAGATTTAAGAAGAAATAAAAAAAAAAGGGATTGAAGGAAAAGCTTTGAGAAAAATATGAAGAGCTCCTTCAGAATTAAACAAGGATATTCATGATAATGAAACGAGAAACGGTTTTCATAAACATCACGAAATGTTTCTCTTCTTTTTCCTCCTTTTCTACAGAATGAACGAGCCAGGGACTGGCTTTCATTAGCCAGCCCTTCCACAATCGATACCATTACGATAACAAAACCAATTACGTCAGTAGCACGAAACGGGAGCCTTCAGTATTTACTTCGGTAAGATGACTCAAATGGCTTTTGAAATTCCTTGTGGAGATTTGTCACTTCGTTCACCGTGAATTGTCTCTTTTGCCTATAAAATCAGGTGCAAGTGTAACCGAAAGCCATAATATCGAATATAACATTGGCCGAAAGATTTAGAGGCATCTCGAATGTGCAGTGCGATAGAGTGAGCGTGTCTACAAATTCTGGAGGTAGATTTTAAGATGAAAAATAGTAAATACCTAAAGCAGCAGAGCGAAAATTTGACTGAATTGGAACACATATTCAAGGGAAAAAGTCAACTAAAGCATTCTTAAGAAAATGTATGTGCACTGGTTTCTTTAAGCGTTCCGTTTGCATTACCGTGCTTGTATACTTCAAATAGCCTTCCTTGATGGGTCAGTTTCTGTCGATGTTCCCTTGCTAATGGACCTCAAATAGTTTGCACAACTTGTAAATTAGCATTCCATGCATTATAAACTCGTATGTGTGAAGCAACACACAAAATAATGACAATGGGCTAAAACAGTGGGTAAAATGACATGGAACAAACAACGAACTACAGAAAATGACACATGCAATGCAAACAGCAACAATATAACGGTTGGTTAATTCGTGTTCAAAAAAAGATGACGACGAGGGATCACTCAACACGACAACGTGTTCATTTACGCACATGTATTATTATTATTCAAGGCGAAGAGGGGAAAAAATCAGAGAAGGAACGGACCAGAGCCCTTCGCTGAATTAGTTATGTCTATCGACGCTCCCTACAAACACAGCCGAGTTTAGCGTGTTTTTCGTCTTTAGGCATGTGTGCCAAAGTTCCCCCCCAACTATTGATTCTCCCTATCAACTCGCAGCATGGACGTACGTCAGCGCCTTAGTAGTTGTAGCTAGTTAGTTATAAATGATTTGTTTAACCAGACCTCTGAACTCTTAGGGTTCTTCTCGGGCTGGGATTGTAGCACAACTAGTAAATCCGATGCTTATGATGATAACATCAGGTAAATTCAGTGTTGAAAAAAATGAACCAAACTGCAACCAAAAAGTCAGACATGTTCATAGTGAATTACCTATGCTGTATTTACTTGGGAGGTACTAGGGCTTGTGGGAACTTGCCAAATGCCAAGCAATGTAGAATCAGTCTCTCCAAACCAGCATCATTATTCTAAGCATATGATTTTGAAGACCTGTAGCATTATTTCAAAGCAGTGTATCATGAGCATTAAAGCTGAAAAAAGTAATTTAATCTTGACTAATTTTCCAGCTCTTGATCTAAAGAACACTATTCGGTAACAATAACTCATTTATTGCGTTCATAGAGGTGCATTAGGTTCAACAACCGTTCCCAGAAAAAGCTATCAGAATATTGCAAGAATGCATAGGAACATTATCTTTGAGATATTACAACTTCTCTTTGATGGGCGACAGTTAGGGTGCTTATTACTTTCAGCTTGACCTGAACTACACGAACTTGGGAAGGAATTTTTTCTTCAATACCAAATCGATGTTTATGACCTTTGTAACGCAAATATTGGAGGGGATTTTCATCCTTCGCAACGCCGCGAGGATTTGAAGGCGATTGTGATTGTTGTCCCTTAAGAGCATTTTTTTATTTTGTCAATACCTTACATATACAATGCCTCATTCTGAGTCCTTTTATAAATCCTTTAAAAATGTTTTAAGTCCTTTAAAAAAGTCGCTGAAAGGTGTTATTTAATACAGAAAATCTAAATAGGTTAAAAGTAACGCAAATTGTATACTGTGGCAATTCGATCCTTTGAGAATGCTGAATAGTGGTAACCCTAGGGAAGAGTAAGGACCATTTACGTGCAGTATCTTCTGACAATAAATAATTTCAAATAGCTTTTTAACTATTCGAGCTTATTCTCGGTATAATCATCCTGAAAATACTTAGAGAAGATGGTGATCAGCTGAAGGACGAGGATCTGTGATGAGCAATTCTCTGACGGTGTTGTGTGATACGTTCAAAATAAAATTTCACACACGAGTTGCTTCGAAGTGAGGCACTTTCAAGACCAATGTTAGTAGAGCTTTCTTGTGATCGTATCGACGTTCTTATTTACACTACAGGCACTTATGACATAACCATCTCCATGAATGTTATTTAAAAAAATACTTCAACCATAACAAATCAAGTTTTCTTTCGAGATAGTCATTTTGGGAACTATATACGTTCAGTAGTCAGTATTTCTAACTTTATTAACACTTCTATTATAGACACACTTTTAGAATAAGCCGTTTTGAAAAGAAATGGTACGGCAACAAATGGGGGGACTGAATCGAGACTCATGTTCGAGAAATTTACCTAGATTGCTTATTCTTTTATTTTCTTTTAATGTCAGTGAGTGCGTAGAATTCTTTTATTGAGAATATGTTTTGAGAGCTTTTTCATATTCAGACACAACGTTGTTTGATCTATAAAATCTAAGAGATTAATTAATCGACTGATTAATCTATATAAATTGCGTTTGTATCTTGAGGGAGTTTTTCTTCGTGAATATTTGTAAAATTTAATGTGAATTATTTAGTAATAGTAAGAATAATGGCAATTCTAACATAAGATTATTATTACCATTACTCATCCTTAACTACTTGAAAATCACCTTTTTTTTTTGCAGATGAGCTCAAGGGGGAGTGTTTTGGACATAGATCTTAGTGACCTGGAAGATGCAGGTGAGAAACTGACGTCTGCTATTTTAAAACTGTTATTTCTTAACCTTTCAGTCAATGTCTGTCAGAATTTAAAAGAATGTGAGTTTCAGAATATCGTGATTTCAAAACCTTCCAGTAAAGATGGAAGACCTGAGCCTATACTCCAAGGCTGTCAGGATTTTGAAACCACCTGAAGATTGCGTCATGTTTAAAACTTTACATGAGATATGGCAGGTTTTCAGAGTTTTGTCAAAAATAACATTTTAAAGCTTTCGATACTTACAAGGTTTTCAGAGTGGCGCACTTTCTATAATTGTTACTGATATAATGTTTTTGATTGACCGGTGTTTTTGTTATTGAAACACCAGGCAACCTCAGATCATATTAAACCTCACATCTAGCAAAATTCCATACATAAAAAAGAAAACGAATCTTAAACGATAATGGCTGCGATTTACTGAAGTTTGCGTTTACTAGATTTACACGCATTTCGCAAATGAATATAATTATGTAAAAGGCAGAATATTACTTGACAACACAAATGTAAATTTAGCAACTATAGAATAAAACTAATCTGCTATCAAGCTTTCTCACGGGAGATACTAGCAAGATCTGGTTCTATGAAGAGAATACTGCTTCATTGCATACCGAGTATTTTGTGTCTTGACCACTGGTAACCAGTCTCCTATACTTTGCTGTAGTATAGGACTTAGTCTCAACGATAAAGGCTGAAGAAGCAAAAGAACATTATCTGGACACACCTCCATATTTTGCACTGAAGGACCCTCAGTCTTTTTGGAGATAAAAATAAGCGATGATAGTTGAAATGCTTAGTACAGAACAGCACTATTACAGTTAGTATAGGAGACTTATAGATCGAATAAGCCTTAAGAGGTCGAAATCCAGATGGATCAGGTGAAGCTTACCCTTTGCTTTTCTTGCTGTCATTTAAATGAAAGTAAAGATATATCTAATCATTGCAGCAATTATATGAGGCAGCAATAAAAAAAACACAGCACATACGAAGCCGATAAAACACAGAAAAGTAGTAAAACTGTTAGGTAACAAAAGCAACAGTAGCAGCAAATATGAAGTTAATAAAAGGAGAAATGCTGTGTCCAGTATGTCCAGCAACTCACACACACACACACACACACACACACACACACATATATATATATATATATATATATATATATATATATATATATATATATATATATACATATATAGATGTATGTATGTATGTATGTGCCACAATAATTCTGAAACGCATTGAACAATTCCAACCAAACTTGTTATACATATGACTTACTATCTAGAAATAAGCACTGCGAGGGTAAGACATCACTCGCACTAAAGGGCACCAAAGGGGGAGGGGTGGGAGGGATGGGAGGGCCTCCCTGAAACAGGGCTGGTTCTGCCCGTGAAACGGGACTGGTTATGCCCGTAGGCTTAGTAACTTTACTATTTTATCATACCCAATTTCGGTATACATATGACTTGCTATCTGGAAAAGAATACTGTTGGGGTAAGACATCAATGGTACCGAAGAGGGTGGGGGTTGGGAAGTGGGCTGGCGGAGAGAGAGTGAGAGGGAGAGGAAGTGAGAAAGAGAGTAGAGGGGGTGTTAGGGAGAAAAAAGAGGGAAATAGACAAGGGAGGGGTGGAGAGAGAAAGAGAGAGAGAAAGAGGAAGTGAGAGAGAGAGAGAGAGAGAGAGAGAGAGAGAGAGAGAGAGAGAGAAGGGGGGGAGAGGAAGTGAGAGAGAGAGAGAGAGAGAGAGAAGGGGGGGAGAGGAAGTGAGAGAGAGAGAGAGAGAGAGAGAGAGAGAGAGAGTTTATCGGCAGCTATTCAGCGTTGCACGGGCAGCGCTGGGTTGGTCATCTAATATATATATATATATATATATATATATATATATATATATATGTGTGTGTGTGTGTGTGTGTGTGTGTGTGTGTGTGTGTGTATGTGTGTGTGTGTGTTACAAAAACGACTAATGGGAGAATCGGGTTTAAACAAGGACAAGACTGTATAAAGAAATAGTGTGTGAATCAAATATTTGTTATACAACGGTTGTAGTAGGAATTTGAAATAATCAGAGAAGCCAGGGTATCTGACGATAAAGTGTGTTATACTTTCGAAGGATATTTGTTCGGGTATTCCAAGGATTGAAAATAATTGCGTTCTTAGTATGATGAGAAAGCGAAAACCATTAAGTATAAAATCTTTACTACTAAACCAACAAAAATTCTAAGCATTTATGGGTCTTTACAAAGAAATAGTTGCATTACAAGAAGACTAACAAGAAAAAATGAATGCGACTCATGTAAGACTAGAAAAATCAGTAATAAGGCATGTATGGGACAGAATTAAACCTGTTAGGAGCGATTAGATATTTTGTTGATGAAAGGAAACCATGACGTAAGTAGCAAGGCTTCAAAGTTGATATATGGCAAGTGTGAATTGTCTCCAGTAAACGACACGGCGTTAATTCGTGATGCCGAAGAAACGCTGTTGAGACAGGTGAAATAGTTCGAAAGTCAGTAAAAGGAGAAATTCCTGAGCGAATGAAATCTATGAAGATGGACCACTGAATAATGGAGCGGCCAGTGTGTTTAGAGATTTGGAAAAATATTTTAAATGAGAAAATGGTAAATTGCAGAAACAGATGAAAGATGAAATGAGGAGGCTTGTCAATGCGTGAAGAGAAGAAGAGTTTTACTGAAGTAAAAATAGGAAGACAAGTCACTGATCCATTGTGAATATGAACTGCTAGGGTTGCATGTGAAATGTAGAAAACAGGTGCAACCTACCTAGTCTATTTCAAATGAAATGGAAAAAAGTGGAAAAATAGGTACTTAGAAACCGAAGTAATGAAAATGTAACTCACTGTTTTGAGGTAGTCTGAACACACTGAAAGAATGGAGAATGGTTGATGAACATGATTTATGACCGAGAGTGTTGGGAAGGACGAAGAAGGTAAGGGCATTCAGTGGCAAATGAAGAGCGTTTTGCATCGATATGTAAAGCAGAAGATCCCGCTAATCATGGTTTAGCAGTTAATGGACAGATGTGGCCATGAAGGCGTTTTGTTTTCCTCGATGGCCGTCTACAAGAAATTAAAAGGTATAGGACCCACTAAGGCAGGTCGGCCTGACAAGGCATTAATGATGAATCTTCCCAGTCGACCGCGTAAAGTAAGCCGTGGCTCATGATTTATGGGTTGTAAACCAAGGACAGTTAAATATTTTGTACTATTGTAAATATATATAGGTTACTTGAGAACAAAATTCTTTTCATTTATTGAATGTCTGAGGTATTCTGAGTAATCGTTATTACAGTTCACGTCAAGATATTGTTTAAAACAACAAGAAATGTAGTTCTTACTCTTGCGACATATGAGGCTGTACTTTTTAACAAAATAAGTGATACTGATAAATAAATAGGATACTGGTAGACTACCACTAAAATAAAATTAATACAAAACTGAAACAATTAATGCAAAGACGAGAGATGGTCAAATGTTCTGCTGTATCAATGAGCCAGTAGTGGGTCCTGCCTGCGATTAGCTCGTGTGAGTCATTGTCTGGCCGACTTGTCTTAGTGGGTCCCGATATATACACTCAGACACATACACACACACACACGCATATATATATATATATATATATATATATATATATATATATATATATATATATATATATATATATATATATAAACTGAGACGAGGTGAGTAAGAGGCAGCGTCTGGGTACTTACTAATTTAATGTCACAAATTTCCGACAAGATATGGACTTCTGTGAACGGAAAGGTAGCATCTAACATCAGAGCAAGACAGGCATAAATTTACGGCCAGGTGTGTTTTCTCACACCTGGAAAACAGTTAACAATTCTTTGTACAAAATAAAGAAATTTCTCCATTACATTTGGTTCGAAAGCTTGAAGCATTTTACATTTACAGATGGTTTTGGTTTTACAAATGAGATACTGTAGTTCCTGCAAATACATGAAAATCACTGCTTCAGCTGACCATCTTTGACTTCTGTTTTCTGGGAAACCTAATGTTCTGCAGTAGGTCAAGTTTGTTGTTTTGGATTGCGGTTGTCCGGAGGGCCCAGTACTCCCCCCCCCCAAAAAAAAAAGACCTATGAGATGGACCATCATCTGGGATGTATGCTGGTTTCAGCCTTTCTATCGAGACCCAGGTAGTTCTCCCATCCACTGACATCTGGTAGCACTTGTCTCTATGCTGCAGGATTCGTTGAGGTCCAGAGTGCACTGGGTAGAGGGGGCTGGTTTACGTCAATTCTGAAAAACGCATACTTCTTTCAGGCCATTTCTTTTGGGACACATGCGTTTCTGGCTGCGTCGTGTGTTCTTTTTTCTGACATGGTTTGTTTTAAAGCTCTACAGACATCAGAGGGGGCGGTTGGCTCTGTTGGGTTTTGGAAAACATCTGCTGGTATTGCTAGTGACTGTCCATAGAGTGCTTCCACAGGCGACATGTTAAATGCTGCATGAGGCCATTCTCAGTCCTAATAAAATCCAAGGCAACTCTTTTCTCCATCTCCCATCTAAACATTTGGCAGTGAGCGCTGCTTTCAGGGAGTGGTGGAACCGCTCTATTGTACCATTTAATTCTGGGCTGTATACTGCTGCGTGTTTTATTTTTGTCCCGAGGCTGGTGGTGAGGGAGTCCCATAGGGCAGGCATGAAGTTAGCCCCCTATCGCTGGTGATGCACTGAGGGACTCCATGCCGACTGACCCAGTTTATGAAAGCCCGTGCACAACTTCCGCTGTCTGCTGTTTGACAGGTATTGCGTCAGGCCATCTGGTATTCCGGTCGATGATTGTGAAGAGGTATCTGTACCCCTTGGAATGGGTAGGGGTCCCACAATGTCGACGTTAATGAGGGGAAGGCATCACTCCATTGTATTGAATTGTCCTATCCCTGACTCTGTATGCCTCGTGACCTAGGATGTTTGGCAGGGGAGACATTCTTGACCCCATTTCTTGATGTCTGGCTTCATGGCCCACCAGATGTATTGTTCCGACAGGATACGGGCAGTGGAATGGCCAGACCTGTGTGACAGGACATGGGCGAGACTGAAAGCCTCCTCCTTAAGGCCAACCGTAAGTAGGGGCAAGAGCGTCCGGTACTTGTTTTGCTGGTGATGGTTGTCTTTCTGTCATCTATGGCAAAATCCCTCCACATGAGGGCGGGACTTTACCGCTGAAGTCACTGAAGGTCCACGTCATCCTTCCAGGCTGCTGCAATCTTGGGATATGATATCCTGATCTGGATGGAATTGATGGTATTTCTGGAAAGGGCATCTGCGACGTTGTTGGAAGAGCCCTTCAGGTACCTGATGGTCAGGAGAACTCGGATATTGCAGACAGGTGATGCCGTTGCCGCGCCAACTAGCAGGCTGTTTTTGGTCAAGGCGTGGACCGAGGATTGATGGTCCGTTTGCACCACAAACTGCCATCCCTCGAGCA
>JANJGK010000003.1:50181515-50191515 GCA_039081455.1 Macrobrachium rosenbergii | reverse complement strand
TCTGTCAGTTCAAGGTAAGACAGAAGGTGTTAGAGTTATTTCCAGCTTCAAGCAAACATACTGTTGCAGTGAAGAGGGCATGTGAAGTCAAGAAAGTGGTTAATCACACGGACTACAAGGTGTAACTACTTCACAACAGACAAGCAGTGCCTAGCAATTATATTTACAGTTATGAGATTCCAGCTGTGCCTGCGTCAGTTGGGGTGGGGTTGGGGGTGGGGGTGGGGGTGGGAGATTCTGCAATAAAGACAGAATTGCTTGAAAGTCCAGAGATCATGAGGAGGGTCAAGCTACTCCAGAACTACAAGTGTCCAGGGGAAACATTCCAGGAAAGCTCGATGTTGGTGTAGATTACCTCAGCAAACTAAATTGGGAAAAAAATTATATGATAATTTTTCTCAAGTGGGAGTGCGTTGTCCTGTGTATATTATATGATGAATACTTTTTGTGTAGTTCCATATAGTACAGTATCTTTATTGCAATTTCGAGATTAGTTAAATCTTTCAATTTCCACAATGTCCCTAACTTTTGTTATGTACGTTAACTTCCTACAGGCATTCAATTTTGAGAATATAATTGTTTAGTAAGATGTCAACCGAAATTTCTGTATATGTTTATTCAATTAAAAGCATGTTATTTATGATTTCCTAGAAATTTACATAATTTGTTTATTCGAGATATTTCCAGGACGGCTGAGTTGGCCAAGATTGTATAATGTCTACTCTAAGAGGTTGTGTGTGTGTTTATGCCAGAATTTTTTAGAACTTGGGGCAATCATATAAAGCGCAGTCTGTGGGCAGTTTAGCTAGACAAGAAGGCAGAAGACAAGACTAGGAAGACAGGACAGAAAGCTGGGGAAGACAGGACTATGCAAGTCTCATGTCCCCAGTTCTCATGAAGATGAAAAGAAGACAGTGCATGCAGTTCGACAAAATTCATTTTATTTTTTTGCTTCAAGAGAAGGTCATTCTGAGGTCAATCCATGGCTACAACTGCCACGAGATGATTGACCAAAAGTTATTGTTATCCCTAGTGTTATGTGTTGCTCAAGTGCTTTGTATAAATTTTACATCTTTAATATGTATTTTGTGTTTTAATCACACCTGGTATAAAGCCATTGTCCACTGTCATTAAAGTACCAAACCTAACAAATTGTGCAACAGTGTGTGTTTTATTGCTGTCCAGTGGGTAAGAAATTCACATCACCAGCGAGAATTCCTTCGTATGATTCCTGAGAAAGTGACGTGGTTTGAGTGGTTAAATGCAATTATTCTTATGTCAGCTTAAGCAGTTAATTAGCTAGCTAATAGTTCGTTGGCTGTGTTGGGAAAACTATTAATAAAGGATATGACCAGGAACTGTATCCCAAAAGACATACTGGTGACTGAAATGTTAATAGCCTTTGGAGCTATGCCCTCCAAACAAAAAAAAAACACACATTGTGAATATATGTATAAATGGATGAAAATTGGGTTAGGGATAAATTCACAGATGTTGAAGGATTATGGAGTATGTAAAATCTCAGGCAGGGTTATAGATCTGGTAGAGAGCTATTTAATTTTAGAAAGGTGGGAAAATGGAATAAAAGTATGAATGAAAAGTGAAAAATTTAGTGAAGGAAAAACAGATTATTAATTCTGAAGTAAAATTGCAAAACTGTTCAGGAATGCAGGAGGACAGAAAAGGAGGTCAAGAAGAAGGCCAGAGATAAAAATAAAGCATGGAATAAAATGGGTAAAGAGTGCAGTCATGACTTGATGAATGAGTATTTTGAGGATTTGTTGATTGTGGAAAAGAGGCAAAGGTGAACGATGCAAGTGGATGGATTATTGTAAGGCAGAAAATACTTTTGAATGATACTGTTGTCAATATTAGGAGGGCAATTATGAAGCTGAAGAATGTCAAGGCACCAGGAATGGATAATAAGAGAGATACGTTAGTATAATGAAGATAGTGTAATTAAATAGTTGATCAAGGTGTGTATGGTATATTCAGGTGTTATAAACATTTCAAGAGATTGGGTACGGGAAATAATTGCTACTTAATAGTATAAGTGTAAGATGATAGAGGAGGCCGTAAGACTTATTGGGCCATAAAACTACTTAGTACACCAGGGAAGGTGTTTGGTAGAATTTTGACACAGATGATGGAATGACTAATAGTGGAAAACAATATAGTTATGAAACAATGAGGAAGATACTAAAGATTTAAGTATAGAAGATAAGTTGCTGAGGATAATAAACTGTTTTTATAATGGAAAACAATTGTGAATTAGAATCTTTAGGAGGGAGAGTGACTGGTTTCATGGGGACTGGGGCTGAGATAAGGATGTGTTATATCTCCATGGTTGCATAATATCCATATGGATGGAGTGCTGTAAGAAGTCAGAGTAAAGGCACTCGATGTAGCTGTCAAATTGTTGTATAAGTAAATGGGGCGCGACTGGAAGGTGGAATGGTTAATGACTGTGCTAGTGAAGAGCAACCACACAGAACATTGGAAGACATTGGAAATTTTTGTGAGAAGAGAAAGTTCAGAGTAAGTATAGGAAGGAGTAAGGTTATTAGCAGTAAATGGAAACAGGAGCTTGAACAGTGAATGTAGGTATAGAAGATGGAGCAATGGAAGCAGAAGATTTGCATGGATGTTTAATGGTATATACATTGAATGATGTAGAATGAAAGAAGAGGCGAATCAAAGAACAGTTGAAGAAGGGACGTTCGCAGGGTGTGTACAAAAGATTGGAAAGAAACTTAAGTGCCTATGGCAATAAAGGATAAAATGTATGAAGGCACTGTTGACCAAATGTAGAGATGAAGGGTCATGTTGAATGAAAATGAAAGAAAAAAGATTGAAGATGTAGGGCTGAACTGCCTTTGTAGCATATGTGGCAAATGAAGACACAAAAGGTTGTAAACGTGGAGATACGCTGAAGATATGGTAAAAAGTTTTGTGTAGGTGAAGAGGTTGATCAGATGGTTAGTTTTGTAAAAATAAAGAAGTAGGATAGACTAATGAAAAATGTGTATTTCAAAGAGAGGAAGACCTGGGTAAGGTTGAGTAAGTTGTTTGAAAGAGATACTGGAAATAAGGAGCCTGAACAACCAGGATGTTAAGGAGTACACAGCAGAAAGGTAACTAGCATAGTGTTTGTGTAGGAATAGACATGCTGCTAATGATTTGTCTGGACGGCTTTATGGAGCAACTAATGTTGTGGTTTTCTTCACCTATATCTCTTCAGTTAAAGCATTAATATATATATATATATATATATATATATATATATATATATATATATATATATATATATACACACATATATATACATATATATATATATATATATATATATATATATATATATAT
This sequence comes from Macrobrachium rosenbergii, assembly GCA_039081455.1. Lineage (NCBI taxonomy): Eukaryota > Metazoa > Arthropoda > Malacostraca > Decapoda > Palaemonidae > Macrobrachium > Macrobrachium rosenbergii. Next base: position 50,188,149 of record JANJGK010000003.1, on the reverse strand, counting down.
ATATATATATATATATATATATATATATATATATATATATATATATATATATATATATATTGTTACATTCTGAGGCCGGTTGGATGAATGAAAATGGATTTTTTTTATTTAACTCTCTTAAAGGCCAACACACAATGCTCAGAATGTAAGCAATAAATGTAATGAACAAACTGACTTACCTTGATATCACATCTAAGTAAACAGAGAAGTGGAGGTCGTCTTCGTAAATTATAACCGGTAAATGCTTTAAACTGAATTTATTTACAAATGAAGCAATCAGGAAATTAATATGATGGGGCTGACTGAGCAGCAAGCAAGCATATACAAGGTTCAATAAAAGCTAGGCACTGCATAGCAAATCGCTGAATCTGAAAAGGCTACAGCCCTAAAATAATTCGACACTAATAACTTTACTGCGGACTGGTTAAACTATTTTTGGTGGTTAATGCAACTGGATCACTAAGGGGGGAACTGTCTTTAGTGCCCCTGGACTGCGTAATCAGAATTCTCTTGCACATGGCAGGATGGCAGTTAAATGTCTAAGGCTAATTTGGTTCACAAGGCAAGGGCCGACCACTCGAAGAGCTACATAACAGGATTCTGGAAGAGGATTCCAGGTTACCATTCAAATCCAATGACTTTCTCTCACATTAAATTACTTATGCACAATGGAGGAATTTATCAATTAGATTTGATTAGTAAATGGTAACACTATCGTGTGAATGCTCTAATTATTATCACTGAACTAATTTAATTTGAGCTTGGGACAAGTCTTGAGGGGCAAATGGGTTTGCTAAGGCTGAGTGAACAAAGCCTTTTTTTTTAAGAGAATGAAAAGTAGGAAATACTGAAAATGGAGAGGAATTCACGAGAAGAGGAAGAACTGGCATTAGACATTACAGGTCTTGCAGCGGTACCTGGTGATTTCCCTTCGTGGTGAGGGAGGAAGCTTTGGGTGGCTGTCCTTTTGTGAAGATAGAGGACTTGGCCTGCAGTTGCACGGAGAATGCCCCTTCTGTCGAGCACCTTGGTGAGCAGAAAGTAAGGCTGACGGTGGCACGCCCGTCACAGTGGTGGTGTCCCGGTCAGGTGGTTTTGGATTTAAGGCCTCCCTGGTGGAGGTAGCTAGACAACAGAGTGGCACTGGAGAAGGACATCCCCAGAGGAGGTTTCGTCCCAGCAGGAACTCCACTTCATGCCTGATTTTGTTCACCACGCCAAGGTTGTCTGCCCCAAGGGATGGTCACCTGAAGCTCAACTGTGGGAATGGTCTTGGTTTGCCCCTCTATCCAAGTCATCATCCACCAGGTCTTTTCATCAACAGTGGCACTGGCTGGCACTTGGGCCCGGTCAATCAGGCTAATATCTGAGCCAGTGTCTACCGTAGCTGGCAGGTTCACTGGAAAGCTAGAGTCATCCAGGGGTGCCACTGAGATGGACTGAGTCCACACCTGCTCAGGGTGAGACATTTGCCGGCACGGCTGCAGAGGTCATGGTACTAATCAGGTTGACGTGCTTGTTAGAGGTGATATGCTTTGGGCAACCAGGATATCCAGCAGTATAGTGCCCTGGAGTGGCACTGTGCGGCGGTGAGACGTGCTGTGGGACTGGTTGCAAGTTTCCCATTAATCGGCCATACGGCAGGCTTCCATAAGTGTTGTGGGCTGCTTATCACTGAGATACACAGCAAGGGGCCCAAGCACAGATTGGAAAAGATCCTCCAGCATGGTCCAATTTAATAAGTCCTCGAGGGTAGTGCATGACAGGGAGTCGAACCAGTGGGTACCAGACTGTGTCTTGTGACAGGCCCATTCTGTCCAGGACCAGCTGACTTTCTTGGCAAGACCTCGGAACCGTTGTCTCCATTTCTCTGGGGTTATTTCGTGGGCTTTTGTGATGACCCTTCGAACTTTGAGCATGTTGCCTCCTTGACTCTTCTCCAGTGAGTGGAGGGCTGCCTTAGCTTTTCCTTCCATGTGCTTGGCAAGCACTAAGGCCCTCTCTGTTTCAGTGGTGTTGTAATTTTCTAAGAGCACTTCTATTTCCTCCAACCATGCTTCCGGCTCTTCCTCAGTCCATTTGGGGACTATGGAATTAATGCTTGAGATCGGAGCATTTGGTGCAGCAGGTGTGGGGTTGGAGGCTTGTTGGATAGCCATAGCTTCAGCATTTTCCTTTTGAGCCTTCTCCAGCTTGAGCTCCTTTTCTTTGAGGGCTAGCTCACTCTTCTTTAGAGCTTGCTCACTTTCCTTGAAGGCTAATTCATGCTGTCTTCTCCATTCTTCTCTTTCCTCTTCATACCTCCTCTGTTTGACTTCATAATTCTGCCGTTCCGGTCTTTCTTCCATCTCTTGCTTGGCCAAGTCATCCAGCTGTTCCTTGACCCACTTGGTGAGTTCTGGTCCCATGAGACCTGCCTCCTTCCCCAGGTCCATGAAGGCTCTGTAATTGTCTGTCGCCATGGTTCTGGTGGGTAAGGACGTCAAATTGGGTTGACTGAACGCACTTGGGAAATGAGGAAGTGGTGTGGCACCCTTTCAATAAGGTGGTATTGTGGTTAAGTGTGCTGTGCAAAGGTCACACTGGTGGAGTGAATTTGAAGGAATAATGATCCTTATGGGCAGATATTCTTGTAAGGGAAGTGATCCTGAAGGAGCAAAGGTCCTTATGGGCAGATACACTGTTGTTGGCACTCTGTATCTTAGGTACAGGTGCAGTGGCTTATGTGCAAGTACTATGTCTTGGTGCCACTGGGGTGCCGGTGTGTTCCGCCAAACAACACTAAGTGGCAGTGCAACCAAACTGCACTGAAAGAAATGGCACTCTGCCCGAGGCAGAATGTGAGTAAGGAGTAAAAGGGGAAGTGGAAAGGTAAGTGCTTCAGTAACTTAAGTCATTGACAGTGCCTCAGATTAGTGGCACTGTGGAAGGGGAAACCCTTGGGCTTGCACTCCTGGGTGGCTAGTTCTAAGAACTAGTGGTTGCTCCCTGAAAAGGAAGGTTTTGGGGTTTGCACCCAATGTGCAATTTGGTCCTTGCAGTATACGCAAGTCTTGGATAATGGAAACCCACTCGCGCACGACAGTTGATAACTTATTAAATGGTTATATGTACACTCTATGAAACACATGAGAATTCACTCCGCTGGCTGAAGCACTTAATGTGAAAATAGATACGGGAGATAAGTCAATGAACATGGGCTCGTATGTAAATTCGTGCACTGTGCGGATGAGTGAAGGGAAGAATTGAAGGGGGATCTAAAAGATCAAAGTTTTGTATAAAAAATGAGAAAAAAAAATATTGTACTTGGCTTTATGAATTAGTGGGTTTATTTTCCAAAACTCATTTATTTAATTTTAGTGTTCCCTTTGTTATAATGGAAGGATATTAGAGTTTTTTCTCTTTCTCTCTGAGAGAGTATTTGTATGGGAACATATTCATTGAGTGACTTAATTTACCCTAATTCCTTCTTATGATAAATTATGTTATGAAAAATTATGCTAAGTTACCTTTTTTTCTAAAAATGTACTTTTGGTATTTACGTAATTTAATAGTTAGCTCCTGTTATGACAAGTTATATGGTGGAAAGGGTTTTCAAATTGCTATCAAGATATTCCGTTAGGTTTTACGTTTGGGGGGGAACAGAAATGGAATTTCGTTTGGTGAGTGAATGTTGAGAAGTGGGACTGGGTCCACGGGAGATAAGAGGAACAGCTGATGCTACTGGTGTCGTCATCGATCGAGTGACATGACAATCAATGATTTAAAATTTAAGAAAAAACATGCAAGTTTTCTGACTGGATTATTGGTGCTGATATGCAGAATCGAATGATTTAACTTGAGACATCAATAATGCTGTTACTTTAATTAAAACATTAATTGTAAATTTAAACTGGATATGACAGTCTTTGAATTGTGGAAGTGAGATGCTGGGAAGGTGCATGCGCCGAGCTGATACAGCGCCGAGCTGCTAGGGTCATCACGCGTATTTTAACAACACGAATTTTTGAACCGCACTTCACTTACACAGGAATTATACATTCCCTCTGCCATAACTGTTTTCGAACAACACTCCTAGCGATATATATATATATATATATATATATATATATATATATATATATATATATATACACACACATATATATATATATATATATATATATATATATATATATATATATATATATATATATATATATATATATATATATATATATATATATACACACACACACACACGGTTAGATACAGCGAGGTATCTGATGCATGCACTTGTGTTTTCTTGCCCATGATTATGATTTAGGTGCATGTAGAGAGTGTGAGTGCGTATGTGTGTTGCACTCTCTAATTGTATATTATCAGAAGAACAGAGAGCAAGGGAGGACTTCTGTTTTGGTGGCTGGGTGTGTTTTGCCTTGTGAGTGTTTAAAAACCACCACCGTGACAATATTTTATCTGCGGGCCATAGAGAAGTGAGTACCATAACTCATGAACACTTATATCTTTTCCAGACATTATGTGGAAATCCCCAGTTGTGCTGCAGTGAAATTCCTCTGTGTCTCCATTATGCATTTTCCCATCCTGTTCTCCACTGTACATTTTTCTGTTTTGAATATTGATGTAATTTAACACCATTTCAGGTTTTAGTATATGATATGTTTCTTTTAACAGGAATTCTGGGTTTGTCCTGAGAGGACGAATATTTTGGAAGTGGTGTTTACTCTTTTAAATACTATATAACATTTATTGTGGTCTAGAACAATTATGACCTTTTTACCTTGTTTGGTGACCAGGGTGTTAGTCACTAGTATTGGTTGGTCTAGAATCATTAACCTGAATGTTTGTTAATCAGAATTTCCTCTAGTGAGGATTTCCATTTATAGGGGGTGGAATTCACTCCATTTCATGATCGTAGCTTTTACTGAATTACTTTTGTTAAATTTGCAAATAAAGCCTAGTTTTGTATATCAGTCTTTAATTCCAGTAGGCCTTTGTTTGAGAATAGATTCAGTGAGAGAAGTTGATAAGGGAGAAGGAATTTGCTGACCCATGATAGGTCACTGCTACCAGAGAATCTTAAAAGAGTAAGATGATTGATGCTGTTCTTAAAACATATACAGCAATAGACTGTGAACCAATTTGACCTGGGGATAGGGTCATTAACACACACACACACATATATATATCTATATATATATATATATATATATATATATATATATATATATATATATATATATACACATATACACACACACACACTTTTCAATGGTTTCTTCTGTTTTTTTTTTTATCCTTTAGCCTTTGTGCCAATGAAAAAAGATTTCTTTTAACTCCAGGACAAGTAAATTCATTAAGGTTTTCATAAACCCATGCAGCTTTTCCTCTAGTACATCATAGTTTTGTCAGTGAATGTTTGCTACAGAGTAAAGAAGTTGAATGGTATGTAAAGGCAAAGAGCCCCAGATAGACGTAGACTAAAAAAAAAAAAAAAAACATAAACGAAAATAAAAGTAGCTGATCAACTATCCAAAATCAAATATATAATCTCATAGTTTTCTTTCCTTCAGAGTCTCTCCCACGAAGTGCCTTGGTCAAGCAGTGTTCGAGTCAAGGAGAGAGAGATACGATGCCTCAGGCACCAGCCAACTTACCTCCACCTCCGAAGACATCGAGGAGTGTTATGGAGATGGTCGCCAACAAAAACCCCAACAAAATGGCAGAACTTTTGAGCGATGCAGGACTCGGTGTGAACCGAGTGGTGGCTGTGTCGCCGACCGTCCCACAAAACCAGTACTGGATGCTCCCAGGAGCCATATGTGACGAATAGTTCAGTAGGAACTCAGGCACAGAGGGTAGGGATGATAAGAAGGGCAGAGGTCATAATTACGTGATAAATAGTAGAGAAGGAATACAAAGAAGGTAGGGATTATAGGAGGGGTAGAGTTGGAGCTGTTCCGGTGCCCTCATCGGCCATATGTGATGAATAGTCCAGGAGCCCTGGCATAGAGTACGAGTGACAAGAAAAGTCGAAGTACAACTGTATCACAAAAACAGTACTGGACAACCTCAGGAGCCATATGGGATGGATTGATTAGATGTATCTCGGAAAAAGAGAATAGTCATGATGGGAAGGGGAAGAGTAGGAAAACAGTGCTGGGTGCTCTCAAGAGCCTTGTGTGATGAAAATTTCATGAGAAGTCTACAGAGTAAGCACATTGAAAGGATTATAGTTGAACTGTTGCCAACTTCAACATTAAATGCTTTCTGGCGTGGTGGCTGGTACATAGACGCTTAGAATTTCTAGTCCAGTAATTTCACTGCAGTATTTTGAATCCTTGTAAGCTGATATTTTGTTTACTTCACATCGAGTGATTTGACCCCTAGAAAGAAAATTCTCTTTTAAGTATTCACTATGTGTATGAAGTACATATGTTTAAACTACAAATAACATAAATATACAGTATTAATCTAAAACTTTCAAAAAATGCAAAATACACAGAAATTATGCATCTGAAATATTTATCTAAAAACTAAGCTACAGCTATTTAGAAATCTGTTTTCTTCAGTGATCCATAATGCAAAAGACTTTTTCAGACTCCCATTCATCTCCTTGTACTTCCTTTTAACT
>JANJGK010000003.1:50106515-50176515 GCA_039081455.1 Macrobrachium rosenbergii | reverse complement strand
TTTTTATCAATTATTTCTGATCATGAGGCAATAACCTTCCAAGTGGAGGCATGAGCGATTTACACAGTGTAAACAGACACAAAACCTGCTTAATCTACAAGAAAGAAGGTTAAATCATTATATGTCTTAGTCAAATAAGACACATTCATCACCTCCTGGTCTTTCACATATAGCATGTCGAGAATTTTTCCCGATTTTTACACCGGTTCGTGCCCGTTGTTCTGGGCAAGGATACGAAAACCACTGACTATGGCTTCGAACCAGCAATATAGGTTGGTAATTTTATTACAAAAATAAACTTCAGCACAAAAACCACACCCAAGCTATTTAATACTGCAATAATAGGAAAATATTACGCAAAGTTACAATGATTCTACGTAAATCCAACCTATAGCCGGGTTTACAAAATCTATTGACGACGAAGCCGTGAAGCAAGTAATCACAAAATCACAAACCACAAAAATTGCAGACAAGGATATGCACTGAGATGTTCAGCACCTCGCCTCACAGTGAAACAATATAGCCTTCAGCTACTGAAAAGTTACTTTAAATGTGATAGCATATGAACTGAATCAAGGAACAGAGGATGAATGCTGGAACACGTGGGGTTGAATCAAGGCACAAAATTACGTTAAGTTTGCTACAATTTCACTTAAATCGCTATTCAGTCGAAAAGTATATCTTAGTTTAACCAGACCACTGAGCTGATTAACAGCTCTTCTAGGGCTGGCTGGCCCGAAGGATTAGATTTATTTTACGTGGCTAAGAACCAATCGGTTACCTAGCAACGGGACCTACAGCTTATTGTGGAATCCGAACCACATTATAGCGAGAAATGAATTTCTATCACCAGAAATAAATTCCTCTTATTTTTCATTGGCCGGTCGGAGATTCGAATTCGAACTCGCGGCCAGCAGAGTGCTAGCTGAGAACGGAATCTACTCGCCCAACCAAGAACTTGCTATTCAGTCGAGTCTAAAATTTTGCCTACTGGGCTCACCAATGCTGGGCCACTTCGCAACACATTATAATTCAACACAATAGTTGAGATAGGCATCGATTAAATTGGATTACAATTGCTATAATTACAGAAAGCCTCGTGGTTGACCTTAGAAGGTGGTCGCCCGGAAAAAAAACGACACCCTAAGAATGCGTCTAGTCTATAGTGTGGCAAGAAAATGAGTGGTGAACGACGCTTTGCTTGACTTCACCAAGGGCGTCCTTTTAAAAAATCTCAAGTTTTTAAATACGTTACAGTAAGCACATTTCTTAGTTTCAGAATTCTAATTTACCAAACGTTCAACGTGCAGTGCACTTCCCAACAATAAAGGACATGTAACAAAGGAAATAATAATGCCATTTCAAATCAGAACCATCACGTAAGCCTTCCACGACACTGATTAATTGCCACACAAATCATTACACTCGTTTGCGATTTCTACTGATCTCTAAACTGACTAGATAGGAGGCTTTGTTGGAAAAATCCCTGCAGAAGATTTTGTTGACATCCTTCCTGCCAGAGGAATCAGCTGGAGAAGAAGGGTTGAGAATGACGTCTGAGAGGTGACAACGCCCAGCTGTGATTGGAGGCCTCACAATAGCAGCTGGCTCGCAGTACAAGCATGATAAGGGACACTATTATGTGCCTTACAATGACATAATGCAGTGCAAAAAAAATGAGAATGTGCAAAAATTGCATAATGGTGCTCGTCTTTCTTGGCAACACATAAAACAAACATCCTTTCCTAACTATTAGGGTCCCTGAACTTTCTCATAGTCCCACATCGTTCCTCCTCAAGGAATAAATGTTCTGAAACACGTTATAGTTTGCCCTCACGGAGCCAATATCCCATTTTCTCTTGTTGGGCTAGAGCTGCTTTTCTTTTGGGTCTACCCTGAGTTCTGTCTACATTCACTATATTCTGTCTTTCGCTACTATCCTCGCCCACTGTTTCTGAATCATTATTAATTAGTTCCTGATTGTCAATATTCACTGCCATACTTTCACTATCATTACTACTATCAACACTTACGAGTTCAGTATCATTGTTCATTTCACTTGATATGGTATCACAGTTACTGTCTTCATGTCTGTCATTCACTTCCAACATGATAATGTGTTCGATCAGCATGAGGCATTCTTCACCTTCACACAAGACTTTTGCAGAACGGACGGCATCATCCTCTCCAGGGTAGAGTTGTATAATCCTTCCAAGTGGCCAGAATTTATGACTGTAGTCGATCTTTTCACTAAGACTACGTCATCACATCTGAGCGGAGTCGGTGCACCAAGGCCAAAATTCATGACGTTGGCATAGAGCCTGTAGGTCTTCGGTGCTCCAACGTAGCCTAAAGGCACATAGAGCATCAACTAACTTGAAGTGTTCAGCTCAAATCTTCCTAGTTGTGAAAGTATCAGACACTTTTGTTCGGGGCTGTGGCAGGCAGCAACTGGATGGTACTACCTCTTAGGAGATGCGATAGATTGTGTACCTCATCCTCGTGGGAGTCTCCACAATAAGGAAGAGGGCGGTTGGTAACAACACACTCTGCCTCTTTAACCAGTGTTCTTGTCTGTTCCTCATTAAACAAGGCCCTATTGAGTGAGATTGCCAGGGTACGCTTCATCACCCCGATTAGTCTCTCAAACATTCCGACCTTCCAAGGCGAATGTGGAGTTTGGAAGTACCATCGTATTCCTCTCTCCCTCAAGTACGACTGAGTCCCATCCTCGTCGGAGAGATCGGCTAACAAGTTGCTTGCAGACTTGGATGTGGTGTGGTTATTTGAGGATAATTATGGGGCCCCATGACAGGCGGTGGATCTACTGAGGCACAGGATGAAAGTGTCAGCACTGAGGTTCATCACCAGATCCAGGTAGACAGCAGGACTGCTGAGACAGGTAATGAGGAGGATGTAGTCATGACCCTCCTGGATGGTGATCGGACATGCATAATCAAGTCCTATGTTGTGAAATGGTATCATCAGAGTCACATGAGGGCTCGGTAGCTGGGGTTGTCAGTAACTGTTAGACTGTAAACAGTTACTGCCAATTCTTTTAACCACCACTCTCACTGCTGGCGTCCAACACTCTTGTCTGAAAAGTGAGATAACTGTATTGATGCCACAGTGAAGATTTATTCGATGGATATGTTTGAGATACAACATTACAAGTTTGTCCTTAGGGGGTGGCAGGATCAAGTAGTTCATTGTACTTCTGGCATTTTGCAAATGATATGTAGAATATATTACATTATTTATTAAAACTAAATTTAATTGTCTGGTAAAATTAACTATTTCATGAGAAGCTTCTCCACCTTTCTCCAAATATCTACACAAAGTGGGCCAGTGATGGCATTGTTCTACATAATTTTCAGAAATTTACACAAATGATTCATTATATTGTAAAGAGAGCTATAGTTGGACATACTCTCCCAAAAGTGAAGTAATGGAGCAGGAGGTGCTGGATGAAGTTCCTTCTGGAAGTCTCGTATTGGAGACATTGCTATAGACAAAGATGTATTGTCTCGGGAGTCATCAATTGCTGCTATGGGACCTGGGTTGTTTAACATGGCTGGGCCTCTTGCCCACAAGGATTGCTCATGAAGATGCTTAATGTTTGCCCTGCAGGACAGCACACCTGCAGGATTCTGCTTAGTGGGAACATACTGCATATTGAATCTGCACTCCTGTAGAATAAAAGATACCTCCCATGCCCTATTGGCGATAAATGTGTATTTGTTTTCAATTTTAATACCCACCCATGCAATAGCTACTTTACTATCCCCCCAGATCGTTACTTTACTAAATTTGATGGTTAGCCTTAGATACTTGGCTAATCTGACCCCGATGAGTAAAGCCATCAGCTCTAATCATGGGATCATTAGCGTGTGTTTCTTACAAGGGGGAATTCTAAGTTTTGCTGTTAAAAGGTAAGTCTGCCCATTAACAAAAACATATAATTCTGAATTCTCTGAAACTAATTGATCAATCTCCATGAAATTAGTGAGTATTTCTCTCGCTTCTGGGGTTAGCACATTGTCCCAACCCACTTCCTTATTCCACAGAACTTGCGAAAAAGTTTTACTTTTGACAAAAATTGGAGATACAAAGTGTAAAGGGTCAAAGTTGGACACAACTATGGACAGGATCTTTTGTTTGGTGGGTACCCATTTTTGATTTATCACTCCCTTTCCCTTGAATGTTTTAAGTGACAAAGTGTCTGATTCGCAGTTCCAAATCATTCCAAGAATTGGAATTTCTACTGGCTCTTCAACATGAACTTCAGAATCAAATTGTTTATTGTTACTTGTCCATCCCCTGAGTGGCTTTGACTTAAACTGAATCTTGCATCATTTTCTCATCTACATAAGTTTGGATCACATGGGAATATTGCTGATGGCACATGGGATCACGACTAAAACGAGCTTCTAATGATTTCACACGAGCAATTACAAGCTTATAGTTGGTAGTCAGCCTCTCATAATCGCGGAATGACAAACTGACTTGGTAACCTTGTGAGGTTTGTTTAACGCTGCTCACGAGTCACATCGTGGTGTGGTGTGCAACAGTAATTTACCATCGCGCTTAATGCCCAGCGTGTCTAATCTCCACCACTCATCAAAATCATGCTCATTCTCTTGAATTATACACATACATCCTGGTAGTCTCCCATACACAAAATAATTGAAATAATCAGCACCAATCAAGATTTTTACATTTTCAAGTGTGTCACTTTCAACCTCTGATCAGCAAGTGTGTAATCTTTCTGCTGCAAATGCTCTCTTACATTCATCAGCTCGTGAATGGGTGTGTTTACTTTATCATGAACTAACAATTGTAACCTCAGGCTTCGTTGTCCTATTCTCAGCTGACATGTTACTAAATTAAACTCACCCTCCCTCAAGTCAGTTGCAAAGGGTGCAATATTCAGTGCAACCTTTTTGATGATGGGGAGGTCCAATTCAGTGGCCAAACGGCTACAAATAAGGCTCCTTTGGATTCTGGTGCTGAAAAATACTTGGATCACATATCCCTTATCATTATTACCACGAATGGTAGCTGAAACAGTAGGCAATGAAGTAGGTGGCAACTCCACACTACTATAGTCTAGCATTAGCAGACAGCTTCTCGTCTGATTTGTTACATTAATTGTTTGTTTGCGTTATACTTTCTCTTCGGGCTATCTTTTTGTTGGTTCTGGTTCTGAGTGGTGGAGGTTTTAGACACAAGGTTGGATCTAGGAACGGTGTTACTAGGTGAAGCTACATTAAGATTTTGATTAGATTTTAAGTTATTGGAACAATTGAGGGTATGGTGATGCCCTCCACAAATTTTGCAATATTGGCTTCTACGATGACTACGATGTCCTTTCACAAGGGAACTGAAACGTTGTTGGTTTTGCAATAAGACTCTGTTACTGTTGTTTGTACTGACAAAATTGCAACAACCATTCATAGAATGCCCTTTGTTGCAAAAGGGGCAAGTTCTGATGCAAGCAGCAGCTGATGGCTGTATGGTCTTAGGCTTTGAGGAGTTTGAAGATGGCGTCAAAATCACATTGTTGCTCAAAGTATGAATGTGGAAACTGAATAATCTGACTTATGCAAAAGGTTGACAATTTCAGGATAGACTCCCCCAGCTATGAGTTTCTTTTTCGCTAAGTTCAGTACTATCCCTTCCCCACCTAACATGGGACTAAGTTTGTTAGTTTGCTCCAATACAGTAGCAAGTTTGATTTTAAGCTTTTTGAGGATTTTGAGCTCAAAGGTAGGGATAGGCGATTGAATAACAGAGCTAATGTCTGTTGTGAGTTACCATACAACTTGTCTAATAAACGGATTCCTACATCATAGTTCTCTGCGGTGATGCTCAACGAGTTTATCAATCTAAGTGGCTCATCTTCTAGCATGCTAAGTATGTGTGTGAACTTGGTGATCGGATTTAGCTCTGAACGGTTGTGGACATAGACATCGAAAAGCTGTTTGAATGTTGCGTACTCGCTCATATCCCCTTTAAAGACAGGTAATTTAATCTCTCTTAATTTTCCTTGAGATGGTTGACAAGTCTGGGAAAGCTGCGAGACTCTCGCCTGAAGGGCGTCTTTAGCAGCTCCAGCCTCGCTGAGTGCATTGCACATATCTTCATTAGAGACATCCCCTAACTTAACACCAGATTTATAAATGTTGGTAAGTTCGTCATGATCTCGACTGATCTTTTTAATGAGATCCTGATACATCTCTACTGGTTAAGTCCATAGCAGTTCTCGGTTGGACTCTTTTACTTAATGATTAAGGAGGGTTATAAGGGCTGTTAATTTAGCCACCATCTTGACTACGTTAATAGTTACGCACTCAGCTGTTGCAAATCTCTGATGTTATGTTAAATGATCGAGTGATCTCGCAATTCGGCACTGCAGATCACCAGCATTCGACAGGTTTGGGCTTGTCCACTGCTAGATCGTTGCCCCTAAGACAACGAAATGATATGTAGGCTACATGTCCAGAATTCCGCATCAATCAGTGCTACCTGGAATGGTATAACCTAACCACGTGTGTCCTGGCTCGTTACCCAAGTATCTGACCGTCGAAGGACAAAATGTTGAGAATTGTTCTCTATTTTACACTGGTTTGTGCCCAGTGTTCTGGGCAAGGATACTAATTCCACTGATTATGGCTTCGAACCAGCAGTACAGGGTGGTAGTTACACCGAACGTGAGCACATATTCTAATTTTATTACAAAATAAACTTCAACACAAAAAAACACACCTAAGCTATTTAATACTACGTTAACAGGAAAAATTATATGCAAATTTACAATGATTTTACGTTAATCCAGCCTATAGCTGGGTCTACAAAATCTGTTGATGATGAAGTCGTGAAGCAAGTAATCACAAAGTCACAAACCACAAAAATTGCAGACAATGATATATATTGAGATGTTCAGCACCCCGCTTCACAATGAAACAATGTAGGCTTCAGCTACTGAAAAGTTACTTTAAATGTGATAGCATATGAACTGAATCAAGGAACAAAGGATGAATTCTGGAAAACATGGGGTTGAATCACGGCACAAAATTACGTAAAGTTTGCTACAATTTCACTTAAATCACTATTCAATCGAGCCTAGAATTTTGCCTACTGGGCTTACCAATGCTGTGCTGCTTCGCAACACATTATAATTCAAGACAATAGTTGAGATAGGCATCAATTGAATTGGATTACAATTGCTATAATTATGCACTTATATCACTTGTGCTTTTTGAGAAAACTGTCTCTAAATTCGTTGAGCACCAGTTGAGGTGGTATTCGAGGACTACCAATGAATATCGAAAATCACACCTTTCTTCTTCAGTAAAATTCAAACTAATGATTGGTTGGTGGATTGTTGTTGTTGTCCATTAAGCTGGCATTATGCCAGTCTGGGCTCTTGCTCTTGCAGCAGTCTGTAGGATGTAGTTACTGTGTGAGTGGTAGGTTATAATCAAAGAATTGGGTCCTGATATTTTTTTATTGTTAATACTCTATTAGATATGTCTACTACTGCTGCTACTAATAGTAATAACTGGCGTGTACACAAAATGTATAGAAGAATAAAGTCACATAACTCATACTTCTAAGGATTGCCGTAGCTTGGCAATTGATAGGTTTCTTGGTATTTAGGTATCTCGTGTTCCTCTGTTATTTCACTTAAATTGAGGTTTTGTTGATGATCTCTGTACTGGTGTTGTCATTTACTTGTTGAATATCCGGGAATAGGTTATCTTTGCTAGTTATATGCAAGATCAAACTGTCCTTGGAGCAGCCTGTAGGATGTGGGTCATGAGTACCATGTTTCAAGAGACTTTGTGCAGATGATAGATTATGGTCTAAGTAACCTATACACCACAAGATCAAATGAAACAGGTCTAACATTCGCGAGTATTGACAAAAATGTCACTGGCACCACACCCTCCCCTAAAGGAGAAAGAATTTAAAAACTAACTTCCATGCATTTTGATGGTTGCAATGTCCAAAAAGAACCAAAGGAACAAGGGATAAGTTTCCATACATTTCCAAATGTTGATCAGAGTTAAAAAGCGTGCCTTCATTCTTGTCACAGCTCTGATCTTATTTACATCGCCGATGCTGTCATCTGTCTAGCACACTTTTTTTGTGCACGATTATGATGATCTAAAGGCAAGGATTTTTAATACTCCAAGGAAGGTTTTAAAAATAATGCTGTGCCATCAGTTGGCTTCTATAAATGACTAATTTCATCCAAAAACTAGCTGAGGCCAGCTGAATTCACAGATCTAGTGAATGATAGGTTTGATTTCATGAATCTTAGTGTAATGCAAAATCGAGAAACACCTATGGATTGGATACTGATTATAAGAAAAGCATTTCGAGTAGGATAATAGAAAGCATAAGCACAGTGAGATGGATTAGTTACAACTTCTCTGTGGGATGGTAATACAGTCAGTACGTCTTAAGCAGTGCACTGTAGGCATTATTATAGGTTGTTTGCAGCATCCTTTCAGACCCTGACTGCAACTAGTTTTGGGCACTTTAATTTACTTCATTTTCTGCTTCCTTTCTTCTACTGTGCTATCCAACTACTCTAATTATACTTCTCAGTGCAACTAAGTTCCTTGTACTTCATCTCATTTATTATCTGGATCTCTTTTATCTTTCTGTCCAACCACACCGACTGTCTCCCTCCGTTGTTTTAAGTGCCAAGTTTTTGGAGTTGTGGCCTAAATTTCATGATTCATTCATTAAGAAAGGCACAATTTGAACAGCTTAATCTTCGAGTGGTTTGTTTGCTGTTACTTACATGGTCCTTCAGAAAAATGCCTTAATTATTCATTGCTTAGGTCAAATGAAAATATCCTAGTCAAGTATTATAACAAACTCATAAAATTTCTCTGTTCCTTATCAGAAAAAATATTGAGCCTTGAGAGGCTCTGATGACTTCACTGGCATGCTCAAGTGTTTGTATTGTTAGTCTTAATATTGGTACACTGTATGGATAGAACAATAGAGCCACCTAACCCATACCCCTGGGGATAGCCCTTCTGGCAAATGATCCAGTGTTTTGGTCTTAAGGTTTATATTAATATCTATATTAGTATTCTAACTTACTCTAGTCATTCAGGAAGTGAAGTGTGGATGATGCTGGATTCGAATGACAGATGAATAGTTGAAGCTGTTAAGACGAACGGTTCGCAAAGTGTATATGGCATAAGGAGAATTGAAAGGGTGAGAAATATGGAGATGCATAGAGTGGTAAAAGTTTAGCGTAAGTGGAAGGATGCGTCAGAGTGATTTGCAATGGTTTGGTCATGTGGGAAGAGTGGGGAGTCATGGACAGGTGAAAAGATGGTAGAAATGGAATAGTTGGGAAGGTGAGGATAGGAAGACCTATAAAGCTTTGTATTGACAGCAGGGAAGAGATATTGGAAAGGAACACCCATGATATCCAGGAATATCGAGAGTCCATGCAAGATAGGTGAATGGCCTAGTGTGAATGGAGAAATCGATGCCTGATGATGATGATGATGATGATGATGATGTGTGTGTGTGTATGTATGTATGTATGTATGAAGAAGGCATTATTGTGGAAGTTTTCTGCAAATGAAATATGAAAGTTGCACTAATCGTTGAGTTTTTTCCTATTTGGAGCCACCCATTGTTAGGAGAAACGGCTTACTGTTAGAAAATGCACGCTATTGATGAGTGACAGACAGCGTTAATAGGTGATGAAAATGTCTCGTTTACAGTACTTGAGCACCCACTGATTTTGCCCCATTCATACAAATTTTACAAACTAATGTATGTTAGTTTCTATATTATGTATATTAATCATGTCTCCACTTGAAAACTTTTTACATTCATTCCTTGAATATAATAATAATAATAATAATAATAATAATAATAATAATAATAATAATAATAATAATAATAATAATAATTCCTACTTTGAAGAGCATTGCTATTACCGTACAGTCAGTTCTATCAAAGAAATGATAAAGATTAGTTTCTGAATTGATAATAAAAGCCGACAGACATAAGTCGTTTGCAGATGGTTTCCAGAAAGAAGCACATGATTGAGTAGGCTGTATTTCATCAACGTGGAGGACTGCATACTTCGATTACGACGTCGCCGCTGACGTCACATGTTTGTGTTTACAAAGGTTGGAGGGTAACCATCGATTGAAGGCTTCAGTTGGCGCTTTCAGTTCTGCGCACTGCGAATGCCGGCAGTGACATGTTCGCAGAAGGACTGCATGCGAGTTGGTATACATCCATGAGATATATATACATTTAATAAAACGCAAAACACAAACACACGCACGCACATACTGTATATCTATATCTATAGCTATATCTAAATCTATATATATATATATATATATATATATATATATATATATATATATATATATATATATATATATATATATATATATATATATATATACACACACATAATCGCCCTACTGTTTCGGCCACCAACGGGCCTTACCTAGAGGGACAGAGATATAAAAAGCGAAAGAAGTACGTAGAGTGTTAATAACTATAGAAAAAGAGTAAATGACAAGAGAATAATTGCTTAAGACACATATTATAATGTTCAACAGCAAATAAAGAGGTCCTTATCAGTTTTGTACCATTGCTGAACGATGATCCATCTTAAAAAGCCCAGAATTGCCATTAAAATTATCATCGCTTTTAATTTGAACACACATTCTCAAGCAAACATATCTCAACTTTAGTTCGTTTTTTGAATAGTGCTTTATTCTCGTTCCAGTGTACTACACGTGTATATTGATCACTATACACAATAATATCAAGACTCTTATTTTTATTTGTACGAATACAGTCTGATGTTCTTTAATAACGGTGGTAAGATATCTTTTCCTGTTTGTCCAATGTAAGATTTATAGGAAAAGCATGGTATCCGGTAAAAATACTGTCATATTTTGGGCTGTTTCTTATCAACATTTTACCAGCTATGAATGTAAATAAAAAGGAAGCCTGATTTAAATTTCCTTATACCATACTCTACTGAATTCCCAAGAATTATAAAAAGGAACGAAAAAATACCCTCGAATGGCGCACATAGATGATCGAATATCAGTGAGGTATGAAAAATTACCACTATGGATCTCCTTTTTGAGGTACAGTTTTTTGCCATCTGTTTTAAATCTGACTAGGCTAATTGCTGATTCCTAAATTTACATATTGTCTAGGAAACAGGCACCACTTCGAGAGGAGGGATTGCCCTACTTATTCCAACTACCCATCTACTTCATAAACTTCTGTTTTACTCCTCATTGTTCCTGAACCAACCCCGGAGCTGGTCTATTCACAAGTGTTTTAAAGATTCATGCTGAAATAAATATAGGTCAGTTGCCCTGCTCATCTTCAAAGATGCAAAAATAGCAAAGAATACGAGAGGCCATACGATTAACAAGGAACAAAGCGTCAGGACCAAGCACACTTGAACCACTCGAAAGCTATAGATTAATCAGAATTCAGAAGGAACAGTGGATGTAAAATGAAGCTGCTAAAAGAATAAAATATAAATCGATCAGAATGAGAAACAAGTAAAAAATGCCCCGAATTTTCTTTGGCGCAATCGAGTTTTCTGTACAGCGTATAATGTTGTATGAAACGCTCAGCCACGGCCCATTAAACTCTCAGCCGCGGCCCGTGAAACTTGCAGCAGCTGCCCCGTTATGGCCTGTGATGTTGGCACTTACAGCGGTGCCAGACGCACGATCATGGCTACCTTTAACCTTTAATGAAATAAAAACTACTGAAGCTAGAGGCTTGCAATTTGGTATTGATGACTGGAGAGTAGATGATCAACATACCAATTTGTAGCCCTCTAGGCTCAGCGGTTTTTAAGATCAGAGGGTGGACAGAAAAGTGCGGACGGACAGGGAAACAGCCATCTAACACTACTGAAGATTATAAAAGCAAAAACGAGAAGGTTGTATTCTGTATGTGGAAAGCTCAGTGTGTACGATTACTTGACCGTAAAGGAAGATTATTCTCGTAAGAGCAGATTTGAAAGAGGAAGGAGTAATAAGACAAGCGAGGCTAGGAGTGATTTTGGTGTGCTTTTCGTGACTTAGCGTGACAAATATCAAGCGCCACTGAACTACTGAAGGTCAAGGATATATTGATATATTGATACAAAGAGCGACATTTCTTTGTATTTATGAATAAAGCGCTCATTTAATTCAGATCACAGCTGCAGTTGCCAGCATCACCAAACCAGTGTTGCAATAATTGACCCGAAAAGTGTTACAATGTATTTCTGAAGCAGAAATTGAATATAGGGTCTATGCGCAGATTGTTATACGATCTGTGACCTCTGTTCACTAAAACGGTGACTGGAACTGAGGAAAAATTGAAGCAGTAAAATTTCTTTAAAATTAACAGTGCCTTGTCATAACGTTACTTTTCAAGTGATTTTACATTATTTACTTTTTATATCTAATTGTCATTTTCGCCCTTTGTTTTAGTTAAGACAAATTACCAGTAGATTGGCAATTACTGTATTTAACGAAGGTAATTCTGATTTGAACAACTGACTTCTTTTCTGTTTTGTATCAGTTTTTATCCAGAGCACAAGACTTTAGTGAACAGCCAAGAAAGCTTAATCCGGCATCCACCAACCTGGAGCAATTGCCATTCTACTCTGTCCTAAGGTATTACTACAGTGAAGGAAGGTTTTCCACAAAACATATTCCTAGGATAATTTACTCCTGTGTTTCCTTTATTCACCTCGTCCCGCTGTTGTCAGGAGGAGCCTAAACGGTAGAAGGCAATGCAGGCACCTTAATTTCTGCTCGAAAGATAATACTGTAGTTATAATCCTCACAGGGAGAAGATTCTGATATATATGTTGATATAGATGACTTATACTTTGGAAGCTTAATGAACACATGGGCATACAGACACTAATTGCAGCCATTGGATTGATAACAATGTAATTCCTTTATTATTTAAACGTATAGTTTAGGACGAGCTTAAGTAAAATGCAGTCAAAGAGATACTATCATCATAAAATATAGATATCGATAAGATAATATCTGTTTCCATATTCTCCCCTTTTTCGTTTGATGAGACATAGCATATAGATACCTTGTGGGATAATGAGTGTTATTCCCTGATATACTTATTTTCCCCTATTTTTCGAGGTCAGAGTTAATTCAAAGGGAAAAGTTTATTTATCGTATATTTCAGGGTCAATTTAAGGGCAAAAGTTGCATTCAGGTCTCAGAAACTATGTTGGAAGAGACAAGTTTTGAGTCTGGGGCATTTCTCCTCCTCCAGTTCGCTCGCAAGACTTCTGAAATCATGTTTGTAACTGCTCATTGTTATCATTTCATCAAACAATTCATTTTTTTCATAATCTATGACTCAAAAACGTTTTAAGTAAATCGTGTGCATCAAATTCAAGTGGAATAACTGCACTGCGTAATACTGCTGTTTGTCAGAATATATACTCATGAAATCTAGGTGAAATTGTTCTTAATATAACTTTTCTTTTTTTCTCGGATTTTAAAGCAAATTAGTAAATAATTACCTTGTGGGTTGGAATTTTTCCACCACAATGTATTTTGTACCTTGACTTATTTTAAATGTCAAAAAATATATCTCTAATTTTCTGCAGTTCCAAAAATACGACAGATGCATCTGGTCTTTCGAATTTACCAGTTTCGAAGGTATGGTTAAGCTACCTTTTTCTCTCATTTTCAGGAAACTTAGTGGTTGATATGTATCCCTGGAGAATTATGACTATCTCCACCTAAATTTTTTTTAGTTGACCCGTTCTTGATGGTCACAGACCAAATTTGAAGATCAAAATTTAATTTTTCGTTAATTTTGCTGAAAATTATGTTGATGTGGATATCCTTCTCGTGGAAAACTGAGATCTTGACCTATTTTGGATGCCATGAATAAATTCAAAAGCAAAATTTAATTTTTATCATATATTTCTCTCTGATTCTGATGCAACTTGGTAAGTACGTACTTGGGGAAGAATACTTTCCCAGCTTGCAAGTCAGTTTAAAAGAAAACTTTTACCTTTATCCATTTTGGCAATATTGGTAATACACAGTCAAAGCTCTTAAGGACTTATGGCTATTTATCGCAAATACATTGTACATTTGTATATTTTCAGGTCATTGGTCACTTTAAATGTAATGTCTTCAGTAATTTTCACTATATCTCCTAAATTATAATTGAGGTTTCTGATTTTCAGAACTTTGGCTAGGACCTATAGCGACTATTACTTGAAGGCGAAACAGCAGTTTTTCGAAGATTGGGTATTTCAACCTCTCCAGTTTACCAACATTCATTTACTTGCGTATTTCAACCTCTCCAGTTTACCAACATTCATTTACTTGCATTTAACTCTTCAAATCCATTATCGTCATCATTGCCACCACTATAAATTTTTATTATTATTTCACTATACAGAATATTTACTTTGATCTATGACTTCGAAAACTTTGTAAGAAGTCATATGCTGCTGCAATCATAGTTAAATAAATACAACAGAGCAGATGCAGTTAGAATGCAGTTTCCCTTAATGCTTTTATCATTAGCAGGATATATGAGAACGCACTGGATATCCTTTATACTTATGATGCTACCTCCTCTATTAAATTTTTTTTTCTGTTAACTCTTTTTGTAACTGCTACAGTAAAAAGAGGGAGACTGTTGCCAGCTGTTTATTTTTTAAATACTGAAGAAATCAATGGATTTCAAACGAGAAAGTTCACTATAGTAAAAACAATCTAAGCTCCTACTCTTGTTTCTTACTATAAATTTTCTTTAAAGTTAATAATAAGAGTCTCATAAAAATCAAGAAATCCATGTTATGTGTTCTTGCAAATGAATTCCTGTCCTCTTCTAATAAAATGGCAAAGGTCTTCAGATCTTACTTTTCTCAAGCCTTTTGCGCCTCTGGTGCTTCCGTCCTTCTACAGCGACTTTTCTTTTCTTTTTTTTTTCATTAATAACTGATCTCTTCTTTCTGTGTTTCCAATTATCTTCTGTAAATACTTTCAGATGAACACCATATTCTTTGGAAGCTTGAATTCCAAATTATTGGCCCCTGCAGGCTTCTTCACTGAATGGTTTCACCCAAGCATCATCCCTGGAGTGAAAAAATATTTGGAAAAGGAAGGGTTACCTTTCAAGGTGTTATTAATAATAGACAATTCACCTGGACAGCCCCAGTTGATCAAACTTGAAGATGAAAACACAGAACACCACCTCACCGCTTCAATCACTTAACCAAGGTTTCATTAGGTATGTCAAGGCCTGATACACTGGTCAGATATTCAAGATGACTCAAATAACAATTGATGTTGACCGTAATATTTGATCATGGAGTACCGGAATACATTCACTGTTGCTAATGCAATAATTTTTCTCAAAGCAGCAATAGATAAAGGCACAAACGGTGTATGCTTGCTAGAAAGATTTGTAAGTGGAAGCTGTATATGATTTCAAAGGTTTCCCAGAGATCGACGGAAAGATAATGAATATAATTTGTACCGGGAGACAAATGGGTGGTGATAGATTTCAAAACTGACATGATAGAGGAAGACATTTAAGATTATATCGAAGAACGCCATTTGGGGTACTGATCACTTGTAATGCTTTGCAGCCCGAATGTCGCATGAAAACAGGACAAAGCCCACTAACAAGGTCGTACGTTTCCTCGAATCCTGCATATGAGTTCTTGACATTGGTGACCTAAGCAGCCTGGTACACCAGCATGGTTCTTGCACCTAGGCCCTGGCAACTAAAGGACTATATACAGCCATCCCCTATCAACAAAGAAGCCACTAAAAGAGTGATGATGGTGTTTCAGCTCTGGCTATGCTCTCTCTCTGGAGCACAGAGAGGTCCTCCGCCAAAGTGGTAGACACAGCTTGGTTTTTGTGTCAAACTATGTGCTTTTTGGACTAACTACATCATTGTTTGCCTGTACAAAGAGACACTCATTGACTAAATATGACATCTTGGCTCTGGCTTTCTCTCCTTCAAGTGCCTGAGGTCATCATCAGTAGACCCAACACAGCTTTCATGTCAAACAGCATGATTCATGGACAAAATATGGACTTGCCTACAGATAAAAAAGCCAATGGCAGACTAAATGCATGTTCAAGCCCTGCTTTGTTCTCATAATAGAGTTAAAGATCATGTTGATAGCATGGTTCTTGCACCTAACCTCTGGTGAATAATGGACTAACTGTGGCCATGCCTACCACAGTAAGACCATGGCATAAGGAAACCACAATAAAAAGTCCAAAAATGAACCATAAAATAAATGCCATGAATGTCTATCTGCTCCCTTTCTCCACAACTGAACCATCAATCTGCTTCTAATGGGCAGACATTCCACATCCAAATCATCACAAGTTCAATGAGGAAGGTATACTTGGTTCTTGAGGTGTCTTTCCCTGGGCCTCACACTGGCTTAATGCCCAGGATAAGAAGATAGCCACAAAGATGTGTACCAGTTTCTGATATTTGAATTCTCCCTGCTGCCACCCATGTGCACGTGATGCCTTCAACATAACAAACACACATGGAGGACAAAATGGCAGGGACAGCCTGGAGGAAACTTGAGTTTCTTCTGTTGCTGTCTTATCTCAGCTTTAGTGGAAAATGCAAGAAGGTTGATCTGGCAAGGAAATATGGCTCTACTGTCAGACACCCTGAAAAGGGTGGATGAGTTGTTGAGGCCCCCAAGGTCTCACAACATGCCACAAAAAACATCAGCAAAGCAAGAGATGACTAGGACCAGTATAATAACAGGGACCCAAGCCAATGCCAGGTAAAAGTACCCTTTCAAACAACAACAAAAAGGGCAACCCCATTTACCCATTCTCTACATATACCAGCACAAGTTTGGAAAAACAGTAAGGAACTAAACCCCCAAAATCAGAGGGAGAAAAAAATGAACAGGATGGCCACCCAAGATGATTGTGGTGACTACCATAACCCTGATGAAGGTAGTTTCACCAGATTCTTCAGGAAGTTTTTGGTGGACATAACAGCAATCCCATACCCTCATATGGCCATTGGACCCAAGCCCTCCACCTAATGAACATTTATCATTGGGAATTTGCAGTTGCTGACATCTAGCTGGCCCTGACCAGTGCCATCTTTCTTGGATAATAGGTGATGTAGCCTCTTGCTGTCTTCTGGACCTTGCCTCCTTCAAGATGGTATCACTCACCACCATACCCAAATAGCCATCTGTCTCTCCATTAGGCCCCATGGACCTACACACATTCCCACAAGAGTTTTCCAACATTTTCAAGCCTGAGCTCAAACAGAGCTCAAGGCATACACCATATACCACAATGACAGGCCCCCAACATACATACCCCTAATTCTTCCACCTGCCCTGAGAGAAGCTATCCACTGTGAAAAGGGATTCAAAGAAATGTAACAGGTGGGCCTTTGCCAGCAGGCCTCCTGCAATGGGCCTCCCCACTCCATGTAGTGAGGCTTGACTACAGGCACCCTGTCTGCAAGCTGAGGACTGATAGGAAAAAAAGTGTGGGTCTAGACAAGTCAAAGGGTATTTGGACCAAGTTTTTCTTATGAAATAATTATGTTAGAAGTTTGTAAATAATAAGAATATCTTTGTTGTATATAGTGGCCTTGAAAAACCTTATGACAGAATCATTAGTGGCAATTTATAGGGTGTTGAGGGTATTAAAGTTATTAAAAGTTATCACAATGGCTAGTTTGGTATAAAAATGAATCTCAGACAAGGGTTTGTACTACTCTGTGTTTGGAGATGTGACTGAGAGGAGCCTTGATAATAGCCTATTGTTGCTGTCCCTATGTTGCCAGATCAGGCAGAATTGCTTCTGTTCCATTTGGTTGTATTGCAATTGCGACTTAATGAGAAACAGTTATCTCAAGTGGGTTTAGAGCTTCCTTTCATCTACATAAAAACCAGTCAACAGTTTGAGGTCTGTCATAGTTTGTCTGTGACTGTCACCCCTTCAATGACTTTGCAGGCCTTACCTCTGAAATATCCAAATAAGTGGCCAAATTTCATCACCTTGGGACCTTATGTAGTCATGTACCATGGCTATTCATAAGGGCTAAAATGAAATAAAATCTTATTGCTTTCCCGTGAAATGAGATGGGTGATTTTTGAGTTTCACTATTAATGTTTCTATTACGATCTTGCCTCCTGAGATCGACAGGTTCTTAAAAATAATAAGCAATTGGGCTGTAATGACTGATGAGAGGTGACAAACAAAGGAGGGAGGAACAGAACAAATACAAAAAAGGTTAACCTTAAAATTAATTTATTTACAATAAAGTTATATACATAATGTACACTGAGTCAGGTTCAAAAAAAAATAAAATTAAGAGTCAGTACATAAATGAACACATCATAAATGACCAAGAGCATCATAAGGATGAGCAGCTCAACAGAGACATTACAAATGACGAGTCAAAAAAAACATAATAAACATTAGCAGCACAATAATTACATTACATAAAGTCAGAACCTAGAACAAAATAAGAGCCAGAACAATAAATGGTTAAATCAATAAAATAGATTATCAAATCATAAACATACAAAATCATGAACATTAACAGGCAGCAAAGCAATAAACATCCTCAGACGAACTCAATAGAGCCGTTGAAACAGCCCCAAGCTGCTTAACAGGAACACTGCAGGACAACCCCGACAGAGTCGAAACGACAACCATCTCGTCCTCAAGCACAGTGCTGACGTCCTCCTCCAGTACCGACGACCGCGACAGAGCCGATACTGCAACCATCTCGTCCTCCAAGAAACGTACTGACGTCCTCCTCCATCTACGACGACCATGACAGAGCTGACACGGCAACCATCCCGTCCTCAAAAACTCTCCATTGCTCTGCTGCCAGGATCTGACTCGCAGGTACTGATACCTGCTGCTGCTACCCCAACTGGCTCTCTGCTGCCCTCAACCTGACTCGTTGCTGCTACAAACCTGACTGTCGAAGCCTGACGCCATCCAACAGACGTCAACTCGCCAGCAATTAAAGCAAACAAAAACAAAGGAGGCAACAATCCACCAAGGGAACAATCGGCAAACGATTGTTCCTATCAGTTTCATTTTAGCTGGGAGTGTGCTTGTGGTGATGAAGGGTCTCTGCTGGCTAACCTTGAAATTCTGAAAGGTGTCATCCCGGGCCTCTTCTTCCAGTGGTTCCTGGTAAGCATTAACTTAGTCCTTAAGGGTTTTGATGGCACCTTCAAGACAATTGATGTGATGTTTGGCCATGGGTTGAGGCAACTTTCCCTTGGTCTTTATTCTCTGCAAGAACAAGGCCACTTCCCACTTCGTATGAGAGGTGGTGCCATTTGACTTGGTGTTAGCACTGGTGGAGGGTGACCTTCAAAGGGATTCTTAACAAGCTGGTCACAGCAATGAGGCACTGCACC
This sequence comes from Macrobrachium rosenbergii, assembly GCA_039081455.1. Taxonomy (NCBI): domain Eukaryota; kingdom Metazoa; phylum Arthropoda; class Malacostraca; order Decapoda; family Palaemonidae; genus Macrobrachium; species Macrobrachium rosenbergii. Next base: position 50,157,026 of record JANJGK010000003.1, on the reverse strand, counting down.
TTTGTTACAGGTATACCAAGTGGTATTTTACTAGATATTTTTACCAGGATACAGTCTTACTGTGATGGGGTCACCAATCAAATGCAGTCTACAAAAATTGAGTATAGCAGATAATCAAAGCAGATAATCAACAGATCTCCAGACATGTGAATAATAATCAAAATATTGAGAGAGAGAGAGAGAGAGAGAGAGTGAGAGAGAGAGAGAGAGAGATAGAGATAGAGAGAGAGAGAGAGAGAGAGAGAGAGAGAGAGAGAGAACATCTCATAAATATCCTATGCGAAAGAGCAAGAGAAAGGTGGGGGCGGGGTTGATTATTTTACATGGCAGTTGGCAGACAGCTGGTTGAAGGAATCTTGGAAGCTCAAGGTCACAGGCTTTTAGAAAGGGGAATTGGAAAAGAAACAAATAGCAGCAGATAGTATCTGCTAAGGAAATTTGTAAGGTTGGCCTTGTTGGTTAGATGCTGCACTCGAAAGTTTCCAGTGAGTGTTTATAGAGAGCAATCCCTAACTCTTACAAACTACTGATGTAGGAATAATTCCTAAAAAGCTGCAATGCATGACTAATTCTCCTAAGGAAGAAGAGGGCAGAACAATTAAAAAAAGGAAATGTGGAATACTGAAGGCAATTCTCACATGGAACTAGGAAAAACGCGCAGGATATCCATGTAATTGTTCAGTTCCATAAGCGTTCTTACATTCCCTAGGCCATGCATATTTTCTTTACAAAATAATTGCTACCATTGTAAGGTTTAACGTTTGTTTTTTTTTCGGAACAATTGTTTGTCGGTTGTTCCCTTGTTGAGGGAATCTGCTCCTATAACTGGTAGTACTTGTTTTTGTGTTTTTTTTTTAGTCGATGTCTGTCGCTTTTGGCTTCAGATCGTCAGTCAAGTTTGGGTAGCCAGTGAGTCGTGGTCTAGACAGCATATCAGCATGGACTTGTTTATTAGCAGGTAGTTGTTACCTGTTGTCTTCGACTGTTTTCTATGATGAGAACTTCAGCCAAGTTATCGAGGATGAGTTGGTGGCTTAATCTTAGTCACCAGTGAAGAGGGGGCATTCCTCTTAGGCAGCTGTGTGGCTGTTCCATCGACTCCGTCGTGATCATCTGTGTTTTGTGGAGATATTCCTGTTTGCCACAGCATGGTGGTTTCGATGATTTCACGCATTAGTTTGATGGTTGTCCTCGGTGACCTTTGATGCTGGTCATGACATCCCTAGGTGAATGTTCTGTTTTTGTACTGTATGAAGATTGTGATTATTATTATATTGGTATTATTTATGATACTTTAGATTATGATTATTATTGATTTTATATTTGCTGCTTTGATTTTTCAGATATTTGTATATTACTATGGTAATTGGTTTTACTGTGGATTGTCCGATATTATTTATGCTGTCTGTATTGTTTATTATTTTTTGATGTAGCTGAAATGTTGTTCACTTTTATATGAAATGTTGTTAATTTTTGCTGTGATGGTAATGTTTATTTGAAGTAACTTCAATTTTGCTACATCTATGGTATTTTTTGACTGACTCATGGATTATGTATGATGTTTGATTTGATATATTTAGTTACTTTTACCAAACCTGACTAATTTGTAAATATGTACATTACTTATGACTTATTTAGTTACTTTAACCAAATTTGGCTGATTTGCAAATATGTACATTACTTAATGTTAATAAACTAGTATTAAGGTTATTTTGCAGGTTTTGTTGTTCCCCTTTCTCTGTTGTTGTCTCGGCTTCTGCCAGTCTTTCCAATCCATTTCTCTGTAATTGATGATGGAACCTTATGAACCGAGGTTTGGTTCACGACACCGTATTGTTTTATATCTGTTACTCAATAGAAGCACTTGTAAAACAAAAATCGTCTTGTACATAACGATCGACATGACTTAATCAAGGTCTCACCAATTTCATTACTTAATGAACTCAACAGTAATTTTCAGTGCTAGCTTCTTAACTCCAGAGGATTGCTGGTAACTCTTCCTCTGTACTTATATTTCCAATTTTCTCCCTTCCTCAACCATTGACTAGAGATCCTGGTGTAACAGTATTTCTTGTATGAAGTCTAGTATATGAATAATGATCATTTCCTAGTGAGATTGCATGAGATATCCTCGTGCAGTAAGTAGGAATTAGGGAGAGTCAAGCATAAGTAAAATTCAGGCAAGCACTGGAACCTCAACAACAGCAGTAAATGACCATCTCAGCAAGGGGAATAACTACAGCTGTAACAATTTCAACTGGAACATATTTCAGTGGGAACAAATTTCTCCTGGAGCAAATTTCTTCAGGAACAAATTCCAGCTGGACAAACAAGTTTCTCTACTTGCAAGAAAAATAGCGTCCAGCACCGAAACTTTGGTGAAGAAAGTTTCGTGTAGTGCTTATCCAGAAACTAGGTGAAACGAAATGGGGAGAATTTAAAGAAAAGTTTGTTTCCTGGGATAAGAAAAAGGGGGAGAAGAAATTAGTACTGATGCTGCTACTACTACCTTTGGAGGGTAAAATGTTAAAATGTATTTTACCATGCAAACAGGCATAAATTCATGTAAAAAAATAATCATTCCTTCGTGAAAGAGGAAAAAATAACAAATAAATTACGTTGCTAACCCTACAATATTTGAGTTCATTATTTGATTTCGTTTGGTGGGCAAGATACGTGGATAATGCCTTACAGGGATATTTCAGGCCAGCTCTAACACTCACTGTTACTTCTTTCCCAAAATGAACAAGACCTAGTATTCCTTAAATGGATTATGTCGTCCGGCTGTTGGTAATCACGTCTTTGGCAAAAATACTGTCAGTAAGAGATCAGATAATAAGAATATTTGCAGTGTCAAAGGAACAATAAAATGTATGGCAAATTAAAAAGAGTATAACTACTGGTTCTTGAAGACTGAATGCAAGCAAGTTAATTGTAAATTTAACATTAAATTACTAGGGAAACTCAAACCATTTGTCTCGCCGATGGAACGAGCTCTATGAGGGTTCACCCAGAGTACTGTTTGGTCCGGGTCATGGAGCTGTTAGTGTTAACCTTATTTCCTCGTTACCCTTTAGTTTCTACAAACCAGCAGTCATTCATGGTAACTGTGGGACATAGCATAAGGAGGATTTCTTCTTTCTAAAGACTACAACCATTCTTCTAGGTATCCATTGCCTTCACAAAGGTACAATATTCCTGGGAGAACACTAACCTGCATCCAACAAATAAAGGCTGCGCAAACATGGATGCTGAGATTTCAACTTGGAGAAATGAATTTAGAGAATTATTAGCAAAATAATGTAAGGAATGTAACAACTCAGGGGATGGATGGCATCTGGGAGCATGCGTGTGAAGATTTGATAAGGTTGACTGAAAGGCATATACTGTAGATAGTTTCTGAAAATGGGACAGATAAATGGACGATATGAATAAAGGGGAAAAATAAGTGTGCAAAAGTAAGAACACAATGTGGCAGGGCATATATGATGTACCACAACCTCTGCTCAATGATATTAGAAATACAATAAAAACAAGTGATTCCCCTCATAGGCAAGAAAAATAATGAATTATGTAAATGAAACAAATATTTTTCTATTCATAAATACTTCTTGGAATTTATGTAAAGTGTACCTCGGGAGAAAGAAAATAATATGGAACCATTTTGTTTTAATATCAATATTACCAGAGATTACATTACCATTTGAACTATGACTATTAATAAAACTCTGCTATCTGATTTTATAATCATACATATATGTTTGAATGCATTATATATATATATATATATATATATATATATATATATATATATATATATATATATATATATATATGTATATATTATAAACATTCTGCTGTTTGCCCTCTCTGCATTCTTTTAGTAGGGATATAATCCTAACAAAGACAGGAAAGCTTCTCTGTTGAAGCTAAAAGAAGGCGGGCATGGAAGTAGTGTTGTGTTTACAAAGTTTAACCATTTCTAATGGCCCAGAAGCTAGTATTAGGGACCTAATCAACAGGGAGGTTTTTCACCAGGTCACCTCTAGTGAAGGTGGTCTTAAGCATCCTTTTTCCTTGTCCTATCCATTTGTCGATGTTTCTGTCAATTTTTCAGACTGCTGGAGGCTATGGAAGAGCCGTTGGTCACTACAGCACAGCCCCCCGATCTGACCCACAAAAGCAGAGAGAGAGAACAGCCGTCTTACAAAACACATGCATGTGTCCATGCTCCTGATAACTCTGTCCTTTGTCCTTCCTCCTGTCTGTTTTTTTTTTTTTTTACTAAGTGAATTGACGATACGTGCTGTTCGAGAATTCCGATTGTCAGTTGCAGTGCACAGGCAGCCTATGTGAATGGTAAGTTTGGAATTGACAAGTATTGCTGATTGCTGGTAACTCTTCCTCTGTACTTATATTTCCAATTTTCTCCCTTCCTCAGCCATTGACTAGAGATCCTGGTGTAACAGTATTTCTTGTATGAAGTCTAGTATATGAATAATGATCATTTCCTAGTGAGATTGCATGAGATATTGTTGTGCAGTAAGTAGGAACTAGGGAGAGTCAAGTGTAAGTAAAATTCAGGCAAGCATTGGAACCTGATCACACCATTGTTTGGAAGAGGAATAGCTGCTAATGGATGATCACCATTGCGTTTTAACTGAAATAGGGAAATTCTGACTGTGTCTAAATAGGACTAATTGGCTTCTGTAAATTCCCTCACTGTAACAGCGCATTCTTTCTTTTGTTGGGAGTAGGTGGGTAATGAAGGGGTTTGATGTAATTCATTTGTTACAGAAATAATCCAATTATTCAACACATAGTTCCAGCTGGTGAACTAATCCAGTTAAGTAATTGTCTGTCTCTTGGGGTAACTTTTAGCTACAATTGATAGTTTACATGTGTCTTAGGTAGAGCAGGGCTACATAAATTACAGTAATTAAATAAAAAACTCATCAGCTAAAGGTCACACGTAACAATATATATATATATATATATATATATATATATATATATATATATATATATATATATATATATATATATATATATATATATATATATATATAATATAAAATATAAGCTACAAATGTTGTTTAATATCCAGTTCGCTCTACTTTAGGAATATCACCGAAGGGGAACTGTAGCTGATAAATGATTCGGTACCTGGTAGGCTCGAACGCCTGACATTACGTATCAGTCAACGTTCTAACCACTCGGCTGTCAAAAGGCAGCCGAGTGGTTAGTATGTCGACTGAAGGTCGTTGATACGTAATGCTGGGCGTTCGAGTCTCCCAGGTACTGAATTATTTATGAATTATAATTTCTCTTCGGTGATATTCCTGAAGTAAAGCGAATTGGATATTAAATGACATTTGTAGCTTAATATTTGTTTATATGAAATGTCACGATTGGCGACCACTAAGCACCAGCATATTTGGTTCTATTTTTCCTTTGTTAGGTGCCTATATGGCTAGATTTCATGCTAGGATATTGATTTTATATCAGTTTAAAACTGTATTAGTTTTAAGTATTTCAATCTACTTCAAAAGGAAATACAAGAATAAAATAAAAAAAAGGACGAGTCAAAGTAAAAAAAAAAATTCTGTATTTGGCTGTAAAAGAAATATTTGCCCAAAATTTTTGTATTACATTGTAACATCAGTAAAACATTAGAAATTGCCTTAGAAGTGAAATACCTTTTAATTCTGCTTAAGTAAGCAATAATGAAGTAAAACATAATGAAGTAGATGAAATTTTTTATTTTCCGTTAAGAACTTGCTTAGTGATATTTTTATTTGAAATGTGTTTGTTGCAGTTTAATACCAGAATATCAATTTTAGTGCGATTTTAAAGCTGAATATTTTCATGCATATAAATATGCTCATAATAAATAGCAGCTATGCTAACAGCTGTGTTGGTTGGTCAGATATCTAGACCTTTTCTGTCTATATATTTTGTTAACACGGTTGCATAAAAATTAATAAACACATTTTTATATTTCCCTCAGCGACCCTTTCAAATCTTTAACACTCAGTGAATATTTTTAACAAATTTCATCGGAATCCATCCAACTTTTCTTAAGTTATTTTGTTAAAAAGTACCGGTGATGTCTTGTGGATTTGATATCATTATGAAATACTGGAAAATTCAAGAAGGAAATCCGTTTAGTCATCTTCTTAGTTTCTAATTTCATATAACACTTTCTTCGCTAATGATATAGTTTACTTTTTCATACATATTGAAATAATGTTGCATCCTCCTTACAACAGAAGGATCAGGTAGCGTTTCTGTAGACAACTGAAGTGTTCAAGTGCAACGTTTTAATCAAGATGACGACGAAGATGTCGTTCTTAATATTTACAAAAATAAGTGAAATTTCTGCCGTTGGCCAATTCCACAACATCATTCTGACTATACCTTCGTCATCTGATATTTTCAAAGATACCAAAATAGAGTAGAATTATTTGGCATCACACTGACACCAAAAGCAAACAATCATGAAAACAAATTTACAGCAAACAGTAAAAGAAAATTATCTTTAATTTCATATGCGATAACCTGGAAAAAGTGTTTACTATTTTACCAGACAAAGTTTCGACCCCAACCAAACCTCAAAGAGTTAAGTAAAATGTTATATATCTTAACAGAGGCCCATGCAAATATCTTTGCCAGTGACTACCGATTCACTTCTTTTAAGGAAATCTCTGGCATTACTTAGAATAGAGGAAATTATGAACAAAGAACGGCCATGTACCACAACTTAAACTCTAACTAGATCTATATACAAAACCTTGCTTGGCATTTATGAAAGTGCAAAATGATGCATCTAATGCAATAGTCAATTATGTCTATTAATGACAACTGCTTCAAGCTGTTTACGACTAGATATCGATATTTTTTTTAATAGCTGCCACAGCAAATGGAAAGTGTAGATACTTTTTATTGTTTTTCTTACTCATTTCCTGATATTTTGTTTAGTTTTTGTTCCAAACCGAATTGATAGATATACTTTCATATAATCCTCTTAATAAAAACAAATTTCTGACTCACACGAGAATCGGACCCAGGTCTTTCAATTGAAAGACGAGACCGCTGCCAACCAAGCCACACAAGTCATAAAAGTAGTTGGAACCTAAGTGCCACTGTACCTAAGGCTTTACCTGGGCAGGCTAACTGCTTGCATACCAGCATGTTTTCCCCAACTTCCCGACTCAGCAGTGACCCAATTGACATTATTTCATTCGAATTATCCTTTCTAAGCGAATATGATAGAAATAATCAACACACAATCACGTGTGGAACAGAAATAAATTTCGGACTCACGTCGGGATTGAACCCAGGTCTTTCAATTGAAAGACGAGACCGCTGCCAACCAAGCCACACAAGTCATAAAAGAATTTGGGACCTGAGTTGGGAAGTTGGGGAAAACACGCTGGTATGCAAGCAGTTAGCCTGCCCATTTAAAGCCTTAGGTACGGTGACACTCAGGTTCCAACTTCTTTTATGACTTGTGTGGCTTGGTCGGCAGCTGTCTCGCCTTTCAATTGAAAGAACCGAGTTCGATCCTGATGTGAGTCAGAAATTTACTTCTGCTCCACACGTGATTGTGTGTTGATTATTTCAGTCCTCTTGATGTTGCGTCACATGTGAACTCTATCAAGCAGCCCTGTTACGTGACTGAGGAAACCTGTTTGTTTTTATTGTTACTGTAAATGAATAGATTCATAACTCACAAATATAAGCTGTTATAAGTTTGTATCAGGAGTTAATAAATGAACTTTATCAGTTTACTTAGTAGAAATACCATATTGACATTTTTATTTCATATCATTTGAACATTGAAACATGCAGAATACAAAATTATTCAATTGATTTTTTTTTTACCGTGGAACGTACCAAAGATATTTCCTTTGTTAGCAAGCAAATCCTTTTACTGTTGCACTAATTGCGATAATTGTGGATTCAGCAATTTGACTTTTCAAAATAATCATAATTTGCTTCCTTTTGAGATATTTTTAATCGGTGTGTAACCGTATCATTTCGAAGGGATATATTAGAAACCTGAAAAACGTCACCTTTTCTACTTTATACTTGTATAACACTGAATGTTTTATTCATTACTGACCATAGAAAAGTTGTCTTCAAATAACACGTATCGGTTGAGAAATGGTGCCCGACGCCCACTTATCTTGCATACGTGTCGCGTCACTAGTGGCCGGGGCGCATGGAACGTTTTGGAGAACTCTGACGTCATTGTTGGTAAGCAACCCCCTGGTTTAATGGATTCTCTGGGCGTAGCCATAGCTGCTTGTGAAAATCACTGCGTCATCAGGTACATATGAAGAACGACTGTTCAGCATTGCAATGACAACAAAATAATATATGAAATTCAGTTCATTTGAGAATTACGGAAGGCATAGTGCCAGGGATCCTTGAATTTCTGTTTATTTGAGCTACTACTTGAAACCGTTTGGTAAAACAATGCCAAAATTTTGTTAAGAGTATTCCGTAGACTAAGATGAGTACCTGGCATGCCAACGCCGATGGTCATCAACTTCGAAATCAACTATAGTGCAAATGAGTTTCATGTTTTCTTTTGGAAAAACCTTCTTTTAGAGTACAAACAAATACTCTTTCATTTTGCAAGTAGCAACAATGAAAACAGAAACTTCGGATAAATCTATCATATTTGATAAAGATCCCAACTTCATCGACAAATATCAAAATTAGTTAACTTAGTAAATTTCCTGACTTCCTGTATCTCTGGAAGGTTCTAGTAAACGAGACCTTGAGCTCGATCCCTGATGTGGAGGATTTAAAGGAGCTTGTAAAGAACTTCAGTTGACTAATCAATGCGGCCTCTACCGACCTTAGTATTAAAGAGACACCTGATAACCAGGCGATTGAAATAATCCCCTCCGAGGAGGAACGTGTGTAAGAGGGAGTGTATATCTTTAAATATATATTTGTGCCCTGCCAACCACGGGACACTGTATGTGCAGTGCATGACAGGTTACTACTGCAAACAAAGAGAGAAGTGTTCAGGCTTTTCTAAAAAGATCATTCACATAGTACTAGTTTATCAATTTCTTTCTCCTTTCCTATTTCATCACAATCGATAAAAGGGAAATGTCTCTTGTTAAACTTAGTCAGGTCTCCTTTCATTGCTATCTTGGCTATGACTTCCAGTCTTAATTATCAGGCTTTATTTCCACATTCGATATTTTGCATAAATATAAGTTCATTTTTTATCTATTCCACCGTATCATGAAAATTATTCGAAAACAATTAATCGAAAACAATTATTCGAAAACATTTATTCGAAAAACAGCTATTCGAATGGAAAGTTGTTCGGAAGAAAGTTATTCGAAAGGACAATTATACGAAATGATAAGTATTCGAAATGTTGTTTGAACCTTACTCTAATAAGCAATTGTTCAAATAGGCAAATAACTGTTTGAATGTTTGTTTGAACGTTATCCGATTTTCTTAGTTCAAATGTTTGTTTGAACGTTATCCGATTTTCTTAGTGGTAATAAACGTCGTGAAGGACATCAAGCACCAAGGACTTCATTTCTTCGGAATACTGCAGCCCTTCAGTGATGGCCGAATACATTTCAAGTGAAAAAGGCAAGCCTATGCTTAAAATCGATGGTTTCCTATTCGTGAAAGACAAGCAAGTTGGTAACAAGATATATTGGAAGTGCAATAAGTTCCGGCCATTACGATGATAGAATGCTTATATTTGCAACTCAGAATAATTTGAGTCTACTTGAGAAGAGTGCAAATTTACAAGTGGACGGAACATTTAAAACTGTACCTCAGTTATTTGAACAATTATATACTGTACATGCTGTGAAGAATAATTACACCATTCCTGTGGTCTACGCCTTACTTCCAGATAAAAGGGCTGAAACTTATAGAAGATTATTTGCTCAAATTAAGTCTATGGTTCCAAATTTACAAGTTTCAACCATAACTTCAGACTTTGAACTTGCAGCTATAACTGCCGTTAAAGAAGGATTCAGCACAGCTTCTCATTATGGATGCCTTTTCCACTTAGGCCAGTGCTTGTATCGAAAGATATGTGATTGTGGTCTGAAAGTGAGATACGATACAGATTCCGAATTTGCTTTAAAAATTCGAATGCTGTTAGCCCTAGCCTTTGTCCCCGTTGACAAAGTTACTGAATCATTTGAAGCTTTACTAGATTCAGATATATATCCTCAAGATGTAAATCCTATTTTAGATTATTTTGAAGATTCATGGATTGGTCGTCCTTCAAGACGTCATCGACGTAGTCCTATGTTTGAAATAAGTATGTGGTCTTGTTTTGAGAGAGTCAATACTGATTTGCCTAGGACTAACAACGCACTTGAAGGATGGCACAGAGCTTTTTTACAGCAAATGTCATCTCATCATCCAACAATATGGAAGTTCCTAGATGCTTTAAAAAGAGAGCAGGGTTTACAAGAAATTCACATTGCAAAAGTAAGAGCAGGAAGCACAAATATGAAGAGTTCCAAGAAATATCGTGACTTGAATGAAAGGATAAAAATGTTAGTGGCAACCTTTGAAGAGTACTCAGTATTAGAGTATTTGCGCGCTGTAGCGCATAACTTGCATTTATAAGTAAATCTGTTTTATCATGAATCTATTTTAATAGTTTTAGTAATAACATTCATACTTAAAAGATTTCATCCTTTTTGGTATTTTTACACATTTGTTTAAATAAAGAATTTTACATTTCGAATAATTACCATTTCGTATAATTGTCCTTTCGAATAACTTTCTTTCGAACAATTTTCCATTCGAATAATTGTTTTTCGAATAACTGTTTTCTAATAATTGTTTTCGATTAATTGTTTTCGAACAATGTTCACATAATCTATTCCACTTTCAAAAGGGTAAATTAAATCATTAGTTCAACCAAGTCTTCATTAACTTCCGGTACATCTGTTCAGTTATCTCTTCACACCTATTATAACATCACAAAAGTGTTTGCTCATCATTTTTTTTTCTCCTTCTGTTTATTACAGACCCATTCCTCATTTGCGCAGCCCAGTTATTTTCATTTCTTCATTTTCACTCATCGATATTTTCCCAATAATGCTATGGGGGTACTCAAAACCAACTGCTGATCCCTGAATACATGACTGGGCCCGCATAATCCGCATAATCCGCCTGTCTTCTTCTTGTGTTTCACACTAAGAATACTTGATATATTTACTCAACATTCTTTGTCTCCTCCTTGGAATTTCTCAACAATTACCTTTTGCTTTTTGTAATCTTTCTTATACCCCAGGTCTCAACTAATGTCCAGGGGTTTCATTTTGTTATTCCATACCCGGGTACTTCTTGTCTAACAGATTGACTTAAGTCCTGATGTTAATCCAAGACAAGGAGACAAAGCACCTGGGCAGTACCCGTCATCCACCGCCAGTGAGTGTGAATTTGGTCTTAGCCTCAAGAGATGTGAGCTTAGAAACCAAATCCAGTTACTGCCTGCTGGATAATCTGTATGTGTTACTCACCTAAGGTCAGGGATGCAAGTTCCTGAATGTCTTTACATAACATACCCTATATATATATATATATATATATATATATATATATATATATATATATATATATATATATATATATATATATATATATATATATATATATATATATATATATATATTATCACGTTGCATACCAAGTACCTGGTTATTACACAACTAATCACAGATTTAAAAAATATACCTCACTTCAGCCAGATACCTGAACTCTCATAACAAAAGAATTGCGACTGAGTACTCTAAAGGTAACAGTGATCCCTTAAAAAGCTTGTTAATCATGTGAAAAATCAAACTAAGTTTATCAAGATTAGTGTGAGGTATCCACTGTTAAACAAGAGATATACTAGAGTAAAAGGGCATCACTCCATCAAACAACTTGAAACTGTTTCCCTGGTCCTAATTCACTTCAGCAAAACTAAAGGAACAAAACATATTTATCACTTTGCCTTATGGACACAATTAATCCTATTCACTGGCGGTCAATAAATGAAACACTGTTTTTAAACATTTTAGATATAAAAATTTGTTGTTGAATTCAAAATTTATAATCAGAAATCACAATCTGAAAAAATTTCTATTACTTGAAAACAACACAAGATTAAATTAATTCTTGAATTAAATTATTAAACAAAATTAAATCACAAAAACTTTAGTTTATCAAGAAATTGAATCAATCGAGCAAAATTTAAACTATCAAGAATTATTCAAGATTTAAAAAGAAAATCTTAATAAATGAAAATTAAATGAAGTATGCAATTTATAATATCAAGAAATATTTAAACTGCTAAGTAAATAAATGTTAAATCACCAAAACAAAAACAAAAAAGTGAAAAACTAAAAGATTGCAAACACAAGAACACACAAAAATTCACAAAAGATTTATCAATAATAATTTCACAAAGGCAAAATTCTTTTAACACACCTTATTATACCATGGTAATAATAAGTAAAATTCACTTTACCTTACAGAAGCTTGTGAAAACCTTTGTAAAATCCTTTGCAGCTGCGCTAAATTCACAAAACACACTTTTTATCAGGCTCTGTTACAACCAAATTTTTACACTTTCCCTATAATGAGATCTTAAAAGCTATATTTTATATCAGTGACCACAAATATTCTTCATTAATATTTCTTTCTTTTTAAGAATGAGAGAGAGACAGAGAAGGAACCAAACTGATTGGTCTCAAAAATAAGAATGAATACAAATTAATCTGAGGATTCCAGTATTAAATTCAACAGTCATATGAAGTCATGAAGGCATTTTGGGGATGAGATACGAAAGCAACACGTTTTGAATGCAATCGGGACAATACACAATGCAATCAATCGAGAAGTCTTACTCTCAAAATTGCATACGTGACCAGAGTCATGTACGTAACATTACAAAACCTTTGTCTTTTTCTTGTATGAGACAAAACTTGTACAGAAATCTCAACATGATCAAACAGATGGCAATTGTTATTCCCGACCTGTCATCGCTTGAATTAAAACAGAGTGGAAAACCCAACACAACGCGCTCCTCTTATCTGAACTGTTGACAGATGAAGTGAAACAAACCACTCACTAGGACACACGTGTTCTTCATATGCTACATTATTAAAATTGTATTATTAATTCTAAATTATGCTGTTAAGTTAACTAAAGCATTAACACTTTTGAGATCTGACATTACACACATACGATATTTCAACAATCATCATCATTATACATAACACATGATAAATAGAAGAGCAAATATATCAAAATCATAGGAGGATATACATATTACAAGAGAGCATCATAAAAAAAATTATATATATATATATATATATAATATATATATATATATATATATATATATATATATATATATATATATATATATATATATGTGTGTGTGTGTGTGTGTGTGTGTGTGCGTATGAATTTCTCTTTTACTGTAATCTAACAGTGTTCAATGAAGTTTAAAAGGTGTATGTAAGCACTCTTTACATGGCACGGCAATTTTTTTTAATTAGTAGTCTTTAATCCTGATTACAGGCGAGAGTCTCAATGGCTCGGTCGGTAGAGCAGCAGACTCGGACTTCATAAGAAGTCTGTGTTGCGGGTTCAAATCCGCAGCCGGCCGGTCAGAGGGGTGGACACTTTGCTATCCGTGTAGACACCCCGGGCTTATGTACGTAATCAACGGATAGGTTTGCTGAAAGCAAATGGGTGTTACAGACTAATACACACACAAACAAAGCCACTCCAACATCTTCTAAAAGAAACATAACAGACCCCTCACACATCTCGAACTGTCGGCCTTCACGCTCACGGCTCCTCACTGTGTGGAACATTTGCCTGAGAATTGGTTTAATTATTAAACTCATCAACCGTCTATACTTATGAGTGATCAGGGTTAAAGATATTTAATCGATATATATGGTTTTTCAGGTAAAAAGTGTTTTTATGGGTGCTTTAATATTGATATATATATATATATATATATATATATATATATATATATATATGTATGTATGTATATAACTGTATATAAGCATTAAGCTACAAATGTCCTTTAATATCCAATTCACTCTACCTCGGGAATAGTATATATTTTCATATATGTTACCCAAAGGGGAATTTTTTAGTTGATAATAAGTTCGTCGTCTCGAGGGCTCGAACCACGGAAGACAGGAACTCAGGACTACAGTGACGCGAATTTTAACCACACGGCCAACAAGTGAGGTATAAATTGATACCGACTCTCACCTACAAATCCCCGTCAAACTCAGGTATTTGTACTTAGAATCGATATCAACCCACCTCTGCCATGCTAACCATGTAGTGCGCTTGTCACACGCAGCCATATTATGAGTGAATTTTTATCACATCACCGTGATTCATATACAAGCATTAAGCTACAAACGTCCCTTAATATCCAATTCAATTGGATATTAAAGGACGTTTGTAGCTTAATGCTTGTATATGAATCACGGTGATGTGATAATCGTATACAAGCATTAAGCTACAAACGTCCTTTAATATCCAATTCAATTGGATATTAAAGGACGTTTGTAGCTTAATGCTTGTATATGAATCACGGTGATGTGATAAAAATTCATTCATATATGTGTATATATATATATATATATATATATATATATATATATATATATATATATATATATATATATACTGTATATATATATATATATATATATATATATATATATATATATATATATATATATATATATATATATATATATATATATATATATATATATATATATATATATATATATATATATATATAATATATACATACCTACATATATGTATATATTATATATCTATCTATCTATCTATCTATCTATCTATCTATCTATCTATCTATCTATCTATATATATATATATATATATATATATATATATATATATATATATATATATAGTCACTGCAAGCCTGATAGGTAACAGAGAATTCCTACAATGAAAAATTTAAGTTCATCAGCCTAGTACGAGGTGACACCCACATCTCGAAGATGAATGATCATTGGATTAAGGGAGAACCAAAACTTGGGTGAAATTCCCAAGTTTCCCGGTAATGGGAAAGGGACAAACATTTAACTTAACAATCAAAAGAACCTGGAATTCCGCAATGCAAATGGGTGAAGAGATAACCTGATAGGTATTATGAGGCTGCCTGAAAAAAAAAGGAAATTTATCTTTAAATCACTTACATAATAAAAAGATAGAAGGAAATAAACGTTTCTTGGGAAAGGGAAAAGGAACTTTTAATTAACGAAAAGCATTGACTTTAATTTTATTAAGATGGAGAAAAGAATGGTTTTTATGCATAGTAACAACATTCTAACATGGATATATAAGGATAAAAGTGGGTTTAGTAACTTAAATCCTGAGGAATACTTGTAAATCAATTAAACGCCTAAATTCTGGGATGGATATTGAGTCTGACATAACCTAGATGTAACTTAAAATTGAGAATGCAAATGAAAGTGATACGTCATGCAAATGAGCAGAGAAATCAACAAAAACTATTAAAAGCGGCGAACATGACTATATTATATGATCACAAAGTTGATAGAGGAAATAAGAGTACCTTAAGATGATATGCCAATGAAAGAGGACGACTTGGAGGTGACACAAGAAATATATCCGGTTGGAATCTGAAGACAAAAGTTGTTGGAGGGAGATGCACTGAAGGAAGCAATTGGTAAAGAGAAGAATATAGGCAAGAGGAATGATTTCAGATATAAAAAGCAATTAGATGAAAAGCTATCGAAGATTTTACAGATAAGAACAGTCATGTCTTAAGCAGGGAATACGACTTAAATTGCTGAATTATTGAGTTATCAATAGTAACAACAAAATAATACCTGATATCTCATAAACATGCTGAACAAACATCAGTATGATAGACGAAAATTTCCCTACGATTCCTTTCAAATGTTAGATTAAAAATTAAAGAAACATGTTGTACTGTATATATGAATAATCGCTGCAGTGTCATAAATTTGTGGCAGGTTGAACTTGAGCCTGTTTCCCAGACAACAGGTAAGCACAGAAATTACCAAGTAGTCAATAACAGAGAGCAAAGCACAGAAGCTGATCCATTCCATTTGATTTTATAAATAAGCTACTTTTGCGTTAATGCTTAATACTAAAAGAGAGGACATACATACGTAAATACATATATAAATATATAATTTTTGTATAATATATGCATATATGTCTATATATATACAATGAAAAGGTGGCTCTAATTAAGGGTTACTGATAACTACACCAGACTGAGGGTGGCGGTGCTCCCGTGAACAGAAAAGTGAAAAGTGAATGATACTCAATATTTACCAAAAATGTAAAGGGAAGGAGGTAAACTTAGGATGTCCACTAAATAGTATAATTCACTAAAATCAGATGTACAGGAACTATCAGTAGAGCTCCGTGGCACTATCAAGAACTATGTTGCACAAAGTAATCACAAGGTAATCAGGAAAAGTGCCACAACTGCAAATCCAAACACACCAGGCCTTTTGTAGGCTAAAAGTTTTTAGGGGAAGGATCCAAAGAATGCACAGTAGGGGGTACAATTAGCAAGAACGTTGCACTGTTGATAAACCCTTATGTAGGGTCACGGGCCAGTCGAGAGGAATTAGCTAAGACCCTCACACCCGAAAGGGTGTGAAGGGCCTTTTTTAAGGGGGGACCTGTCAAGAATAAACATCCCTCCCTCCTGTATATTTGATTTCGTCATTTAATTCTGAATTAATCTGTTATTCCTCTGCCTCTCGAGTCGGGCATCGCAAAAAACCCGCGCTTATTTGAACCAGTCAACAGCCGTTAGTTAGGCCTCTGTACCTCCTTACACGCCCCCAACATCGTGCGACCCAGAAAACAATACCAAAACCCCTTTCCCCCCCCCTCACGCGATGGGGAGACATGTAGGGATTGGGAAGGGCAAAAAGGGCATTTAGAGCTAGGGAATAGGTATATTTTAATCTGTAGACATATAATGATAAGTGTGCTTTTCCCATGCCCTCCTTGCTGGCCTTTTGACATGCTTGCAGGTACGGTTGGCCCCGCCAGACGCCCGAATACGCCCTGCTTTTGAAAAGCAGGACAGAAACGTGCTTCCGACTTCATCTGCGGCGGATGCGCTGCGTTTTTCTCCAGCTCTGCTGGTTGGACTGACTTCAAAAGCACCTGGAATGGGTATAGGCGCCAATAACAGTCATAAAAGGTTCATACATTTGCAAGTAGTCAAGACCAGCCCTCTCCCCTTTTACTCAAACTTCTTAAAATTCCATTTCTTTAAACTTTTAACCTCTTCCTCCACGAAACAATCCTCCCTTTGTTAGAATCCTGCCTGTATCCCCTGCCTTGCCATTTACGTACTTTGAATTCAAGTAAAGACCCCGTGATAACAATCAATTATCCCTTCACCAGTGCAATTTAAGGGCTATTTAAGTTAAGCTGTAACAGTGTAATTTTATCTTTGTGTGAGTGCAATCATGTGTTCATTGTTAAAGCCTACGCTGCTCCGATTCTCAGATCATATTTACGTGCTTTCATTAAAAGCACCTTCTAGGCTACATTATGTTTTGTATTTAAGAACGTGTATTGTGTGATATTTCATAGGGGAATTCCATCTCCTTCAGTGTACACCATCATTCCTAACTGAGACGTCTCTTTCAGGGATGCACACGCGGAACGATTGCTATCCATGCTTCAGTATCTCGTCTGCCACCCAAAATCCTGATAATTCCTGGTCGCATTCAGTAACGATTTCTGTTGTGGCCCAAATGTTCATGTGAATTATTCTCCCATCCTGGAGTTCCATCATTTGCATTACCTGAGACTGTTTCAAGTAATCAGGGCAAGACTGAATGTTATTCTTATCATTGAACTGATTGTATTGCAGATTGGCCCCATTTTAATCCATTTGCTTGTTGCCAACTCATTGCATTATTGTTCCCTGTGTCCTATTCTGAATCTGCCCCTTAGTGATTATGTTGTGTCGTGTCTCATTGTTGATTTGCGAAGTTTCTGTAAATAAATCCCTGTAAATTTGTAAAAGAATTCTAATTCCAATATGGCGACCTTCCACATTCAATTGTAAATCCAGGAAAATTCTAAGGTAAGTTTTCAAATAACTTATTCCTTTGCTCATAAACTGGACTTTTTTGGTTTTGTGGCAGCATCAATTATAGTTTTGATTAAATTTCTCATCAAGCCGAGGTCCAGTTTATGACAATACATATATATATATATATATATATATATATATATATATATATATATATATATATATATATATATATATATATTATTATGATTAGCAAGAATTCGCTAGCAAATTGCCTCCCCCCCCCTCCTTTGTTGTTGTTGGTTGTTCATTTACTGCCAGCCGGCCGATCGATAGACCATCTGTCTATCGACTTAAAAACAAGGGTTAAAAGATTAAAGGCGCTCCCATTTTTGATAAAGATCTTTCCTTCGAGGCAAAAGTAATCTGGCTTGGGTGTTTCTCCTACAGGCCAAAACCTCCCCTGCGGGCAGCAGGTGCAATGAGTCAAAGCATCTGTGTTGGACGCACCCCCTGCCCCATAGGAGGGGATAAAAAGCAGAAACCCACGAGGTCGACACACACACGCGGGCTGGAAGATATGGAGTGAACTTGTGAAGACGTCCTCAACACCTGGCCCCACCGATGCCCTTGCATCCTAACCACGTGGCCCTTTCCAAGGTATACTTTTCCTCGCGCCCTTCGACCGTATTCCTCGAGCCCACACGCTATTGCTTGGAGTTTCGAGGAGTCCCCATCGCCTTGCCCCTTTACGGAAGCCCTTGCATCTCACCACGTGGAAGAAACTCGTCCTCGGAAATCGCAAGTCATCCACGGACCGCCTTCTACGCGCCCTCGGAAAATCTGCTAAGGTAAAGTGCCCTGGAAGAGCCCCATTTCAGTCACGCTTTTGTCTCGTAAAATATTTTCTTAAAGAGAAAGCCAGAAATCTCCCTTGTCTAATGTCCGTGCGCCTCTTGCATCGGCAGTATTAATTCTTTATTACTCCTTTGGCACCTTCAGTGCAGCTTCGAATTCATTATTCTTTTGTCTATTTTCATTACTGGCGTATAATGTGCATATCTCTCATTTCAGAGGGATCCTATTTCGTGGAAGCTTCTCGGACTGTGGCTGGAATCCCCCAGTTTCATTCAATCTACTTGAGTTCCTCTTTCCTGTACTAATGTCATTTATGTAAATACACTACTTTAAATGTGCCCACGTGTTTTACGTAATATTTCCCTCAGTAACCAGAGCCCTATGCTCATATGAAATTCTCCTTTGTTTTCCTTTTTTTACGTTTTCCCGTACCCACGAAGTCAGAATCACAAGGCTAAATTACCTTAAATTGTTGCTACCTGTCTCACAGAGCATATTTCAAACTAAAACCATGGAAAAACGTAAAAATGGCGACCTGGCCATAGATCTCGTTTTGCAGTTGCAGTTCCCCTAGCGTTGCTTTATTGCATTTGCAACTTGCCAGATCAGCTATTAGCAAAGCTAAGCTGGGTACGAGACAATTACGAACCTTATGTGTAAAACCAGCACACAGATCCAGAAAATTCCACGTAAGTAATGTGTTAATCTTAGCAAAACCTTTTTACAATCGTGACTGTTCCTAGGAATTAGAAATAGGGACGCATGTATTCACTGAGAGAAAGAACCGCCGTATTAGATTCGTTAATGCATGCCTTTCAGGATAGGTAGTTAGGAAATAACCAGTGCTAACCATCCTTTGCTTCGAGGAATAGTGCGAAATTCCTCTGTGTTAAAATCTTTGCCATATTCTTGCTTCGAGGAATAGTGCGAAAGAAATTCCTCTGTGATAAATTTTACTTCGCATTTCGAATGAGCGAACTGTTATTTAGGCGCGAATAAATTCCCACGTGGGACACGACGAAGTCAGCTTGCATTGCTGAAAATTCTCTCAGTGTAGTTAGAATTCGAGTTAGGTGTTAGGAAAGCGAAATTTAAACTCCGCTTATAGGGAAATTACTAGGCCGTTGTACTGTTATCCTCTCATATACGGGTTCATTCACCCAGAATCTAAAAATACCTCCGGTGTTGGCCAAACGACCTGCAACCCCAACCCCCGCCCATGCCCGCGTGTGTAGCATTTTTTTTTTCCCCCATTCATTTCTCTTTGGGTTTCCCGTTAGTAATTTCTAAGTCCTAAGGGACGAATCGTAATTCCAAGTCCTAAGTGACTCCTAAAATTCTACGTCGTACGTGGCGAGAGTTCCTCCAAATTCCACAAATTCCAAGTCCTAAGTGACTCCTAAAATTCTACGTCGCACGTGGTGAGAATTTCTCCAAATTCCAGTCCTCAGAGACTCCTAAAATTCTACGTCGCACGTGGCGAGAATTTCTCCAAATTCCAGTCCTTAGAGACTCCTAAAATTCTACGTTGCACGTGGCGAGAATTTCTCCAAATTCCAGTCCTCAGAGACTCCTAAAATTCTACGTCGCACGTGGCGAGAATTCCTCCAAACTCCAGTCCTCAGAGACTCCTAAAATTCTGCGTCGCACGTGGCGAGAATTTCTCCAAATTCCAGTCCTCAGAGACTCATACAAAAATTCTACGTCGCACGTGGCGAGAATTTCTCATTCTTGCGGGAACCCAAAATCAAGTCCTTTTGAGACATTATATAGTGTAGTTCACACACATCTAAGCCCTTACGGGACTGATCATTCTAGTTCGTTAGAACAACTCCTTAACTTCACGCTACAGCCGGCCAAGTCCGAGCGTGACAAAATCCAACTACGTCTTCCGAGACACATCCAATTTTAACAAAAAGTCTCCCCAGACTTACTAATCAACTGTCTTATTCGGACAGATCCATTCTCCTGCAGTCTGAACAATTGAGTGTTTCAGATTCCTGCAATTGAGTCTTTTCAGACAACCTGAGTCTTCTCAGACATATCATATACCCATTATTTCAAGATGGCTAATACCAGAGCCCAACAAAACGAGGATTTCAAATTCTACATGTCCGCTGGGAAGGACATGGGACTATCGGGGCAAGATCTGAGAGCATGGGTTCAAGAACGAGTGGACGATGCCAAGGCTGAGAGAGCAAGAGAACGTGAAGAGAGGGAGAGAGAACGTGAGGAGAGAGAGAGGGCAAGAATTGCCCAAGAGCAGGAGAAGGATAAAGAACGTGAGGAGAGAGAGGGGGCAAGAATTGCCCAAGAGCAGGAGAAGGATAAAGAACGTGAGGAGAGAGAGAGGGCAAGAATTGCCCAAGAGCAGGAGAAGGATAAAGAACGTGCAGAGAGAGAGAGGGAACGAATTGCCCAAGAACAACGAGAGGAGAGAGACAGAATCGCCCAAGAGAAAAGGGAGGAACGAGAATGGGAAGATCGAGAGCGACAGCGCGCCCACGAGCTCCAGATGCTAGAACGACAGCCCGCCACCCCCCCGCCCCCTGCCGCGGGGATGAGTGCCCTCAGCCAAGCTCACTCGTTCATGCCAAAATGGACCGAGTCCGAACCCGAAGTATGGCTTGAAAGGGCCGAACGAGTCCTGGAGTGCTGCGATCTCTCCCCGCGGAACTCTCCCTTGTTCTCACTAAATTCCTGGGCGGAAAGGCCCTCGTTGCTTACCACGCCCTTCCCGCAGACGATCGGGGAAACTGGGAAGCCGTACGCCAAGCAGTTACGAAGGCGTACGATATTACCCCCGAGTGGTGGAGGAGACGTTGGAGAGAGCAGCCCAGAGAAGCAGGCCAGACTTGGTCTGATTGGGCGTACCATTCGGAGCGGGTGTTGACAAAATGGCTCGATTCCGAAGGAGCCACTAACACCGCCGAGGTACTCGAGCGGTTTAAATTCGAGCATTTCCTGCGCTACGCCCCTCCTGCCCTCGCCACCCATATAGTGGAAAAAGCCCCAGCAACACTCACCGAGTGTTGCCGAATAGCAGATATGTGGGAAACCCACCACCCTCAAGAAGGATCCATGGGGCGGAAGATAAATCCCCCGTCCCTCCTCGGAGGTTCAAATTCCCACAAAAATGGGAACTCGGGCAAGCCCCTAACTTGCCATTATTGCAAGAAAACGGGGCATTCCTCTGAACAGTGCCGGAACAAGAAACCGGCTCCTCTCTCTCCCGGAAAACCGACAAATAACTCGCCTGCGCCCTCCACAGGGGCAGCGCGGAAAGACTTTAGCCAGACCTTTTGCACGGCGTGCAAGGTTTATGGCCATTCTCCCGCATGGGCAAAATGCCCATGCAATACTAAAGTAAATACTCCCACCGTCGCCTTGGCCGTCACAGATCCCCAGTCATTAGGCCCTCCTGCCGAAGGGCCTGTATACGTGGCCCCTCCACGAGGTAGCGAGCCCGCGCGCCGAGTCACTGCTTTCGAGGACTCGGGCGCACAAATCTCCCTCATCCGAAGGGACAGAGTTCCCTACGGAGCTATCGTCAATAGACGAAAACTCGTCACGATCGAGGGAATAAATAAATTTAAAATGATACTCCCTACGGTCCAGTTGAGAGTCACAAGACCTCACCAATCCAAAATTTGCAATCTTGCAGTAGCAAGCCATCTCCCCGGAGGCTATGACGTCATCCTGGGACAGGACTTTCAGTCCCCACCGAAATCACGACAATCTAGGGGTCCCCATTCCCCGAATCATTCCGCGGGCGCGAGTAATCCTCCCCCGCTTCTCCCTCAGTCAAGACTGGCGCCCCCTGGGTACCAGGAGGACGTGCAGTCCCCACCAGTGCCCCCTGAGTACAATGTACAGTGGCCCCATCGATCGGTTCCCGATCCAATTCCAGTGCCCGGCCCTGCCTCAGTGCCAGTGCCAGGGCCCCAATCAGATCTCCCTTCAGGAGATGCCAAATTCCTGCTGGTGCCACTTGCATGCCCCGAGCAGGGCCAAGCTTCGTCCGTCCTGACCGACGAGCCCAAGAAACCTCTGATAGCGCCTGACTCTGCCCTAGTGCCAGCGCCAGAGCGCTACGCCGATCTCCATTCACGGGATCCAACTCAGGACCCCCTCTCTTCCCCCGGCCTGGCACCGCTACCAGCGTCGGTCAGAGAGACGGTTCCTCCCGACCACCGCGGAAGCTCACCTGCAGGTGCGGCCTCGCAACCCGTGCCTGAGCTGGTCATCGATACCTGCGAGCCGCTCACGCCACCCCCGACCGCCTCCTCTCTGCCTCAGTCCGTCACCGACGCAATTGCAAGTCAGGATTCTGCCATATCTCACTTGGCCGATGAACTACACGAGCCGCGACGGATCATGGTAGAACCCGCATGGAACCCTCCTGCGTCAGCTGTCGCATCAGCAGGCCCAGGTGGTACTCCGTGCCGCCCTCCGGTCGCGGGCCCTCCGCTTCCTCGGCCGAGGACGACTGTCCCATTGAGAAAGGCTCGAGGCGAAATTACCACGGGCGTGGGACATTCCAGGTAATTTACAAAGAGCTCTAGAGCTCCCATGGCACCTGTGCCGCCATTTCATCTTTCGAAGGTCTTGGCACCCCTAATCCAGAAGGGGATGTCAGGCCCTCCTCTATCTTCCTCCGTTCCTCAGGAACTTCTATCTCTTATCACCTTCTATTTAATCTTCCCTTAAATTATCCCCACAAGAGGCAATTAAATACGGGATACCATTCCCCACACAATGTATAAATCATTAAGAATAACAGAGTGAGAAGTGGCACGCCCTTGCGCCCATACCCTGGCACCGGGAGTGCGTGTCAGCCCCTCCTGAAGGAGTCGCGCCCTTCGGGTGCACTTTCCTCGCCCTGGGACTGAAGTGATAGTCCGGGCCGTAATTTATAGGCAAAGGACGATAAATTCCCGCCTAACACAATAAAACCCTCACTCTTTTTTCCCTTAGCTCTTCTGCCAATATCATTTACTTTCTTTTAGTCATTTAGTTATCTTTATTTTAATGAATCGCGAGTCATAAACTCTTGCCCTTGTGATTTAAATGCCCCTTTCGTAAGCTCTGAGGAACGTGTCCCGCCTTTCATATGCGGTCAAGTTTCCTTCGTAACGTCTTGGTAATTTTCCTTTTGTTATTATTATCCCTTTTCCCCCTTCCATTCCTTCCAAGATCGCTGTTTGACCTACTCCACATCTTTTGTCTGCTCGCCCCGTCATAACATTGAGTAGGCAGTAGACGCATAAAATTAGCGTAGTTTAAGGTTAGCGAATTAAAACCTCGCGAATACTCTCGCCCGCACACGACTGTCAAATTCCCGGTGTGTGAGTCGTCCCTCACCTCGCGTTGAACGATAGCTGAGCCAAGCACGTTAAAACGAAGATAAGTTATCAATGCGAATATGTATAGTCATTACAGTATCGCGTAAAAGGGGATGTCATTTACAAAAATAAACGCTGTTTTTCATTTACACAGCCTCTTCAAGGCAGATTGTACTAACCGCATGCATTTTATCTAAAATTAAGTAACCGTGTATTTTAATTCTTGAACAATAACCATTTCTTTTCATTTGTTGGCCATAGCCTCATATGCGTGGTCCTATAATCTTAATTAATTCACAATTGTTCGAGTCACTTTATAAAGTTACAGTGGGTAACCAAATATAAAGTAATTATTCTTTTGCAAGTGTTTAAATCACTTTGCGTTCTGTTAACGAAAATTGTCCCAATGTGTTATTAAAAGTAATGTCACAGCTTCATAAAACCCTTAGGAGTAAAGTTCATTGCAAGGCAGAATGTAGAATAACGTAAAGCATTTGCCACTCATTCTTGAATATCGATGTACACACCCGAAGGAGGTATGTACATCATCTTGTATGGGGAGGTATTATGATTAGCAAGAATTCGCTAGCAAATTGCCCCCCCCCCCTTTGTTGTTGTTGGTTGTTTATTTACTGCCAGCCGGCCGATCGATAGACCATCTGTCTATCGACTTAAAAACAAGGGTTAAAAGATTAAAGGCGCTCCCATTTTTGATAAAGATCTTTCCTTCGAGGCAAAAGTAATCTGGCTTGGGTGTTTCTCCTACAGGCCAAAACCTCCCCTGCGGGCAGCAGGTGCAATGAGTCAAAGCATCTGTGTTGGACGCACCCCCTGCCCCATAGGAGGGGATAAAAAGCAGAAACCCACGAGGTCGACACACACACGCGGGCTGGAAGATATGGAGTGAACTTGTGAAGACGTCCTCAACACCTGGCCCCACCGATGCCCTTGCATCCTAACCACGTGGCCCTTTCCAAGGTATACTTTTCCTCGCGCCCTTCGACCGTATTCCTCGAGCCCACACGCCATTGCTTGGAGTTTCGAGGAGTCCCCATCGCCTTGCCCCTTTACGGAAGCCCTTGCATCTCACCACGTGGAAGAAACTCGTCCTCGGAAATCGCAAGTCATCCACGGACCGCCTTCTACGCGCCCTCGGAAAATCTGCTAAGGTAAAGTGCCCTGGAAGAGCCCCATTTCAGTCACGCTTTTGTCTCGTAAAATATTTTCTTAAAGAGAAAGCCAGAAATCTCCCTTGTCTAATGTCCGTGCGCCTCTTGCATCGGCAGTATTAATTCTTTATTACTCCTTTGGCACCTTCAGTGCAGCTTCGAATTCATTATTCTTTTGTCTATTTTCATTACTGGCGTATAATGTGCATATCTCTCATTTCAGAGGGATCCTATTTCGTGGAAGCTTCTCGGACTGTGGCTGGAATCCCCCAGTTTCATTCAATCTACTTGAGTTCCTCTTTCCCGTACTAATGTCATTTATGTAAATACACTACTTTAAATGTGCCCACGTGTTTTACGTAATATTTCCCTCAGTAACCAGAGCCCTATGCTCATATGAAATTCTCCTTTGTTTTCCTTTTTTTTACGTTTTCCCGTACCCACGAAGTCAGAATCACAAGGCTAAATTACCTTAAATTGTTGCTACCTGTCTCACAGAGCATATTTCAAACTAAAACCACGGAAAAACGTAAAAATATATATATGGGTATTTTTTGGTAAGCAAAAAAATCTAATATTCTAGTAATATTCAATCATTTACCTTCATTTTGCAACAAACGGAAAGTCTCTAGCACAATATTTCGATTTATGGTGAATTTTTGAAAAAAAAATTTTCCTTCCCTCAGTGCGCGGTAACTCTGCTGAAAATCTCAGAATTTCTTTAGTCCCCTTGTCGTAATTTTGGCGCCGTTTTATATCAGGCGTTACATAAAGTGTTATACATGAAAATATGCGCAATTTCATGTAAAATACAACACAAAATAACTCTTGGTTGTAGCTTTTATCATTTCTGAAATGTTTCCATATAAATCACGATAAGTGACAAAATTTAAACCTACAGTCAACTTTGACTCGACAGAAATGGTAAAAAAATGCAATTGTAAGCTGAAATACTTACATTGTAGTAACATTCAACCATTTACCTTTATTTTGCAACAAACGGAAAGTCTCTAGCACAATATTTCGATTTATGGTGAATTTTTGAAAAAAAACTTTCCTTCCCTCCGCGCGCGATAACTCTGCTGAAAATCTCAGAATTTCTTTAGTCACCTTGTCGTAATTTTCGCACCGTTTTATATCAGGCGTTACATAAAGTGTTATACATGAAAATGTGGGCATTTCGTGTAGAATACAACAAAAAATAACTCGTGGTTTTAGCTTTTATCAGTTTTGAAATATTTTCATATAAATCACGATAAGTGACAAAATTTAAACCTATGGTCAACTTTGACTCGACCGAAATGGTAAAAAAATGCAATTGTAAGCTAAAACGCTTACATTCTAGTAGCATTCCATCATTTACCTTCATTTTGCAACAAACGGAAAGTCTCTAGCACAATATTTCGATTTATGATGAATTTTTGAAAAAACTTTTTCCTTCCCCCCGCGCGCGCTAACTCTGCTGAAAATCTCAGAATTTCTTTAGTCACCTTGTCGTAATTTTCGCACCGTTTTATGTCAGGCGTTACATGAAAATGTGCGCAATATAATGTAGAATACAACAAAAAATAACTCGTGGTTGTAGCTTTTATCAGTTTTGAAATATTTTCATATAAATCACGATAAGTGACAAAATTTAATCCTATGGTCAACTTTGACTCGACCGAAATGGTCAAAAGATGCAATTGTAAGCTAAAACCCTTACATTCTAGTAACATTCAATCATTTACCTTCATTTTGAAACAAACGGAAAATCTCTAGCACAATATTTCGATTTATGGTGAATTTTTGAAAAAAAAACTTTTTCCTTCCCTCCGCGGACGATAACTATGCTGAAACTCTCAGAATTTCTTTAGTCACCTTGTCGTAATTTTCGCACCGTTTTATATTAGGCGTAACATAAAGTGTTATGCATGAAAATGTGCGCAATTTCATGTAGAATACATAAAAAATAACTCATGGTTGTAGCTTTTATCAGTTCTGAAATATTTTCATATAAATCACGATAAATAGAAAAAATTTGAACTTCGGTCAATTTTAACTCGATCGAAATGGTCAAAGATGCAATTTTAAGCTAAAGCACTTTCTTGGAATATTCAATCAATTACCTTCATTTTGCAACAAACAGGAAGTCTCTAGCATAATATTTCGATTTATGGTGAATTTTTGAAAAAAAAAAATTTTTTACGTCCGCACGTTACGAATTCATGCATCATTTTGTGATAAGATTTTCTCTGTGTTGCTTTGATCGTTTTACAATTTGTTATATACCAAAATCATAGCAATTTAGTGTACAACACAACGAAAAAGAAAAATAACTCATTAGCTTTAACCGTTTTGCTCACAGCGCGATTTGTATACAATTATATATGAAATTTTTTTTGCGCTGTCATATATTCCAATATTTATATATGATAATGATATTTTTTTTCACTTCTGATGGTTGCATACTAAACTTCAGGCAATGTAAAAAAAAAAGGAGCAAAAAATGAACTCTTAATCTTAAAAACTAAGCGTGCTGTGATCTTTTGAAAAAAACTTTTTTTCTGCTTCGGCACTCACTCCCGAACACCGCCGGCATACGACAGACACTTTTGTAAATAGAGGCTCGGCGTTTAAGGGTTAAGTATCAATGATTTCAGAACCTTAGACTATGATTGAAAGTTATAGGAGGTCAAGTAAAAAACAAACACAGTAAGACTGAAGCTCCTCCCCCTTTCTAAAGTTGCCAGATGTCGCATTATTAACCAATATATATCAGAAGATTTAAAAAAACTGTATCCTAACTTTCCTTGCCAAGTGTACATAACAAAGTATTTTATGACACTGTACCTGTAAACATCACTGACTTGCAAATATCAGGTATTAAAATTCGAATAAAAAACGATAATTATGTAATTTATAATTTATACAACCAACCTAATAAAAATTATGACACTGACAAACTTAAAGAATTACTTAATAATGCCAAGGAACCTACATTAATAGTAGGTGATTTTAATGCTCACAACCCAATGTGGGACTGTAAATGAATAGACTCAAATAGAGCAGGAAGTAAAATAGAAGAGCTCATAGATTCATATGACATGTGTTGTATAAATGATAGTGAAATCAGCACATATTTTTCTAAAACACATGGAACATTCTCCTCAATCAACTTAATTCTATGTACAACAAGCATAGTAGGCAGACTGGACTGGAATACAGTTGACGACTTGCATACAAGTGATCATTTCCCAATATTAATTTCATTATTACAAAATAATCCTGCCAAGCATGTCTCTCAATATAACATTTATAAAGCAGATTGGAATCAATATGAGTTCCACACTAGGAATATCCCACCATTTGAATATTTAAAAGACCATAATGAAACTGACAAATTTCTTGTTGATTTCATTAAAAATGCTGCTGATAGAGCAATACCAAAATCAAAACCTCATCCCACAAAACGCAAAGCCCCATAATGGTCTAAAAAATTAACAGAATTAATAAAAATAAAACACCAAATTAGAAGATGATTAGATAGTTTGAATAGAAAGTTCAGTAAAACAAATAAAACATAACCGATATTAGAAGAAAATTTACAAAAACTGACTATATTCTTATTAGAAATTGATACATTCAAACCTCTATATAACAAAATATCTGCAAAATTTAAAAGAGAAGTAATTCAAGAAAGAACCATTTCATGGAAGAAATATGTATCAGAGCTCTCTAATAATACTTCCATATAAAAAATATGGGAAGAATTCAGGAAAATAAATGGTACCCATGTTAAACCACCTAGACATGCCATGATAAAAGATGGGAAAAGAATACTTGATCCAAAAGAAATAAGTTATGTAATAGGAGAAAATTCAACAAAAGTAAGTAGTGACAAAAATTTAGATAAGAATTTCTGCAGGAAGAAAAAAGTATAGAATTAATAACAATAAATTTTGAAACAATAGAAGATATATATTATAACAAAATTTAATATGGAAGAGTTGGAATTTGCTCACTTGAACAGCAATAAATCTGTCCCCGGAGGTGATAATGTTTGTTTTGAAATGACCTGCCATTTAGTACCTTTGGCAAAGTCATACTTATTAGAGTTTTATAACCACTTATGGCTTCGAAATTTATTTACTGATGAATGGCATAAAGCTATAATTATTCCTATCCCCAAACCTGGAAAAGATCCCAGTAATATAAACAATTACAGACCAATTTCTTTAGCAAGTTGTTCATTCAAATTATTAGAGAAAATGGTAAATGCTTGACTGACATGGCACATTCGAGAAAATAAAATTTTGACTCCCACTCAGTTTGGGTCACAATGTAACAGATCTACACTGGATTCTCTGTCTAACCTGGAAGGCCACATACGAATAGGATTTGAATGAAAACAAATTACTATAACTGTCTTTTTTTGACACTGAAAATTAATATGATACTACATGGAGATATGCAATATTAAAAACGTTACATGAAAACAGCATCCGTGGACATTTACCTAGGTTTATCCAAAACTTTCTGGTAAATTACACTTTTCAAGTGAGAATTGATGATGCATTGTCAAGTACATTTCCACTTGTAAATGGTGTTCCACAAGGAAACGTTTCTTAGTGGCACGCTGTTTACTTTAGCAATAAATGATATCAATAATAATCTACCTATCGGAATTAAAAGTAACTTGTATACGGATGATTTTGCCATGTATTATTCAGCATCTCGCATAAAACATGTAGAGTGAATCATTAACAAAACTATAATAAAAATAGATGAATGGGGCTCATCTGTAGGCTTTAAATTTTCTATACAAAAGACTCAAGTACTAATGTTTTATAAAGATAAAAAGTGGAAAAAACGTGAAGAAATAGATTTAAAAATCAGAAATCATTGCACAACAATTGAACAAACAGCAAAATTTTTGGAATTAGTATTTGATACTCACTTGAACTGTAAAGCCCGCATAACATACATGAAATCAAAATGTAAAAGAGCATTAAATCTAATTAAAAAACTATCGAACACTATTTGGGGAGCCGATAGACATATCCTTACTGTACTGTATAAAGCAACAGTGCTGTCTGTCATTGATTATGGAAGCGAAATATATGGCTCGGCATCAGACACAATGCTGAAAATGTTAAACCCAGTTCACAATGAAGGATGTTCAGGCGCTTTAAGATCATCACCAAAGTCATCGTCACAAGTTGAATGTAGCGGACTACCTCTCTCTCTTCATAGAGAGCTAGTAACAATGAAGAGTGCTTTAAGAATTCAGACAAATGATTCTCCAGCAAAAAAATTATATGGATTAAGAGATTTTGTTATAAACAATCATCCACCTCCTTTCCCAATTAGAGCTAGAAGTTTGTTTGAGTCACTAAATATAAATATACAATTACCTTTAATAGTAAAATTAACTCCTCCTTGGACAGTGAATAAAATGAGAAGTTGTACACACTTAAAATATTTATCAAAAGGTTATTCATATACCCCAGAACACCATAGACAACATACAGTAGAACATATAATCCGAAAATGTCCACATTACGCAATATACACTGACGGATCTGTCACAATACGGAGTGGGATATGCTGCAGTATCTGCAGACAAAACGTATCAGTTCTCTCTACCAGATAATGCCTCAGTATTTACAGATGAGTTATGTGCAATAGCATCAGCCACAAAAATAATTAAAGAAGCCTCATTTAATCATTTTGTGATTTATAGCGACTTCAGAAGCGCTATAGAAGCCATTCAAAGCTATAATAAAAAAAATAATATTGTGCAACAAATAAAGTTTTCACTCCATAAATTGTATAATAATGGATTAAAGGAAATGAAGAGGCTGATAAAGCAGTTAAAGACGCTCTTCACATGACAAGAGCAAATGTAAAACAATCATTGTAAGTAAATGGTAAAATATATGGAATGAAGAACCTGAAAATAATAAATTAAAACAGATAAAATCCAGTGCTGGAAAATGGAGTTCATCATATCAGAGAGACACACACACACAAGTAATTCTGACGCCTCTTCGAATAGGCCAGACTCGTTTGACACATGGACACTTAATGAACAGTCCATGTGGCCCTTCTCCCAAATGCACAGATTACAAAATGTTGATAAAAGTCAAGCATTTATTGTGTGAATGTCCAAAATATAACGTGCAGCAATTATCAAATTTTGGAAATAGATAGAAGGAAATTTTGTCAGAATCTACATTTTCAGTGATACCAATTCTAATGTTCATGAGGAGGTGTGATTTAATTGGTAAAATATAAAAAAAATGAATAATAGAAATACGAAAACCCTTCAGTGTCTAATGAATTTTAAAGCAACTAAATTTATTTTGAATTTTGATATACCTTTTTAATGAGTATATGTGGAAACATGAGTATAAATGTATTTATTGTGTGTGTTCCAGTATGAGAGCGTGTGCCTTTGTGCAGTTGTGCAGTTTCTAAGACTCTTCGTTGGATGGGCCGGAGTTCAATTCCCCGGCCGGCTGATAAAGAGTTAGAGGAATTTATTTCTGATGATACAAATTCATTTCTCGCTATAATGTGGTTCGGATTCCACAATAAGCTGTAGGTCCCGTTGCTAAGTAACCAATTGGTTCTAAGCCACGTAAAGTCTAATCCTTCGGGCCAGCCCTAGGAGAGCTGTTAATCAGCTCAGTGGTCTGGTAAAGCTAAGGTATACTTAACTTTGTGCAGTTTTTAATTTCATTTTCATTCATTCCTCACCATACCGAATGACTATTTGGTCCCAGTGCTAGGCTTCTAGCCTAGACCTGTCATTTCATCCAAATCCTTCGGGCCAGCCCTATGAGAGCTGATAGTCAGCTCAGTGGTCTGGTTAAACTGTTTTGATAAAAATGATAAATGAATACTAAAATGTTTCAAAGATTTTAATAAGCACAGAACATCCTTCTCGACTGTAGAGTATCTTCCCTCCGATGGCGACAGTTTCTTTGAAAAATAAGCGACCGGGTGAACTGCTCCGTGGCGATCTTCTGAAATAGCACAGCACCTAACCCTGTGTCACTGGCATAAGTTGCCAAACAAAAAGGGAGAGAAAAGTCTGGAGACGGGAGCAGAGGGAAACTTACCAACGACCATTTTAGTTTTTCAAAAGTTTCCTGACACTTGCCATCCCAGATAATTTCTACTGTACATTTTTCTTCAATAATTCGATCAAGGGGGTGACAAGGTCAGAGAATTTTCTTATAAACTTACGGTAGTATCCCGCCATACCAAGGAATCTCCTTACTCCCCTTCTGGGAAAACTGATATTGCCTTTTTAGGGGTGATTTTGCCCAAACCTATCTCGTGCCTGAGATACACAACCTTTGCTTGAGCAAAGTCGCTCTTTCTCAGATTAATAACTAAGCCAGCCTTTCTTAGAGCCTCGAATAATGCCATTATCCTTTTGAGATGTGTCCCAGTCATCACTATAGATGACTAAATCATCTATGTAGACAACACATCCTTCTAAAAGTACATGTTTCAAAGTTCTTTAATCTCTGAAAGGTTGAGGCTGCACATTTTGTGCCAAATGACATAACTTTTCACTCATACAAGTCGTCACCTGTCACAAATGCAGGTATTTTCCTTGCCCTGGGCTTAAGACTGACCTGCCAATAACCTTTCAACAAGTCAAATTTACTGATTAATTTGGCAGATCATATACAATCAATGCAGTCTTCCAGCCGAGGCAAGGGAAAAGAGTCGGCCTTGGTTACTTCGTTCACTTTACGGTAGTAAAAACATAATCGATGCTGGCCACCTTCTTTCTTGACAAGGACTAATGGAGAGCTCCAGGGACTATAACTGGGCTCATGTACGTATTTTAGTTCATACACCTTTTTTCATGGGATCTAGCCTATATGGACACTGTTTGATAGGCTGGGCGTCCCCAACATCAACATCATATTCCAATACATTTGTCCTTCCAGGGGCGTCCTGAAACAAATCTTTATACTCATTAGTCAGATTTATCAAGGAAGAAGCCTTATCTGCATCCAGATGTTGAAATTTAAAATTAAGGTTATTTAAAACATCGGAATTATCAGAGAGGACATTTGGACTAACTGAGAAATTATCAATAACCGGTTCTACGTCTACATTCATCAGTGATACTGGTTTACTGCTACGGCTTTATCTCTACCAAGATAAGGTTTCAGCATATTTATATGACACATTTGTGATTTACGTCTACGTTCGGAAGTCTCAATCAGGTAAATCAACATCACTCATTTTTTTAGTACCTTCCAACGGCCTGAAAAATGAGCTTTCATCGGATTACCAGGCGTGGGGAGCAAAACCAGTACATTATCACCTGGACAAAACTTTCTCCGTTGAGTACCTACATCATAATTGTACTTCATTGAAGCTTGACCCTTTGCCAAATTTTCTCGGGCAAAAGACCAGGCTCTATACAATTTCTCCTGTAAATTTGACACACAAGCGAGTATATTTATTTCTGAGGCTTCTCCTTCCCAGTGTTCCCTAACAACGTCTAAGGGACCTCTAACACTATGGCCAAATACTAACTAGAAAAGGTAGAACCCCAGGGTTTCATTAGGCACCGACCTAATGGCAAATAATGCATAAGGGATATCCTTATCCCACTGACCACCTGCCTCAAAACAAAACTTTTTCTAACAGACGTGAGTCTGGTGTAACCTCTTCACCTGCCCCTGACCCTCAGGATGATATGGAGATGATGTAACATGTTTAACTCCTAATTCGTGAATTTTCTTCTCAAAATAGCGACTGGTAAAATTTGTCCCACAGTCTGTCTTCAAACTTTTTGGAATACCAAATCTCGTAAAAAAGCCAATTAAAGTCTCCACAACCTTTACACCCCTAATACTCGTAGTGGGAGAGCCTAAGGAAAGCGTGACATCCTATCCCCATGCACTGTAAGGATGTATTCATGACCTCCGCGCGTCCGCGGAAGGGGACCAATGAGATCCACAATCACTTCTCTAAAAGGCTCCCCAGCTGACGGGATAGGGATCAAAGGAGCTTTGGGTGTCTTTTGTTTTGGCTTCCCCACGAGTTGACAAACCTTACATGAAAACACATGACGCTTTACATCCCAACGCATTCCGGGCCAGAAAAAGTGCTCGGCTAACTTATCATATGTTTTTCTGACCCCAAATTACTCGGGTAAGTTACATGACTCAGCCACACCGACTTATTCCGATACTTTCCGGAACAACCAGCTGCCTAACAGCCTCTACCTGGCCAGCGGGTGTATTCCCTGCGCTGCTGAGCCGGTACAACAAACCATCCTGTTTAATAAAGAAAGGTTTAGAAATGTCATTATCGGGATCATAGACATCGAGGTTACAAAACTCCTTCATCTGGGCTTCCTTGAAAGCTTCAACATCCAAATTCACATCGTCAAAAATAATATTTCTGTTGACGCTACCAGTCACTATGTCAGTCTTTTGTCTACTTCATATAAGTCTAAATTAACCTCCTCGAGGTTCACCTCTCGAGAGCGCGAACGAATCACGATAGAGATAGGTTCAAAATCCTTATCACACTTTATTTCTTCTAAAAACAAAAAAGGAAAATAATTCAGTTCGTCTTTCACTACTAAATAATTTTCAAAAACAAGATCCTGAAATT
This sequence comes from Macrobrachium rosenbergii, assembly GCA_039081455.1. Classification (NCBI taxonomy): domain Eukaryota; kingdom Metazoa; phylum Arthropoda; class Malacostraca; order Decapoda; family Palaemonidae; genus Macrobrachium; species Macrobrachium rosenbergii. Next base: position 50,121,870 of record JANJGK010000003.1, on the reverse strand, counting down.
GGCAAACTGTCTACTACTGCCAGTTTTACAGTTCCCATAAAGTAATTAGTTTCCAAATATACTTTTTCGAGAGGACAAGAAATAGTAGTACTGAGGAAAGCTCCCAAAACAATAGTCGTTATTAGAGAAAAAATTATTTGGTAATGACCTCCTTAAAATTAGAGACTGCGCGGCTCCAGTATCGCATAATATTTTCACTCTACGACCGATTTGTTAGTGTCATTTAGGTGAATCGTCCCATCCGATATATACTTTCTAAATCTGAATCACTTATTTTCATCTTTCGACACCTGGTCTGCAGAAACCAAGCTAACTGGTTCTTTATGTTTCGCCAGGAACCTTTTCATAGCAGAGCAGTTGGCCTTCACGTGACCCTTGCGACTGCACCAGCAGCGCATTACATTAGACTCCGGAATATTCCTGCTGTTATTACCATCACCAGATCTATTACTCTTCACAAAACTACGGTACTCACTACTGCTACTGTTACTGCTACTGCTATTTCTATTATTTTCCTTGGGGGCAGTTTTTACTACCACTCCTCTCAGACTGGCTTTTGGAATAGTTTATCACCCCAGTTATTATTACGAGAGGAGAATCGTTTACTATTATTTTTTTATCTTGTTACACAGCCATGTCTATGAGCAAGGGAGTACTCATCTGCTGCAATTTTTAGTTCTTCGAGGTGAATCTTCAATTCCCTCGACACCATTCTCTTGAACTCTTCAATTAAAATGAGTTCCTAATTTCCCAAAATTATCGATTTTCTTGCTTTTAAGCCATTTTCCAAAAATTTGCTCCTTCTTTCTCGCGAACTCTACGAAGGTCATTTCAGGATTCTTTTTTAAATTACTAAATTTCTGGCGGTACGCCTCGGGAACGAGGTCGCATGCCTTCAGAATAATAGCTTTCACAGTGTCATAGTCAGACGAGGCAGGGTTGGAGTAATTACACTTGAAGAAATAAATTACAATTACAATTCTTTCAAAAATGTAAATTACAACTACAATTACAATTACATTTGAAAATAGCAATTGCTTTACAATTACAATTACTTAACACCCAATTACAAGGGATTTGGGTGCGAGAGTAAAAGCTATTCTTTGGCACAGGAAACAGTGCATAGAGGCGAGCAAATTGAGCTAATAGGGTTTCATAATTTATTTCCAGAAGTGTAAGTGATAGAAGAGCAGAGGTCATATTAAAACATTATTTACTAGCACTAGCTAGGAAACACTTGGATTATTCCTTTCACTTCTGTTCACCTTACTATTGGATGGAGATAGACTCACTTGAGGAAGTACAGACAGAGAAGGATGACCAAGATGATTCATGAGTTGAAATTTTTACCATACGGCGAAAGGCTTCATTAATTTGCATTCTCTTGAGAGACGTGGATGCTGCTCTCAGTGGCGGAGCACCAGCAAATATAAGTCTTATGTAAGCAAATTAAAGCAACACATCACTTCTAAAGGAGCCCGACCCTTACCACTTCAATTTTATAATTACAATTAAGTTACAAATTACATCATACTGTAATTAATTAAATTACAATTACTATAATTTCATTTTCAATTACAATTACAATTACACGAAACTCTGTAGTTAATTACATTCCAATTAAATTACAATCACAATTACTGAACCCTGGACGAGAGATCCTCACTGAGAGTATTATATACGCGCTGAGCTTTTCCTTTTAACCTACACTGGACCAGTGTAGTCCACATGTCCCCAGGCCAACCTAATTTTTTCCCTATACGCTCAAAGGATATGAAGAATTCGGGGACGTCCTCTTTATTAAAGGCTGGTACGAATTCAAAGCACTCCAAACAGCCCAGTGCTCGTACATGCAAAGAAAGAGACAAACTTCATGAGCGAGGTATCATTTTCAAACACACAAACCCTTGATGGGAGCGAAAAGACTCTATTCAGCTCTTCGAGGCTCGAAAGAAAAACAAATAAATGAAAACTTGGTAAGAACTGAAAAAAAAAAAAAAATGTTTACGTTAATAAGAGCCACGAACAAAAATTAAACAGCTTAATGTTACAATACTCATACTGTATTAGTATTGTAACATTGCTTATGTATGAGTCATACACAAGCATTGAGTTTGGAAGTTACTCTTGAATACTGGCAATGAGTTTGTAAGTTACCCATGAACACTGGCAATAGTTTTGTGATGTTACCCACGAATACTGGCAATATTTTTTTGATGCCACCCATGAACGTGGGCAATGAATTTATTTTCCATGAACCCTGTCAAATGCGTGTTAGGCTATACATGAAAATAGACAGCGAGTAAATGGTACTATCGGCACAATGATTAAGATGCTCTTCATAATCGCCAGGCACTGAGACATTCATACTATCCTTGAATAAAAGCAGTGCTTTGTGGGGCTGGTCATAACATAAGCGGGAATTGTCATGCTTCCTTGAACAGTGCGTTGTGGAACTGTTCATGAACACAAGCAGTGAGTTTGGGATGCTATCATAATCAAGGCACGATTATCTACGTTAATACGCGTTAACATACAGTAGATAATGATATTGTGAAGATATTATCATATGAGTTTGATGCAATTGTTGGTACCCATTAATTTAGGAAATGCGATGCTGTAATGAACGTCAGTGTTCGCCAAGCAATCCGTGGCAATCAGGGCTTTGATCGTATTTGCCATATAGCACCTGCAGTGTTTAAAAGGTTATCAAGCAATTAATGCATATACCAGTATACATTTCTAAATAAAGTATACTAAGGTAGGAGCTGTTGAGTCTTTTTTATGTAATCATCTCCTCCCTAACAAGAGCTCACATTGCACAACTACCTTGCTTTATTTTAAAGCTCAGCGGTTTTTTTAACTTTTACCTGAATTCTTGAAAGACCAAAGGTATCTTTTTAAGAATACGACTTTGATCATAGTATGTGAGTTATCTTAATTTTGATTTTGGCGATTTTCAGAATAGTACATTTTCTAAGTATTAGTAAGTGTGTGTGTATAGTGAGTGTGAGTGTATAGTAAGTGTGAGTGTTTAGTGAGTGTAAGTGTATAGTGAGTGCCAGTGTTTAGTGATTGTACATTACTGTTTAATTAGTGTATGCAAAGAAAGTCCTGTAATTTACAGGAACCATTTATACTAGACATTGCTTAGATCTAAGAGCAGATGCTTAGGCCTTGACCACAATGGTTGGAGTGCTTAGGTCAACCTGTTTTTGTAAGGTGATTTTTCTCTGTGAAATTGGGTCAAGTAATAATAATAATAATAATAATAATAATAATAATAATAATAATAATAATAATAATAATAATAATAATAATAATAATAATAATAATAATAATAATAATAATGATAATAATAATAATAACAGTAGTAAAAATAATATTAATAGTAATATTTATAAGATAATAATAATAGTAAAAAAGATAGAAATAATAATAGTAATAAAATATGGTAATAAAGTATAGTACTATGAGCTGGCTTGAGACCTTTCAATACGGCGGCCCGAGGTCACGCGCTCGGCAGGGAGTCCGCCACTCTATGTTACTGACGTTATCTGCATTATACCGAGACCACCTAAAGATAGATCTATTTTCGGTGGCCTTGATTATGCACTGTACAGAAAACTCGATTGTGCTGTAGCTTTTTTACTTGTATTGCAATGGCAACGCCCTAGATCGAGAAAAATGTGGTAACAAAGGAATGGTGGATATTTAGGCTTTAGATATAGTTTCCTAGACCTATGTGGCTTGTCCGTGATATGGTCAGCTCAGTTCATTTGCTGCATAATCATACAAATATATATATATATATATATATATATATATATATACATATATATATATATATATATAAATATATATATATATATATATATATATATATATATATATATATATATATATATATATATATATATATATATATATATATATATATATATATATATATATATCAACCCGCCATGGTAGTTGGCGGTTAGTAAAGCCCGGCAACTCAGAGTACATAAAAACCTCAACTTTAGCCCTTTATAACTCTGGAAATATTCATTCGACTGGGATAAAACTCTGCCTTTAGAGGTTTCCCACTAAGGTCTCTAATAGTGCCAAATTTCATCGAAATCCCTTAAGCCATTCTGGAGATCAAGATATCGATTTTTGGCGTTCAGGGGATGTGGTAGGGGGTGGGTGGGTGGGTGGGTTAGGGTTCTAACATATCTGTAGATCACTAATGGTAAAAGATACAGCTGTAATACTTAGTTTTTCTGGAAGCCCGTATTCTGGAGAGGTGCCTTTCGAGGTTTGTTTTTTGAAATAATGAAATTTTAAAGCCGTTCAAATTAGCCACCAAAATTCAAATTTTCTGATGCTCAGGTACGGACTGCTCACAGCATTAGAAGAGACGCCGTTTTTGTAGTGTGTGTGAATAATGAGTGATGTTAGGAGAAGCTGGCTGACTTACTGTCAGTGCCATTGCAAAAAAGGACTGAAATCACAGGCAAAAAGTGATGAAACCACAAAAGGGGTAGTAAAGCCCAGCCACAAGAGACAGATATGGATGTCAGGGGATACAAAGGAAGGGGTAGGGTGTAGGGCTTTACTCCACAACCTGATAAATTATGATGAAAGCGAAAAGAAGAAGCAGGAGTCTTTTCTCATTCAGTATAGAAAACGAGTGCCATTATAATACGCAAAATGCTAACCATACCCGAGGAGATACACACTGGGACTTCTTCAAGCAATACAATTTGAAGACATATAGCAAATGTATCCACTCAAAAGCGTGCGATCATATAAACACAGCTCTTCTTTGTGGACAACAATTTTTTTTCTCCTTTGTCATTAAGAATAATAATACGGTGAACTCATCCCAATTGTTGCTGTTGCTGTTACAGAGACAAGAGTAATGTTCAACAAAAAGCTGGGCCGGGTCAGTGTTGGGTGGTACTGGAATCAGGCGCTCTTGCATAATTCTCATATCCTCAGGGGTGGTTCGTCCAAACCGAAGACTTTTCAATATGCGTATTATAATGGCACTCGCTTTCTATACTGACTGAGAAAAGACTCCTACTTCTACTTTTCGCTTTCATCATAATTTGTCAGGTTGCGGAGTAAAGCCCTACGTCCTATACCCCTTCCTTTGTATCCCCTGGCCTCCATCTCTGTCTCTTGTGGCTGGGCTTTACTACCCCTTTTGTGGTTTCATAATTTTTGCCTGTGATTTCAGTCCTTTTTTGCAATGGCATTGACAGTAAGTCAGCCAGCTTCTCCTGACACCACTTGCTGTTCACACGCATTAAGAAAACGGCATCTCTTCTAATGTTGTGAGCAGTCCGTACCTGAGCATCAAGAAATTTGAATTTTGGTGGCTGATTTGAACGGCATACTGTTAACTTTCAAGTTTCATTATTTAAAAAAAAAACAAACCCCTAAAGGCACCTCTCCAGAATACGAGCTTTCAGAAAAACTAAGTATCACGGCTGTATCTTTTACCGTTATTGCTCCACAGGCATGTTAAGACCCTCACCCACTCACCACCACATCTCCTGAACACCAAAAATCGATAACTGGATCTCCGGAACGGCTGAATTAGAGACCTTAGTGGGGAACCTCTAAAGCCAAAGTTTCATCCCGATCGGTTGAATATTTCCAGAGTTATAAAGGGCCAAAGTCGGGTATTTTGCGTACTCTGGGTGGCTGGGCTTTACTAACCGCCGGTTACCGTGGCGGTTGATGTGGATGAGATTCCAGTTTGATTTTATTCTTTCTTTAATATGCATATTTGACATCCGCTTAGCTATTTATGTATTTGGCCGCTTGCAGATAGATTATTGGTTGAGAAAAGTTCTGTTTTATCATTCTACTTCTCAATGAAATGCCAGATCTTTTGTGGCTGCAGTCGGTCAGAACCTGACTAATGATGTTCCAGAGACACGTTGTAGTCCTGAGACAAAAAACTATGCTGTATGTGCTTTCCTTCTTGGGCAATATCTCCTAGGTAAAACTCATTGTACTTACTTTAACAATCAGAGAGACCCAGTATTTTTACTTGGTGGGTAAGTGATGCATTATAAGGAACAGCTATAACATATGGTTAAACTTATCTTCCTCTGTTAGTTACTGCACAATCAAATTTTGACGTCTCACTGTGTGCTTGTTCTCGAAATGCTTCTACATAAATATCTTGGGACTAAGTAGTGAAAGCTCCTTGAGAGACAATCAGGAGGGCCCCGCAAGCTTTCCCTATTCTTTCCGCTAGGTGAATGCTAAGCCTAATTTTCCTTTGAAGCTACCCTCAAGGTCCTAAACTAAGTAATATTTATTCATCTGGAGCGAGGATGCTTGACTCTCGCTCAAGTTTTGTGTTTAGTCCCTCGAAAATTCCTTTCACAAGTCAGTCGGCTCAAGTAAATCTTATTTTAATTGTTTCAGGAGATTTTAATTTGCCCAACAGTTAATATTATAAAAAAAAATGAGAGTAAGAAGTAGTTATGTCATCGAAAACTACTGAAACTTACAAAGATTTTTTCTCCAGATTAAAATGCCTTCAGTGATTTCTTGCAAGTTATTTGCGTTCATTTGCTTACACAAAAGTCAGAGGAATAATTATGTTTGACCAAAGCTTGACTTTTTCATATTAATTATGACATAATTCGGGTAGATTTTACTGATTAAGATAACTGGAGAAAGGAGGCCAATTTTTATCTATACTTAAGGTGAGCAGCTGTTAGGAAAATACTTTTATCCTAAATATTTTAATAAGTAAATATAAGTATGAGACTATTTATACCCTGTACTTGCTGAGCGTATCAATAAGGGCTACCACGCTCATCAAAAAAGAATGTCGTGTTATTGCACAATACGAGTTCCTTCCAGAAAACCTCAGTTATTAGAGGGTAGTGCGTAGAGAATCAAAGCATATCTTTACGGCGATGCTCCGTGAGAAGCGGTTTCTTGGCAGGAATACGATGGTCGATCTTTATTTATGTAACCTATTACAGATGGAGTGAACCTTAACTTGGAGTCGAGTTTCCCCACTTGGTTTAAACAACATTTGTTTAGGGGGAACTCCTGCACGCCGAGTAATGAAAGGTGGATAATGACCGAGGGTAAGTGCATTGGGTGCCCTTCCCTAACAGTGTTTACTTCTCTTCGTTTCCACCTACAAATCCTCTTTTTGCTGGCTTCAAGGTGTCGACCAACAGAAATAAGAACCATATGAAAGTAACGTTCGATGATACCCCGTACATCATAAAACAAATTATATCTGATAGTGGAAAGCAGCACCCCAACTTAACTAAATCAAAGGCAAGATAAACAAACGGCTTTTGTGTTTCTTATAATAAATTTAGTTTACAATTTCCATCGTCATTTCCATCATTAAGTATTCTATCCAGTGGAGAGAAACTTAATGAAAATTAGTAATTTGTGCAAGAATAGGTGCTCACTTTTGAGTTCAAACCACAGATAATCCTTATTAATAGGAAGGGTCTGAGTTGCCATTGCTTGTACTAACCCCCTTTTTTTTAATTAGGTACTTCAAAGCTAATCACCTTTTCTAAATTAACTTCCCAATCCTCCCCTAGTAATATATATATACATATGTATATATATATACAGTGTATATATATATATATATATATATACAGTATATAAATATATATATATATATATATATATATATATATATATATATATATATATATATATATATATATCTCAGGACAGGGTGACAAGGAGACAGTAGGTGGTATTTATTTGCTGACGCGTACACCTACAGATGACCGACTGTCTCCTTGTCACCCTGTCCTGAGATATGCTGTGGCCTGCTTGCGCCAACAACTTCTGTTCTCTCTCTCTCTCTCTCTCTCTCTCTCTCTCTCTCTCTCTCTCTCTCTCTATATATATATATATATATATATATATATATATATATATATATATATATATATATATATATATATCTTCTTCTTCGTTTTAACGTGCTTTTTATACCCATTTTTATATGGGGTAAGCACGGTGCCTTCTTTGAAGGACTTTGATTTGGCAGTGGGGTAGGCCGTAACCTCGACCGGCTGCCCTGCCTGACATCGCTTAGACCCCGGTAACAAATGTGTACATGTATTACCGAAACCCCCGCTCCCTTTCTCCCAGCAGCACGAGGAGAACTGGACGGGTAGTCCGACAGTTCGAGACGTGTGAGGTGTCTGTTATGTTTTTAGAAGATGTTGGAGTGGCTTTGTTATATATATATATATATATATATATATATATATATATATATATATATATATATATATATAAATATATAATCATGAAGCTACAAATGACGCTTAATATCAAATTCATGCTAATTCGAGAATATCCCCAATGGGGAACTATCACTGAAGGAGAATTTATAAGTGATAAATGGATTGGTACTGCTGGGTCTTGATCCCTCGACACAGATACTTATCCAGCGACTCCAGTCGACGGTCTACCTACTGATAGCCAATCCATTTATCACTTATAAATTCCCCTTCGGTGATAATTCCCCATCGGGGATATTCCTGAGGTAGCGTGAATTTGATATTAAGCGACATTTGTAGCTTCATGATTATATATATATATATATATATATATATATATATATATATATATATATATATATATATATATATATATATATATATATAATACTAGGAGAGGACTGAGAAGTTAATTTAGAAAAGGTGATTAGCTCTGAAGTACCTAATTAAAAAAAAAGGGGGTTAGTACAAGCAATGGCAACTCAGACCCTTCCTATTAATAAGGATTATCTGTGGTTTGAACTCAAAAGTGAGCACCTATTCTTGCACAAATTACTCAAAGGTCAAAGAACAGGGAAGCTCATGTTTCGTTCTGGCCAAGGTTTGAAAAAATGAAAAAAAGGAAGAAAAGGCCTGGCTTAACCATGAAGAAAGGACATTTTGTCTCTTAAAGGAAAGTTAAAAGATGCCATAAAATATAAAGCAGGAAGGGATTTGCAAAGCCTGGCAGGATCAAGAATCAAACAATCACTGAACCGTATCATCTGAGTGTTATCAATTTCAACAGAGTATCTAGGGGAAGAGGGTAGGACGCGCCCGAACAGATTTCTTGTGACACATAAGTTTATGTACATATTTTTTATAATGTAGCTCCAAAATATCTAAAGAACGCACGTGTGTACTCAGTTGCATTTGTTATGCTTTATTCATAACTAATAACTTATATATTTTAATTCTAGGTTCACACTCTAGGTAAGTTTAATAGCGTACGGTGAGAAGATATTGCACACGTTTAATTCGATAAGAGTAGTTATACAAAATTGACTTCTTTGGCAATTTCTTGTCATGTAACATATGAAGTAGTTTACCAAAACAAGTGATGTTTGGAGTGATGTCAAGACCATACTCGAGTCACTCGTAAAATGGCTGTTTGGCCTCAGCGACTCCTCCTCTCACTGAAAGAAAAGCGCAGAGGCTGGGAAGGGACGTGAACTAATCGGCTGATGATGTCCATGTCTTCATACTGGTAAGAGACCGAGTATCTGTGCATCACCTGCAAGAGGAAGATTGCCATTGGTTAGTTTAAAAAAAATCAGTGAAACTGCTGTAGGTGAACTTTTACATGTCGCGTCTATTTTTGTGTAAACAATCGTTCAAAGGCTTTCTTGTGCTATGTCTCATTCCTGCCACTTCTCTGTAGCCACGATGGATCTTTCCTAGATAGTGACTCCCAAGGGGTTTAATCCGGTATGTATCCACCTTTGCGGCGTGTTTGGTACAAGCCGTTGGGGATTACCGTAACGACATAAACAAAAGACTAAATATCATAAAGATAATGACCCACAAGAAATATTAGTTCTAGATAACTACCCCCGAACTTTGTTGGGGGTCACTATCTAGGAAAGATCCGCCAGGATAAACAATAGTTTAAACACACATTCACACACCAGAGAAAATCTTTAAAAGATAAGGGCCTAGAGGAACAACAGCTTCAGGAATAATGCTAGTGCATATGAATTCTGCATTCCTATTATGTGTCCCTGTCTGCCAGACTGGTCCTCATTTAGAAAATTACAATAAAATTGAACTGGCCCTAAACGATTTTATTTGGTCGTACAAACACACACACACACACCCATATATATATATATATATATATATATATATATATATATATATATATATATATATATATATATATATTTGTACAAATACATAAAGATATTTCTATTGAAGTCAAGGGCATTTTTTTTTTTGCCGAGATTATCTTTTCATTTATTTTTAGATTCAGTCTATACGTCTTCATTTTGCCTGCAGGGAAGCTTCTCAGGAAAAAAAAGATTATTCATGTTTACTTTCATTTACTTCTTATAGTCGACGGACCGTTTCTTGCTTAAATTACAAATTGACATGAACAATTTTTTATTACAACTTGCAGACTTAACAGCTAGGCCTAAAATGCAAAATATGACGTCATTGGAGTGATGCATTTCTATTGGTGTGTGGGTCTCATTCTCTAGCTGGTGGTCTGTGGGAAGCAAGGGTATTTCTAGTGCTCTAGGACAAGCCCTAAGCCACGATGTACAGTACAACAAAGGGTGTGAGCGAGGGAGTGATTTCCGTTTCTGGCCGATAGTTTTGATTTAGTCCGTTATCGGTAATTTCTGTCTCATTCGGATTCTCACAGATGTCATGTGGGTTCCTTGAAGACGGGGGGATGAAGTCCGTGCTCGTTTGTATGCCTAATGCTGGCCGTTATTGATTTATACTTACGGCTTCTATTAAATTCTTAAGCTGTCCCTTAGGTAGTCCAGTTCTCCCTCTAATTGAGGTGGGCTACTGATTCTATGGGCCCTGACTATCACCCCGTCATCATAAATATTTTTATTTCTGAGCTGTGACTCGAAAACATATATACTATGTATGAGTTAACATGCGTAGCTTTCCTATAGACCATATACTCCAGATTTTCCCTCTTACTTTTCAGTAAAAACATATAAAACCGGGATCTCCCTTCCTTTCTCCCCCTGCTATAAAGGAAGGGGGATAAGCAGAATATCGGGGGAACTGGACAACCCAAGGGGCAGTTTTAAGAATTTAGGCTACCCAAATCACTGGTGGAACAAGGCATATAGCAAAATAGCAAAACCAGAAGTCAATATTACGGGGAAAAGCAAAGAAGGGAAAGAAAGAACGACAGGAAAACTATAGTTATTCCAAACAACGCCATGATTAAACGGCTCAACAGGGGGTTAGAAAACAGTACAGATCGGTAGGGAGTTATAAAAATAAACAATAAGGAACTAAATCGTCAAAAAAACTGCTTGGCTGGGGAGGGAGGAGGGGAGAGGTGGACACAGGCTGCACCATGAAACGACTGTGGCGAGACATATTGCGGACAGACTAGCACAACACGCAAAGAAAGGGCCAAACAGCACGGACAGAATATCAGATATTTCAGTCAGACCTCATCTATGGCAAAACATGACTGGGAAACGAATCATAACGTGGATGGGAATAAAATGAATTCAGTATTTCGTAGTGCGGAGAAAATCGTACTCCTCATAGCAGAAAAAGCTCTCAAAACGTGTTCCAAGAAAACCATGGATAGAAACAAAGGAAACAACTACGGGGATTCTACCACGTGTCATATAATTTACTAAGTCGTGGAAAATAAGCTGAATAAACAAGCGGAAAGGATTATGTTAGTGAACACCCCGAAGGAGAAAGGATGCTGATGGTGCAAAGGTCACATGGAGGCGATCCCCGCGGGGACAAGACCTAACACCTAAGTCACAGGCCAGGGTTAGGCGGAGTAAGTCGTTGACGATCGTCTGCTTATGTATAGGTCTGACATGTCTCAGTTTATTTATTTGGTTCCTTGAATTTCAAGATGGAGGCAGACGATCCTCTGAAAGCTAAAAAAAAAAAAAAAAAAAAGACTCTCCTCTTTTGAACCTTCCGTATTATCGAGGTACTCTGTGGAAATAATAACTATATACACAGTAAATTTGCATTATATATATATATATATATATATATATATATATATATATATATATATATATATACATACATACATAAAGATAGGGGGTCTTGTTAAAGTAAATACATTTGATCACTAGAGCCTATCTGCTTCTATTGACCTAAGCACTGAAATACCACCTGACAGTTAGATGGCTGCAGTGGGTCGTAATCTGGTTGGAGAAGACACCTCTGCTAGGGGAAAATAAGCATCAGGTACAGCCATACTCAGAACTGATGCTACACGACAGCTGAGGATTTCGTTCACTAATTGGCAGCTAAATGCTTACTGTCTTATTTGAATGCGAAAACACGTTTATCTCATAAAATAAGGCCATACAATGTGTCATAAGAGTGAAATCTGTCACATATATCAAAACTGTAAGAAAATATCACTTGTAACCAAATTTCGGAAAAACAGTGATGAAACATTTTCAAAACTTTTGTTCAATCATCGCCAAAGCGTTCGACATAAAAATTTCTTTATCAAACCTAGATTCAAATGCTAATTGATAAGAAAATAAAAAAAGTTTTCATAAAATTATGATACTGACTTTTATTGTAACCATAAAATTGGAAATAGTCATGTTTGATTATTTTTACCCATTGACACTGAAAAAAAAGCATATAAATAAATACGAAAGTATTACTGTAGCTAAAACGCATCCACTGATATCAACGGGTGGGCGGGGCCTGTGTGACGCGACCACTGGAGTAGCGGCAACATGAACCACATGGAACATAGGTCTACAGTGAACAGAGACAATGAAACATCTTGAAAATATTAATTGTATATTTATTATAGGAATATTTGGATTGTCATGAAAATTAATGTTGTTTATGTTATATTTCTTAACCACTTCAAAAATAATGGTTTATCAGCAAGTATTCGCCTATGCAGTTACACTTTTGTTAATGCCGTGATTTTGTTCCAAAGCCTGCGCGTGTTAGTTTTCTTTACTTGCCATAAATACATTACACCTAGCAATCCCATCTCTATATTAAAAATTTCTGGTCAGAAAGCATATGAAATTGTGTATGCATTTTTGCACTTCAAGTTAGCTTATACGCCAAAAGCAAACAGAAGGACTTTCAAGAAAATAACATTCTTCGTCAGTTAAAGAAAAATGTTGCAGAATCCTCTGCATTATCACTAATACATATTTAGATTAATAGACATCTTCTCGATATATTTTAAAGACTTATATCTTTTAACCTTTAAAGAACAGGTAGTCTCTAAAAGTAAATCCTTTAGTAATAGAGCTTACATCTGAGAAACTTAAATAATTTTTGTTAGGCCTATAAATCATTTAGCAACATACAGGCAGTTTGAACGTAGCCTAAAACTTCAAAATTAAAAGAAAACTTTTTGTAATTCATATTCCTATTTTGAAAATGTTTTATGACCATTAAGCTTATTAGGTCTACTGTTATATTGTAGAGATAATTGCGAAGACCGCTTTGAGTAACAAATTAAGCGCGCTGGGATTGACGAGATTGCTATACGCATCGAACTTTGAGCCAAACAATGTAAAAAAGGAAAAAAAATAATTCATGTCACGTAGATTACGAATCATACCAATGCATAAAAGAGATCATATTCATATACCCATAAAGGAAATAATTTTAGAATTCGCAAACATATCGACATGTATGACACTGGAAATAAAAAAAGTTTAACACAACTTGGCAACCGTTACGCTGATTCTGAGATTTTGGACGATAAAAAAAGAATCCTGTTGCATCACAACTGAGCAAGGCTGTACAACAAATGAATGAATAAATCTTCGGGACTTTAGGCTCTTACCCTGGCGAGAAATATGTAGAGTTCTTGTTCTGCAATTCGTCTCCCGATGCACATGCGCGTTCCAACGCCGAAGGGAAAGGTCGCATAGGGATGGATTGGCCCCAAAGGCTTGTGTCTCAGGAATCTCTCGGGTATAAATTCACTTGGACGGGGGAAGTTTCGTTCGTCATGGCCCATCTTCATGCCAAACAAAACTGCTGACCACTGGAAAGTTGACGCAAAATGTTGTCACAAATGTTTCTCTGGGATTTTAGGTCAAGGCTAAGCGGATACGAAAAAGAAAGTTAGGTCGGCAAACGCCATATGGATAAGAGTTGAGGGTGGGTCATTATTATGTGAATGATGCAGTCCCATTTTTATGCGTATACTTACCCACAAAAATAAAATCTGACACACACACACACACACACACACACACACACACACACACACACACACACACATATATATATATATATATATATATATATATATATATATATATATATATATATATATATATATATATGTGTGTGTGTGTGTGTGTGTGTGTGTGTGTATACAGTGCATACTACAAATAGCAATAGCAAAGATTGATCATTTGCTATTCTTAAGCCTTTTTTCTAAGGTCTTCCAATGCTGAAACACGTGGATGACTGAAAATCCTACAACTCATAAATGGTTACCATATCGCAATAAAAAAGAGAGTACATACACAAAGGCTAATCTGTGTGGAAACGTGGAGAAAAAATTGTAAGGAGACGGAAAAGTAGACACACTGATGCAATTTTTTCCTACTTCAGGAAGCCTCAAATACTCATCTATTTCACAAAACAGAAAACATTAAGTTATTTAAATACACTGTTTTAATTCTATAAGAATGCTGATAATAAGACTAAAATCTTGGTGAGAACTTGCCAGAGAAAAATATGAAGTGTATCAAAGGATCTGTCTTCCACATGATAGTTGTCTAGATCACAAAACGTTACAAAAATATACAGGAAATATAAATAGTTTTCTGTGAATTAATTTTTGATATTTGCCCATAAATCCCAGTATGAGTGACCTTACTCAGGTGTTGCTTACTCGTTTACCAGTTTGCAATGAGGTCTATGAAACATTATGCTTGGTTTAGACGCGACTTTGGAACGCAAAAAGTCTCTATTTTACAATGATATTTCTTATTTCGATTCTATCCTTTCGGAACTACGATAGTCTAGGAAACATCGTTTCAGTGACAGGGACTCTGGTGTTTATTCCGACAAGACTTGAGCCGGTATACAAGGGAACACAAGAACTTCATGCTGACTGGAATAATATACACAGTTTTTCTGTTGCGGTTTTCCCGAAATCTTCAACTTCCCACTTTAATCATCTTTTCGGACAAGTTCTTTCTGGAAACCTAAAATCCTCAAAGAAAATACATTAAAAAAATATTCTTTAGATGTTCCTTGTTCCAGTATAAAATCCTATATATAAATATATATAATATAATATATATATATATATATATATATATATATATATATATATATAT
>JANJGK010000003.1:50096515-50099015 GCA_039081455.1 Macrobrachium rosenbergii | reverse complement strand
AAAAATCCATATGGCTGTCATCGCGAAAAGAGTGAGAATCTTGGAAGGCCTGAAGTCCTTTCTTAGGAGTCAAAAGACATCATAGCTGAGGCAGACCAAGAAAGTCTTTACGTAAATTGGTGCTTGAACTAGAAACAAAAAGGGGAAAGAAGAGAAGTTATAGTGCTGTATATCGTGAGTTGAAAAAATCTGGTATCAAGCCATTTCATGTTATCAGCAAGCCCAACATCACTCAGCAACAGAGAGAAGACCGTGCCTGGTTTTGTGGTTCATTTCTTAAAGATTGGGATGAAGCTGACTTTCTCCATGTTGCTTCATCAGATGAATTCTTCATTACACAGTCAAGAAGCCAAATCATAAAAATGACACCATTTGGGCTGCAAAGTTGGATGATACCAGCGATGACATGCGCTATCGTCAAGTTGTGAAATTTCCTGAATGTTTGTGAATTTTTCTCTGTTTCACAGCCAAACGGTTAATGTGGACCATCAAAGAAAAAGGACAGTCATGGAATGGTAAATATTTCAGAGAAACTGTGCTTACTGGTGAAGTATTTCCTTTCCTCAAAGATCCTGAAAATGTGTTATCCGTTGAAGAAGTCACATTTTTGCATGATAAGGCACCATGTTTCAAGGCTCTTCAGACACAAGAGCTGCTTGGAAACAGTGGTATCGATTTCTTCTCGTCAAATGAATTTCCAGGTAGCTCCCCTGACTTTAATGTGTGTGAAAACGTTGGTAGTATCTTAAAGGATCATGCTGAAACATGCACAGCGAACTATGATGGTATACCAAGCCTCGACGACCTGCGAAGAGAGTTGACCGAAGTGCTCAGGGCAATGGAGTTTGAGTCTCAGCTTTTCTGCGATTTGCTGAAATCATAACCCTCAAGAATGCAGGCTGTGGTAAAGGCAGATGGAGGTCACACAAAATATGAGATACTCAGAGAGAAACTTAAATAAATACCTGTTCTGAATTACTTTTGTTTTTGTCCATATCAATTTCAGTTTATGCTGTAGAGGGGGGGGTCCTCTAATTTCGAAACACCATGTATATATATACAGCATATATATATATATATATATATATATATATATATATATATATATATATATATATATATATATATATATATGTGTGTGTGTGTGTGTGTGTGTGTGTGTGTGTGTGTGTATATATATATATATATATATATATATATATATATATATATGTGTGTGTGTGTGTGTGTGTGTGTGTGTGTGTGTGTGTGTGTGTGTGTCTAGAGTATCACTCTCTCACGCCATCTTATCTGGCAAAAGACATAACATAAATAATATTCAACTACTTCACTCACTGATTGTGTTATTCAATTACTTCATTTATTTATCACACTGTAGGCAAAATTCACCCATACAAACATCTCTCTCACCATTGCCTTTGAGGGAAAAATACTTTAATCTCCTTTCCTTGTTCGAGTGAGTGCCGAGAATCCTTAAATTCCAGGTGCTCACCCTGTAGGAGTGTGAATCCTCGCCCGAGTCAGGTCAGCTGCCAGCTGAAAAGCAAAGAATTGAACATGTGCTCGGTGCCATCTAGGAACTTCGGCCATGTTACCTTCCATGCACGCATTGACATGTGGTAAGGCCGACACCAGAGCCACCTACAATGAGCAGAATCATAATCCCCTGAATCTACAAAGGCACTTGAATGGACTGACTCGTTCTTAGACTTGGCTGGAAGCTATTCCAGGACTTGTGTCCTGTCCCCTGCTTGACTGAATTGCCCCCTCTGGACATGTGGCTGTCTGGGGCATAGCAACTTTGCTGTGAACTTATTCACTTGCCCTCCCCATCGCTGGCCCCCCAAAAGATGAAGACATCATCTCCCGCTTAAGGTAAAGTGCCGAATTTAAGGTTCTTTTTGCCAGTCACGTCCGTCCACCTACAACTAATTTTCTGTTTTCCTTTTCATAGTGCAGTATTCCCACAGTGAAACCTGTATTGATTTTTATTGTTGTTTAATTTGCCAAGCATTGAAGCGAAGTGTAATGTAAATCGTTAACATTAGTGTTATCGGAATTGAGTTCAGTCTAGGCACCTTCTATGTAATTCTTCGATTCCTTAATTAAAGTGCTATTTTTGGTTGAGTAACCATAGCTGTTTCGATTACAGATTAGGAGCAGTCAGCTGTGGACCTGCGCATCATCTCGTGTGCGTAGTGACCCCACTACATCATTTTCAATGCCCTTTGAAGTGGGCTCCTATTGTGTCTCTTCAAGCAATTCCAAGTCATTTGCTTCTTTCACCTTGTATTACGGGACTTTGTTTGCCTGTCCCAAATTACGCTACCATTCTTCTGATATGTGTTTTCTTTTGTAAATATAATTAATTAAGTTAAACCTCTGAGTTTACCTAATCACTCCCCTTTGAAGTAAGTCCTTAGCCGTATTTTGATGTATATGTTTTTATCTGACCTCAAGGCCAGAGTCCAGATTTTGTGTTATCCTAGGTAAGTTGCAT
>JANJGK010000003.1:50061515-50091515 GCA_039081455.1 Macrobrachium rosenbergii | reverse complement strand
TCTGCCATGCTAACCATGTAGTGCGTTTGTCGCACGCAGCCATATTATGAATGAATTTTTATCACATCACCGTGATTAATATACAAGCATTAAGCTACAAACGTCCTTTAATATCCAATTTGCTCTACCTCGGAAAGAATATTTTTTCACATATGTTACCCGAAAGGGAATTTTTTAGTTGATAATAAGTTTGTCGCCTCGTGGGCTCGAACCACGGAAGACAAGAACTTATTATCAACTAAAAAATTCCCCTTTGGGTAACATATATGAAAATCTATTATTTCCGAGGTAGAGCGAATTGGATATTAAAGGACGCTTGTAGCTTAATGCTTGTATATGAATCACGGTGATGTGATAAAAATTCATTCATAATATGGCTGCGTGCGACAAACGCACTACATGGTTAGCGTGGCAGAGGTGGGTTGACATCGATTCTAAATACAAATACCTGAGTTCGACGGGGATTTGTAGGTGGGAGTTGGTATCTACTTATACCTCACTTGTTGGCCGTGTGGTTAAAATTGTGTCACTGTAGTCCTGAGTTCTTGTCTTCCGTGGTTCGAGCCCACGAGACGACGAACTTATAATCAACTAAAAAATTCCTCTTCGGGTAACATACGAGTATATGAAAATATATTATTTCCTTGGTAGAGCGAATTGGATATTAAAGGACGTTTGTAACTTAATGCTTGTATATGAATCACGGTGATGTGATAAAAGTTCATTCATAATATGGCTGCGTGCGACAAACGCACTACATGGTTAGCATGGCGGAGGTGGGTTTATATCGATTCTAAATAATATATCTGAGTTCGACGGGGATTTGTAGGTGGGAGTCGGTATCTACTTGTACCTCACTTGTTGGCCATATGGTTAAAATCGCGTCACTGTAGTCCTGAGTTCTTGTCTTCCGTGGTTCGAGGCCGCGAGACGACGAACTTATTATCAACTAAAAAATTCCCCTTTGGTTAACATATATGAAAATATGTTATTTCCGAGGTAGTGCGAATTGGGTATTAAAGGACGTTTGTAGCTTAATGCTTGTATATGAATCACGGTGATGTGATAAAAATTCATTCATATATATATATATATATATATATATATATATATATATATATATATATATATATATATATATATATATATATGTGTGTGTGTGTGTGTGTGTGTGTGTGTGTGTGTGTGTTTGCTTACTTTGAGAGAGAGAGAGAGAGAGAGAGAGAGAGAGAGAGAGAGAGAGAGAGAGAGAGAGACTCTATAAGTCGGCATTACTATTGTGAACCTGGAGTGTATTATCGTTATCAGAGCATAAAGTTAATAGATTTAGTATTTTTTGTTTAATGCCCCAAGCACCGTTTGATATCGCAGTGCCAAGTACTAAAATTAGACAAGGTATATTTCTATTATGTTCGAGATTCGTTTAACAATGTACGTGTTGATTCAGCACATTAGTTTAGTTTCAGAAATGTTTGTTCATAAAATTCTATTGAAGTTTTATTAATTTATAATTAGTTTGAAAGTATTGTAATCCGTGTTTTCAAGATATTTCTAGACTGCCCAAGTCGGTCAGAATTACTTAATTTTTGCTGATTGGTATTGCAGAGTAGGCCTGCGTGTTCGAGTAAGCAATGGAAGTATCATACATATATACATACATGCATACATACACTCACACACGCGCACACACACGAACACACACACACAAACATATATATATATATATATATATATATATATATATATATATATATATATATATATATATATATATATATATATATACATGAGACCTGGGTACGGGAGAGTAGATAGACAGAAACTGATAGAGGACCCACAGAAGGCAGCCTGCAGCACATCCCCTTTCATAATCTCATATCGATAGAAAAACACAGAGTTTCATTCAGAGGAATTTACTTCAGTGGCAGCTGAGGGAAGACCCATTCGAAATGAGCTTGGAAGTCAAGCTCAGGTGGTCTATGAGAGAACTGAGAGAGAGCTTATGATGAGGGTGTGAATTTGCTCTCCAGTGGTGATGACGAGAAGTGGTGTACCCTCAATTCATCCCTCTTTGGAGTTGATCCAAGCATGCCTTCTCTTGTAGGAGTTGATGGAAATGCTGTATATTGCCCTAAACAGAAGGCAGAACATTTGGCTAAAGTCTTGGTGAGTAAACATTGTGGCGAGCCCATGGTGTTGCCTTAGTCATGCTTTCCACAGCCTAAATTGTGTTCAATGGCTTTTGGGCCTTGACAGTCATGGAGGCATAGGCCTTAACCCTTAAGGGACTGGCTAATTATATATCATGCAACGCCCCAAACCGGGCAAACTTTAAGGTTGGCCAATCAAAAAAAAAAAACACATCATTGGAAAGCGAAAGATGTGCAAATGCACATGGTGTAAGAAAAAAAATTTTAAAAAATTTTCCCTATCTTCCATGGGAAGTTGAAAGTGGCTATTTACAACCCTGTGTGAGCTTTATATATTGATATATCACATATTGTGACGAACATTTTAATTTGTTCCTAGCGTTGCTCATTGATGATACCATGAAGTAGGCTGACTGCAGTATGGACAGAGTACCATACAAAAACTGTAACTAATTATGAGAGATTTTGTGATCCATCATATCCAATCTAGCATAAAAACTTCAAACTGAGAAGCAGGTACTGAATCACATTTAATTTATGATATGATCACGACCTATTCTAAAATCCCCAAATCCATCAGGCGGAGAGTTCATATGCACCCAGACTGAATGCTGTTAAGGGTAAAAATTGCCGGTGTCTGGATTTTTTTACCAACCTAATTACCATTTACAATCATTATTCCTCACCTTATATCATTATGAATGCACACAATTGTATTAGCAATGAGTTCTTCTTATTCTCTGGGTTTATAAACTTATGAATCCAGAAAATTCTCATTGATAAACTAATTAATTTTGGACTTTGCATCAAATACCCCAGCATAATGACCGAAATTCATTGTCTACCAAATTCTTTTTTTTTTTTTGTAGAAATTTTTTTTTTTTTTTTGGTTTTAAGTTCAAATGCTATTACAGATTAGTTTTCTTTCCAAGCCTTAAGATGACTGAGTCAAGTCCTTAGACATGTACCTCAAGTTTTGAAAAATGCATTCCTCCTTCAAGGCCTACAATGTTGACGCTCCATTTTTGTTCTAAATCCTTAGGTCCCGTAAATTTACATCCATTTCTCGGCTCGTCAGGATTTTTCTGCATCCAAACCAAATATATTCTCATTCGTAAATATAGTCTCGTTCTAAGATGTCTCCAGCTACTAAAGTTACCCTAGTATTAGTTTGCTAACAATATAAGATTTGTCTAGTTACTCTGCTCATAATTTTAAATGCATCACTTCCAGTGTCTAAAATTATACAGGTTTGTAATTTTCTTAATTGGTTAAGTTGGGCAGTCTGTTCTATATTTAAACCACACATTTAATTCGACTTCATTGAGTAAAAATATCTTAGGGTTTGCTGCTCTATTTTCTGTCTCCAAACATCAAAGTTGATCTCTCTCGTCTTTTCTCAATTTTGAGGAGGTCCTAATATCTAGCCTTCTTTCTTTGACAAGTTCTGAATTATGTTTTTATTCTATATCTTGTGAATTACCTAAAGCAGAGTATGAAATATTTTCATGAGTTATTCAGAGTGACTGCATTGTTATAATCAGCACCAACAAGATTAAGAGAATGATAGCAAGTGAATTAAGAATTATAAGTAAAAATTACCACAAACTTTGCTTACCTGTCCATAAAATTTAGCGTCACTTCATCCATTTGACCTAAATAATGGGTGACGTTCTTCGCTTTCATCATAGGTGTTTGAAATCGACTTCTTAATTTCTTCCACTGCTCATTATTTCTGTAAAATAATTAAGTTTCTGAATCTGTAATGTGATAGCACTGAATTATAAATAACTGTAATAACCACAATGCCCTTGCAATGTCTCGATTTCTTCACACTTTTTGGAAATGCTTGTCACCACAAAGCCTAAGATGAAAGGAAAGAACCAAAAGCAGAAAACGGTTCGAATTTTGCAGCTTACGTTAGAATTTCTTCATTTGGTTATTCATATGACTCTGAGACTTTGTGGTAAAAAAGCGTATCAAAAAAAAGGTGAGGAAATTGAGAACTTAAGACGGCATAGTGTTCTCATAATTACAGAACTATCTAGTAAAAAGCGACAAATATATTCTAAGAGATTATATATACTGTATATACATACATGCACACACACACACACACACACACACACACACACACACACACACATATATATATATATATATATATATATATATATATATATATATATATATATATATATATATATATATATTTGAGTTTATGTGTATTTATGTGTGTATAACCAGGCAACGATTCGAATACTAACAGTAACTAAACTCTTAGAAATTATAATTTTCCTTGGGTGTAGATTATTCTCAAAATATAAGAATTGGATATCAACGACATTTACGGCATAATACTTGGGAATATAAAATGTCACTTGTGTACAAGTGACGAAAATACGTGCAAACTTAATATATATATATATATATATATATATATATATATATATATATATATATATATATATATATATATATATATATATATATATGTACGATGATTGTTATCACTTTTGTACGTGATTCATTTATCACACATTACCACAGGCGAAAAATAAGAGACTGGTGTAGGTCCTGACCAGTTTCGAATTTATTTCCAAGCCATTGACGAAGGAAATAAAGTCGAAACCGGTCAGGACCTACACCCCGTCTCTTATTTTTCCACGTGTGGTAATGTGTGATATATATATATATATATATATATATATATATATAAAACATATATATATATATATATGTGCATATATATATATATATATATATATATATATATATATATATATATATATATATATATATATATATATAAATAAAGATAAAATCCACGAAGGAAACGGAAACACTGGAGTGCTGCAAGGCCTTTCGACGCTAGGTCCTTTACTTAGCAGACTGAAGAAATATAAAAGTATGTTTACAAAGAAAGCTCATATAAATGACAGATGGGGATTATAAAGGAAACATATGTACCTGGAATCCAACACAATTGAAGAGCCTTGCGCATTGTCAGTCCCCAGTATTTGGATAAAGAAATTGAATACATAAGTTTTATGATCTCGCCTCTCGAGATCGACAGGTTCTTTAAAATAAACAAGCAATTGGGCTGTAATGACTGATCCTCAGGTACGAATACCTGATGCTGCTACCCCAACTAGACTCGCTGCTGCCTTGGACCACCAGTCGTTTCGCCCTCCAGAACCTGACTCGTTGCTGCTACGAACCTGACTGACGAAGTCTGACGCCATCAAACAGACGTCAACTCGCCAGCAAGAAAAACAAACAAAACAAAGTATGCAACAATCCACCAAGGGAACAATCGGCAAGCGATTGTTCCTAACAATAAGAAAAATGGGGACAGATTTATGTTATCCTTCACATATACTAGATATTTGTTATAACAAAGCCCGCAAAAAGTTTTATAGTGAAAGTAACATGAAGAAAGAAACCCCTAAGAACATTCTTAGCTTGCCTTATTTTAGTGGTTTTGAAAACATAAAATCATTGTTAAAACATTTTAATGTAAACCTCGTTTTTTCTTATAATAACACACTCAAAAGAATGTTAATAAAAAATAGCCCTAAAGAAAACAACAACATAATATATAAAATTTCATGTTTGGATTGCCCCTCTTTTTATATTGGCCAATCTAGCAAAGATTTTGATGTAAGTATTAAGCAACATAATTATTCAGTCAAAACTGGACAAGCATCCAATGCTATATATTCATTCATTTAAGTGAAAAATCTCACAGGATAAATTGGACTGAAAGTTCAGTGATTGCCATATCGAAAGATTTCTCTTCAAGAAATCTATTGGAGTCCACTATTATCCAGCTTACTTCCATTTGTAATTTTAATCTTAGCCCTGGCATGTATTATTTGGACCCCTGTATTAGAAAAATGCTCAAGAATGACCTAAAAGATAAAATCACTGACTTAATTACAAGTTGGCTACGACGTCCACACCATGAACAGCCATAGCACATATTTATGCACAGGTTTAATAATGAGGAGGAGAATTAATACCCAAAACGACACTTCTTAGCACTTTATTATGCTTAAACAAATAATAACTTGCAGATACGAACGGTATCTAAGAACTCTGGTAATATATGGAAAAATAATTAATAAATATAAAAAGCCAAAACTTATCTGACATTAAACAAGCAGTTCAAGGGGTCTCCGATTGAATAGGGAGCAGTATTCGGAAACAGTTTCTTGAGCGAGAGGTTCTTCTAAATGTACCTTCAAATCCTTAGACAAACAATTTTTAAACTCTTCTAACAATATCAGCTGTTTAAACCCCTCAAAGTCTTCTACATTTTTAGATCTCAACCAATCTTCAAGTATTTTAGCCTTTATCCGAGCAAAATCTACGTAAGTCTGATCTCCTGTCTTACAAAGCCTACGAAACTTCAACCTGTAAGCTTCTGGCACTAATTCATATGCTTTGAGAATACAATTCTTCAATTCATCATAATTACCACAAGTCTCCTCAGACAAACTAGAGAATACCTGTTGAGCCCTACCTTTCAAGGCACATTGCAACAAAATAGACCATGAGGTCTTAGGCCAGCCCATTCCCTTCGCTACTTTCTCAAAAGTCATAAAATAATTAGTTACTTCCTTTTCATCAAAAGAGGGAACCATCTTCATGTATTTAGCTACATCGAAATCTCCGCTACCTTGTCTGTGTCTCCCTTTAATTTCCTCTAACTTTAATTCGTGTTCCATTCTTTCACGCTCAAGTCCTCTCTCTCTCTCTCTCTTTCTGCTGCTCTTTCACGCTCAACAACTATGTCTAACTCCTTCAGCTGTATTTTGAGTTTCAAAGCTTCTATGCTATCATCTTCCTTTACCCTTGAAACTTCAGACTTCTCCTCTACGATACCTAAATGTCCTATCAAGCCCTTTATTAAATCATCCTTTCTCATATCCATAGTAAAACCTAGGTCTAGATAATTAGCAATTAGAACCAGTTCTCATTTACACAAACCACGAAAAGCTGCAACCCACGGCAAGGACGACAGAAATTTCTTGACATCGAAGTCACTTCCTAAATACCCTGTTTCAAGCTCTGGCTCACTCATGATTGGTTACGATAGCTACAAAACTAATCTCATTTAAACCTACAATAACTATAGAACAAATAATCTCCTCATTTAAACCTGTTTTGTTCAAACACATTCAATCCCGGACAGGGATTCCAGCCTCTTTCTTTTGTACGGACAGCTACTTTTGAAAACCAGCTCCGCCCCCCCCCCCCTGCTTATGGAATGGCCAGTGAATAAAATATACTACAAAGGTCCCACTCACAACAGACAAATAGATTTTAACAACAAAATAAAGCTACCGTACGACGAAAGCATCCAAAAAGCCACAGAACAACTCAGGTCTAACAATCCCTTCATCTTCCATTATCCCAAATCCATCGGGAGCTCACTCACTAACGTATACTTAAATAACAAAGGGGAAGAAGCCGGAGTTTACAAGATACATAGGGGAGACAGGTAGATCGGTCTCGCAAAGAATAACAGAGCACAAAAGGTCGGTAAGATATGCTTCGGAGAGTTCGGGGATTTTCCTACTTATCAGAGACACTGGCCATTCCATAAGCTGTGGGGGGGGGGGGGGGGGGGTGGCGGAGCTGGTTTTCAAAAGTAGCTGTCCGTACAAAAGAAAGATGCTGGAATCTGCTATCATCAATCAAACCAACAACATGAACTTGTCAGGAGGACATTGGAAATCGGATGACATCGAAGCGTTAATCCTCAGACCTCTTCTGAAGAAGGTGGCCCAGAGAACAAGACCTCCAGAATCGTCGCCAAACGGGAGTTAATGAGGCCAAAAACCACTAGGGAATTGGTTACTCTCCACCTTCTTAGGAAACGGTCACCTGCATACCATCGGGGACAATGCCACACCTACATATGTTTTGTATATATACCCTTGTAACATTTCATCTGTCCATATTCTACCAGTGAACAGGGGCACAGAAGCAAGTGCCCGAAATATATGGTTGCAACGTTTAAATAGTGTTTTATGGGCCTTTTTTTTATATTCATAATACACTGTGGTATTACAGGAAAAGACATTCATATATATATATATATATATATATATATATATATATATATATATATATATATATATATATATATATATATATATATATATATATATATATATAATGTGTGTGTGTGTGCGCATATATATATATATATATATATATATATATATATATATATATATGTGTATATATAATATATATATATATATATATATATATATATATATATATATATATATATATATATATATATATATATATATATATACATATATATATATATATATATATATATATATATATATATATATATATATATATATATATATATATATATATATATATATATATATATATATATATATATATATATATATATATATATATATATATATATATATGTCTGTGTGTATATGTATATATATATATATATATATATATATATATATATATATATATATATATATATATATATATATATATATATATATATATATATATATATATATACATATATATATACATATATATATACATATATATATACATATATATTTTTACGTTTTTCCGTGGTTTTAGTTTGAAATATGCTCTGTGAGACAGGTAGCAACAATTTAAGGTAATTTAGCCTTGTGATTCTGACTTCGTGGGTACGGGAAAATGTAAAAAAAAGAGGAAAACAAAGGAGAATTTCATATGAGCATAGGGCTCTTGTTACTGAGGAAAATATTACGTAAAACACGTGGGCAAATTTAAAGGAGTGTATTTACATAAATGGTATCAGTACGGGAAAGAGGAACTCAAGTAGATTACTATCCTGAAGGAGATTCCTACGGGATTGAATGAAACTGGGGGATTCCAGACACAGTCCGAGAAGCTTCCACGAAATAGGATCCCTCTGA
The DNA here is from genome assembly GCA_039081455.1 of Macrobrachium rosenbergii. NCBI lineage: Eukaryota > Metazoa > Arthropoda > Malacostraca > Decapoda > Palaemonidae > Macrobrachium > Macrobrachium rosenbergii. The sequence goes on along the minus strand of JANJGK010000003.1, from coordinate 50,082,394 downwards.
AATGAGAGATATGCACATTATACGCCAGTAATGAAAACAGACAAAAGAATAATGAATTCGAAGCTGCACTGAGGGTGCCAAAGGAGTAATAAAGAATTATTACTGCCGATGCAAGAGGTGCACGGACATTAGACAAGGGAGATTTCTGGCTTTCTCTTTAAGAAAATATTACGAGACAAAAGCGTGACTGAAATGGGGCTCTTCCAGGGCACTTTACCTTAGCAGATTTTCCGAGGGCGCGTAGAAGGCAGTCCGTGGATGACTTGCGATTTCCGAGGGCGAGTTTCTTCCACGTGGTGAGATGCAAGGGCTTCCGTAAAGGGGCAAGGCGATGGGGACTCCTCGAAACTCCAAGCAATGGCGTGTGGGCTCGAGGCAGGCCAACGGTGGAGCGAATACTTGGAATCCGGTCGAGGGGCACGAGGAAACATATACTTTGGAAAGGGCCACGTGGTTGGGATGCAAGGGCATCGATGGGGCCAGGTGTTGAGGACGTCTTCATTCCATATCTTCCAGCCCGCGTGTGTGTGTCGACCTCGTGGGTTTCTGCTTTTTATCCCCTCCTATGGGGCAGGGGGGCGTCCAACACAGATGTTTTGACTCATTGCACCTGCTGCCCGCAGGGGAGGTTTTGGCCTGTAGGAGAAACACCCAAGCCAGATTACTTTTGCCTCGAAGGAAAGATCTTTATCAAAAATGGGAGCGCCTTTAATCTTTTAAATCCTTGTTTTTAAGTCGATAGACAGATGGTCTATCGATCGGCCGGCTGGCAGTAAATGAAACACAACAGAACAACCAACAACAACAAAGGAGGGGGGGGGAGGCAATTTGCTAGCGAATTCTTGCTAATCATAATACCTCCCCATACAAGATGATGTACATACCTCCTTCGGGTGTGTACATCGATATTCAAGAATGAGCGGCAAATGCTTTATGTTACTCTACATTCTGCCTTGCAATGAACTTTACTCCTAAGGGTTTTATGAAGCTGTGACATTACTTTTAATAACACATTGGGACAATTCTCGTTAACAGAACGCAAAGTGATTTAAACACTTGCAAAAGAATAATTACTTTAGATTTGGTTACCCACTGGTAACTTTATAATGTGACTCGAACAATTGTGAATTATAGGACCACGTATATGAGGCTATGGCCAACAAATGAAAAGAAAGGTTATTGTTCAAGAATTAAAATACACGGTTACTTAATTTTAGATAAAATGCATGCGGTTAGTACAATCTGCCTTGAAGAGGCTGTGTAAATGAAAAACAGCGTTTATTTTTGTAAATGACATCCCCTTTTACGCGATACTGTAATGACTATACATATTCGCATTGATAATTTATCTTCGTTTTAACGTACTTTGCTTAGCAGGCCCCACACGGATTTTGACAGCCGTATGCGGGCGAGAGTATTCGCGAGGTTTTAATTCGCTAACCTTAAACTACGCTAATTTTATGCGTCCACTGCCCACTCAATGTTATGACGGGGCGAGCAGACAAAAGATGTGGGGTAGGACAAACAGAGATCTTGGAAGGAATGGAAGGGGGAAAAGGGATAATAATAACAAAAGGAAAATTACCAAGACGTTACGAATGAAACTTGACCGCATATGAAAGGCGGGACACGTCCCTCAGAGCTTACGAAAGGGGCATTTAAATCACAAGGGCAAGAGTTTATGACTCGCGATTCATTAAAATTAAAGATAAATAAATAACTAAAAGAAAGTAAATGATATTGGCAGAAGAACTAAGGGAAAAAGAGTGAGGGTTTTATTGTGTTAGGCGGGCATTTATTGTCCTTCGCCTATAAATTACGGCCCGGACTATCACTTCAGTCCCAGGGCGAGGAAAATGCACCCGAAGGGCGCGACTCCTTCAGGAGGGGCTGACACGCACGCCCGGTGCCAAGGTATGGGCGCAAGGGCGTGCCACTTCTCACTCTGTTATTCTTAATGATTTATACATTGTGTGGGGAATGGTATCCCGTATTTAATTGCCTCTTGTGGGGATAATTTAAGGGAAGATTAATAGAAGGTGATAAGAGATAGAAGTTCCTGAGGAACGGAGGAAGATAGAGGAGGGCTTGACATCCCCTTCTGGATTAAGGGTGCCAGGACCTTCGAAAGATGAAATGGTGGCACAGGTGCCATGGGGAGCTCTAGAGCTCTTTGTAAATTACCTGGAATGTCCCACGCCCGTGGTAATTTCGCCTCGAGTCTTTCTTAATGGGACAGTCGTCATCGGCCGGGGAAGCGGAGGGCCCGCGACCGTAGGGCGGCACGGAGTACCACCTGGGCCTGCTGATGCGACAGCTGACGCAGGAGTGTTCCGTGCGGGTTCTACCATGATCCGTCGCGGCTCTTGTAGTTCATCGGCCAAGTGAGATATGGCAGAATCCTGACTTGCAATTGCGTCGGCGACGGGCTGAGGCAGAGAGGAGGCGGTCGGGGGGGGGGCGTGAGCGGCTCGCAGGTAACGTTGACCAGCTCAGGCACGGGTTGCGAGGCCGCACCTGCAGGTGAGCTTCTGCGGTGGTCGGGAGGAACCGTCTCTCTGACCGACGCTGGTAGCGGTGCCAGGCCGGGGAAAGAGAGGGGGTCCTGAGTTGGATCCCGTGAATGGAGATCGGCGTAGCGCTCTGGCGCTGGCACTAGGGCAGAGTCAGGCGCTATCAGAGGTTTCTTGGGCTCGTCGGTCAGGACGGACGAAGCTTGGCCCTGCTCGGGGCATGCAAGTGGCACCGGCAGGAATTTGGCATCTCCTGAAGGGAGATCTGATTGGGGCCCTGGCACTGGCACGGAGGCAGGGCCGGGCACTGGAATTGGATCGGGAACCGATCGAGGGGGCCACTGTACATCGTACTCAGGTGGCACTGGTGGGGACTGCACGTCCTCCTGGTACCCAGGGGGCGCCAGTCTTGGCTGAGAAAGAAGCGGGGGAGAATTACTCGCGCCCGCGGAATGATTCGGGGAATGTGGACCCCTAGATTGTCGTGATTTCGGTGGGGACTGAAAGTCCTGTCCCAGGATGACGTCATAGCCTCCGGGGAGATGGCTTGATACTGCAAGATTGCAGATTTTGGATTGGTGAGGTCTTGTGACTCTCAAGTGGACCGTAGGGAGTATCATTTTAAATTGATTTATTCCCTCGATCGTGACGAGTTTTCGTCTATTGACGATAGCTCCGTAGGGAACTCTGTCCCTTCGGATGAGGGAGATTTGTGCGCCCGAGTCCTCGAAAGCAGTGACTCGGCGCGCGGGCTCGCTACCTCGTGGAGGGGCCACGTATACAGGCCCTTCGGCGGGAGGGCCTAATGACTTGGGATCTGTGACGGCCAAGGCGACGGTGGGAGTAGTTGATTTATTATTGCGTGGGCATTTCGCCCATGCGGGAGAATGGCCATAGACCTTGCACGCCGTGCAAAAGGTCTTTCCGCGCTGCCCCTGTGGAGGGCGCAGGCGAGTTATTTGTCGGTTTTCCGGGAGAGAGAGGAGCCGGTTTCTTGTTCCGGCACTGTTCGGAGGAATGCCCCGTTTTCTTGCAATAATGGCAAGTTAGGGGCTTGCCCGAGTTCCCATTTTTGTGGGAATTTGAACCTCCGAGGAGGGACGGGGGATTTATCTTCCGCCCCATGGATCCTTCTTGAGGGTGGTAAGTTTCCCACATATCTGCTATTCGGCAACACTCGGTGAGTGTTGCTGGGGCTTTCTCCACTATATGGGTGGCGAGGGCAGGAGGGGCGTAGCGCAGGAAATGCTCGAATTTAAACCGCTCGAGTACCTCGGCGGTGTTAGTGGCTCCTTCGGAATCGAGCCATTTTGTCAGCGCCCGCTCCGAATGGTATGCCCAATCGGACCAAGTCTGGCCTGCTTCTCTGGGCTGCTCTCTCCAACGTCTCCTCCACCGCTCGGGGGTAATCTCGTACGCCTTCATAACTGCTTGGCGTACGGCTTCCCAGTTTCCCCGATCGTCTGCGGGAAGGGCGTGGTAGGCAACGAGGGCCTTTCCGCCCAGGAATTTAGTGAGAACAAGGGAGAGTTCCGCGGGGGAGAGATCGCAGCACTCCAGGACTCGTTCGGCCCTTTCAAGCCATACTTCGGGTTCGGACTCTGTCCATTTTGGCATGAACGAGTGAGCTTGGCTGAGGGCACTCATTCCCGCGGCAGGGGGCGGGGGTGTGGCGTGCTGTCGTTCTAGCACCTGGAGCTCATGGGCGCGCTCTCTCTCTCTCTCCTGCTCTTGGGCAATTCTGTCTCTCTCTCTCTCCTCACGTTCTCTTGCTCTCTCCGCCTTGGCATCGTCCACTCGCTCTTGAACCCATGCTCTCAGATCTGGCCCCGATAGTCCCATGTCCTTCCCAGCGGACATGTAGAATTTGAAATCCTCGTTTTGTTGGGCTCTGGTATTAGCCATCTTGAAATAATGGGTATATGATATGTCTGAGAAGACTCAGGTTGTCTGAAAAGACTCAATTGCAGGAATCTGAAACACTCAATGGTTCAGACTGCAGGAGAATGGATCTGTCTGAATAAGACAGGTGATTAGTAAGTCTGAGGAGACTTTTTTGTTAAAATTTGATATGTCTTGGAAAGACGTGGTTGTTCTTGGCGAACGAATTTTAATATGTGTCTCCGAAGACGTAGTTGGATTGTGTCACGCTCGGACTTGGCCGGCTGTAGCGTGAAGTTAAGGAGTTGTTCTAACGAACTAGAATGATCAGTCCCGTAGGGGCTTAGATGTGTGTGAACTACACTATATAATGTCTCAAAAGGACTTAATTTTGGGTTCCCGCAGGAATGAGAAATTCTCGCCACGTGCGACGTAGAATTTTAGGAGTCTCTGAGGACTGGAATTTGGAGGAATTCTCGCCACGTGCGACGTAGAATTTTAGGAGTCTCTGAGGACTGGAATTTGGAGAAATTCTCGCCACGTGCGACGTAGAATTTTAGGAGTCACTTAGGACTTGGAAATACGATTCGTCCCTTAGGACTTAGAAATTACTAACGGGAAACCCAAAGAAAATTGTTTGCTGGGAAATGAATGGGGGAGAGAAAAAAAAAAATGCTACACACGCGGGCCTGGGCTGGGGGGGGGGGTTGCAGGTCGTCTGGCCAACACCGGAGGTATTTTTAGATTCTGTGTGAGTGAACCCGTATATTTATACACCGTCTGGGATTCCGGGGAATTTCCCAGTCGTCTGAGAGGATAACAATACAACGGCCTAGTAATTTTCCCTATAAGCGGAGTTTAAATTTCGCTTTCCTAACACCTAACTCGAATTCTAACTACACTGAGAGAATTTTCAGCAATGCAAGCTGACTTCGTCGTGTCCCACGTGGGAATTTTATTCGCGCCTAAATAACAGTTCGCTAATTCGAAATGCGAAGTAAAATTCATCACAGAGGAATTTCTTTTGCACTATTCCTCGAAGCAAAAATATGGCAAGGATTTTAACACAGAGGAATTTCGCACTATTCCTCGAAGCAAAGGATGGTTAGCACTGGTTATTTCCTAACTACCTATCCTGAAAGGCATGCATTAACGAATCAAATACGGCGGTTCTTTTCTCTCAGTGAGTACATGCGTCCCTATTTCTAATTCCTAGGAACAGTCACGATTGTAAAAAGGTTTTGCTAAGATTAACACATTACTTACGTGGAATTTTCTGGATCTGTGTGCTGGTTTTACACAAAAGGTTCGTAATTGTCTCGTACCCAGCTTAGCTTTGCTAATAGCTGATCTGGCAAGTTGCAAATGCAATAAAGCAATGCTAGGGGAACTGCAACTGCAAAACGAGATCTATGGCCAGGTCGCCATTTTTACGTTTTTCCGTGGTTTTAGTTTGAAATATGCTCTGTGAGACAGGTAGCAACAATTTAAGGTAATTTAGCCTTGTGATTCTGACTTCGTGGGTACGGGAAAACGTAAAAAAAAGAGGAAAACAAAGGAGAATTTCATATGAGCATAGGGCTCTTGTTACTGAGGGAAATATTACGTAAAACACGTGGGCAAATTTAAAGGAGTGTATTTACATAAATGGTATCAGTACGGGAAAGAGGAACTCAAGTAGATTACTATCCTGAAGGAGATTCCTACGGGATTGAATGAAACTGGGGGATTCCAGACACAGTCCGAGAAGCTTCCACGAAATAGGATCCCTCTGAAATGAGAGATATGCACATTATACGCCAGTAATGAAAACAGACAAAAGAATAATGAATTCGAAGCTGCACTGAGGGTGCCAAAGGAGTAACAAAGAATTAATACTGCCGATGCAAGAGGCGCACGGACATTAGACAAGGGAGATTTCTGGCTTTCTCTTTAAGAAAATATTACGAGACAAAAGCGTGACTGAAATGGGGCTCTTCCAGGGCACTTTACCTTAGCAGATTTTCCGAGGGCGCGTAGAAGGCAGTCCGTGGATGACTTGCGATTTCCGAGGGCGAGTTTCTTCCACGTGGTGAGATGCAAGGGCTTCCGTAAAGGGGCAAGGCGATGCGTGTGGGCTCGAGGCAGGCCAACGGTGGAGCGAATACTTGGAATCCGGTCGAGGGGCACGAGGAAACATATACTTTGGAAAGGGCCACGTGGTTGGGATGCAAGGGCATCGATGGGGCCAGGTGTTGAGGACGTCTTCATTCTATATCTTCCAGCCCGCGTGTGTGTGTCGACCTCGTGGGTTTCTGCTTTTTATCCCCTTCTATGGGGCAGGGGGGCGTCCAACACAGATGTTTTGACTCATTGCACCTGCTGCCCGCAGGGGAGGTTCTGGCCTGTAGGAGAAACACACAAGCCAGATTACTTTTGCCTCGAAGGAAAGATCTTTATCAAAAATGGGAGCGCCTTTAATCTTTTAAACCCTTCTTTTTAAGTCGATAGACAGATGGTCTATCGATTGGCCGGCTGGCAGTAAATGAAACACAACAGAACAACCAACAACAACAAAGGAGGGGGGGGAGGCAATTTGCTAGCGAATTCTTGCTAATCATAATAATATATACATATATATATATATATATATATATATATATATATATATATATATATATATATATATATATATATATATATATATATATATATATATATATATATATATACATATATACTCGTATATATATATATATATATATATATATATATATATATATATATATATATATATATATATATATATATATATATATATATATATATATATATATATATATATGTATATATATATATATATATATCAAAGGCAATAAGAAGGACAGGGAAAGTCCTTGTAGCCAGATTCCGTATCTCACTGAGTTTGAAGAAGTAAGATGTTTGGTTGTGCTCACTGATTTGAATGCACTGGAAAGTACTTGGGAATCGGTGACATAGTCAGCATGTCTGAAGTAACTGCAATGAAGTTGAACAAATACCGTTTGAATTGGTCATGAATATTGGAAATATTCAAGCAAAAAAAAAAAAAAAGACTTATTACATTTCCCTGGGAACAGAGATAGTTGAGAAGAGAGGTGATACCTCAAACAGAGAAACGAAAGGAGAGGAATGAGCATGCTGATATGGATTTTGGTTGAGGATGTTGTCACTAGGACAGAAAAAAGTGCCTTTAAGTATACAGTAAGTGCATATTAAGGTGTAGCAAAGGCGTAAGTAAGATTCAGCATCTACAAACTTACTAATTTATTCAGACAACAAATATACAGGTCAATAACTCCTGCAAGCGGAAATGTAGCGTCCGAAACTAGGTGAATGAAAACAGAGGTCACCACAAAATCATTTGTGTTTGTTGACAGATGAATATATACATATAAATTGATATACAAGGCATGACTGAAACTATGGAACATATGGCTGAAATGCTGACATTGTAATGCGTATGGTGATAAAGATACATTTAACATGACAATAATATGAATGGAGATACATGTACAAAAGATGCTTGACATATGCTGTGTTTCTTGTGTCCGCATGTTTTGAGCATGTAGATGTTTCTGGTGGTGGGGCGGCTGCTGTGATGGGGCATATTTGTTGTCTCTGCTGCTGCGGTGATGGTGTAATGACGGTTTGTCTGCGTGGCTGTCGTCGTGATGATGTTGGAGTTGTTTTTGGGGTCAGTTGTTTTGATGCTACATCCACAAGCAGGTTGTGTGCTGTTAGGAAGTCTGCTCCTAACAGTGCTATCGTCACATCTGCCGTGATGAAGGTCCAACTGTAGTCTTTCCCACTGAATGACACATTCATATCCTGCCTCCCGTACATCTTGAGTGGAGCGGGGTTGAGTCGTTCATTCGGACTGACTGGCACAAATGACCTGCGTGCTCTGGTGTCAACGAGAAATTCAGTGTTTGACCTTTTGTCCTCATGAAGAAGCACGTGAAGCCTCTATGTTTACACCTGGAAGAAAGACAGTGGTGGGCAGGCGCAGTTTCTCTTACAAGGCAACCGATCTGCTCACTGCTGATGTTTAGTTGGATGGGTCGCGGGTGCGACACTCTTGCATGTTTTTTGAAAACAGGCAGCCTTTGTAACATCTGCGGGCTTTCTTCCAAAATCTCCAGTGGAAGTAGCACATCCCCTCTGGTGGTTAGTCTTTCTTCTGTCTGGACTTCCCCTTGATGAATTGCTTCGGGAAGTTTTGTTTGTGGGTGGGAGCGGCTGGTCCCATCGTGGTACTGCTGCTGCTGTTGATGGCTGTGTGGGCTCCGTCGTCTTGTGGGCCATGTGCACTGCATCAACCAGCTTCAGGAATTCTTAGATTGGTATGATGGAGGCACTGGGCATGGGCGCCACTTTTTGGTGGGGTAATCTTTACAAGGTCTAGGGATGACTCAGGTTGGCCATCTGTGGAGGGTAGTGTGATGAGCCGCTGCAACTGTTTGTAGACGTGTGATGGCCGCTCCTCTCCTATGGATGCCCCCACGTAGTTGAGGAATTTCTTGGCTCCTAGGGCGGGTGGCATGCCGTAAGATGTCTTCAGCTAGTCCTTTAGCAATTTGTAGGTGACAGGGGTTTGAAGTTCTTTGAGCCATCCTGTGACTTACTTGAAGACGTTGTCGGGCAGGAATTCAAGGACGGCGTCTGCTTTGCATGTTGAGGAGGTGATTTTCTTCGATCGGAAGATTGTTTCCACCCAGAAGAACCAAGCTTCTGGGCTGTGGGGCATGAATGGAGGTAGACGTATGGGGGCTGTGGCGATGGTCTCGCTGGAGAGGCTGGCATTATTGGGGTTGGCTGGTTTGGTCATCTCCATGGTCACCAATGTAGTGAAGGCGTGCGTAAGAGTTAGCATCTACAAACTTAGTAATTTATTCAGACAACAAACAGACAGGTCAATAACTCTTGCGGGAGGAAATGTAGTGTCTGACACTAAGTGAATGAATATATACATATAAATTGATGAGATATATACATATAAATTGATAAACATGGCATGACTGATGCTATGTACATATGGCTGGAATGCTGACATTGTAATGCATATGGTAATAAAGATACATTTAACATGACAATAATATGAATGGAGATATACGTACAACAGTTGTATGACATATGCTGTGTTTCTTGTGCCTTCATGTTTTGTGTGTGATGTTGATGTGAGGAGATTAGTGAGCCAGGTGAGATGACGGCGTGTGGGGTCCACGTGGGACCCTACAAAGGAACGGTAAATGTAGTGCATTATAACATAGTGTAATGGGAGTTCCATTCAATGGAGAAGTTTTGATAAGCCTAGCAGAATTGAAGTAAACTCACAGGACAAGATGTGATATCACAGAAAAGTATACTGGAAAAGGGTTTTGGGATGGAAAAGAATTATTTTGAAGAGAATAAGGTCAATAGCCACACATAGCTTGAAGTAAATGAAGAAAGGACAGAGGTGTCTGAAAAGAAAGTCTGCTGTGTCACTGTGGTTGACATTTTGAACTGATTTATGTTGTACTTGATATTCAAGAAATAAAACATTAAGAAGGGGTTACTCAAGGTCTGTTCTAAGTGGATGCCAAGAATATAAGAAATCGGTTAAAAATGTGTGTATAAGAGTTAAATGAGACCAGAGTGCATTTAGTTATGGTTTGATGATAGGAAGGTTCCAAAGACTGAGTAAGAGTTATTGAACTGAATTATCTAGGGTTATCCACTGCCATAGTGTAAGAAAAATTATAATTTTCTTTTTTTGGTATGATGAAAGGAGAGATAATTTTCAGAATTATACTGCATTGGAATACCATTACCTGGTATTGTTAGCTCTGATCTTTGCTACCAAATCCAGGTTTAGCCACCAGAATTGGCAACCTATCGTGGTGTACCCTCATGTGCGTGCATGTCACTTTTGTCACTGGACACTGGGTCTCAGTTGCATAGCCAACCAACCCCCTTTAACCACGTCCTCCACATGTTGTATCAAGAGTGGATCAAACCCTGGCAATAAATCAGTAGTTTCCAGGCACTTTTGTTTATATCTTCCTTACACTAATGACCCCTGAGCGACCAGGTAGGCCAGCACTGTTCTAGTATCAAGTCTTGGCCATGCCCTACCAACCAAAAAACTGCTCAAACTAGATACAAGGTTTTAGCTCTGGCATGCTTTCTCTTGAGAGCAAAGTCATCCTCCGTTAAGCAAACAGCATGGTTCTTACATCAAACCCCGGCAAATAAAGGACTAAATACAGCCAAGTCTACTGATACAAAAAGCCACTAATGGACTAAGTACATTGCTTAAGCTCTGGCTAGTGCTCTTTCTCTCTAGTGTTGAATATTATTAAATCTTTAAATCTTCAGTTGAAAACCATTACATACAGAGTCAGCAAATTATATACCCAGGAGGGCTCCAAATGGAAATCAGTCTGCAGAAAGAGGCAAGTTATTGGAAAGGTGATAAACAAATATGAAAGAATAAGAAATAAAACATGTACACCTGAAATTCAGGCAATGTCTAGTAAGGGAAAATATCACAGGAGGTCCACGGAAAAAATATCAAACCTGAATGTCAAAACTTCTGTATGCTCCTCAATGGCTATACCATCTGTCTGGTGCTGGAGAGTATAAATGTGATTCTTCCTGCAAAACATAAGCTCAACAAAGAAAGCAGACTATGTCCTTGAAGCTATCCAAGATGCCTTTTCACTCACATCTAATTTGCCAGATGTGGAGAGTGAGAGCCTTACATACAAGGCCCAACATTAGTTCTTGATAGCAAAAGTCTACCTACCAAACCTGCTTGTACCCAACAAGCCCTGCACTTGCTGGAAACTTCATTGAGGGATACATGGTGAAAGTGTTTTGGGAAGAACTCGAGTCCCTACTGACACTGCCAGAACTCAATTATGACAGAAAGTCCAAGAAGGTAAACATAGTAATGGAGATATTGCTCCGGCACTTTCCAACTAACATGTGAGAGGCCTTCCTGGATGCTGAGGCACATCCATGGCCGATGTCCTGAAGAGGGCCAACTACTTGATGAAAGCCTCCAAGGCCTCACAGCACATTGCCAATGCTGGCTGCAAGGCCAGAGATGGCTACGACCAGGACCAAGATGATGAGACTCATACCAGCACCATGCAGAAGCATGGGCCCTCCCTCACGCACATGTCACATGCATATTATCTTTACAATTTTGCCAAAGCAGCCAGGAACTGAGTGTCTGGGTACAGGTGGAGAAAAAAATGAATAGGGTGGACATCCATGGAAGAACAGTGGCTGCCACAACACTTTCAGACTCCCTCTCCACCAGGTTATTTGTCATTAATCGTGCCTCTGGCAGTATTCTTGTTACATAAGTGCCTTTAGGTCCATATTACCTGTATCGAAAGAGGACCACCATATATTGAGCTGTGTAGTGGCTGCTAATGACAGCCCTATACCATCATATGGCTACTGGACTCTCACCATCCAGCTAATGGGAAAATAATATTGGTGGGACTTCATCCTCACCTATATCTAGCCACCCTTGCTTGGTGCTAACTTTCTTAGACACTCCGGGCTGGTGAATGTTGCCCATTGTCTTCAAGCACTCTAGCACATATCTTTTCCTAAAATATAATTTGGAAGGTGTATATGAAGGTTTTCTATGAGAAAGTAAGCAAGAAAACAGATGGATGGGTGGGTTTAAACAAGCAAGACTTTATATTGACCTTTTGTTGATGTGTAGAAAGGAGGCCTGAAATGGTGCTATATGTGAAAAAAAAAATAGATGACAACTTCTTAAGCAATAGTAGAAAGATGAATAAGAGCAAATAAAAGGGTTTGATCAAGGAGAGAGAGTCGAAGATAGGTTTATACTAAGGGCAAAGGCCAAGGAGATTGGTAACAATGTTTTGTTCTGGCCCAAGTCCGAATAAAAAAACATGAATAAGATTAACTATGAAAGAGGTAACAGACATGCCTTTCTGGGTAGGAGTATAGAGTCCATATCTTGCAGGGAAAGAGGAGACAGTAAACCTATAAAGTGTTGGTAAAACAGAATACCAGATGTTTAGAATGGAAGGGCATTAGTGCTTACAGGACAAGATCAACGAATGTTTAGACTATGCAACCGAGCTTTACACTACTGCAGGAGTTTTCTCCTCAAGGGGGCAGTTTGTGTCTCGGATTTATCGTCTTTGAGAATGTCACAGGAGTTGCTCAAGTTCACAAAGTTTAAATGTTGTAAAGGATTTTCGATATCTAGTACATATAATAAAGGCTAAAGATGAAGCAAAAAAAAAGAAGGAAGATTATGTTATCGTGGACGGAAAAATCTTGGAAGAGGCAAAAATTTTTGCTACCCTGACACCATGTTGAATTAAAAGGTAGATATTAATTAGTAAAAAATTTAATCAGTATCAACAGAGACAAGAGAACATGAAAATGACAGAATTTACATAAAACGTATTCTCCTCTCTAAACTAACAGGAGTTCTTACATTGAAAATAAAAAAAATACTAAAGTAGTTTGACTGCATAATACTGTGATTCATGGCATGAGAAGAATTGTGCCGCAAATGAAGCAGCAACGATGTAGCATTCTCAGCTTATAAAACTGATTAAGACCTCAGAAACAATTGATTTAGGCATGTGATGAGAAGGTGGGGGGGGGGGGAGAAAGAATCATTCACACAGCGCAGTGATAGATACGGAAGTGGCAGGACGGACAGAAAATCGCGGGAAGGGTGCCAATAATGACTTGAACCGGATGAGTAAATGGGATTTTTTGTCAGAATACCAACCCACGACAGGAAAACCTTGGAGTAAAAACATAACTCATGTGTTAATATTTGTAAAGGAAAAATTCAACAGGAATACTTACTCGACCAATATACCACAACTGCCCTCGAAATACTTGTCTTTAGTGTCTCTTCTGACCTGACGGAGGGAAAAAAATCCCTCGCGGATGGGGTTCTCCATGGTAGCTCGCACGACAGTCTCGCAGTCTCTGGGATCAGTCAAAATAACCACTGGAGGATACGTGGGGCTTTCGAGTCTTACGATAGGTCCATAGTCATCTACCAGGCTTTGGAATATTTTATGGATTTGTTTCTTGTCGAATTCTGCAAAGAGAGGGGGAAAGTGTTAGTTAGTTCTAATCTTCACATATAATAGTCAGTCTGTTCTCTTAACAGTAAATCTATACCTATATTTACCCACACGCACACACGCATATATGTATATATATATATATATATATATATATATATATATATATATATATATATATATATGTGTGTGTGTGTGTGTGTGTGTGTGTGTGTGTGTGTTTGTGTGCGTGTATACGCACACACACGTGTATATATATATGTATATATATATATATATATATATATATATATATATATATATATATATATATATATATATATATATATATATATATATATATATATATATATATATACATATATATATATATTACGCTCCGAATTTCACAGGAAATACACATGATTTAGTATAAGCGAAAACCACAGACAAATAAAAGTCAGAAGATCCAAAGTCCAAAGACCATGAGAAAATCCATACCAAGCACTTTGGCGAGATTTTTATTCCCACATCGTCGGAGCTCACATTAGACTCAGTAGAGAATAATGGTAAAATGTAAAAAAAAAAAAAAAAAAGAGCAAAAACACAAGGTAGTTAATTGTTGAAGGGTAATAAAGAAAGATCATCCGGCATTATCTGGTATATAATTTGATCACAAACTGAAACTACACACTAAACATTAAGAACTATGGAAAGGGTAACAGTAACATTTTCCAAACTGGTATAAACCTGATTTTTAATCTCTTTGCCAGTATTAATCAATAACCTTTTTAATTATAGCAGCATCAAGCTTAAGCGGAAGACTTAAGTTTAAAACACTACCAGTATTTGACTTTATAAAACACGGTTCAATGGCATTCCCTTTAACCCAGTCGATGCACGGAACTATGGACCATGCTTCATACACATGAGAGATTATACAGTATGTGTATATATATATATATATATATATATATATATATATATATATATATATATATATATATATATATATATATATATATATATATATATATATATATATATATATATATATATATATATACAGTCACCACCAAAAAACTCCGGACACCCCCTTTAAATGAACGAAAATCATAACAATGTAATAAAAACAGAAAATAATAGGCAAAATTTTTGTTTTATTACCTTTTGTTCAATATTTTGACATTTCTCCATTATTTTTAAGTACTATCATGCACAAAAGTCCGTTCCCTTAGCCATCCAGAGAGTGAACATGAATCCGGTGACTATGAAACACTGAAGCAGTTGAACAAGTAACTAATGGAAGACCCAACAGATGTTGTACCGTAAGTTACTTGTTCAGCTGCTTTGGTGTTTTATAGTCACTGGATTCGTGTTCACTCTCTGGATGGCTAAGGAAAAGGACTTTTGTGGACGATAGTACTTAAAAATAATGGAGAAATGTCAAAATATTGAAGAAAAGGTAATAAAAAACATTGACTATTATTTTCCATTTTTATTACATTATGATTTTTGTTCATTTAAAGGGGGTGTTCCGAGTTTTTTTGCAGTGGCTGTATATATTGGTTGAAACACTATTAAGAGAAATTAGGTATTTGTTTACACTGTACACACACATACGAAGCTTAGCTTCCGTGCATTTCAGTATGGTATGAAGTAGACCAAGTAATGCAGCTGCTATAAGGAAACTAAAGGCTGACAGTTAACCTGTGCCACAACCAAGATCCAGAGCCTGAGTTAGTGGTAATAAAGCTTCTTTATTACCATGGGCTGAATTCTGAATTCAACTTTAATGAATATGTATCCTCGAATAAACTTAAATATTGTATTAGAATATTTATCTATCTGCCTACCTATATATATATATATATATATATATATATATATATATATATATATATATATATATATATGATAACTGAACTGAATGAATTTAACTTAATGAATATGTATAGTCTAATATAACAAATTTTAAATGTAAGTTGTATTTTTCCTAGGATATAAACTGTACTTTCATAAATGGATTTGCAAGGCATGCTTTGGCTGCCTTGACTCAAAACAAAATCCTATCACCTATGCCTATGACCTGACCCGACCTCATGCGGTCTACTTCTCCAATGTGTGACTCAACCTCTGTGGCTGCTCTAACACACTTGCTGGGAATAGATCAACTACCAGAGGGGTGGCTGGGAAGGGTGAAAACTGCTCTCATGAAAGCCTAGGTTTGTATCCTAGGAAAAATGCAAATTACATTTAAAACTATTATTTGTTCTGACAGGAATATGAACATACACTTTCATTAACTGAGGCTGACTCTGAGGTGGGAAGATGATCTGTCCCTACTAATCTGGATGGGTGCGTGTGTGAGTTGCCCTTGGAAGGCACTAACTATATGTTATTTTGGTCAGAGGCCTAGGTACTACACAACTACAAGCATAACATCCTTTAGTCACCAGATAATGTTCTTAGATACCTCCTTCTTTGTTCTGCCTGTACTGACAAAGAGTCTCTTGCACCCAAGTCTCAGGGATGCTGCCCTCTTCAGATACTACTTTTGGACTCTCACCGGACAAAGCAACATCTTGTTGTCTCCCCCGATGAAGTCCTCCAGTGAGGGTATGGAGAAACCTTCATATCTAAGGTCCAGGACTAAGGGGTCTTGAGTCTTAGCCATGAACTCAGGCATGAACTACAGGGACAAGGATAACCAACCTTTTGGCGTGAGTGACAATGTATATGAGGCCATGCAGCTCCCCTACTCTCTTGGTAGAAGTGAGAGCCAGAGGGAATACAATCTTGAGGGTGAGGTTCCTGTCCAAGGCCTGCTGAAGTGGTTCACAAGGGTCTCCCCATTGGGTGGCAAGGACATTGGTGATGTCCCTCTCTGGGGCCCTCACCTCTCTCGAGGGCAATTCTTACTAAATACCCTTAGGATGGCTGACAACTCCCAAGATTTGGAGGGGTTGATGCCCCTCAACCTGAGACACCAGGTGAGGGCTGCCTGTAGCCCTTGGTGGCTGTTACCAACAGGGTCTTTCCATACCTCAGGAAGACCAGGATGTCTGCAATGTCCTCAGATGCCTTGAGGGGATTGAGGCCTCTCTGACGACATCAGTGACATTATTCTGTAAACTTCCCCTGGTAGACCTAGATCCTTTGATCTGGGTCTGAGGGTATCTTCAATAGCTGCTGCTGAGTCCTTTGAAAATCCCTTCTTTTGGAGGAGTTGCAAGTGTGAAGCTAGAGAGCTGCTACATTCTGATAGCACCTTCCATTGTGCTCCTGCACCAGAAGGTTGGGTGGTTGGGGCAATTCTTTTGGGATGTCCACTAGCAGGTGCAGGGGATTGGGATACCACTTGGCCTGTGGCCACAGGGAGCCACCAGGGTCATTTATAGACTTTGGGACTGGCAGAGCCTGTTTAGTATCTTTTCAGTTGACTGAACAGAGGGAAGGAGTATACATCCATGCTGTTCCATGGATGTTGGAAGGCATCCTGCATTGCTGGCTTTTGGTCTGGTATCAGGGAACAGTACAGTGGCAACTTTGCGTTGCTGGCTGTTGTGGAGAGATTGACCATGGGGCCCATGCCATAGATCTAGGAGGCTGCTCACTATTCATTTGTTCAGGGACCACTCTGTCCCAACAATCTGGTCCTTCCTGTTAAGTTCATTGCCCACCACTTTTCTTTTTTCTGGTATGTACCTGGCTGTCAGTTCCAGGTCTTCAGAGGCTACCCTCTTGGGCATCACTGCTGCCATCTCACATATGGTAGGGGAGCTGTCCACAGATGTGTTGTCGCTCATCATGACAACCAAGTAACCCTGGAGGTGGTGTTTGAAGAGTTGGATTGCAACCACACTACCCATACCTTGAGGATGATTATGTGTTCTACTCTCTCCTCAGGGACCCACAACCCTGAAGTGCACTCTCTGCTGAGGTGCGGCCCCCACCCTTTTCAGGATGTACCAGAGAATACCAACATCTCTGGTGGTGGTTTGCTGAGTGGGACTCCTAGCATCAGGTTGTCCAGGTCCCTCCACCAGGCTAGAACCTCCTTTACATCCTCTGTCACTTGTATGGTTTGTGACAGGTCCTTCTCTGGTCGGCAACAAGATTCCTTCATCTGATGTTGGAGGGACCAGAGGTGCTCTCCACCCCTTAAAACCAGTTTCTCAAGGGAGACTGGTGGCTCACTAGGATCTATCACTTCTTGGCTGGCGGTGCTGTCTGGGAGAGGAAATTGATGGAGATGTCCATCAGTCTAGCTATCTCTCCTTCGAAGGGAAGGCTCTCACCAACTCCACGTCAAGTGTCATTCACAGGTACCTGATGCGGGTCCTCAGTTCCAACTTGGACTTCAGGAAATTCATCTTGATACCCAGTGTCCAGCAAAGGTCCAAGACCATGTCCTTGTCTTCTCCATTTCCTCTTTCAGTGAGGCGAGGATGAGCCAACTGTCCACATATCTCTGCAAGCAGATGCCTTTGGTATGTGACTGAGAGAACAACAACTGGAAGACTCTTGTGAAGACGGGCTGCCACTGCCATGCTGAAACAGAGCCCTGAACTGGTATGTCACGCCCTTGGCAACAAACCGAAGGTGCTTCCTGGAGCTGGGGTGAATGGGGATGTGGAGGTAAATTCACAGGGGTGTCTCCATGCGAAGGGTGTTTGTTCCAGGAGCTTGTTCAGGGCCAACAGGTCTATCACTGGTCAGGAGGAGGTGACTGTAGATTCTGGGGGACCTGTCTGACACAAACTCCATCACACCCTTCCGTAGCATTGCTTCTACTTATTTCTGGAGGGCAATGGTGCTCTTGTGGGGCTGAAGGATAACCTGTATCCTTATGCACAACTATAACCATCAACTCATCTGCTCTGTATTGCTGTCATACTATGCACTTGTTGGCCAGGCACCCCATACTTATGTCAACTGGAGGTGGGAAGTTGCTTCTTACCTTGATCCTCCTCTTTTTCCTGATCTGTTTCTCTAGTGTGGAGAGGCTAGGAGGAACAAAAGGTATGTGGGACCACATTTGCACTTCTGCTGGGACTGCTGCCAAAGGCCTTTTGTCTATACCTATTCTTGTGGAGGAACACTTTCTACTGGAATTTCTCTGCCTTCCAAGTGGGGTGGCTCTAACGACACTTGTGAGGAGGAGGCCTGAGAGAACGGGCTGTCCCTTGACTCTTCTCTCCTGACCTCTATGGCATTCTATAATTTCTCCAGTAGGAAGTAGACTGAGGAGTCCTGAAATGGGCTGTTCCACAGAGATAGTCAATTCCCTTGCTAAATGTGCCTCTGCCCAATGTCTGAGGATGAGGTACGCCAAAATGTGTCCCACCTGACACATGACGTAGGAAAGCACCTTCCCTGATGGGCCTAAGTGTATCCTGAGGGTGGACCATCCCTCTGGCAGAATGGCATCCTTAATCTCCAACCACAACATCCCCCGTGCAGCTCTCAAACCATGAGATGTTTCTGATGGTCCTGGCTAGTCTGCTGCTGCTTGAATTGGTCAAGTGGTACTATATTCCCCAACCTGCAGATGGAGGGATTGATGCTTCTTGGGATGGTGGTGGATTTCTCTGACACTTAATATATTGCCTGATAGGAAAGAGGAGAGGACGCAACTTCTCCCACCTGGACACAAACTGGTGGTTCTCAGGTCCTGCCACTATGTTATCTATCTCTGCTATCATGCCTTGGACAGAGGGAGGTGGAACTAAGGCTTGACTTCTGGTACCGTTTTTGCCATCTGCTTGAAGCAAGGATGCCACTTGGGATCTTTGGCATCTGCTGTGGGTGGGTTGGAGAGACCTAGGTAGCAGCAAACATGGGCACCAAGTCCAAGAACCCACATTCCTCTTTGGGGGCCTCCAGATGGGATAAGTCGTCCTGTCCTTCGTGGTCTGCTAAGTTCTTATCTAAATCTTTCCTTGCATCATCAGAAGCCACCAAGGAAGGGGTATCTCCACTGGAGGAGGACATCCAACTTTGGGGGTCGCTGTCCTGCTTGGACCCCAGCCCCTCTCTGCTGTGATTCTCTGCGTGAAACTTTAGTAAGACCAGAGACAGAGAGGACCTTTTCTTATCCCAGAAGGTGATGGAAGTTGAATCACAATATTCAGAACAGTGGGAGGGAGAGTGGGCCAGTGACTTGAGCAAGAACAAGAGGCCCTGCCAGATGACCTTGTTTTGAAGGGAAACTCCTCCGCTCATGTCCTGTACCCCTCGGAGAACAGAACCTCCTCATAGCAAAAACACTGTCCCTTGAAGAAATCCTGTCCTGATGAGTCAGGTCTATTGTTTCACTTGATTTGCATGTGGATCTGTCCCTACACTGCTGAGGGGACACTAGGGAGATGACAAATGTGGCAACTGATGGATGATCTCTCTGCTCACCCTGACTTCGACGCTGCTGCCGACTGACCTCACCTTCCTTCATTGTCCGTGATGCTGCCAGGGATGGGGACGAGCCTTCTGGCAGGGCAAGCTTCAGTTTCGTGGAAGTAGGATGGGAAGTTGTGAATGTCCTGATGTTTGTGGCTAGCCTAAATGATCTTGGGTAGCCAAATAATTCAGCCAAATAGTTTGTCTTCATCAGAGGAGGCTCAGCAACCTTCTGATGAAGGGTATCTATAGAGCGTCCACTGCAAGTCTTCCCAATTAAAGCACTCATAACATTGTTCATCTCTCATGCACTCTCTCCCCCTGCACGAAACACAGACAGATTGCAGATTGACTGCTTAGGGACCTAAACTTGCTGCACAGTTTGTCCTCTCCTGTACAACCCCTAAATTCCAGCTTACATTCCTCATAGGTAGCCATTTTTCACACTGGGGACTGACACAGTGCACTCAACCAGACAAAAAGAAGTCACACATGTGGTTCACACGCCACATATAAACGAAAAAACACAGAGAACTCTTACTCCAGAAAAAATGCACTAAACTGCACAACAAGCACAAAATATGGCTGCTGGAAGGGGGCTTAATCACAATCAGCAAGGCAATAAAGGTACACAATAATATAATCTTGCACACAAGGTGTGCACAATGGAATACTCAGCAACAAAAACAGAAGACAGTCAAAGAAAACTGGATGTACCAATAGCTGAGATAACAGTGGAAGAGGTAGATCGTATGGAGTCGGGTTAGGCCATAGGCCAAGGCAATAGGAATTCCTTTTGAGTCAAGACAGCCAAAGCAAACTTTGGAAATTCAAAAGTTCAAGTGAAGATGCAATGAATTACTACCCTAATACAATTCTCCTTGCATTTTAATATTTTACTTACATTTTATCTCCTTACTATTTTGTTAATTTATTTTTAATTTTTTATTCAGTGAGATCTCTTCTTTCTGTATTTTCCATTACCTCCTCTTAC
>JANJGK010000003.1:50024015-50059015 GCA_039081455.1 Macrobrachium rosenbergii | reverse complement strand
AAAACTAATCTTTATATGTGTATGTAAACTGTAAATAAATCACTTTTGTCTCTTAATGTTGTTTCAGATTATGATGTGCTTACATTAAACTTATTTATCTAAATTTATTATGAATACTGTTGATAAGAAAATAACAAATGTACATACCTTACAGAAGAAAAGTGATAAATACTATTAGTCAGACAATTGACTGCAAATTCATCTAATAGCTTCTTAAAGAGTTCTCTTATCTTTCTGACTTAAAGAAATAAAAAAAAAAAAAAATTGCCTTCCACCATAATCCAGGAAGTCTGAAAGGGTTAAAACACGGTAAGATTTCATAAAAATAACAATAACTGTCAATTACGTGAAATGAACTAAAAAGATCACATAAATGCAACCAATAGGACTAGAAGCTGAACGTTTATCATTTGGCAGAAGTGATCTCAAGTCTTCAAAGAACGGAAAGGGAGAATGGTATTAATGGTGTAACAATCAATCTCAATTCATTGCAAACCTTTGTGGAAAATGAAGGAGAAGAGGCTGCCGAAGAAAGGATATGTTTTAGGGCCTGGAATCTCGGAAAATGGCCTCACTGCACTGCATGATGGTAATGGTGTCTTGTCCTCTGACTTGCTCACCGTTCCAGCCACTTGTTGCCCTATGACTGACGAAGATCCAATGGCCCGAGAAATTATTGAAGTAACTCTGGGCAACACAGCAAAATTTGCTGACAATGACAGCATTTTACAGCTCATGATTGTTATCCTGTGGAATGGACAAATTTGTGTTAGTACTCACATTAAGGTTGCCGTCACTCTCAGATTTTTCTAACTAAAAGTTGATCTGTTTAATGCCAGCATCTGGAAGATCTTGTATGGAATTTGGAGATGGTAATTATTACTTTTAGCTTTAGCAGCATAAAGAAGGATTTATGAAACGTTCAAAGGAAAGTAACATCCATGGAAATCTTAGAGGAGGCTAGCATAGGATACTTTTTTCCGTTTCTGGGAACTTCCCTAGTTTTTCCACCGTAAAGCTGAATTAAAGGTATAGCCTGTGGAAATAGAAGCGATCGCAATTACTCCGAAAAGATTACATATTTTTTTCAAAACTGAGAAATAATACCATCTGTGTAATTTTATTAATTCACAAACCTTTCTTACTGGATGGGAAAATTGTAAAATTGTTCTTATGCTATTCAAAACCCCGTTGAGGTATAGTTGATAAATAAGGGAACTATATTGTAACTGACATGGACTAATAATTTGGCTTTGACTTCTTTCAAACAATCAACGAATTCGAAAGTGTGCTTGAGCTGTGCTTGCGATAAGGCACCTGCATATTGGATTAATTCTTAGCAAGAAAATTAGCCACTTCCAATTGAGTAAGTGTGTGGGTGTCTCGGAGGTGAGGAGTGCTGATGGCGAGGCCAGAGCGTAGGGCAGCCAGAACCTGAACGTAAAGAGAATCCTTCTTTAGGTCTTTCGGGTAAACCACAAGAGTGTTTTTGGGTAATTTGGGTGAAAGCAAGAAAAATACGTCTTTATCAACATCAAAGATAATATTTTTAGTGCAGAGTTAAAATTACACTGCCATTAGGTACAGTATATAAATTCTGCCCCCTTCCTTTGCACAACTTACAGGTATTTCCATTAGAAAGGAGTTGAAGAAGTTTTATATCATATTTAAAAGAAATTACAGAATTACCCTTTAAAATGAGTTAAATGTTAAATGTCACCAATTCAGCAACTAAAATACCACGTTCTGTAGTAATGACCATGTACACACACATGTATATATATATATATATATATATATATATATATATATATATATATATATATATATATATATATATATATATATATATATATATATATATATATATATATATATATTCTTAAGAATTTATACCGCCCTCATGTAGCAGCCAGTGTGTCATTTATCCTTTGACGTATTTTCTCCTTTCATTTAACTATGGGGGCAAGAAAACATGGCGGTTGTGATAGAATCGAGAGTATTTTGAACCAGAGAAAAGCAGTTAAAGCCAGTGTTTCACTCATGTAGGCCTAGCTCCCCCACCTTAGCTGACCTGGGATAAACAATGGTGACCCCCCTTTCACCCCCATCACGTGATGTGGGAGTAGCTAAGCATTGCAGGCATGGGGGACATAGCCAAGCTGGGAGATAGGTAGGACCTTAACCTCTAAGTACTTAATCTTAAGGTCACTTTCCTCCACTCCTTTGCTGGCTGTATGACTTTCGCAGATTGACAGCATGCCTACACATCCACACAAACAACTATGGAACGGCGCACCCTGATTTCCCCGGGAAGAGCAGAGGCCTCCACAATCCCGTCACGGACGCATGTCCAGCTCTCCCTTCCTTCTCCGCTGGTGAATGCTAACTTCGGTAACCGGCCGAGTCTATCATGTTTGGTGCCCACATCTCTACACCAGGTACTACACCAGGTACGTTGATCGCAAGTAGCCAGTAAAGCCAGCCCTTTCCTTCCCCCATGAAATTCCTTGATTTTTCTGTTTCTTCAAACTTCAATTTCTTCCTCCACCAACGCATTCCCTTTGTTAAGTCATCCTACTTCGAGCAGCCCGTATATCGCCCCATGACTTGCTTTGAAATCAACTTAATATGATTCAGTGATAAGTATTCCAATATCCCTTCCCCAGTGCAAAATAAGGGCAAATTAGTCTAAGTGATATGTGTTTGTTTCCTCCCTGTGTTGGGAGTTATGGTTTAATGAATAGCATGGGAAACTTCCTTGCTCTTCAATTCCTTACCCAGTTCGCAAATCTATGCCTCACTAGTTCTGACTGCCATCCAAATTTCACAACCATTCCTGGTCGCAGCCTGATTGCAAGACTCGGTTGCCTCCGCCGAAATCATCTTAATTAACTTATTGCCATTACCCTGGAATTCACCCCTTCCAATGCACTATTGTCCATGTTCTGATGTAATTTTACCATAACAGCATCAGTTGTTATCATGGGGTTGTTGTATCTGAGCCCCTTAATATTTACATTGCTTATTTGCAAATCACTGCATTATTGATCTACTGTATGTAATTTAGGTGGCTGTAATTGTTTACATTTTACATTCCTATTTCTCTTGCATATTTGCCCCAGTCTCTGTAAATGAACCTCTTTTAATTGTAAAAGAATTCTAATTCCAAATGGCGACCTTAATGATTTACATAAACCCAGGAAGATTCTAAGGTGAGTTTCCAGTAGTTTCCTTTTGTTTATAAACTTGGGACCCCTTGGTACGTAGGCAGTCACTAAAAGATAAACTGTTCCAATTCTCTCCTCAACCAATTACCCAGTTTATGACAGTGGCGACCAGTTACCAGGATCTAGTCACATTAGCGATAACTAGCCTTGCTGTACGCTAGACTAGGAACGTACCAGGAATAAATCAGGCACTTAAATTTAATCATTTCATTATTCACAAAAGGCATAGAAGCGACTGGAGCAGAAAATTAAGGTAAAAAGGGTATTATCATCATTGTCTTTTAACATTAACCCTTTAACGCCGAACCCCTATTTTCAAAAACGTCTCCCGTATACCGGCGGCCTCCGAGAGGTAGCTCCAAAGCGGAAAAAAAGTTTTTTTCAAAAAATCACAGCGCGCTTAGTTTTCAAGATTAAGAGTTCATTTTTGGCTCCTTTTTTTCTCATTGCCTGAAGTTTAGTATGCAACCATCAGAAATAAAAAAAATATCATTATCATATATAAATATTGGAATATATGACAGCGAAAAAAAAAACTCGTATATAATTGTATACAAATCGCGCTGTAAGGAAAACGGTTGAAGCTAATGAGTTAATTTTTTTTAGTTGTATTGTACACTAAATTGCGATGATTTTGGTATATAACAGATTGTACAACGATTAAAGCAACGCAGAAAATATTATCACAAAATGATGCATGAATTCGTAACGCGCGGACGTAAAAAAAAGTTTTTTTCAAAAATTCACCAAAAATCAAAATATTGTGCTAGAGACTTTCCAATTGCGCCAAAATGAAGGAAATTGATTGAATATTACTAGGCTGTAAGTTTTTTTTAGCATACAATTGCATTTTTGAACCATTTCGATCGAGTTAAAGTTGACCGAAGGTTGATTTTTTTCTATTTATCGTTATTTCGATGTAAATATAAAAAAAACTGTGAAGAGCTAAAGGAATGATATATTTTTTGTTGTATTCTAAATGAAATTGCGCACATTTTGATGTATAACAATTTATATAACGAAAAATATGAAACGGCGAAAAAATTACGGCAAGCTGACGCAAGAAATGACAGGATTTTCAGCGGAGTACGCGCGCGCGGAGCGAAGGAAAATTTTTTTTTCAAAAATTCACCAAAAATCTACATACTGTGCTAGAGACTTTCCGTTTGTTGCAAAATGAAGGTAAATGATTGATTGTTACTCGAATGTAATAATTATGGCTTACGGATGCGTTTTTCGATCATTTCGGTCGAGTCAAAGTTGACCGAATGTTAAAATTTTGTCAGTTATCGTGATTTCGGCGAAAATAATAAACAACTGTGAAGAGCTAAAGGAATGAAATATTTTTTATTGTATTCTAAATGAAATTTCGCACAGTTTGATGTATAACACTTTATGTAACAAATAATATGAAACGGCGAAAAAATTACGGCAAGCTGACGCAAGAAATGCTAGGATTTTCAGTGGCGTACGCGCGCGCGGAGCGAAGGAAATTTTTTTTTTCAAAAATTCACCAAAAATCTAAATAATGTGCTAGAGACTTTCCGTTTGTTGCAAAATTAAGGTAAATGATTGATTGTTACTCGAATGTAATAATTATGGCTTACGGATGCGTTTTTCGATCATTTCGGTCGAATCAAAGTTGACCGAATGTTAAAATTTTGTCAGTTATCGTGATTTCGGCGAAAATATTAAAAAACTGTGAAGAGCTAAAGGAATAAAATATTTTTTGTTGTATTCTTCATGAAATTGAGCACATTTTGATGTATAACACTTTATGTAACGAATAATATGAAACGACGAAAAAATTACGGCAAGCTGACGCAAGAAATGACAGGATTTTCAGCGGAGTACGCGCGCGCGGAGCGAAGGAAAATTTTTTTTTTCAAAAGTTCACCAAAAATCTAAATAATGTGCTAGAGACTTTCAGTTTGTTGCAAAATGAAGGTAAATGATTGATTGTTACTCGAATGTAATAATTATGGCTTACGGATGCGTTTTTCGATCATTTCGGTCGAATCAAAGTTGACCGAATGTTAAAATTTTGTCAGTTATCGTGATTTCGATGTAAATATTAAAAAACTGTGAAGAGCTAAAGGAATGATATATTTTTTGTTGTATTCTAAATGAAATTGCGCACATTTTGATGTATAGCACTTTATGTAACGAATAATATGAAACGACGAAAAAATTACGGCAAGCTGACGCAAGAAATGACAGGATTTTCAGCGGAGTACGCGCGCGCGGAGCGAAGGAAAATTTTTTTTTTTCAAAAGTTCACCAAAAATCTAAATAATGTGCTAGAGACTTTCAGTTTGTTGCAAAATGAAGGTAAATGATTGATTGTTACTCGAATGTAATAATTATGGCTTACGGATGCGTTTTTCGATCATTTCGGTCGAATCAAAGTTGACCGAATGTTAAAATTTTGTCAGTTATCGTGATTTCGATGTAAATATTAAAAACCTGTGAAGAGCTAAAGGAATGATATATTTTTTGTTGTATTCTAAATGAAATTGCGCACATTTTGATGTATAACACTTTATGTAACAAATAATATGAAACGGCGAAAAAATTACGGCAAGCTGACGCAAGAAATGCTAGGATTTTCAGTGGCGTACGCGCGCGCGGAGCGAAGGAAAATTGTTTTTTAAAAAATTCACCAAAAATCTAAATAATGTGCTAGAGACTTTCCGTTTGTTGCAAAATTAAGGTAAATGATTGATTGCTACTCGAATGTAATAATTATGGCTTACGGATGCGTTTTTCGATCATTTCGGTCGAATCAAAGTTGACCGAATGTTAAAATTTTGTCAGTTATCGTGATTTCGGCGAAAATATTAAAAAACTGTGAAGAGCTAAAGGAATAAAATATTTTTTGTTGTATTCTACATGAAATTGAGCACATTTTGATGTATAACACTTTATGTAACGAATAATATGAAACGACGAAAAAATTACGGCAAGCTGACGCAAGAAATGACAGGATTTTCAGCGGAGTACGCGCGTGCGGAGCGAAGGAAAATTTTTTTTTTTCAAAAGTTCACCAAAAATCTAAATAATGTGCTAGAGACTTTCAGTTTGTTGCAAAATGAAGGTAAATGATTGATTGTTACTAGAATGTAATAATTATGGCTTACGGATGCGTTTTTCGATCATTTCGGTCGAATCAAAGTTGACCGAATGTTAAAATTTTGTCAGTTATCGTGATTTCGATGTAAATATTAAAAAACTGTGAAGAGCTAAAGGAATGATATATTTTTTGTTGTATTCTAAATGAAATTGCGCACATTTTGATGTATAACACTTTATGTAACAAATAATATGAAACGGCGAAAAAAGTACGGCAAGCTGACGCAAGAAATGCTAGGATTTTCAGTGGCGTACGCGCGCGCGGAGCGAAGGAAATTTTTTTTTTCAAAAATTCACCAAAAATCTAAATAATGTGCTAGAGACTTTCCGTTTGTTGCAAAATTAAGGTAAATGATTGATTGCTACTCGAATGTAATAATTATGGCTTACGGATGCGTTTTTCGATCATTTCGGTCGAATCAAAGTTGACCGAATGTTAAAATTTTGTCAGTTATCGTGATTTCGGCGAAAATATTAAAAAACTGTGAAGAGCTAAAGGAATAAAATATTTTTTGTTGTATTCTACATGAAATTGAGCACATTTTGATGTATAACACTTTATGTAACGAATAATATGAAACGACGAAAAAATTACGGCAAGCTGACGCAAGAAATGACAGGATTTTCAGCGGAGTACGCGCGCGCGGAGCGAAGGAAAATTTTTTTTTTTCAAAAGTTCACCAAAAATCTAAATAATGTGCTAGAGACTTTCAGTTTATTGCAAAATGAAGGTAAATGATTGATTGTTACTCGAATGTAATAATTATGGCTTACGGATGCGTTTTTCGATCATTTCGGTCGAATCAAAGTTGACCGAATGTTAAAATTTTGTCAGTTATCGTGATTTCGATGTAAATATTAAAAAACTGTGAAGAGCTAAAGGAATGATATATTTTTTGTTGTATTCTAAATGAAATTGCGCACATTTTGATGTATAACACTTTATGTAACGAATAATATGAAACGACGAAAAAATTACGGCAAGCTGACGCAAGAAATGACAGGATTTTCAGCGGAGTACGCGCGCGCGGAGCGAAGGAAAATTTTTTTTTTTCAAAAGTTCACCAAAAATCTAAATAATGTGCTAGAGACTTTCAGTTTGTTGCAAAATGAAGGTAAATGATTGATTGTTACTCGAATGTAATAATTATGGCTTACGGATGCGTTTTTCGATCATTTCGGTCGAATCAAAGTTGACCGAATGTTAAAATTTTGTCAGTTATCGTGATTTCGATGTAAATATTAAAAAACTGTGAAGAGCTAAAGGAATGATATATTTTTTGTTGTATTCTAAATGAAATTGCGCACATTTTGATGTATAACACTTTATGTAACAAATAATATGAAACGGCGAAAAAATTACGGCAAGCTGACGCAAAAAATGCTAGGATTTTCAGTGGCGTACGCGCGCGCGGAGCGAAGGAAAATTTTTTTCAAAAATTCACCAAAAATCTAAATAATGTGCTAGAGACTTTCCGTTTGTTGCAAAATTAAGGTAAATGATTGATTGTTACTCGAATGTAATAATTATGGCTTACGGATGCGTTTTTCGATCATTTCGGTCGAATCAAAGTTGACCGAATGTTAAAATTTTGTCAGTTATCGTGATTTCGATGTAAATATTAAAAAACTGTGAAGAGCTAAAGGAATGATATATTTTTTGTTGTATTCTACATGAAATTGCGCACATTTTGATGTATAACACTTTATGTAACGAATAATATGAAACGGCGAAAAAATTACGGCAAACTGACGCAAGAAATGACAGGATTTTCAGTGGAGTTCGCGCGTGCGGAGCGGAGGAAAATTTTTTTTTTCAAAAATTCACCAAAATTCTAAATATTGTGCTAGAGACTTTCCGTTTGTTGCAAAATGAAGGTAAATGATTGATTGTTACTCGAATGTAATAATTATGGCTTACGGATGCGTTTTTCGATCATTTCGGTCGAGTCAAAGTTGACCGAATGTTAAAATTCACTTTGGATGCTGGGTCTTTCTCCAGCATCCCAGTCTAAAACTCGCCTCACACGCTCACTTTCGACAGGCAGTATGCGCCTTTCACGGTCCTGACGCCTTTGTGACATCTCTGCAAACATTCTATTGCAGCACGAATACGCTAACACTCGCAAAAGTTAACAAAACACGTCTGCGTCAAAATATCGCTCCTGCAAGGTGCTGCTCTGATGCTCTCTGAGGCGCGGGATTTGAAATCTTCCGCAAACTAGGCCTACAATTATTTTTCCGCGAATATTTAAAAAAAGCATTTTCAGTCGATGCTTGCAACGTCCACTCGGCATTCGACAGACAATTTTGGACGACGTTTAAAACGTCCAACAGGCGTTTAAGGGTTAAGGATACATAAGGTTAAATAAGAAAAGTGATACTAATATTTCTTTAAAGAAACACAACAAATCTCTTGTCGTTACAAGCATTCAGAACACAGGAGAAAGCATAGGTTCTTAAGTTAGCGAAACAGAGAGGTAGGCGCGAATTTCACATCCGCAAAATTTCCAAAGTGTAGGCGCAAAGTGTTGTGTTGCCGGACGAGTGAACATAGGAATTAGGAACTGCTTTGTCAGGGAACTATTGCATGTGTTAGCGAGAACAAGTAGCTAACAGTTTATTTTGGAATAGTTACGGCCGAGAAAGTGTACAATTTCTCGATCAGTGATAAATTTTGGGATACTAGTAGCTTACAGGAAACCGTGTAGCGGTCTCTGGCATTTACATGATGAGCCAGCAGACATTCTGTTCAAATCGGCGCATGTGTTGATTGTCCCTGTGTTGGAGAAATAATAACATTTCCAAGCGTAGTTATTTAACCACCCTCCCAGTGTATTAAAAGTAAGGTAAAGACATTGCTGATGTTTAATGTTAAACTATTCATTTTTTCATTCAAAAACCCGCATTCATTGAAGAAAGTAGAGTGGGTTTTTGTATTTTCCCTCCAAGTTCCTTGCCTAGTCTGTCGCACGACAAAGCTACCGATCGGCTGTTTTCCACAAGCGGTGCAGTTCCACATCGTTCGTTCACGGAACGAACCTTCCTCCCTCCGTCCCTTAATGTAAACCGTGAAAGATGTGAATATCTTTGAAACAATTTGAAAACTTTACCCACCATATCACTTGTCATGACGAGAGCGAGACAGTAAAAGATTACGTAAATACTAAAAGTCCATTGCAGAAGAAAAGTAACGTAACACAATTCACATATCTAATTTATTTGCTCATAAACATAAAGTAAAGTAACTTTAACATTCATAACAAATACGTTCCAGTGCCCCTCCGCTCGCAGAGAGAGAGAGAGAGAGAGAGAGAGAGAGAGAGAGAGAGAGAGAGAGAGAGAGAGAGAGAGAGAGAGAGAGATTTTTTTTTCCCCCTCGCTTATCCTTTTATCTTAACACAGGATTGACACAACTTTATTTACGAGTTTGGAAAACAACCCACAAACCATAAAAGCTAAATAAAAAAGAATTTTCTTTAGTGTTACTCACTTTTAAACTTTCAAACTCATTACTCATTTATTATACACAGTGCGTGAAATTTATAAGCACTCGTGTTTAGCAAATAATCTCGCATACCTGCTTTTCCTTTTCGTGCTTCAGCCCAGATAATTTCTCATACGCTATAGAGCGCACGTACATCTATCTAATTACGTGTTGTTCAACTATAATGCACGAATTGGGTATACCTTATTCCAGACTTGCTTATACTGCAAGTGCTAAACCGCATATTGAGTGCACTTCCCATATCTTACCTGTCCTCATGTCAGGCAGCAATCTCTAGTTCTTATAACCAGCCACTCACTCATGTCACGCCCAGTTTCCATTTCTCACAGTGCCACTAATCTGCGGCACTACTAAGCACCCAATCACTGAAGCACTTATCTTTCTTCTTTCCCTTTCCTTTCTCCCTTATCTTCTGCTGGAGTCTCTCATTTACCTCTTACGCCTTACTTACCTTCTGCCCAGGCACAGTACCATTCACCTTCATTGCCATTTCATGCACTGACATTTTGCCTTGCTCCACAGAGCACACCGGCACCCCAGTGCCACCCAACCAAAATACTCCCTCATAAGCCATTGCACCTGTATTTACGAAACAGAGTGCCATACAACCAGTGTTTCCGCCCATAAGGACCTTAGCTTCATCAGGAACACCCCATTAACAGTGCATCCGCCCATAAGGACTCAGACTTCCTTCAGGAACGCTTCCCCTAGTGTGACCTTCGCACTGCACACTCACCCACAGTACCACCTCATTTAAAGGTGCCACTCACTGAAGTGCCAATGAACTAAAGGACACTTCCCCATAGTCACAAACCCTTTCCTCCAGGAATGCCAAGTTAGCCCACTTAGCAGCCCTTTCCCATCAGCAACATGTCAACTGAAGAGCACCGATATTTCTGGGATATAGGAAAGGAGGACGGCCTCGTAGGCCAGGCCTTTCAAAAGTTTGTAAGGGAGCAGATTGCTGAAAAGAGAAAGTACGAAGAAGAACAGAGACGGCAAGAAGAAGAAAGAGAAGAACGAAGAAGACAGCAAGAAGCCAAGCAGAGGAGAGAAGAAGAAGAAAGAGAAGAGCAAAGAAGACAGCAAGAAGCCGAGCAGAGGAGAGAAGAAGAAGAACGAGAAGCGTGGAGGAGAGCGAAGAAGAAGAAGAAAGGAGAAGACAGCATGAACTAGCCCTCAAGGACAGGGAGTTCGAGTTGGAGAGAGCCAAGAAGGAAAGAGCAGAAGCTTTAGCAACCCAACAAGCCTCTAGCCCCACTCCATCTGCACTAAATACCTCCCTATTGACAGTCAATAACCTCATGGGCAAATGGACTGAAGACGAGCCGGACCAATGGCTCGAAGAGATCGAATTCCTCTTCGAGACCTATGACGTCAGCCCGGCTGAGAGGGCCTTATTGCTCACCAAGCACCTGGATGGGAAAGCTAAGGCTGCCCACCGAGCCTTGGAAAGAGATCAACGCAGAGACATGGCTGCCGTCCATGAGGCCATTGCCAAGGCATATGAAATAACCCCTGAGAGGTGGAGACAATGATTCCAAGGTATGGCTAAGAACGTCAGCTGCTCCTGGACAGAATGGACCTGTCACAAGACCCAAGCTGGGACCTGCTGGTTCGAGTCTATGTGGTGCGACACCTTTGAGGATTTGTTCAACCAGACCATGCTGGAGGACCTCTTCCAGTGTGTGCCCGGGCCTCTAGCTGTGTATCTTAGTGACAAGCAGCCAGCCACTCTCAAGGAAGCCTGCCGCTTAGCTGATGCCTGGGAGATGTACAACCCCTCCCACAGCACCTTGCAACACAAAATAGTGCCACCCAGACACCTCTGGGGCTTCAATTGCCCACGGAATGGACTGCCGAACAAACCTCCATGCACCATCTGTAATAAGCACGGTCATGCTGAAGCAGAGTGCCGCTACAGGGAAAATAACCAACAGGGCAACAACCCTTGGCAGCCTACCAATAACTGTCCCTCTTCCTCCCCTAATTCTGCCCCTTCTTCCCAGCACACTGTTACTGTCAGGAGACCATCCCATCCCAGGGGACCTTGCTAAGACTGTGGAGCTTCAGGACACTCTTCCTCTGGGTATCCTGCATACCCAAAACATGTGGTTGCTCCCAGGCACATCAGCCTGATCAGTGCCACGGCCTCCTTAGCTGAGCCGCTGGAGAGAACTCATCCTGAGAGGGTCTGGACACAGTCTGTCTCAGCGGCTTCTCTGGATGGTTCCAGCCCACCAGTGCACCTGCCAACTACTGCCGACACTGGCTCAGATATTAGCCTGATAGATCAGGCCCAAGTGCCAGCCAGTGCCAAGGTAGATAGATAAGCACACCAAATGGACAGTGATCTGGATGGATGAACAATCCTTGACTGTCCCCACAGTCGAACTCAGGGTGATCACCCCTTGGAGCAACAAAATTCACCGTCTTGGCGTTGTCAAGCGTATTCGGCACAGAGTGGAGTTCCTGCTCGGACGAGACATCCTCTGGGGATGTCCCACCCCCACACCACTCTGTTGCCTGACTGCTTCTGACAGCGTGTCCTCAGTAACCTCTTCTGATCGGGGAACAGCCTCTGTGACAGCTGTGCCACCGTCAGCCGAACCTTCCATTCGCCCAAGAGCGACATTACGCAATCCACCTAGAACTCATTCCAGACCTAGTTCGCAGATCTCGCGACCGGACGACCACCAAAGAACTACTCCCTCATCCCAAAGGGATCTCGCGAACTACCGCTGCAGGACCTACAACATAAGAGGGCACTCCGAAAGATGGTCCATGTGCCCCAGCAAGCTAGCCGCAGCGGCCATATCCACAGAACCAAGAGGCCCTGCCCTCTCATTGAGACAGGAATTGCTATCCCAACTCACACCAGGGACACCAAGGGGTCTTGCTCCCCTAGGTGCCCCTTCAGCTTTGTCTGACACCACTTCACTGCCCGTGCCACTTGCGAGCCCTGGTTAGTGCCAAGCTCCACCTATCTCGGCTGGAAGCTCCTTGCCAAGCGTACTCTCCATGCCTGGCCCTGAGTTAGTGCCAGTGCCAGATCCAGAACCTGACCCGGATCCTCCTATGGGAGATCCACCAAACCTCACAACCATGATCATCGCTCAGTGCGAGCCTCCGACCCCTGACGTTTCTTCTTCCCACACTCCTCCGCCTGCCGAGGATGACCCTCTGGCAGGCCTGGACATTACCTCTTTTCTGGTCAAACAGGAATGGTCCGGCCAGGATGCAGACGCTGATTCTCTTCCCACGACGGTTGTCGCAGCGGCCGAAGTAGGAGACCAGCCCGTAGTAGGTTAGGTTAGGTGTTTACCATGTGCATTTGCCTAGGCATAGATTTCTCCTGTTGTCAGAGACAGTTAGCAGAAGTGTCTATACCCTTAGATAGGTTAGGCCTGTAAATTAGCCAATTCAGAACCCCTCTTAGCAGTTAGGTAGGCCCCTTTAGCTGTTGCAGTGCCAAAGTACACTTTATGTAGGGTCACTGGCTGCCAGTCGGGAGGAATTAGCTAAGACCCTCACACACGAAAGGGTGTGAAGGCCTTTTCAAAGGGGGGAACTCTTAAGAATTTATACCTCCCTCATGTAGCAGTCAGTGCATCATTTATCCTTTGATGCATTTTCTCCTTTCATTTGACTATGGGGGCAAGAAGACATGGCGGTTGTGATAGAATCGAGTGTATTTTGAACCAGAGAAAAGCAGTTAAAGCCAGTGTTTCACTCATGTAGGGCTAGCTCCCCCACCTTACCTGACCAGGGATAAACAATAGGGACTCCCCTTTCACCCCCATCACATGATGTGGGAGTAGCTAGGCATTGCGGGCATGGGGGACATTGCCGGGCTGGGAGATAGGTAGGACCTTAACCTCTAAGTACTTAATCTTAAGGTCACTTTTCCTCCACTCCTTTGCTGGCTGTATGACTTTTGCAGATTGACAGCAGGCCTACATGTCCACACAAACAACTATGGAACGGTGCACCCTGATTTCCCCGGGAAGAGTAGAGACCTCCACAATCCCTTCACGGACGCATGTCCAGCGCTCCCTTCCTTCTCCGCTGGTGAACGCTAACTTTGGTAACCAGCCAAGTCTATCATGTTTGGCGCCAACATCTGTACACCAAGTAAAGCCAGCCCTTTCCCTCCCCCCTGAAATTCCTTGATTTTTCCATTCCTTCAAACTTCAATTTCTTCCTCCACCAACACATTCCCTTTGTTAAGTCATCCCACTTCGAGCAGCCTGTAAATCACCCCATGACTTGCTTTGAAATCAACTTAATATGATTCAGTGATAAGTATTCCAATATCCTTTCCCCAGTGCAAAATAAGGGCAAATTAGTCTAAGTATATAAGTGTTTGTTTCCTCCCCGTGCTGAGAGTTATGGTTTAATGAATAGTATGGGAAACTTCCTTGCTCTTCCGCATTGTACAAACTCCAGCCCTCTATTCCAGGCACCATCAATTCCTTACCCAGTTCGCAAATCTATGCCCCACTAGTTCTGACTGCCATCCAAATTTCACAACCATTCCTGGTCGCAGCTTAATTGCAAGACTCCGTTGCCTCCACCGAAATCATCTTAATTAACTGATTGCCATTACCCTGGAGTTCACCCCTTCCAATGTACTATTGTCCATGTTCTGATGTAATTTTACCATAACAGCATCAGTTGTTATCACAGGGTTGTTGTATCTGAGCCCCTTCATATTTACATTGCTTATTTGCAAATCACTGCATTATTGATCTACTGTATGTAATTTAGGTGGCTGTAATTGTTTACATTTAACATTCCTTTTTCTCTTGCATTTTGCCCCAGTCTCTGTAAATAAACCTCTTTTAATTGTAAAAGAATTCTAATTCCAAATGGCGACCTTAATGATTTACGTAAACCCAGGAAGATTCTAAGGTGAGTTTCCAGTAGTTTCCTTTTGTTCATAAACTTGGGACCCCCTTGGTACGTAGGCAGTCACTAAATAATAAACGGTTCCAATTCTCTCCTCAACCAACGACCCAGTTATGACAAAATATATATGTATATATATATATATATATATATATATATATATATATATATATATATATATATATATATATATATATATATATATATGTGTGTGTGTGTGTGTGTTTGTATATATTCAGCAATTAACTTGTCATTACTACATTCTTACTTTCATCGCTAAAATGGTATTACTAGATTATCATGCAAACAGAGATACTCTCAAATTCAGCCCCGAAATCACATAGCTTGTTAAGTGACGAAACAGGGGTCCGGTTTTTCTTTTTTTCAGAGACAGCATTCTGAAGTAAATGGATTTTGGGTCCCCGAAATGAATAATCGAAGATATGTTGGATGTGGATAATAGGAGTTAAGCAGAACTGGCTGATACAAGGGTGGAATGAAACAGTGTAAGTTTGAAAATGCTGGAGGAAGTGACTGGTAAGGATGCAAGGAGAGCAAGAGAGAGGTTGAACAAAGGAAAGGTACAAGAGTTTGATGTGATTAAAAGTGAGATGTTCAGAGGCTGACTATGGTTCTGAGTTTATGACTGTATAAGGGGAAAAGTTTGGAAGGAAGAGGCGAGATTAATAATTGTTAGGTATTGTAATGGAAAAAGTGGTCGAGAGGACTGTAAGAATTATGTGGGGATAACATTACCTAACACGCAAGGGACGATGTATGGTAAGGATAAGAATAAACGAGTAAGACAAAATAGAAAGACTGTTAAGAAAAAAGGCGTGGGTTTAGAAAAGTGAGAAGGTGTGCGGATAAAATGTTAATAGAAAGCTGGTGTGTGAGCACTTTGAAGTAAAAAGAAAAAGCACTGTGAAGTAAAGAGCACTTTGAAGTAAAAAGAAAAAGCTGTCTGCGGAAAATTTGGTACTAGATAAAGCTTACCAAAAATATGGATACTGTTGAGAAAAGTTGGTGTTTGCGGATGACACATTACCGATTTAGGCTACTGGAGAGAAACATCTGAAACTAGTAAAAAAAGGTTCGCATAAGCAAGAAGACGAATGAAGAGTGTTTTGCGATGGCATGGCCATCGGGAAAGAAACTAAGGTGGTATGTTGGTAAAACGGCCGTTTAGCTTGTAAAGTTAAATAGGTGAAGAGAAAGATATGAAAAGCATTGAAGTTGGAATGAAAGACAGGAAGAAACGAGCCATAATATCCAGGAAGCACAAGTGTGCAAGATAGAGGAGACTGCCTTTGAGAGTGTAAGGGAGCATGATGTGCTGTAGATAAGTTCTCAATGTAATAACCTATTATGAAGCGCCTAATGCTATGGAGGTTACCTGCACAGTGGTTTATTGCCAATACACACACACACACACACACACACACACACACACACACACACACACACATATATATATATATATATATATATATATATATATATATATATATATATACACATATACATATACACAAACACATTATATATATATATATATATATATATATATATATATATATATATATATATATATATATATATATATATATATATATATATATATATATATATGTGTGTGTGTGTGTGTGTGTGTGTGTGTGTGTGTGTGTATGTATAAATATGGAAATAATGAACACATGAGCACGTGTTTCACAGAAATAAATTTCTGACTCTAATTGGGAATGAATCCCAGTCTCCCGAGTGAGAGACCAAGGTGATGCCAATTGACCTAAACAGGTCATAAAAGAAGTATCAGAAATTTATTTCTGTGAAACCTGTGCTCATGTGTTCATTATTTCCATCATACTCACGGTGAATGGTCATTCGAATATGTAGGACAACAAGAATGCAAAGGTCATGAAAAGCTGAAGTACTTGACAGACTTTGCGAAGAAGACTTCCAGGAGTGAGGCCTGCAGATTTATGGCCAAGTCCTGCCATGAGGAGGTGTGCATGTGTGCAGCGCTGAATTGAAGGCAACTCCTATGAAGTTCGCAGGTCTGCATCGAGTTGCTGTCTTTAAGGTATCTGAGGGTTGGCTGTTTTGGTTCAATGTTCTACATTGGCTTTCCAACAGGAAGACTCATGGCAAAGTCTTGGATGCTTCCAAGGAGGAAATAGAGGAATTTCAGCAGACGTTGAAAGACATTAGAAAAAAGGAGGCCTTATTTTGAGTTAAATCTACAGCACTGATGAAACTGGATGTTCTATTGCTCCTTGCCCAATAACACCTTGGCTGAAGAGAAGGAAAAGAATTACCCAGAACAAAATTTTCTAAGCAACGTATGTCTGTTTTGTTGTGTCCAAATGCTGCTGGTAGCCATCAATGCAAACCAGTCATAGTCAGACATGTGGAGCAAACACGTGCCCTCTGTGGCTTGATTTGGTATCATTCGGTGAAGGCTGGGTTTACTGCCAATATCGTCACTGATTGTTTTCATAACCTATTTGTAAGGTTATTTGTCTTCTGGCACAGGATCTTAACATTTGCTAGACATCGGGTGAGAGCCTTGGTTCTCATTGACAATGCATATGGGCATCCTACTGCAACACACATGGTTGGTGATGAAAGCCGTACTATAGTCATGTTTTTGCCCCCGAATAGTACTGCACTCATACAATCGATGTTTTAGTTGCAATTAAACGGGTATTCCAGAGAAAACTGGTTGTGTTTGGGGATGAGGGGGAAAAGGAGCAAGGCTTGGAAACACATGGGGATGGACTTTGGAGAATAATTGAAAGTATTCACTGAAGTCTGGCATCTGAAACTTGGCAGATTCTTGGAAGGACGTCACCGCGCAGTCCTTGTAACATGCATGGAACCTATCTTGAAGTAGGGAGAAGGTCAAATAGACTTCCAAGGTTTGTTGCCGATGACTTTCGTGACCTACTCGCGAAGGGAGTGCATCCACAATGATTCACAAATTACATTTTGGGAAGTCAACTTGTATACTAACCAGGTATGCATCGAATTTGGGATGGTATCTATAAAGTAAAGCAACATTTTTTTATATGTTAAGGCTCTTGAGAGAAAATCTGAAATCGACACAAGGAGAGATTGCTCAGAAGTGACAAACTTACAGAAAACGTTTATGGCAGAATTATTGGTGAAAGGCACACAGATATATATTTGGGGTGGGGGTTACTGCAGAAGCTACAGCTTTTGGTTGAAAAATATTGTTAAAAAATCTTCAGTTATTTCATGGAATAAATTCAAAGGATGACAATTATTCATGAAATGTCTCTAAAATTCTAACTTCCATGGGACAATTCATCCAGCTGGAGGATAGGGATAAGGCTCCATGCATGGGAGTTCTACAAGAATTAACCTTGAACGATAAGACAATGACTTAAAAAGTTTCTTCCTAAAAAGGCCGGCCACAAGCATAACCTCAGAATGAGAGACCAAAATATCTAAAAAGAAAATGCTACCATTACGCTTTTGTTTCCGTAGTAAAACAAATATTTGAATGAAGGGAATTAAAAGATAAAATTAACTGGGCATGTCATTCTTCTGCAAAAATTGAAATGTGTCGTCTATAAAACATGGGGTTAATAATACCTGGACGCTGATTAAAAAAATTATTTTAAATGGTTCACAAAAATATTTGAGAAAGGTCATTCTGATTGGAAGCCACAGCCATACCATTTTGCATTGTTTTATCGTTCTTAAATGCGACATTAACACCAAAATTCTTAAGAAGATGGGGATATCTTCCATATCATTATTATAAGGCAGTACAAGCAAATTTTTTTGTGTTGTAAGGTTCTTTTTGGTTTTGATACATAGTCTTTTTTGCCGCTTCTAATGCATTTGAAGCGGCAAAAAAAAAAGAGACTATGTATCAAAACCTTACAACACAAAAAATTTGCTTGTACTGCCTTATAATAAAGATATGAAAGATATCCCCCATCTTCTTAAGAATTTTGGTGTTAATGTCGCACTTAAGAACAATAAAACAATGAAAAGTGTACTTATCAAGACAAATTTTATATTGGCCAAACGGGGAAAGCACGGGAAAAAAGAATTGAACAGCATAAGAAATGTGTGAGATATGCACAGGGGGAACGGTGGTATTTTTGTACATGTTAGTAAGAACAATCATGCTATCAACTGGGAAGGGGTAAAAAGGATTGTATATTCTAATAATGCACAGGAAAGGAATATCATTGAATCTAGCTTTATAAAAGAAAGTTACAACCATAATATGAATATCAATCAAGGGATGCATAAACTTGATCCTTCAATAACAAAAGAAATTTGTAAATTGTTTAAATTTTACGGCAGGC
The DNA here is from genome assembly GCA_039081455.1 of Macrobrachium rosenbergii. Taxonomy (NCBI): domain Eukaryota; kingdom Metazoa; phylum Arthropoda; class Malacostraca; order Decapoda; family Palaemonidae; genus Macrobrachium; species Macrobrachium rosenbergii. Next base: position 50,039,885 of record JANJGK010000003.1, on the reverse strand, counting down.
AGTAGAGATGTATGAAAATAAGATTATCATATTTGTAAGCACAGTACAGGGGCAGTAGTCCTAATGAGTTTCCAAACTCCACCTCCTGACACCTGTCAGGTGTGGATCTGAGGTCGCCTAAGGTCGGTATGTTTATCAGTATTGTACCCTGAGAGTATATTGTGATTTTTAGCCAAATGAGTTTTGAAGGCCACTCCTACCTCGACACCGGCCTGTGGGTGGGTATGTAGTCTCTAACGGTTGTGTATGTTCGTCAGTGCTGTTCCTGTAGCATATATATTTGTAACTTCTTATACTCTGTATCAGTCCTTCGTCAATGGCCTGGAAATAAAGTCGAAACCGGTCAGGACCTACACCCCGTTTCTTATTTTTCACCTGTGGTAATGTGTGATAAATAAATCATGTACAAAAGTAATAATAATAATAATCATATATATATATATATATATATATATATATATATATATATATATATATATATATATATATATATATATATATATATATATATATATATATATATATAATGTATTTCGCATTTGACGTTGACAGGAATTAAGGAATTACCAAACTGATTTAAAACTGGATGCTATAGTGATTCATTCGCAGTTCGAGCAGCAAAATTATTTACTGCGATGCTTTCCATAATACCATTCACATACAGTATATGACTTATCAAGAGATATTGATAAAGTTTGTGAATTACTTGTTATATTTAAGTCTTTAGAAGATTCCCAAAGAATGGTTTATGTTTGTGGACCATACCTTTATGTTTACTTTAGTGTTTACTTTAGGTACGAAGTCGAGTCTCCGTCTTTGCCAGCACCGGTATTATCTGGTTGGCGGCAATTAACTAATTTGATAAACATTAGATCACAACACTGTTGAAAACATTGCTGTTTCGGCCGTTCACCATGTTATTCGCAAATTAAAGACTTTGTTATTGCTTTTTGCGATACCTTTGCTTTTAAATCGGACATAAAGTTCGTGCTTGTATCACAACGATTGTCAGATTTAATTTTCAAAATGATGACTAACTTTCACGATAAGATAATGGTATCCTCCCACACTGTAAAGCATTCCGCGTTCTAAGTATTATTCTCATATTTTCAAGCATTGCAAAAGAACCTTCTATTCGAAGCTCTTACTTGAACTTCAATGACTTAAAGTAATCCCTCAATAACATATGAAAGGACATATATGCCTTTTGGCCTGTTAAAATGAATAAACAATATCCATGAATATGATCACGTGAACTTAATCTTACCTGGAATGTCGAGTTAATTTGAATACTCCTCAACAGAAATGTTCATGAACTGCACAAACCGTTCACTTGTTCACTCCCTCAGAAGATCCGAAAAAAACTTGACACTCGGAACGAGAAGGACATCTGTAACTGACGGCGGCCTACTAGAGCAACAACTGAACAGCAGCTCAGCTGCTACACTACGCTGACTCTGACCTTGAAGAATTTGGGGCTGTGTGTGTAGTGCCAAATATAATATTCATTCATCAGTCATATTACAGCATACAGTTTTTTCTTATCTGCCTCGTAATGCACTTTTCTTATTTTTTTTTTTTTAATAACGCCATTGAATTAATAACTGAACTGGTTGCTCTTTTTTCATAAAAACCTGTTTATTTTGCTTGGAATCAATGGACACAATTTATAGAAAACGGAGATGTTCACGTTCTCTGTGAAACTATAGCATACCCGAGACTTCGTAAAAATCCTTGTAGTAGATGCCGTTGCTCTGAAACAACTGCGAAACTTTGAGTTTTATACAATATTTGATCCTTTGAATGATATGAAATAGATTCAAGAAGAACAGGGAGCCCCATGATTTCTTATTTTTTTTTTTTTAGAAGAATTAGGAGCCCACTTTTTTTTTCTAGGGGAATAACGAGCCCACTTTACAGCTTGAATAGCGAACCCAGAATACAGCTCGTGTGAAAAATATCGATAATATACAGTGAAGGGTATTGTACAAAAATCTTCAATTTCTGATGAATGTATACTGTTCTTATTATATAAATAAATTACAAACTTGATTTATTCCATTCCTAACCGTATGAAGTCTTAATGAAAAACATCTATTTTGCTTTTTACTTATTGATTTAATTCTTAGTTTGAACTAACAACCGTTACTCAGTTTTATAGGCACGCACTGTACCATGATCCTTTTATCAATAAAACAGGAATAGTAAAATAAGATCTGATTCGGGAATATCTGGTGAACTCAGAGGTGGCCCTCCGCTTCTTACGTCAGTTATTCCCATGCATTTTGCAGCCATGCGTTGACATCAGGGCTGATAAACACCACTTGTGTGTGTGTGTGTGTGTGTGTGTGTGTGTGTGCATTGGTGCTTAGACTTAAGAGACTTGCTTGATTAATAAAAAAACTTTGTCGAATTTTCAAGCCCCAAAGGAGTCAGTCCTGTAAAGATCAGAACTCTTTGTTGACTTTCGTTAACTATTCTTATTCTTGTTTTTAAGTTTTTCCTTTGCTTTAAAGATTTGTTGTTCTAGACTGAGGCTGCATCGGCCATTATAAATGTTCTGATAAGTTTATGCCTGATCAAATAAATTCACCGGTAATGCAGTTGTGTTGTTAATTTATTAATTCTCCAAATTTTCAACACTTCGAATTGCCATATATATATATATATATATATATATATATATATATATATATATATATATATATATATATATATATATATGTGTGTGTGTGTGTGTGTGTGTGTGTGTGTGTGTGCGTGTGTGTGTGGTGTGTGTGTGTATGTACCTATTCACCCGTAATGCAATTGTGTTGTTGATTTAAAAATTCCCCAGATTTCCGAGTCATTAAATGTTCATATATTATATATATATATATATATATATATATATATATATATATATATATATATATATATATATATATATATATATATATATATATATATATATATATATATATATATATATATATATATAATGAGAGAGAAACGAGGTAGAAAGAAAGAGAGTGAAAGACAGTGATCTGGAGCCAACGTCAACATTTCTGGGTTTTCCCACCTTCAAATTCCGGGAGCAGTTTTCTTGTGTCATGTGTCGTTTTTGAAAACTAACTTTGCTCCAAGTAAGGAGTTTTCTCTGAACCTATCAATGGAATTTGAAAACAAAATCCTGTGGATCTACTTTTGTAAACCTTTTGATGAAGAGCTCCGCTGGCCTTATGGGGCTTCTGTTCTTCAGGAACGAAAAGCTGCTCGTAAAGGATATGTTTTAGCTCCTCTGGGAAAGTGGAATACTTTCCAGAAATCTTTGATCTTCAAATTATTCTCATGACTTCTGCCCGAGAAGTCTCATTTCGAGGACTGCCATGTCGATGGCATAGAGGACTGTATCATGTAAAGCGGAAAAATTTTCTTGCGGATAGTATTCCTCTCAGCGTGGGATGCATTTGTCAATTTAAAATTGGCTTCGTATGGTACCTCCAGTGCCTTGTTTATCCCCAGTGCGGGCGGGGCAAACTCTTTGCAGTGTCTAGTGTGCCTTAGCCAGAAGAAAATTTGCTGGGTGAGGGGATCTCTGTACCCTGCAAAAGTGCCTTATTGATTTTAAATTTTCATTTTCAGGTGGTACTCTCTGTACTGTATCTATTTTAAGATATGGACAAAGGCACTACAACTTCAGGCATGTGGCAGGCCCCTATACAGAGGATATTTTTTACCTTGTTCAAGCTGTTCTGTGAGTTTTGGGATGTACAATTCCATTTGTAGTTAGTTTCATTTGGTACTTCCAATTTTTAATCTAGGCCAAAATGGGAGGAGCCGTTTTGGGTATCTGTCGGTCCTATGGAGCAGAAAGTTTGTCTGGCAGGAGCCCTTCTATACTGTGTAACCTATCTTTCCATTTTAAATTGGTTTGCCATGATATCTTATGTGTTGTAGGGGTCTATGTCGAGCCAAAGGGCCATTTGGGCTTACCTGAATTCAGCTGGTATCTAGTAGCCGGCAGCAGAGAAGTTCTCTCTCTCTCTCTCTCTCTCTCTCTCTCTCTCTCTCTCTCTCATTTACCTATTCTGTCTAAGGTGTGTAAATCAAATCCTAAACTACAAAAATAGAGTTTATAAGTAAGCTTGATAAGAAATCATAGAAAATGAATTAAGGAAGATAGATACCAAACCCACTGAGCACTACTCCGAAATAAAGAAGATAACAATTGCATGTCACATATGATATGTGGGATTACTTCCTGTCTCCCCACTGAGTCTCTGAGCTAACCCCCGTTTCACAGAAGTCTGTTACACATAACTTTCAAAGTCATTTCTGTCACTGTTCAGTTAAAAACGACCACTTTCGCCATCGACCATTTTAAATGCTTGCTTAACCAGGAGCACATCCTCCCCAATCAATTATGGGTCCAAAGAAAACATTCCTGGGGAAGAATGGAACCATCTCTATTAGACCCCAGCTTATAAACACACCAAAACACATGAGATAAATGGTAAACGATAATAAAAAAACATAACTCAGTCTGTGAAGGAAAGTTGATAAAAGTTAGTCATTTCCAAAGACTCTACTCACTCTTAAGCGAATGGGAATCTCGATTCCCAGCGTGTCCAACACGTCCTCTTTGCTTGGCTCAACACACTAGAGTGAGCAATCGATTACAAACCTATTTATACCAAGTGCTTTCGTAACAAACATATGCACAAAATTTTCCGTTTTACACGCCCACGAATCCAATTATATAGACCAGAAAGATCCGGGGCTTAATGATGGAAATTTCCATCATTGCCACGTGATGCTATAACTAAGCGCCCTGTTGAACAATGTTCAGGTTATCGATCTAACATCGCTGAATCTCACTTACGATCTCATGTGAACGAAATCTCCCTGGTTTCCAACCAGACAAACAACACTGAATCTCAGGTGACTGAACTCTAAGCGTTGAATAAACACTGAAGACACATCTGCACAGTACGGCAAGCGTTGGTATGTTACGAATATTATCTCTGTTATAGTGAAGTAAACCTTGCACATGCCATCTCATCCTCCAAGAAGTAGAGTAAGGTACACTATAAGAACATTCTATGCTCTATTGAAATAATGTCCATTGTTTTAATTTAAACAGTAAAAGGTTAACTGTGGGCAAAATTCACCCCTATTGACTCCTCTCAGCACTACCCTTGTGGGTGAGCTCTTAGTCACTTTTCCTTGTCCAGTTGACTGCCCAGAGACCTTGATTTCAGGTGCTATTCTGTCAGAGATGCTAATCGTGCCTCATTCAAAAGAGAAGGCTACTCCTTGAGACCGGCGCCATCTTGAACACCTGGGCCATGATTCCCCCGACCCATGTGAGAGACCCTCATAGAAAACGTGGTCCCGCAGACATACAGTGCCACCTACAAGGAGCAGGATCATAATCTCCAGATGCTATATAAGGGCATCACACAGGCGCATCGTCCTTAGATGGCTTAGAAGCTTAGAAGACGCTGGAAACTTAACTAGAACACATGAGTCCTTCCTTGCTCCCCTGAGCTGCCCCTTGCTGTCCCACATGGCTGTCCAGAGCGTAAGTTATTTTTGTAGCGAGTCCCTTTAACCCTACTTCCAGCGAAGGTAATGTACCGGAGTCAAGGTTCTTATGCCAGCCACGTCCCTGTAAATTTTTTCCTATTTTTCCACTTCCTTTCATGCTGCGATATATCTACAGAGAGACCTGTATTGCTTTTATTTTTTTTAACTTATGAATCAGTGAAGAGAAGTGTAACGTAATGATGTAAAATCAGAGTTATCGGAATCGAGTCCTTTTCTAAGCACCTTCTGTGCAAGTCCACAATTCCTTGATCAAAGCACCTTCCTGCAGCTAAGTAACCACATGTGCTCTCGATTGCCGATAGGAGTTAGCCTGCTGTGGACCTGTTCCTCTCCCCAGCAGTGACTTTTGAAGCGGGCCCCCTTTGAGTTTCTTCAGAGAATTAATCATTTGTTTGTGAACCTTATTGTATGACAGGACTCTGTTTACCTATATTTATTTACGCTTCCATTCGCCTGATGTGTGTGTTTTTTCTAATGTAATTATAATTAATTAAGTGAAAGCTAAGTGTTTACCTAATAACTTCCCCCCTTGAAGAAGGCCCTCAGCCGGAATCTTTTGCATATGGTTTGACCCGAACCCCTTTCAGAGTCAGATTTCACCTGCCCATGGTAAGTTTTCTGTAGCCTTCAGCTTACAACCATATCACCATATTATACTTAATAGGAGCTCGGTCCACCACCACCATGACCCCTGACACAGGCCACACATATTCACTTCTAAGACACAGACTCATGATTAACAGTTATATGGACTTGTGGAGCCTGCTTCTTCCGGCAGCTGCAAAGTTTCTTGCATTTAAAAACAACAGCCACCACCATAATTGAAACAAGGCACCAAATACACAAAGAAACACTAATTTGTGCTCCAGTAATAGTTCAGCACAGTCTATGTACTCCATGTATTGTAATGCTGGCAACGTTGTAATCTCCATCATGGTCTGTAACTCAACATCCCCGTGCTAATTATGCACATGCTGCATAAAGATCCTCACTGACAAGTTGTTGATCCTCTTGCGCATGTCGACAACTTGCGTAGGGACTACTGTGCATGCTCCATCCAAGTTGTGAACCCCTCCAGAAAAACCGAAGACGACGTGTCGTTGCACAGCTTCGTCGTTCTGCATCCTCGACCACAACTGCTGAAGACGTTTCTAATGGCACCCGCGTGTAGGGTTTTGGGAAAGGTCATTAGCAACAGTTCATCAGAGTCACGTCATGGGTCAATTTAGAATTTCATAACACCTGAAACTATATTCCTCATAATGAATGCTCAGTTATTCCAAAGATATCTATAATGGACTAATGTACACCTGTCCCTATATCAACAGCCACCGACTGAAACTTATCCCCTATTATATACATAGTGTCTAGTCCCACTAACATCACTATACTATTATTACATGTACTAGGAAAAAGATCGTATAGTATAACTATGAAATGATTCCTTGTCATGCATCGGAACTCCTATAATTAACCCTCTGTCAGACAAATATTTCTTCATTAATCCAAAATATCTATATAAATCGTTACTAATGAAAACTATATTGGGCTTCCATTTATAAGCCCCTTCCATTAAAACTAATTCCAGTACCCTCAAAGGCAAAACATCACCACAAAAAAATACCCCTGTAAAAACCACCATCATTGTTTGCACCTGAGATTTAATCACATCTAATAAAGAAAGAATGGGTTTCTTTCCCAATATTTAAGATTGTAGCATGCACTGATAAGAAAGCAATTGTCAAAATTTAGGTGAGCCCGAACCTCCCGAACAGTAACCTGTAACACATTGAACACATTCCTCAAATCATCAAAACGCTCAAGCAACTCCAATCTACTAGTACATAAATTTTAACTTCCAACCCTCAAAAAATAGAAAAGAAAGCCCAAAATGATGGCGATAAAAAACCCAAATAATGCGAATAATCTGAATGCTGTATATCGGGTACACAATAATATTCAATGGTATTCTTGTTAATTTTATAAAAAGTTACAAAAGGTTGCAAAAGCTTTCGAACCCTGGCCTGGGTTCATCTTCAGTTGAATGATACACAACTTCCGTGTTAAACAAAAACAAAACCTGACCCATTACACTAAATATCCGCATCTACGAGCATACAATAAATGAGAAAGCAAAACCATCGATAATGATTTTAACCCCAACAAAATGAAAACGAGAAAATAAAAAAAATAAATGCCCCCTGAAAAATAAACAAACCACCAAACAAACCTCCTCCCATTATTAAGTTACTCTTTTGATCTTAGATATATGTGTTAATCTAGACAACAAATCTAGTTCCTTTCTTTTCTTGCATAGCCCGAAACGGGCCTTCAAATTCTGGACCTAATCTATAATTTAGATCATTTCTGACATTAATTTTCATAAAATCCTTATCCCCAACTGCATTTATCGCGTCTTCGACTCGAGATTACTACTAAAACATGCATGTCTCTCGTTAGTTGTAGTAATAAACGATCTAATTGTATTGTTACAACAAGAAGGTACGGACAACATATCAAATGCACCCTGAACTGGATAACCGAACAATGCTTCGGTTGGGGACATACCAATAGTATCAGTAACCACTGTTCTTATGCTATGTCTCACTACATCAAGGAATCGGTCCCAGTTAGTATCATTAACTCCCACTGTAATTCTAAGGGCTTCAAGCACCTTTCTATTAGCTCGCTCACACAACCCATTAGCTTCAGGCCTACACGGAAGAATATTTGTATTCTGTATTCCCATAACTTCCGCAAGACACGCTAGCATTCTATTTACAAATTCTCTCCCATATCAGCAATTATAACCTCAGGAACCCCAAATCTACAAGTATACCCATTGAAAAATGTCACTGCTACCTCATCCTCCATCTTATTCTTTAAGGGGAAAATTTCTGCAAACCTAGTTAATTCATCTATAATCACCAACAAATGCCTATAACCATTCCCCATTTCACAAAAATTAGTTAACCCATCAACCGTTTTCCACGGGAAGCAGCTTCGGTGCCCCCAGCTGTCAGCTAGGATCGCGGGCAGCAAACATTTAGGCTACCCAGACTGTCAGCAAAAAGTAAAAAACACAACATGGCAACTACTATACCCGGTGCGCTGTCTTGTGAGGGCAGGGGGGCTACGTTTCCTTTTTTTTTTATCAGTTTCTGTATCTTATTCCATATATTCTAACCCATATAAGACTATCAACACATGTATATGGCCGTTCCCTTTCAACACTATCACGTATTTATGCGTCTTCTCTTTCCAGCCAGGAAACTAATGATAATTTATCCCTTAGCTATAGGATTATAAACGTGGCAATGTTTGGTAAATAATATTCTCTTAGAACCTACCCTTTTTGACGTTCTAGAATTTGTAAATAATAGGTCACAACAATTGGTCATTCAAATCATAATTGTTACTAATTATCAGATTCTTCTTTGACAGGCCATATAATGACATATACTGTTTAAGAGGTGTGAAAGAAATGAGCAGGATAAGGTTACTGCTGCTTTATTGAGGACACAGGCGGTTATATAGCGACGGACTGACATCATGCCGAGGAGTACAATGAGAACTAGGGTGACCTGAGGTCCATAACATTTGACAATAAGTACAATAAACAAACATACTTTGAGTTACACAAATGAGCAATAACAGAGTTGAATATATTCTGATACCTGAGAAAAAGAAACACATAACATACAAGTTGGTAGCAGGTAAATATTTACATAAAACAATTTACATGATTGGGTATGTCTGAGTTTGCGTGACCCGTTATCCCAGGAGTGGAGATCCTAGGAGAGGCAAAGAAAATGGGTCGCCACCACAGAAAACCTGCTTAGTGGGGACTTTACAAATACTTCCCGCCCCCCCCCCCCAGACGTGGGTAACGTCTGATTAAACAATGTATTTGCTGGGGCGTTGAAGAGCGCCGCGGCTGCATGAAGTGAGCAGGGGTTGGCCCTGTGCGTGGAGCGGCTGGCTGTGGGTGTGGGCGGATATTTCCAGGGGCGGCCGCGTGTCCTCTTTCTGCGGCGGCCCGGCTGTGGAGACAACTGATCAAGCAGAGGGTGCAGTGCGGTGACGTCTGTGTCCTCCTCCAGGGCGGGCTTGATGCGGTCTACCGACACCCGGTTGTCCTTTCCGTGGAGGGCAAGCCAGAAAGCCTTGTTATTCCTTATCCAGCACACGGAAGGGCCCCCTGTAGGACCTGGTCAGTGGTGGGCGGACGGCATCATCCCTGACGAAGACGTGAGTGGTGGAGGACAAGCTGGGTGACGTGAAGGCGACTGACCGGTCGGTATATGTCCGCTTACAGGGGGCGAACTTGCCGACTATGTCACGAAGCCTCTGAACTGATGGGTTGTGGCGGTCCTCCATGACTAGTTCGCCCGGGACTACGAGAGGCTCTCCGTAGATTTTCTCAGCTGCGGACGGGTCGCCGTTGGCTCTGGGGGCAGTTCTTAGCCTGAGGAGGACCCATGGCAGCTGGTATTTCCAATCCTCAGCGGTGCAGGGGGCCATGAGGGACGCCTTCAGGGACCTGTGGAAATGCTCGACCAAGCTGTTGGCTGCGGGGTTGTAGGCAGTGGTGGTGTAGTGAGATGTCCCCAGCAGGCGTGCCAGGGCGGACCACAACTCGGTCAGGAAGGCAGGGCCCCTGTCGGTGGTTATGTGGTCCGGGACGCCGAAGCGGCTGATCCAGCTGGCAAGGAGGGCCTCGGTGCACGTGCTGGCGGTGGCTTCCTGCATGGGCGTAGCTTCGGGGCATTTGGTTGAGCGGTTGACAATCATCAGGAGATACCTGGCCCCGCTTGACAGGGGAAGAGGGCCGATGACGTCAATGTGTATATGGCCGAACCGCCGCCCCGGTTGTGGAAACTCGCCTACCCCGGATTTGGTGTGACGTCTAACTTTGCTCTTTTGGCACCGAAGGCACTGTCTCACCCAGGTCCTCGCGTCCTTCCACATTCCGTGCCAGACAAACTTCTCTGTCTGCAGCTTGGCCATCATCCTGCCGGAGGGAGGGGTGGGACAGCCTGTGGATGACATCGAATACCTGGCGGCGATGGGAGGTGGGCACCAGGGGGCGAGGCTGGCTGGTGCTGACATCGCAGAGGAGGTTTGAACCCCCGGGGGTGAGGGCCACGTCCCTCCACTTCAGGGACGTGATGGCGGTGCGGTAGGCTGGAGTCTCCGGGTCGGCGGTCTGCTCTCGGGCGAGGTCCTCGTAGTTGATCCCAAGCTGCACCGCGTTGAGCTCATTCTGGAGAGGGCATCTGCTACGGGGTTCTTCCTGCCGGGGAGGTACTTGACTGAGCAGGTGAACTCTGCGATGGCCGCGAGGTGTCGTTGCATGCTTGGAAGACCATGTGTCCCCCTGCTTGGTGAAGGTGTGGACCAGCAGCTGGTGGTCCATGTAGATTGTGAAGGGCGTACCCTCCAGGAGGAACTTGAAGTGCCAGACCGCCCGGTATACTGCGTAGAGTTCCCTGTTGAAGGTGTTGTAGCGGGCCTCTGTGGGGTTGAACTTTTTGCTGAAGAAGGCGTTGGGCTGGGGGGCGCCATCGACGATCTGCTCCAGGATGACTCCGCATGCGGCGCCACTGGCATCCATCATCAGTTGGAGGGGAGCGCTGGGGTCCTGGTGGGCCAAGGTGGTTGCCTCGGCGAGGGTGGCCTTTATCAGGGAGAAGGCCTGCTGCTGGCTGGGTCCCCACACTAAGGATTTTGGTTGGCCTTTCAGGATCTCCGTCAGGCGGGCCATGGTGCGTGCGATCCCGGGGATGAACCTCCTGTAGTAATTCACCATCCCGAGGAACTCCTGGACGGCCTTGACGGAGGTGGGGATGGAGAACCTGTTGATGGCTGCGACCTTTGATGTGAGTGGGCGAACACCATCCGGGGATATCTCGTGGCCTAGGAAGTCAGCTTTCTCGACGCCGAAGGTGCACTTGTCGAAACTGACGACGAGGCTGTTCTCCTGCAGGCGCTGTAAGACCGCCCGGATGTGCCTCTGGTGCTCTTTATGAGACCTGGAAAATATAAGGATATCATCCACGTAGCAGATGCAGAACTTCAGGTCCCCCAGGATGCTGTCCATGAGCTGCTGGAAGGTCACCCCCACGTTCCTCAGGGCGAAGGTGGAGAAGGCGAAGACGGAGGACCCGAAAGGCGTGATGATGGCGGTTTTCAGGATATATTCTGGAGCAACTGGTACCTGAAAGTAAGATTTTAGAAGATCCAACTTAGAAAATATTTTGGCACCATGGAAGAGGTCGTGAGGTCCTGCATGTTTGTCAGGGGGTAATGGTCAGGTTCAGTTGCGAGGTTGAGCTGCCTGTTGTGCAGCAGGGTCTCCAGGAGCCGTCCGGTTTCTGCACCATGTGGAAAGGAGAGGTCCACGGGCTGGAGGCCTTCTTGCATATTCCCATCTCCTCCATTTCGGCGAAGGTGTTCTTGGCCTCCTGAAGGCGCTGCGGGGGAAGCCTCCAGAACCTTGCGTGTGTAAGGGGGCCCTTCGTTTTGATGTGGTGGTAGGTGCCATGTTTTGCTGGGGCCCCGGGGACCTGACGGAGCTCAGGCCTGAATATGTTGGGGAACTCCTTCAGCAGCTGGGCGTACTGGTGGGGGGCGATGGAGCAGATGGTAGGTGCGCTGGGTCCTGTTGCCAACGGGAGGGACTGGCAGGAGTTGGTGTCGAGGAGCCGCTTGCGACCGACGTCAAATGCTAGCCCGAAGTGGGCGAGGAAATCCGCGCCCAGGAGTGGGGTCCTTACACCCATGACGACGAAGTTCCAGGAATACCTCTGGCAAAGGATGGAGATCGACAGGAGCCTGGTGCCATAGGAGAGGATGGGGGACCCGTTGGCAGCCGTCAGGAAGGCAGCCGGGTCCGGTGAGTGCTTGCGGTCCTCCCTGGACAGCAGAAATATTGATCTAATGGCCCTTGTGTCGACCAACATCATCCTGCCGGAGATGGTGTAGCGGACGTAGAAGCCTAATGGCTCTGGGCTCCTGGGTTCCTCTGTTGCCATGGCGGCCTGTTCTGCTGGCCACCGACTCCCCTGTTTTTTGGACGGGTGAATGAACACAAGGGTTGGCAGTTCCGGGCTTTCTTGCCGTACCGCTGGTGGTAGTAGCAAGGGCCCGGTGGGTTCCATTTATGATGATACGGTGGCCGCCTCCTGGTGACGGCGCTTATCTCCTCCTCTGCGCCCTCCTCCTGTTGAATGGAACTGATGGGTTGTGTGGGCGTTGATGCCCGCTTCGCTGCCTTTGCGGAGTTGGTCAGCTGCTGCTCCGTGCGGATTAAGACCTCGAGGGGCATGGTGTACGGCTCGAGGATCTGGGTACGGACCTTCGTGAGGAGCTGGCGGAGGAGAATCTCCCGCGACAGGCTTATTTCGGACTGCTGACCGCTGCTGTCAGTGGCGGGGAGGATGAGGAGGTCCTGTATCATGCCCCACGATTCCACGGCACTCTGTTCCTGCCGCGGGTTGATGATGAGGTCAAGGGCGCGGGCAGCCCTCTTGGCGACCGGCAGGGAGCAAGTCTCGATGAGGGATGCTTTCAGGTGGCGGTAGGTGAGGGGGTGTGCGGCGGACACCGACGGGATGAGTTTCTTGTAGACCTCCTCCGGCAGGGTGTTTATCACTGCGTCAGCTTGTAGCACCTCGTCCGTGAGTTCCGCCAGCCTGAACATGCGGGGCATGGACAGCGGTGTGGAAGAACGCGAGAGCCTCAGCGCGGGGAGGGGCGTGGGTGATATGGGCGGGAGGTAAACGTCTGAATCTGCGAGGTTTGCTGTTAAGTGAACGAGGGAGGGGATGTCCACGTCCATGCTCGCTCTTGTCCTCTTAATTGGAGTGGAATACTCGCGTCAATACGCACTTGGGAGTGCGCCGTGTGAGTCCGTTAATGACACTGGTGATTTGCCGACGAGGGTCAGCATGCCAGAACGCTGGTTACAGCGCCTTAATTAGTCCGCTAGGGGCATGGGTAGTTTCTGGAGCCAAGACTAAGTTGCCGTGTGAGTCCGCTAATGGCTCCGAGAACCACTCCGGGGTCACCACTTTAAGAGGTGCAAAAGAAAGAAGCAGGATAATGTTACTGCTGCTTTATTGAGGACACAGGCGGTTTATATAGCAGCGGACTGATGTCATGCCAAGGAATACAATGAGAACTAGGGTGATCTGAGGTCAATAACATTTGACAATAAATACAATAAACAAACACACTTTGAGTTACACAAATGAGCAATAGCATAGTTGAATACATTCTGATATCTGAGAAAAAGAAACGCATAACATACAAGTTGGTAGCAGGTAAATATTTACATAAAACAATTTAAATGATTGGGTATGTCTGAGTTTGCGTGACCCGTTATCCTAGGAGCGGCGATCCTAGAAGAGGCAAAGAAAATGGGTCGCCACCACAGAAAATCTCTTAGCGGGGACTTTACAACTGAAGTTGTTTCCAAAAGATCTTGCATGTTGTAATCTGTATAATCCTGTCTTTGGGCTAAAACTAGAACCGTGTTATGAATTCCACATCATCTGCGATACATGTCTGTTTTGTAAATAAAGAAGTTTTAAATAAAAGTAAACTGTATGGAATTTATAAGTTTTATACACACACACACACACACACACACACACACACACATATATATATATATATATATATATATATATATACAGTATATATATATATATATATATATATATATATATATATATATATATATATATATATATATATATATATATATATATATATATATATATATATATATATATATATATATATATATATATATATATATATATATATATATATATATATATATATATATATATAGAATGGATAGGCAAGTATTACTGACATTTCTTACTTGACCTAGAACAAGAAAGGGATTACATCATAAACAGAAAGGTGTTTCTGGACAGCAATTATAGGATTATAAACGTCGCTACATTTGTAAATAACTTTCCTTTAGACCCCTTTACACGTGTTTTGTTTCACGTGCATAAGTTTGTTCGTTCTATATCAAACACTTTCTCTTGTAACGTTCCAGTATATATATATATATATATATATATATATATATATATATATATATATATATATATATATATATATATATATATATATATATATATATATATATATATATTATGATTAGCAAGAATTCGCTAGCAAATTGCCTCCCCCCCTCTTTTGTTGTTGTTGGTTGTTCTGTTGTTTTTATGTATTGCCAGTTGCCCGATCGATAGACCATCTGTCTATTGACTTAGCACGGTCAGAATACAAGGGTTTAAAAGATTAAGGCCACTCCCTTTTTAAAACAGAACTTTCCTTCGAGGCAAAAGTGATCTGTCTTGGGCGTTTTTCTTACAGGCAAAGCCTCCCCTGCGGGCAGCAGGTGCATATGAGTCAAAACCCCGTGTTGGACGCATCCCCTGCCCCATAGGAGGGGATAAAAGCAGAAACCCACGAGGTCTCGACACACACGCGGGCTGGAAGATATGGAATGAAGACGTCCCCAACACCTGGCCCCATCGATGCCCTTGCAGTCTACCCTCGAGCCCACACCCCATTGCTTGGAGTTTCGAGGAGTCCCCATCGCCTTGCCCCTCTACGGAAGCCCTTGCATCTCACCACGTGGAAGAAACTCGCCCTCAGAAATCGCAAGTCATCCACGGACCGCCTTCTACACGCCCTCGGAAAATCTGCTACGGTAAAGTGCCCTTGGAAGAGCCCCATTTCAGTCACGCTTTTGTCTCGTAACATTTGCTTAAATAGAAAGCCAGAAAGAATCCCTTGTCTAATGTCCGTGCGCCTCTTGCATCGGCAGTATTAATTCTTTATTACTCCTTTGGCACCCTCAGTGCAGCTTTTCATTATTCTGTTGTCTATTTTCATTACTGGCGTATAATGTGCATATCTCTCATTTCAGAGGGACCCTATTTCGTGGAAGCCCTCTCGGACTGTGTCTGGAATCCCCCCGTTTCATTCAATCCCGTAGGAATCCCCTTCAGGATCAGAAATCTACTTGAGTTCCTTTTTCCCGTACTGATGTCATTTATGTAAATACACTCCTTTAAATTTGCCCACGTGTTTTACGTAATATTTCCCTCAGTAACAAGAGCCCTATGCTCATATGAAATTCTCCTTTGTTTTCTCTTTTTTTTTTACGTTTTCCTGGACCCACGAAGTCAGAATCACAAGGCTAAATTACCTTAAATTGTTGCTACCTGTCTCACAGAGCATATT
>JANJGK010000003.1:49936515-50019015 GCA_039081455.1 Macrobrachium rosenbergii | reverse complement strand
AGGACTCATTAACCCTTTGATTACTGCTGGGTCGTTTACGATACAATTCTTAAAACGACCATCAATCCGGGTGTATTGTACGATATCGTTGCGTTGACCGCCGGCAGATCGAGAGAAGAGCTAGTGGGAGTGGATTACCAGTTTTTTAAATTTTTCAGTAACGAATTTATGGGACTGATTGTTGAAGAGATGAACAGTTATCAAAGATTCCTTGTTGATACACTTGGAGATGCAGTGCCAAAATATTTGCGAAAGTTTGCTCAGTTTATTGTGGAGAAAATGATACGGTTCCAATGTAATTATGATCATGTCACATATAATCAAAGATTACAGTGTAGGACTATGTGTCGCTCCTTGTTTCTGACAATACCACGCATATATAAATTACTGAAATTCTGTCATAAAAGTGTTGTTCAGATTATTATATTCATCTTGTAAAAATATTCAAATTCATAACTATTCGCTATTTAGATACTGTTTATTTTTAATCAACTTATGCCATAGAAAGCTTCATACAATGATACTGTCTCATGTATTTATATATTTTCTGAATTTGTTTTTTTATCTTCGTCAAAAAGAATTCCGTAAAAATAAAAGTTGAAATTCATGAGTATTATAATTTTATTTATCATGCAGAGAGAGAGAGAGAGAGAGAGAGAGAGAGAGAGAGAGAGAGAGAGAGAGAGAGATCATAAAAAATAACATCCGTCGCATGTCACGTAAATCTGATAAATAAGGTATTGATGATTTATGACATTATAGAAGAATACTTATAACGATATAACAACATTTACCAAGGGAATCAATAAACATAGAAAAGGTGAAAGAAAAGAAAATGATCTACGAAACCTTACAACTTCCTCACATCCTGGTTCAAAAGCAATTACTCAAATTTCGATAATGGCAGTAATTAATGTATATACTATATATATATATATATATATATATATATATATATATATATATATATATATATATATATATATATATATATATATATATATATATATATATATATATGTGTGTGTGTGTGTGTGTGTGTGTGTGTGTGTATGTATATATATATATATATATATATATATATATATATATATATATATATATATATGTATATATGTAGTGATAACTAGGAATTCTGAATATTCTAAATGTTAATTAACATAATGAAAGGGAGAAAGAGAGAGAAACCTTCCATTAATAGACATTGGTAGTTAGAGAGAGAGAGAGAGAGAGAGAGAGAGAGAGAGAGAGAGAGAGAGAGAGAAAGAGAGAGAGAGAGAGAGAGAGAGAGAGAGAGAGAGAGAGAGAGAGAGAGAAGAGAGAAGGCAAGGAAGCAGAAGAAGAAAGGGTGTGAGGTTGTAAGCCTCACCAATTGTGAGTTGATATAAGAAGAAAGGCTCACATTTGACTCACACTTTAATCTTCCACTACAATCTGATTTGTAACCTATTGTAACTTTGTTTCTTTTGGTGCTAATGAAAGAAAGAAACTACTGTCTTTTTAAGCCTCCTGGGACTAAATGCACTAGTACATAACAAAGCCAGAATGATAAGCATCTATAAAGAAAAGTAATCTTAACTTGGCAACGAATAGCAGACATAAACAGAAAGAAAGATAAATAAAGCTCGACATAAATGGTGTCAGCTAAAGCGGAATCCAAAAAGAAGACATAAAAAAGTGCAAGTGTGAAGGACGCATACCAAAATTTCATAACAAGCATCCCGCTACAAACGTCAACGGCCGAAACAGAACGACAAGGCATAACTAGTGACGAAGTGAATCCTAATGACGGCGAACAACAATGCAAGCATCCAGTAAAATCCACAATTTTTAAAAACAACGAGTGAACGACAGAACGTTTAAAACAACGAATGAACGACAGTATCCTGAATGTCTACAGTGAAAGCAGTGAACGTCTATAGCGATCGGTATCCTGAACGTCTACAGCGAAAGCAGTGAACGTCTACAGCGGATCGTACCCTGAACGTCTACAGCGAAAGCAGTGGCAGTGAACGTCTGAACGTCTACAGCGAAAGTAGTGAACGTCTACAAGTGAACGCAGTGTCTACAGCGATCGGTATCCGCAAGGCCAATACAGTATAGGTCAGTCGGAGAGAAACGGCCGAGACAAATTTCGTGGGCCACATCTCCAGAAAGACCCTAGGTGTGGCTGTTTGGGTTCAGAGTGACCCAAGGCCAATACAGTATAACAAAGGTGTGGATTATAACCGGTGGGTTGTACCCATGCGGTGAGGGCGATGGTCACCTTGCACTGAATTTGTTTATTTCTTAAAGTTTTTCTGGGTAGTGTTTCACTCCTTTTGAGACAGCTATAATAAATAATTTACCTTATTTTTTATCCATCATACATTGAACGAGTACCTCGTCATTTATGCTATTACCGTTTGTTTAATGCAGAATTATGAATGTTATTGATAGAATACAGTAATATAGCCATATCATTAGTTACCTAAGATGTCATTAAGAAGCAGGGACTGAAGAAAATACTGGTTTTATTGCAATTTGTATATTTAAAAATAATATTTACATAATGAATAAGAAACAAACCATGAAAAGGATATACATTCTAAAAACTAAACATTAATTTACACATACTGTATATATTTCTATATATTTAACTTAATTTTTTTTGGCACTGCTTCTGTCACTTTCAATTTCTTTAGCCTTTTTTTTTATCTTTATTTGATTATTCAAATGCCTTATCCTAAAATATATTGAAATTTTAGCAAAGAATTTTATGACCTCTTCGGGAATATTCGTTCCTCCTCTTTCCAGTTCTGCAACCAAAGTTTTTATGCAGTCTTTGCCCCCTAGCAGAGATTTGCCATGAATGCTGGTGAATATCTCTCGCAACACGGTCAGCTGAGAAAGAAATTCCTCTGAAGGCAAATGAAGTCCGCCTCTACTCACCATCCCTACCCATGAGTCACTGGTACACATGGACACTTTTTTTCCTAATTCAGGATATTTTGAGGAGAACTTTTTGACGATATAACCCCCTATGTATTTCAGTGCTTTATTTTCAATGACACTGGCTGCTATTTTTTCATTGTCTCTATTCTCTTCGCATGCTTCTTCGCTATCCTCTATATCCTCTTCAGGGCACTCAAAATCAAGGTCTTTAAATAAAGAACTGCTCAAATACAATTCTAATGATAATTCTCTATCCTCCTTGTGCTTGATATTAACGGCAGAATCATTCAACATCATAATATTATCGTCATTATTGCCATCTGGATCTGTGTTTGTTTTTCACTTATTATCCTAACATTCTTACCTAAAATTACTGATCTAATCCTGAACTTAAATTCTACAGCATTAGGATGGTCATAGGTCCCCTTCATTTGCCTTATGCAGCCAAACAGATGCTCTAGGCAATCCTGATTTAATTTTTGCGTCAAAATATAGTCAACACCATAGAGATCTTTAACCATATTGTAAAGGCCAACAATGGACTTGCTTGAGAGAATGATCCCCTTCTGAAATTTATACAGACCTCTTGTCTTCGGTGATTTTACCTTTAAAGTACTCATTACTTCTACCACCTTCTCCAGGGTATGTACTTGAGAATCTGTTTCTATTCCGAAGGCATTTCTAGTAGATACGTCTCCATGTATATGATTCGAATTCATAATATCAAACCAGTCATTAATGAGTGCTATAAAATCTGAGGTAGGCTTCCAGTTGCTAGATACTAATAGTCCCCTACTCCCCAAATACCTCAAAGCATTTGCACAAGACGATGAGAGCAACTGAGCAGCAAATTTAACACGCTGCCTCTGATGTCCATTAACAGTTAGATGATGATTATGAATTTTGTAAGCTAACCCATATTCTGTTGGCTGTTTCATTACCATTTCACGAATGCTTTCGTCAGATATATAGTCATTACCCAAATAAAATCCTGAATCAAGGAAACTGTTTCGAACTAGCTTTACTAAATGGGGAACATCTGCAAAAACATATATTTCCCCCTCTGCACTAGGGTTTTTGAACGAAATTTTGTTCTTAACAGGATCTATGCCTAATTCCCTCCACATACGAAGGTTGGGTGACCCCATGTCATTCACAATTGCAACAACTGGATAACTCACGGCTTCTGTATGTACTATGATTTCTAATAGCAATGTTTTTAAATCTGTGTGGCCGAAGTTGAAATAAACTGGTTGTTTCCATTTTCCAATTAATCCTCGTAGATTTGAGCTAATTTCGCCAAGTAATTGTATGCATTCTCTATTACAGATGGAGTTTTCTCGCAATGGATCCTTTGTTTCAATTGTGCTTTATTGCCATGCCCAAACCACTGCAATCTAATCTTCGGTGCCCTTGAAGTGAAATCCCAGCACCTCAGTTATTGTCTTTTCATCTTAATTTTGTTTTCTGGCAGGACCCCATTACCTATCTTAATTATTCCCATCTTCTGATTATGTTATAGTAAATATATGTGATTTTAGCTATCCTAAGAGTTTATCTCAAATTTGCTTTCTAGTAAGGCCCTCAGCTCATTACCTTTTCTTCTTATGTTCTACTAGACCATGCATTTTTAGTCAGATGAGCATCATCCCTTGTGGTAAGTCTCTTCCCCCTAGTTTAGAACATAAAAGTGGTGACCAATGCTCATGATTTTGTACCTGCAACAGTGCGTATCCCAGTAACTAGCCTTGCTAAGCTGGAAACAAAATGAGAAACGAATCTGTTAGTGCAACTCCTCTTAAATAAGCACATACAGTCGAACAGAGGTACATAGCGTAAGTATTTTGTTACTTTTATTATTGTGATAAAAAATCGTGACTAGAATTTTTTTAATTAATTTTTTCTAAGAAATTTTTATATCCATGTACATGATAGCTGAGTAATCTCAAAATGAAAGTGTTGCCATTTCGAAACATGAGATCTTGCCGCTGCTGCACAATAGCCTTTGCATGACTTAAATTGCTAAGTTTTAGCCAGGAAGTGAAATGTTAACCATAAGTGATAAAAGAGAAAAGTGCATTTATCCCCCCCCCTCCCACGCCCCAACCTGCTCTGGACAATTTGCATCCTTTGTTTTAGCTAGGACACACAGCATCTGGCAACGTCAATCAGGTATGAACAGATGTGCTAAATTCTGAATAAACTTCAAAAATTCCACA
Source organism: Macrobrachium rosenbergii (assembly GCA_039081455.1). Classification (NCBI taxonomy): domain Eukaryota; kingdom Metazoa; phylum Arthropoda; class Malacostraca; order Decapoda; family Palaemonidae; genus Macrobrachium; species Macrobrachium rosenbergii. The sequence goes on along the minus strand of JANJGK010000003.1, from coordinate 50,013,862 downwards.
TGTGTTCTTTGAAATTTACATTACAAATTCATTCATTCATGGCCATGTGATCCATTTTGCATGTATAAGAGTCATCTCCTTGTAACTTTTCATAAGTCTGCGTGTGTGAGCAATTTTTTTCTCCCATACCTAGATCTGCTGAGAGACAAGGGAAACTTTCCCAAAACTGTTCGCCCCTGCATCATAAATCTTAGTGTGAGACTTCTCTCAGACCCACGTGGTTGGTGCACATGCCTGGTTACCAGTCAAAACATTACCTTGCGACCTCTTAACATACGGTAAACTTCACATACTATTCTGATGATGTGTTTATGTCAGGTTAATATCTTGTTATAAGGTAAAGTTCTTGTGATCACTGCAAATAAACGTTCAGTTGAAGGAAAATATTCAACATATTACTCGCTGTAAATCGAATCTACCCATTTTTCACTCGCATCTCTTTGTGTACTTAAAAACAACCCAAGTTGTTTCCTGTAAGCCTCTAGCACTTTGCGCCCACTCCATGTGTCTTTCACCTAAACAAACCCCACCAAGGCTTATGCTAACCATTTAACAAACTTCTGTGTTAACACACACGGCTGAGTTACTCGAACCTACCCAGTATCGAGGGCTCCCCAAAACCTTAAAAAAAAAACAGCACCCAGAGTGCCACAAACTGTTCTTTCAAACAACCCCCAAAACTTGTTCCCCATAACAAACCCAAATTTCTTGCACTCGATTCCAAGGAACTAGCCTGCGCCCAGAGTGCCACAATCCGTTCTCAGGAACACAATCCTAAAACCTCATGCTCAATTCCCCGGAACTAACCACTCACTCCAAAGTGGCCCCTAACGTTCCCCAAAACGAGTCTAAAACATCACGTTGATTCCCTGGAATGAGCTCTTCACTACAAAGTGCCACCAAATGTTCTTCCGAACGAACCCTAAAAACCTCACGCTAGATTCCCTGGAATGAGCTCCACACCACAAAGTGTCACCAAACGTTCCCACAAACAAATCCTAAAACCTCTTGCTTGATTTCCTGGAACGAGCAACAAACTACAAGTGCCCCCAAAATATTCTCCCGAATGAACCTAACCCTGCAAGCTTGATTCCTTGGAATGAGCCAAGCACTACAGAGTGCCACCAAAATGTTCTCAGAATGAACCTAAACCCTCATGCTTGATTCCACGGAACAAGCCACACACTACAAAAGTGCCCCAAACCATTCCCTCAAATGAAAACCTTAAAGTTCTCACTCTTGATTCCCCTGGAACGAGCCCCATGCTATAAAGTGCCACTATCCATTCTCTCAAAGAAACCCACAAACCATTCTCTTGCAGAAACCAGAAGCCGTTCTCTAAAATGAGACACTAAAATTCTCATGCTCTATTCCCTGGAACAAGCCAGCACCAAGAGTGCCATTCCTCAGTTCTCCAGAATGACTACAACTAGTGTCAGTGTCACCTCACCCAAAGGGGCACTCAGATTCACTAGTAGTGCCACCTGCTGGCCCAACCCATTGCATAATCTCTCCCTGCTAAAGTAGAATGCCATTTCCAATCCATGCCTTTTTTTTGGCTCCCTAAAACTCCATGCAGGCAGAGGACTTCAAAACGTTCATGAGTATTGGAAAGGGGCTGGGATTGATGGGAGAGACCTTGGCTACCTGGGTCCAAACCTGGGCCAATGAAGCAAAGAAAGAGACAGGAGAAAGAAGCCAAGGATGAGGAGAGGAAGGATAAAGAGTAAAGGGAGGAGAAGGAGAGAAAGGAGAGAGAAGCCAGGGAGGAGACGGAAAGAGAAGAGAGGGAGAAAGAAAGACAGGAAAGGGAGAAAGGAGAACAGGAGAAGGGGAAAGAAAGACAGGAGAAGGAGAAAGAAAGACAGGGGAGAGAGAAAGAGAAAGCCCGTGAGCTTGCCCTCGCCCAACGTAGGGCCAAGAAACCCGCTCTGCCTTCTCCCCAGTCCACTCTCAACAGCACCGACTCGCTTATGTTCCCACTCCCACAGAAGTTTCCTTCATCCTGGTGAGATACATGGATGGAGAAGATGCAGTCGCCTTCTGCTCCCTTACCCCAGGAGAACAAGGGGACCTCAGGAAGGTTCGAAAGGCTGTCATCAAGTCCTATGAAATTACCCACGAGTGTTGGAGACTGCACTGGCAAGGCCAGCCCAAGGAAGCAGGTCAAACCTGGGCTGAATGGGTGTACCATAAGACCCGGGCAGTCAAGTGCTGGCTAGAAGCTCTAGGCTTCACCACCTTCGAGGCCCTGCTTGAGCGCATATAGCTCGAGGACTTCTTTTACTACGCCCTAGTGCTCTCACTACACACCTCTGTGAGAAAGCCCCCAAGACATGTGCCGAGTGCTGCTGCTTGGTGGACGATTTGGACACTTACCATCCTTTCACCAGCTCCTTGGGACGAAAAATCAATCCCCCTCTTCATACCTCCGGGGTATATCAGTCCAATAATGGGCACCCCCCCAAAAAACCTGTGCGGCCACTGCAAAAAGGTTGGGCACCTCACCAAACAGTGCCACCTGAAGTAGGATGTCCAGCCAAAAAGCACCCCCAGTTCCTAGTCTGGGACCACACCCCAACCCAGCCACTCCTGGTTCCTGGGTGAACAACAACTGGCCTGCTCCCTCCACAGGGGCAGTGCCCCAGAAAGATTTTAACAAAGAAACTTGCAAGGGCTGTGGCCAGAAGGGTCACATGTCTGCAAAATATTAGCACTGTCCGAAATACACTACTCTTAAGGCAGTCCACCCCGCTGTCAGTTCCTGATAGCCTGCTGAGTGGATAGGCCTCGACGCCGTGGCCATAACACCCCTTGATGGCGCCACTCCACCTCAAACTCTGCCAAATATCATTGACACCAGGTCAGAGGTCAGCCTTATCGCCCAGGAGCACGTGCCTCCCAGTGCCACCATTTGTGAGGATGAGCAGATGACCATCTGCTGTGTCAGCAGTAATGTAAAGGACCTCCCAACCGTTCGTCTACGGGTCACCACAGGTGATTCCTCCTGAGAGAGGGAATATCTTTTTGGAGTAGTCTAGTCCCTTGCGACTGGACGCCTCCTTCTCCTGGTCCAAGATCTAGTAAAGTGGAGGGACACCTTAATCCCTCTGCTCTGCATAATAGACACAACCTCGGATGAACCTGAGAAAGAGGCACCTCTCTACAGCGACAATCCACTATCTGATGATCTGCCACCTGCCAATCTCGCCTTAGCAGAAGTGCCATGGCTGCAGGAAGAGCCTGGCACCCTCCCCCCCAACCAATCTGACTCTACTCCTGCAACCACCCTCCTTATCATGTGTGCAGACACATCCATTCCTACCTTAAGTAGGGACCAGCTCATCTGAGCGCAGATGGAGGACACCAACCTGCAGCGCCTCCACTCAGAGGCTACTACTGACGAAGAGGAGATGAAGGACCTTGTGAAGGATGACTTCCTTCTGAAGGATGAGGTACTTTACCGGATAACCTGGGGATGCCATGAGCCTGCTCAGGTAATCCACTGGCTGGGGGTAGTACCCTTGTCTCTCTAGCAAGATCTCCTCAGCTTGGCGCATGGCAGGATTGGAGGGCACTTCGGTGTCACCTAGACCACCCGGGCCATCAAAGGGAGATTCTAGTGGCCAGGTCTATGGAAAGCTGTCAAGGCCTTCATAGCCTCGTGCCCTACCTGCCAAATCACAAGAAATCCAAACGAGGTTGTTCCCAAGGCTCCTATCAAGAACATTCTCTCAGTCGGCATCCCCTTCCAGGAAGTCGTCATTGATTATTATACAACCCAGGGATGTATCAAAAGCAAGACGGGTCATAAACGCTGCCTCACCATCATAGACAGCTTTACAAGATACCCAGAGGCTATTCCCATCGGGAGTGAGAGCTCAAAGAGTGCCACAAAGGCCCTTATACAATTCTTCCGTCATTTTGGGTTCCCCGCCATGATCCAAAGTGATCAAGGATGGCACTTCATGTCCAAAGAATTCTGCGACAGCATGGCCAGCCATGGCATCAAGCATATCCACTCCACTCCTTACCACCCCGAGAGCCAAGGAATTATGGAGTGATTCCGCCAAACCTTCAGTCTACTTTGGCCAAACTCAAGAATGAAGGAGGAGAGTCCTGGAAGGAAAACCTCCTCTACACCCTCTTTGCTATCTGTCAGGCTCCCTCTGAGACCCTCGGGTACTGCCCCTTCAAGCTTCTCTACGCTCACTCCACCCGCGGCCCCCCTTGACATACTGTACAAGGCCTAAGGCCGAACTGGCAAGGGCGGACTGGGCGAAGGACCAGCCCAACATCCAGCGGAACCTTCGGGCCTCATGGGCAGTCGCTCAGGCCATGGAGGCAGCAACCCAAGAGTGAGTCAAGCTCAAGCTTGACCAGAAGGCAAGAAATGGATCCTTCAATATCGGGGACCAGGTCCTGGTACTCCGAACAGGAGCCACTTGCCCCTCAAAACTCAGTTCACTGGACCCCACAAAACACTCGGGAAGAGAGGGACCCTAAATTACCTATTAGATTGCGAGAGGTGAGCCAAATGGCTGCACATCAGCTTACTAAAGCCCTGTTTGAACAGAGAGGAGAAGGAGGCCGAAGAAGACCCTCTTGATCCTGTGGCCATCGTGGGTACTATCACCACGACACCACCCCCTTCAACGAATTCAGAACTCCTACTTAATCTCAAACCATTACCCGGGGCTTGAGAATCACCAGCATCAGAACATACAACAACTGCTAAGCACACACCCACAGGTAACCTTTGGACGCACCAACATCCTGGAGCGTATGATACACCTGTAGGAAGGTGTCACTCCTATCAATCAAGGCTACTACTGCATAAATCCACAGAAAGCAAGAAGCACTGAGGAACAAGTACAACTCCAGCTCAAACTCGGCTTCATCAAGGACAGCCACAGTAAGTGGTGATCTCCATTAGTTGTGGTTCCTTAGAAAGGAGGGGGAGATAGGTTATGCATAGACTTTTGTAAGTTAAACAAAGTGACAAAACCCGAACCATAACCCCTTCCACAAATTGAGGCCTGCTTAGACAGCCTAGGCCGTGCCCCCTACTTGAGCAAGATAGATCTAGAAAAGGGATACTAGCAGGTGCCCCCTGTGAGAGGAGTCATGCCCTCTGACTGCCTTCACTACGTCCACCGGCCTCTATCAGTGTAAGGTGATGACCTTTGAACTGAAAAACACACCTAGCTGTTTCCAGAGGCTAATGAATAGAATCCTGGCAGGTATAAAGAACTACGTCATGTACTTAGACGACATAGTCACCTACGCCCACTAGTGATGGAGAACCTGCAAATCCTTGGCCAAATCCTCGCCGCCCTACAAAGGACCAGTCTTGTCATCAACCTAAAGAAGTGCTAGTTTGGGGTGGCTGAAATCACATATTTCAATCACCGAGTAGGAAATGGTAGACTGATGCCGAAGGATACTAACATCCGTCCCATTCATAATATGCCACATACGAGGACCGAGAGGGAAGCTCAGCGCTTCGTTGGAATGGTCCTGTACTTTTGGCGCTTCATTCCCAACTTTGCTAATGCAGCCACCCCTATAACTAACCTTTTTCGAGGAAAGCAACCCCTCCTTTGTATACCTGAGTGTGAGCGAGCATATGACCACCTCAAGGCTGTACTCATCAGTCAACCAGTTCTCCATACGCCCGACTATGACCGGCCCTTCTACATGGCTGTGGATACCAATGACATCGGCACTGGGGTAGTCATGTACAATGAAAAGGATGAGGTTAGGCACCCAGTAGCCTACTATTCGAAGAAGCTTAACTCGGCTCAAACCCAGTATAGCACTATTGAAAATGAACTTCCGGGCATGATCCTGGCTATGAAGCAGTTTGAATCCTATCATGCCGGTCATAAACTCCCATTAACAACCCTTACTGATCATAACTCCCTTAAGTATCTCATGACTTTTAGGAGCCAGAACAAGTGTTTAATGCATTGTTGCATTGATCTCCAAGACTATGATTGGAGAATCAAACATATCAAGGTTACAGATAATAAAATCGCTGATGTCCTTTCCAGGCATCAGAGCTAATGCCCTTATCAATAGCTTCCTGTTACCCCACCCCCCTTCAATAAATAGGCACTCCCTCCAGAGTGATCTTATAACTGTATTCTTATGTTATTACCTTTAGTCATGAGAAATACATTCGTGAAGTATTTTGCATATAATTTGTTGTACATGCTGCTTTACAGTAACAATGAAATTTACTTAGAGCATTAACTTCCAGCAGCAATTCCATTCTGCGATAGTATAATTATTAACACTGATGTAACCTAATTTGCAGTTAATTTTACCACAGATATACTAAATTTAAATAAATTAACACAATCAAGAGAAGATAATATTAAAGTCAAGTTGCCTTGCTTGTAGACATGCTCACCCCATTGAAGGTGTGATATGTCAACTTGTTGGGGGAGTTGCAATGGGAGATACCCTTCCCAAGTCAACTTACCTTCCAAGAACCTTATTTTCAAAGAAGTTAAAGTAAAGTAAAATAATTTTTAAGGAACTTAAAGTAAAGTAAAATAATTTTATCTCACTACTGACACTAACAGTCAACCGTGGGGAAATTGCTTCTCCTCTGAATCTCTAGTTGTTATTCCCTTTCCCTGAACTTGTGACTGTGCTAAGTCCTTTTTCCAGGTTACTAAGCATTCCTTGGCGATAATCCCCGCTCGTCTGGTAGCAGAGTAAAAGTCGGACAGACAGCATGGTGCACAAACAACCCACGAGGACAAAGCCCTTACCACATGGTCCACAGAGCAACCCACGAGGTCAAAGGCAGCATGCCAAAGAGCCATAGAACACAGGACACCTGGAAGAATGGGAAACTTAATCCAATAGAAGGCATAAAAGGTGCCGCCCCACTTGCTCTCGGCAGACATACCCTGATGCAGCTCTGACACACTGTTCCCTTTGACCTCCACTCCTTTAGAGCCTATTCCTCAATGTGGCTGCACACTCAGTCCAGTATCCTTCCAGTGTCGATTTCCCAAATTAGGACCCTCCCACATTCATTGGTACATCTGCGAGGACTCATTTCTTTGGAATAAGGTAAAGTGCCAGGAATCTTTGGTTTTACCAGTCACATAGTTATTTTCTTTTGCTACTCATTTTCCGTGTCCAGACGCAATTCTTCTATATACCTGACTTGTTATTAATTTGTTTTGTAAGTGATTTTCAACAGTGTTTTCAATCGAGGAATCTTGGTGCCATCAGCGCACCCTCTCATCCTTATTTGCGCTAATTTCGCCAAGTAATCGTATGCCTTTTCCATTGTAAATGGAGTTTTCTCACTGTGGATCCTTTGCTTCAATTGTGCTTTATTGCCATGCCCAAAACACTGCAATCTAATCTTCGGTGCCCTTGAAGTGAAATCCCGGCACCTCAGTTATCATCTTTTCATCTTAATTTTGTGTTCTGGCGGGACCCCATTTGCCTATCTTAATTATTCCCATCTTCTGATTATGTTATTGTAAATATATGTAATTTTATTTATCCTAAGAGTTTATTTCAAATTTCCTTTCTAGTAAGACCCTCAGCTCATTACCTTTTTTTTTTCATGTTCTACTAGACCATGCATTTTTAGTCAGATGAGCATCATCCCTTGTGGTAAGTTCCTTCCCCCTAGTTTAGAACATTGAAATATGTATATACATAAATTGTATAATTATGCAGCAAACGAGCTGAGCTGACCATAATCATGTAGAAGCCACATAGGTCTAAGAAAAATATATCTAAAATCTAAACAACCCCCATTCCTTTGTTACCAAATTTTTCTCCATCTAAGGCATTGTCATTGCAAAAAAGGACTGGAATCACAGGCAAAAAAGTGATGAAATCACAAAAAGGGCAGTAATGCCCAGCCACAAGAGACAGATATGGAGGTCAGGGGATATGAAGGAAGGAGTAGGGCATTGGGCTTTACTCCGCAGCCTGATAAATTATGATGAAAGTGAAAAGTAGATGTAGGAGTCTTTTCTCAATCAGTACAGAAAGCGAGTGCCATTATAATATACATGTTGAATAGGCTTTGGTTTGGACGAGCCACTGCTGATGATGTGAAAATTATTTAAGAAAGCCTGATTCCAGTACAACCCAACACTGACCCAGCCCAGGTTTTTGTTGAACATTACTCTAGTCTCCGCAACAGCAACAGAAACAATTGGAATGAGTTTGCCTGTATTATTCTCGACGGCAAAGAAGAAAACAAAAACCAAAAAACCAAAAAAGTGTTACCTACAAAGAAGCGTTGCGTTTATATGATCATTCGCTTCTGCGTGGATACCTTTGCTATATGTCTTCAAATTGTATTGCTAGAAGTGCCAGTGTCTATCTCTACTCTTTGCTTTCATCATAACTTACCAGGTTGCGGAGTAAAGCCCTATGCCCTACTCCTTCCTTTGTATCCACTGACCTCCATATTTGTCTCTTGTGGCTGGGCTTTACTACCCCTTTTGTGATTTCATCACTTATTTGCCTGTGATACCATTTAAATTCAGAAATTCCTTAAACTCTTGTGAAGTGAACTGAGGATCATTGTTCGTCATTATTCTCTCTGGTAGACCAAGTGTTGCAAAAACAGACATAAGTACTCTTAATGGTTGGAATTAATGATGTTTTTTGCACAGGTATAACTTCTGGCCATTTACATATACTACTATCAGATATGAATAAACCAGAAAAGAACCTGCAAAATTTGTGTACACATTGCCATAGATACCTTGGTAATTTATTGGGTGCATTCTTATTGGTTTGGATTATTTTGTTGCAATGTACGTTTCATACACTTCCTAATCAGGTTTTCAATATCCTTATCAACATCTGGCCACCATACATAAGTTCTAGCAATTGACTTAGACCTGATTATACCTTGGTGGTTTGCATGCATTTCTTACAGATCTTTACTTCTGAGTGAACTTGGAATCACTACTTTTGATCCTCTCAGAATACATTCTTAAGTAACACTCAGTTCTTTCCAAATAGCTTTGTAAGGTTTACTTTCCTCATCTGCATGCAAATCTCCATCTGTGATTAAGTTCTGTAATTCCTTTGAAAGTACTGAGTCTTTGCCCATACTTTCTGCTATTTCCTATGCTGTAAAGGATACATTATATGTGGAAATTAAAAGAGTACCGTTATCCTGTTCTTCTGGTGCTTTGTTTTCTGGTAAACTTGAAAATGCATCTAAATTACCCATCCTTGATGTTGATTTATACTGAATAGTTGTGCTGCTCCTAACACAAGTAACTTTGCTGAAGGACCTAAAATGGTCAAGAAGACTTTGTGGTCAGTAACTAATGTGAACTTTTCCTACCATAGAGAGATACATATGGAACTTCCTTATCCCATATACTAATTCTAATACTTCCTTTTCAATTTGCGAGTAATTTCTCTTTGCTTTGTTCAATACTCTAGAGGCAACGGCAACAAGGATCTCTGTACCATTTGGCATTACATTTGCTAACACTGACTGTAAACCTATGTTTGAAGCATCACAAACTAACTTTACTGGCAAATTCATTCAATACTGCATTAGGAATGTTGGTGAGGTTACCTCTGTTTTGATTTTTTCAAAGGACTTTTGACATTCTTTTGTCCAGTTCCTTTTAACATCTTTGTTCAGTAACTTCCATAAAATGTTAGTACCTAAACCTAAAAATGATTGAAATTCCTTGACATTTTGTGGTACCTATGCTGGCTGTCATGCCTTTACTTTATCTTTTGTCTTGTGAATGCCTTCACCATTGATGATAAAGCCTAAATGTTCTAGTGAGTCAACTTCTAAAATACATTTACTCTTATTAACTTTAGTATTCTGTGCTTTCAGTTTCTTGAGAACTACACATACTCTTTCTCTGTGTTCTTTCTTGTTTTTGCCTGCAACTAATATGTCATCAATGAAGATGAATACTCCAGGCATACCTGCATAGCCTATATTTTGTCCATTGTCTGTTGCCTAATTGCTGGACTACTAGCTATTCCATTTGGAAGTCTGTTTGGGTGATATAGTATGCTGACAGGGCAAAATTTCTGGGAGTTTTCACCCACGGAGAGCTGTTGAAATGCTTATCTGAGATCCAGTTTTGAAAATACAGCACATTCCGACAAAACAGCAAACATGTCTGGGATTAGGCAATGGATGTTGACCTACTTACATTTGTGGATTAAGTGTTACCTTGTCATCTCCATATACCATAACCCGACCATTTCCATTAATGACTGAAACTAATAGTGTAGCCCAGTATCAGTAATCTACTTTCTCCCATGAGCCTTCATTTTCTAACCTTCTAATTTCAGTTTCCACAGCTGTTTTTAGTGCGTTGGGAACTGGTCCCGGAGCAAAAAATCTAGGAGTAGCATCCTGCTTTAAAGCTAGGACTGCTTGTGCATTCTTTACTTTGCCTACTCTTTCTGCAAAGACTTCTTTGAAATCTGCTAAAAGGTTAGTTTCTGAAATTTCTTCTGTTTCCTCCTGTTTTGCACCTGTAACCCTGAAAATACTAGGCCAGCCTAATTATTAAATGTTTTTGTTTGACTTCTGCTTCTGTCTGTCTGTTTGGGTCAAAACTTGTGACTCAGTTTTCGACCTGTCCCCTTCGTCCGATGGACTTGAAATTTTGCCTGGTTGCTCAATCCTGGTGACAGTACAACCTTACATGATCAGTAGGTCAGCAGTGACCTCAGGTGATTCTTCGAATTTTTCATACCTTCTTTGACTCGGTAGGATAACTTAACAACTCTTCGGATTTTTAAAACCCTCATGAGCTCAACAGGATATCACATTCATTTTTTTTAGTTACAATCATAAATCGGTTACAATTTTTGTCAAAAATGAAAAGCATAAAATAAAAAAAAATATAAACAAATATTTTTTAAAACACGCTTTTATTAAAATGCACTAAAAAGTAAAAAATAATTTTTTGAGACACACCAGGAATTTCTTACAAATTAATCTTCTACAAAAATAAAAGTGTGGGGGCCAAACATGGAAGGAAATGCTATAAGAAATAAAAAAAAAATAATTTTTCTTTTATTGTAGCATTTCCTTCCATGTCTGGCGCCTCTGCTTTTATTTTTGTAGACGATTAATTATAAGAAAATCCTGGTGTGTCTCAAAAAATTATTTTGTACTCTTTGGCACATTTTAACGACAGCATGTTTAAAAAAAATTTTTTGTTATATATTTTTATTTTATACATCTTAATCAACCTCGGCCCTTTACTTGGCTATCCTCATCGGGCATCTGCTCCTGCCGCTGCATTCGTCTACAATGAGTTCATCTCCTTTTACGTTGCCAATATTATATTTGTGGTTTATGACACGCTGAACAACTTTTCTTCTATACATTTTTCATTTTTAGGTATTGGTAAGGAATCACAGCCTGTTACCGTTGATCGCAATTCTACCCAGACAAAATTGCAATGTTAATCATAAAGGTGACAAGAATAGCAAGGACTATATTAAGATATATATATATCTTTTAAAGAGGAAATACGTCACGGCAGGCCATTAAATTAGCTTCGATCTTTCTCATGTTACAAATTCTATAGAACTTCATGACCCGTGGGACACTCCTGAGTCCTTGATCATGTACCAAAGAGAATTATGAAAAGGTTATCATATTGTTTCAGTCCTCCCTTAAATGATACATTTTGACTATGTTTTAAAGAGAATGGACAAATATAGTTAATGGGTGACTCTTATATCCTTTACCTTTCGATAAACTCACTTAAACTTTTCATTTGATCGAAAAAGATAAAATAAAACAAAAATTAGAAATATGGACTAGATACTAGAGCATTATAGTCAATCATATGATGAATGCGTAAATTCAAAGCTACTTTAACTTGATTAGTTTACAAAATATGAGTGGGAGACCAACCAACAGGTCAACTTGAGTGTCGACTTGACATAGCTAAGAACACGCGAGGCATGGTAACATAAAAAAAAAAAAAAAGTAGCATTAGTTCCCCTCTCATCAAAACAAAGACTGAACAAGCAGGGCACCTTTACGTTTTGGATCCAAAGATAAATTTGCTAATTTTCACATAACCTGTGGACACGCCGGGAAGAGTGAGGTTACTGATTTCAGAAATATCTGCTAGTTTAAATAACTCATGATATAAAATGCTAAAACCACTACAGGAACTTTCATTTGAAGTGACGTTAATCAGGACTGACTGTGTAAATCAAGGAGAACACGTGGTCATGATAAAATAAAAATAAAAGAAATTTATAAAGATATAATATTGTACCTGGAAAACATAAGCAATATGAAAAAAAACTACTCAGCGAACTTGGAAATCACAGTCGATGGATAAGCAAAGGAATATGTAGGCAAAGTTAAGGATAATAATTACATAATAATAAAACCCACAGACAAATAAAGAAGCCTGGAAAGTTCAATAAATAGATTGCCAGTTAGCACAACTAGGCAGTGAAGTCCCTCGTTTAACAAACAGTAATATAAGAGGATCCCAAGAAGCATATTGCTACAGGTAACGCCCACACGTGGCTCCTTGGATGTTGCCCTGACTTTTATTGCAAATTAACCCTGCATTATGGCAGCACAGGCTCTCGCTCTCTGAGCAGCCGCATGATAAGCTATAGAGAGCACAGACGTCAGAATAGAGGAATATGACGAGACAACCCTATTATGGAAAATACGTCAAATTATTCGATGATCCTGAACGTTTTAAATTATAACAGATTCATAAATGTACATTTGCGGAGCGTGTGACAAAGGATACAGTCATGAGAATCACTGGTCAGGTATAAAATTTCACAGTTTTGGAGAGTGACATGAACATAAAAATGGCCTGTTTAAAATTAGCAACAACCTCGAGTAAAATGCAAAAAAAAAAAAAAAGACTGACGAGTTGGATGAATATTTGCTTGTTAGTCACAAGCCTTCAACACCTCACTTTTGCATTTCTTTAATTAACAGAAAAAATCTCTCATGGACAGTTCAGGAGAACTAAAACTTCAGCTGCTGAATAAATTGGAGTTACTGATAAGTTATCTCTAAAAGACTATTGTATTTTGGTAAACCAAAAATCGTGGTACAGAAGCTTACCATGAGATGGCAAAATTGTTCATCTTATCAAAATATTTATACAAAGAGAGACCAAAACTATAAACGATGCAAAAGAAATGAGAAATAAGATACCATCTACACGACATCATGCCGTCATAGTAATGGATGAAAACGATTAAGACACTGAGTTCTAAGCTTCATTCAGAGGACCAGCCTTTTTCCTTCTCTGTGTGGATGATCCTAATAACACGCATAAATACAGAATTCTGCAACACCTCATGATATAAAAAAATTCTTTTTTATACCATGAAGTATATTGGAAATGGTTCGAAGATTTTGCATTTTCTTTCCCGGGCACCCTCTCTTGTGTCTATGTGAAACGTGAGTATGATTGTATTAAGAATATTAAAATATTCTAAACATGTCATTAGCCAACTTCAAATGCTGCGATTGTTTAGACATAACTTAGTAACACACGTCAAGCCAAAATCAGTTCTTTCACGGATTGTTTGGCTCTTTTATTGTTTCAGATCCTTTACTGACAATCTTCAAAATTTTCTTCTTACTTCCAGTTCACTCTTCTAATCCTCCACGCTTGAAGAAGTAGCTTATTGCTCCGTTTACATCTAATCAAGTCCTTTTCCTTACGTCTTCCGTTTGGTGTTTTCATCTGAATATCATTAGATAATGAACAGCACTGGGCTGCTCAGTCAATAAAAAATCTTGCTGTTGAATGAGTTAGTTCTTAACCAGAACCCGTGGATTTGGTAGACCATATTAGCCTAGATGGATTTTATTTCGTCGTATTTCTTAGCATCAGCGAAATGAAATTCATGTTTTTTTTTTGTGAGTGTCAAGTAACCTTCGTTAAAGTAAGAAATAATAATTTCAGTTACAAGCGCATTACAAGGAAAACACTTCATTTCCTCTGCTGACATACTTTAAACGCGTACAAGCATACAATCATTCACATTTTTACACATAAGATTCACGGTGTAGCCCGAAAAACAAGCATTCGCATTGCAATTGTTTTAACTCGGTTCCTTCTCAGATCGATTTTTCTTTGTGCTACAGTTGCGTAATTCTAAAATGGCCGGTAAAGAGGCCAGCAAGGTAAATGCCAACATAGATGGCTTCTCTGCGTCTGAGAAGCGATCGTGACGACTTGTACCAGGGATGTTCAAAATGCCGGGATTGACTTTAAGCTGTGATTTTGACGATTTCATTCGTTATGAGATTTATGATTTATCTTATGTGACCCTTCCACTTAAACAAAGTTTTCAAACCCATATGGGCATACGTGAGAAATGAAAACATTTCAAGTTTGGGCTTTACCTAATTTTGTGCAAAGAAATACTAAATAAAATGTTTGGAATGCCTTCCCGTACCGAAACCACGTGTCTGAAAATTCTATTTAACTGGAAATTAGATTCTATTCCATCTGATTTAAATTTGAGTTGTGATAAAGGATTGTCATTATGAGGGAAGAAAAGGCCTTCTCCTAATTGCACCAAAAGTAAGTAGTTTGTTTTAGTGGGTTTTATGGTTATCGTTTTATAAAACCCAAAATGGTGAAATGAAATAATAACCCTTAGGAGTTAGCTCTCTGCTATCGAACAAGAACCAGTACGTTAAGTACACGCACACACGCACACACACACACACACACACACACACACACACACATATATATATATATATATATATATATATATATATATATATATATATACACATAGGTAGAGTGGGGTAAAAGGAACCCGTGAAGTAAAAGGACTCCCCCCATTTTCTCGCTTATTACATATCCTAATAACTCAGCTGATCAGCGCAGCAATGACATGTGCCTGAGGCTTGCTGTACCAAACAGTCAGGGAGAACGAGAATGGGTCACAGCCAGCAAGCATTTTTCTTCTTTGGACACATTTCATGTAAGTATGCTGCTATATCAGGGATATCTTGTACGGACATCTTGTCAGTAAACTCAGTGCTTTAACTACAGATACTTTATATGAGAACTAGGCACTGCAATCCAGACTTGAAAACTCAATTGGGGAACAGGTGGAGTTTGTTTATTCAAAAATGTCATGTGGGGTAAAAGGGCCACCACGCTTTGGGGCAAGAAGCCTAGGTGGGGCTTTTTACCCCAGCTGATATATTTCTATTCACTTTTTAGAATTTTCCTTAGTATAAAACAACACGTACTTCTTATGGGGTAAATGTGCTGCAGGAAGCCCTTCAAGCAATTGAGGATAGCAAACCACTAAAAACTGTGACACGATGTTGTGGAATCCGTTGCAAGACTCAGAGGAGACATCGAGATGGAAAAGTAAGCAACCCAAGTGCTTTATTACTTGGCCGTTTCAGAACCGATTTTTATGGAAAACAAGAAGCCATTTTAGTGGGTCATATTCAAGCTATGGAGAAAGCTCTCTTTGGCCTCACAACTATTGATGTTCGCCGCCTTGCTTTTGAATTTGCAGAATAATTGAAGATTCCAAACAGATTTTGTAAAACATCGAAGATGGAAGGAAAAGACTAGCTGGCAGGTTTTTTGCAAAGAAACCCACAATTGTCAATAAGGAAACCTGAGGCCGTGAGTATGTCTAGAGCAGTCGGGTTTAATAGTCCCCAGGTTACAACATTTTTCAAAGTTTATCGTGAAGTGCTCTCTAAAGGTGAGTAGAATCCACGTCAAGCATGGAATGTGGACGAAACAGGCATAACAACATGTGCAAAATCCTGTCAATACTGTGGCAACTAAAGGGGTAAGATCAGTTGGACGTATAACCAGTGGTGAACGAGGACAGATTACAACTGTTGAGAGCAATGAATGCAGCTGGAGTTTATCTTCCTCCAGCGTTTATATTTGGTCGTAAAAGGATGACTCCACTACTCATGACCGGCGGCCCACTGGATCAATTTCAAGATGCACAGCAAATGGATGGTCTGATGCTGATTGTTTCACAGACTGGCTACATCACTGTTAAAATTGTTAAGCCAAGTCAAGCAGAAAAGCACATTATATTTCTAGATGGCCACCACAGTCACAAGACTTTAGCTGCTGTTGACTTAGCAAGAGAAAATCGAGTAATTTTGATAACTCTGCCTCCTCATTGCACTCATAAGCTACAACCACTTGATGTTTCATACTTCAAATCATGTAAGGCAGCCTACAATAGAGCAGCTGATAACTGGACGCTTGCAAGTCCAGGGAAGCACATTACGCAATGTAATGTAGCAGACAAATTTGCCAGTGCATTCAAGAATTCGGCTACTATTGATAAGGCTGTAAATGGCTTTAAAGCAACTGGGCTTTGGACATTTAATGATGGCATTTTCACAGGTGAAGACTTCATAGCAGCAAAACTAACCGAGGAAGAAACACCTAAGACCACTGCCTCTGATGTAACCACCCAACAGAGTTCCAATTAAAATGAGGAGGGTGGAAACTCAAACGGGCTCAAACCATGTCAAATGCTGGGATAAACCCCGGTGCTATATCACTTCAATGTTTCTCTGTTTCTCTGCCAGAAAAGGAAGCAAAGCGAGTATTAAAAGATCTTTGCAGCCCTTCCAAACCTACTGAAAAAAAGAGCCAGGAAAAGGAAAGTTCAAAAAATGAAGTTATAGCATCATTACCCTACAAAAAGCAACTTCTAGAGGTCATTAAGTCTTCATCTGTTGCTGTAAAAAAGAAGGCATCAGAGAAAAGCAAGAAGATTCCAAGTCCAGTTTCTTCTAAAGATGAAGAATGGCCTTATCTGGTATGTGGAGATTCATTCGCTTCCAGTAAACCCTCTGAAAAATGGGTGCAGTGCAATTCATGTAAGAAATGGTCCCATGAAGAATGCACACCTGGGTTAGCTTGGTATACATGTCATAATTGTGAATCAGATGAAGACTAATGAAGAAGTTTTGAAATTTTGACTAAGCCTAGTCATGTTAATGTGTTGAAGAAGTTACTCTTTATTTTGCTACTTGTGTCATTCTTTCTATTACTGTCATGTAAAGGAAATTAGTCTACCTTTTTTACTTGTGCCATTCTTGCTCCTGTGTAAAGGAAGTTTATCATTTATTTGTTTTATTTGTGCTATTCTTGCTGCTGTGTAAAGAAAGTCACTGTTTTCACTTGTGCTATTACTGCTGTCAGGTAGAGGAATTGCCACTTTATTTTATACTTTTGCTAATTTCAGTTCCTATGAATACCAAAAAGTTCCTATTTTTTACAAGAAACTAAGAATTTTAAGTTTAATTATTGTATATTTTTCAACATTATTCTTGAATAGTTTCTTGTGGAAAATTAAATTTTTTATATTTAGCAAAAACATACGCCTATTTTTCAATATAAATGATTGTTTTCATGAAGTACCACAATATCTTAAGTATGGGGCAAAAAGCGCCCACCCTGGGCTTTTTACCCCAGCCATGGGGCAAAAGGCCTTTTTTGTTTTATATTTTAAGTCATGTTTTTACTATCCTAAATTGCTAACAGTTTCTCATGATTATCATCGTTGATACACCAATAACAAAGCTTTCTAGAAATATCTCTATCAGGTCAATGGCTGCAATGCTGTAGAAAGTATAAGCATTCCCCTTAATGGGGCTTCTTAGCCCGCTCTACCCTATATATATATATATATATATATATATATATATATATATATATATATATATATATATATATATATATATATATATATATATATATATATATATATATTTGTGTATGTGTGTGCGTGCGCGCGTGGGTGTGAGAGCTTATCAAGTGTACATAACGTATTAGTTATTGTTCGAGACCAGAGAGCTAACTCATAAACGTAATTATTTTATTTCATCTTTTTCGGTTTTATAAAACGATAACCATAAAACCCACTAAAATAAACTATATATACCGTATATATATTGTATATATATACAGTATATATATATATATATATATATATATATATATATATATATATATATATATATATATATATATATATATATATATATATGTATATATATGTCTATATATATACATATATATATGTGTATATATATATATATATATATATATATATATATATATATATATGTATATATATATATATATATATATATATATATATATATATATATATATATATATTTATATATTTATTTATTTATTTATTATGGCGTTCCCCCTAAAAAGCAGACATCTACTATCTTGGAGAAGTTTGACACAAAGCGCCAGTGACGGAGGCAAATTAACGTGTATATATTTGAAATACAGTCACACATATATGTATAATGTATATATAAATATATATATATATACACACACATGCATACATATACAGTATGTGTGAGTGTATTTCAAATATATACACGTTAATTAGCCTCCGTCACTGGCGTTTTGAAAAGTGTCAAACTTCTCCAAGATATATAGTAGATGTCTGCTTTTTGGGGGGAACGCCAAATAGAGTTGCAGTCTCATCCTGTTCACATTGCGAAATGTTATCAGACCCAGACGCCACCGGTAGTCAAATGGAAATGATCCGCCTGAAGAGTGGAAAGAAATGGTAATGCCAGTGATGTAGAGAACGTCTGCATGAGCAGCACAATGATTCTCAGGCCTTGTCATGCACAGAGCAAGGAACAGCTAAGGCCACGACGTGTAACTGTTCCCCCAAAAGTAAACATTAGGGGAACGACTCTTGAAGGACGGAAAACCGCCGAACATGTCGGAGTTGAATCCGAAGCAACAATTGCATGTAAAAATATGAAAGCGCAGTAAATGATAGCATGGAAAGGCAATTGACATGAAAATACTCAACATTTGACAGCAGTCTCTCATTTGACTAACAAATACCTGACCGTGACGTCAAACGGTAAACTTTTATCATTTAGATATACCAACGGTTGCGGTTGCCTAGGTGGGTATTAGTGGGATGACGAACAAAAAAATGGCTTAACAGAAAGGATTTGCCTGAGAAAAGGAAGGTGGCGGAGGTCAACATGAATCGTGGGCTGATGATCTACAGAAAGAAATCTATCTGCAATTTTGCTTTTAGAGCCAAGAGGGTCTCTGGTTGAGGAGTTCTTTTGTAATCTAATAAGATTATCTGGGTCTTTTTCTTGCTTCTCCTCTTGATGATGATGGATGGCCAAGGGTGTCTGGAACCCATTATGATCCTCATTACCTCGCTCGCTGCGAATGGAGAGAGCCGTGTCATCGAGGCCTCTTTGTTGACTGTTCTTGGTTTCGTTCCATACAACAATAAAAAACATTCGTCTTCATTATTCTGCAAACACAAAGCGTGTTCAGTCGGCATAGTTATAAAGAAGGTAAATTAATGTAGCAGGGCAGTGTGTTTACGCAAGAATTAATCCAAAGGAAAAACTTTATTAACCCTACAAGGTTACTGCCTACAGTGTCTACTTCTAGGGACAATATAAACGGCACTGAATTTTTTTCCAAAGTTCCTTCGGCATCCATCAGCATGTCTGGAAAGTTCATCGACTATTTTTGACACCGTACAAAGGAAAAAAATCTTCTGGAGCAACTAAGTCTAACAAGGACTGAGTAGCGCGTTTAAGCTAATGGTGAAAATGACAGTTACTTACAGGTGATAAATCGTGCAAGGAGAGAATAATTTATTATAAATATACTTATATATTACCTCGGCCAAACTTCGAATATACAAGCTCACGCAATGATTCATAAACTGTTAAACTGATAAATGCGATATGAATCACAGGGTATTTGATATTACCGGTGTGGGAGTCACCACTAAATTAAAAATGAATAATACATACAGACGATATGCAAATCAAATTATATTTCTAGTAATGTATTTTCCTTAGATTAACAAATTCGAGTAAAGAAAAGAAATAGGTGATTCCAAGAATGTTTGTCCTCACACCTTTGTCCCTTACCTACTCATAAATGCAGACACACGAAAAGAACACATGCAGGCACGCTTAAACATACATACGTACTTTACAGAACTTTGCAAAATATCAGCGATCAGAGTTCTTGAAGCAAAGTCCCTGCCTGATTCTATGTTTCATATTAACCCGGATTCATGTAGGACGTCTAATATTTACGTTTACCTATACCTGATATGATCAGAGGTTCCGTTAGTTATAGGATGTAACTTCCTTTGAAGACAATTCTTTTTGGTCCTTGTTAAGTTCATCCGATCCTTTTTAGAATATTACTTCGATATAATGAGAGCTCTCCTTTCAATGAGCTCTTTGACAGGGATGGGACAAGAGTTCTCTCTCTCTCTCTCTCTCTCTCTCTCTCTCTCTCTCTCTCTCTCTCACGGGAGGTCTAGTATTTACTTTCGACTTATAGTGACACTGTCCTTGTCCTAATAATAGGGAGTCTTGTGCCCTGTCTCAAGGTGTTAGTAGATTAAAGATCTCTCCGGCATCGCCAAGACGCCATCAGCCCTTGCTCTGGTGAAGATGATATACTGCAACTAGAGAACCAACAGGAAGTCTGCTTAGTCCTTCATCCCTTCCCCAGTGTGATGTGCACCCTTTTCATTTCTTTGGATTTCAGTTGCCTTTCATGGTGCAAGAGGAACATTTATCATCTTAAGAGGTAAGTTTATTGTTTCCTTTCTTTTTCCAAGCGTGACAGATTGTAATTTTCTCCTTATGACTTTCCCCGGGGTTGAAAATTTTCTCAAGAAGGCCAGACCTCTTCTTTTTCCCTTCAGTCATTTCTACATTATTTACGTCTATGGTACGAAGTTGTTGTAAATAGTTTGAAAGGTCTTATAAATACCTATAAGATACTTTTTATTTTCATTTATTTCAGCTTGCTCTGGTCGATCTATCGCATTATCTATTTTATTGGCGTAGTTGTCGATTACTTTCAGTTGGAAACAGAATCGAGTATTATTAGCAAAGAGCTTGTTTTTTTTTTCGTGTGGGGCTATGATCTCTGAGTATTCAAGTATTGATATGTGCACCTTAGATTCCTTATTCATGTTGAAGCACATGGTATATGGAAGAATCTCTGCACCTCTCTGTCTTGGGAACTCATATTTCTCACCTAATCAGCCGTAACTTATGAGTTTGTAGCATTTAGTGACTGGGCCTAACAAAGGCAGAGTATTTAGGACATAATAAGTTCAACAAAACAAAGAGTTTGGGAGCACTCTAAACGGGACTACAGGCTAGGGTTCGTTAGCAATTTCAAGGCATATAGATGACAATTTTATTTCAAAGAAACTCAAGCCTTCGACTTTTGTAATTTAATCCCCACTCAACCGTTAGTGCTATCAAAATTTTGTTACCTGTTATTTCATCATCTGCAGTGTTTGTTCTACTATTGCGTTTTGCATCAATTAACTGTTGTTATCCCAAACACTTTTAGATAGGTGATCATTTAGCCTGGGAATAGGAATGATTATACAGTTTGCTTATGATTGCCTACTCATTCAGTTTTCAAGTGAACAAATTTTTATACAATATTCAGGAAAATGTAGAACACTCCTGCAACTTCTCTGTCTAAAACAGAGACCCGCTTTCCTTCATACAGGACGGCTGCTCGGGAGCGAGAGACCGTGCCAGCGCAAGGCTGCCTTCATCTAAAAGAACAGCATCAACAACAACTTCAGTCGGAAAAAGGGTCTGTCACATTAATAGAAGAAGAAAAGATATTCAAGAATTCTAAGAACGGAAACTGAAATAAACGGGTCCTACTGGTCTAAAAGTGCCCATTAGGTACTTGTACCCTCAGTACACACACACACACACACACACACACACACACACACACACACACACACAGCTGCGTAACAGAACACGTCCTCTAACTAAAAAGTTACTAAATAGAAGCCTTACTCAAGCGATAACCTCTCTCTCTCTCTCTCTCTCTCTCTCTCTCTCTCTCTCGAAGAAGAAGAAGAAGAAGAAGAAGAAGAAGAAGAAGAAGAAAAAGAAAACACCCTCCCCTCAACAAAAGAAGAACAACACCGAATAGAAATATGTCAATTTTATTTTAAATCTTTCAGTAACGCACAAATACTGTTTGCATTGATATCAATGGTTATAAACTTCTCACCTTGATGGAAAACTTAGCTACAGCATCTTTAATGGTCATACAGAATGCTTTCGAGCTTTTCAAATGTGTACAAATCAATACTCCTTTTACTGTTTTTGTAGATCTAATTACATAATCTCGTAAGAATATAGCTGTAGTCATGCTTAGAAGATATTTGGTTTCTGGAATATTTCTTTTGTCTTGACTAACATTGCGCCTGGACCGAATCAGTCATATTGATAAATATTTTAAGGACAATAGCGAACAAGTAAAAAATACACTGAAGTTTCTTCGGCGCAATCAAGTTTTCTATACAGCGTATAATGCTGTATGAAATTCTCAGCCATGGCCCATGAAACTCTCAGCTGAGGCCTATGAAACCTTCAGCCACGGCGCAGTGGTGGCATGTGTCGTGGCACCTACAGCGTTGCCAGACGCACGATCGTGGCTAACTTTAACCTTCAATAAAATAAAAACTACTGAGGCTAGAGGGCTGCAATTTGATAAGTTTGATGATTGAAGGGTGGATGATCAACATACCAATTTGCAGCCCCCCTAGCCTCAGTAGTTTTTAAGATCTGAGGGCGGAGACAAAAAGTGCGGACGGACAGACAAATAGCCGGCTCAGTAGTTTTCTTTTACAGAAAAGTAGTAAAACTTGTCAGGCCGCAAGATAAAACGGAGAAATATCAACTACAGGATCGTCCTTGAGAATTCATCGAAAGAAGGGCAGATTATCCAGATGGACTGGTCGAATCTCATTTCGGAGATCACATAATGAAAGTATGGATTTTAACGTATTAGCTGAAACTGAGTAAGAAATTATTTTGCTAGCAATTGAAAGCTAAGATTTAGCTTAATGGCAACTAAGGATCCAGTTTGCATCCGTACTAAAGTTACTCCCCTGCGACCAACTAAAGGTAAGAAAGGTAAGACAATGTTATGCACTTCAATACAGTGGCATGAATTGAATAGATCATCATAACTGGAGCGCAATAATCAACATCAATATATTAGTTTAAACCAAGCAGAAATGATAATAGACGAGAATTCGGAATAATTTGGTCGCAGGAATATATTTGCTGACTATATATATATATATATATATGTATATATGTATATATATATATATATATATATATATATATATATATATATATATATATATATATATATATATATATATATGTGTGTGTGTGTGTGTGTGTGTGTGTGTGAGTATTATTGTATTCGCGCGTAGTATGTACGTATGTCAAAGAAAATTTTCTCCAGACATCATCGAACAGATAAAACTCTTCAGTCGTACAGCAGAGACTGGCTTCTTGCCAATACATTCTGCGCTATCGCCCGAGAATAAAGACCATCTAAGGCGAAGAATATTGATTTATGTTCTTAACCTTATAAATCTAACTGTTAAATAATCTTCATACCATTGTCGTGACTGGGTCATGTCGCCTATATTATAAGATGGTAAATTATAATTGTTGTTGTGTTCTATTCATGTTCTGAACTCTAAGGCACTAATATATTTCTGTGTAATGTTTAGAGTTAGCCTGCAGTTTTACACTTGTAAATATTTACATCTTCCGTTGAGAATGTGGATATTGAGGTCGTTTTTCATTTTGGCGTTTGCTCACAGTAACTAAGTTGGCTTACGTTGTGTTCTGGATTTGGTTTCGTGACTGACATCTGTGATCAGGCTTTAAAACACAATGCCTTCCGTTATAGATGATGATCAATAATTCTATTCAGCTCCAAGAGATGCCAATACCAGAACCAGTTAGCTGACAAAAACTTGTATTACATTCATGGAATTGATGAGTGAAAAGGAATTTAAATGTCGACGAAAATGACTGACATAGAGGAATATCAATCGCCAGGTTAAGAAGGTGGCATAAAGGAGAGGATATGTTTATAACGCTGCAAATAAGGAAATTGATCATAACTATAAAAAAAAGAGTTGGTTTGGGGGTTACCAAAGGTGACATAAAGATAGACATACGAACAGATTTCAGCTGAAGAATATCAGTATCGAAAAGACCTTGCATGAATATTTTTTTCACATTTACTAACATGTTCATATGCTAATAACATTCACTGTAAGGAGTCAACTTTTACATTCATATAAGAAACCAGGATCAATAGCGAGTGTTCTTTTATGTTAAAACCATACCAAAAGTATGATAAGAAGCTAAAACTTTGGGAATACCGTTATCTATAAGAAAAAAGTTGCCAATAAAGAAGAAGACGAAGATGGAGAAGAATAAGAAAAGAAACATCGCTTCATTTGGCCTTTTATAGGAAAAAAAAATGTGTAAAATGTTGTAGACTATAAGGTAAGAATACTCAAATATTAATAGAGTAGTCAAGAAGAAGTCGGAGAAAGAAAGAAGGCAGGCTAAAAATATAGAGGAAAAGGTGGAAAAAAATCTAGGAAGAATGTAAAATTTTTCTTCAGGAAAGTAAATAAAAAGAGGAAGGTTTGCACAGTAAATGGATCTCAGAATTACAGTTGTGAGATATGAAATTGCATCATGAATGGAGTGGGGAATGATTCGTATGTGTGCATGACAGAATGCTGAATGGGGATATAAAGAGAAAATGAAGAAACTCGTAAAAGATTTGAAGTGTTTACAAGAGGGGTATCTTGACAGTAAACGTGAGCAGGGGTTAGGTTATGAAGTTACATGTACACCGGAAGATGGAGCGAAAAATGTTAATATGTGCATAAGATTGGAAGATAGTTGAATCATCTGTGGAAGCGAAGACAGGAATGCATAAAGGCATCATTGAACCAGCTCTTTATGGAAATAACGTCTGAATGCAGAAAGAGAAAGAAAATAAGCAAATTGAAGCTATTGAGATGAAATGTTTGCATAGTACATGAAAAGGGGAAGAAGTGTAGGGATAGGTAGAGGTGGTGCAAAGGTTAGCGCAGGGGAAAGGACGAATCAGAGTATTTTGTGATGTTTTAGTATGTGAGACATTGGTGTATAAATTCAGCAGGGAGGAGATTAGGAAGACCTAGATATGGGTGAGTAGACGGAGTGGCATAGGTATTGGGAAGGAAGGCCTTGTCATTGAGGAAGAGCTAAACGTGGGCAAAATAAAGGTGAATGGTGCAGGGCAGTTCGACATGCTGCTGGTAGGCCTTCTGATTCGGTGTATGCAGCAGGAAATTTTCTGGAGGTACTCTACGCTGAGGATTCATTTTATACTTTAATTGCTGATTCATGGGTGAATCCTCAGAGCACTTCCCTCCCAATACCTGTGCCACTCCGTCTAGTCAGCCATATCTTGGTCTTCCTAATCTCTTCCCTGCTGAATTTATACAGCAATGTCTCACGTACTAAATCATCTCAAAATACTCTGATTCGTCCTTTCCCCTGAGCTAACCTTTTCACCACCTCTACTATATATATATATATATATATATATATATATATATATATATATATATATATATATATATATATATATGTGTGTGTGTGTGTGTGTGTGTGTGTGTGTGTGTGTATGTGTGTATATATATGTATATAAATCAGTCATAGTCTCATAGTCACTTTATACTTTGCTGAATTCGTAAAGCTAGGAAGGCACTGTAGTTATTATAAAACTATATATATATATATATATATATATATATATATATATATATATATATATATATATATGTATATATGTTTATATATAAGTGAATGTTTGTATATTTATTTGTTCACTATAGAAATCCGAACCGCTTGACGGACACAGACAAAATTTTCCACCCGACCTCTATGCCACCCCAAAAGGTTTTTATTTCAAAATTAAAACCCTGCCCCGTGACAAATATACAAACACAAACAAATATAACTTTTGTTTTTACGTCACCTTTTCCTTCAGTTTTCTGGGTTTATTCTCGTTTTTCACCTGATGCTTCACCTTTTCTTCTGGAGCTGCCAGAAGTACGATTAACCTGCAACAATAAATACCCTATAACACAAATTTTTGATTAGAATTTACTTGAATTTTGATAACAATTTATGATAATAATTAATTGTTTATTACCTCGATAAAATCTACATTGAAAACCTAAATCGATTATTTCTTTCCATAGTTAGCGAAGCCGAGTCCGTGCATGCGTAGTAGTGGCTTAACGCAACGATTTCAGCCAGCAGAAACCCCCACCAAACTCTCTCTCTCTCTCTCTCTCTAGGCATCACTCAAACAGTTTGGAGAGAAAGCTATCTCTATCTATGAGGTTTATTACTGAATTATTACCTTGAGAGAAGAATAACAATTTACAATGTAAAAAAGTGGAAGGCAGTGTCTGCATAAGGAAAGTAGTTGGCAACTTTTGGTACATATAGTATAGAAGTTAAGATGATGTATCACTATACCTCAGATGATTCCATAAAAGGAATACATATAAAAAAAACTGTTAATTTTACATACGTGGCATCTGGCAACCACTTCTTCATGCGAAAAGCGATAATCACAAGTCATTTGCACCACCCGTTCATACATATAGCTGAAGACGTTATATGATATAATAAGTGAATAAACACATGTCCTTTTTGTGTACAGTGTTAAAATGGTCCTACACACGATCCTACGTCATTTATTACGTGATCACCAACATTATGTAGGAAGAGCAACACGCTGTGGGCTGTGCTGATATTCGAAATATCACCTTGGACACTCCAGCGGTTGGAATTAATTATTGTGCTAATTAGCAAAAAACTTCACTGCATTCAAAAGATAAGTTTCACGTTGCTTGGTACTGATTACCTAGAAGATAATGACTGAAAATTCTAGATTAAAACTTTACTTGAATGTAGATCATTACATCTGGAAATATTTTCCGAAAAAAACTTGGAGGGTAAATGCATTAGATGCAAATAGGGATTTAATTAAGAAATGGCAACTACAGCGTTTCAAGAAACTCGAAGTGCTCACAGCTTGCACGGCACGTCGATTCATATCTTTTTCTGATGTAATCATACCCAGTAAAGAATAGTGTTCTCATCATTTGGAAAAATTGTTTATGGTTAAATATTAGAATGATATATATATTCTTTTCTATCTTTTATCATCGCATGTTTATTCAAAACAATAAATAACCGATTGCCTAACATTCCTTGAAGAAGGGAAGAATTTGTTCAGATCAGAGTGTCTGAGATACTTCACAGATGAAATACAGTGGCAAACTGTCGTGAAATTGGTGCTAACCTGTCCACACATGCAATTACCTGTCAGTTGGTCGGAAGATATTTATGTAACACCATCAGTTCATCCATTCTGGTGAGTGGACTGTCTCCGCCCACAAACTGTTGTTTAAATATAAGTTTTAACAGTAGTTTCGATGAACTGACAGAAGAAATGACAGGTAAACTCGGGGGTGTTAGGGAAGAGAAAGTGGGGGGAGAGAGAGAGAGAGAGAGAGAGAGAGAGAGAGAGAGAGAGAGAGAGAGAGAGAGACAGTTTATCGAATGTCATTCAGAGTTTTCCGGGCAGCGCCGGGTTGGTCAGGTAGTATATATATATATATATATATATATATATATATATATATATATATACATATATATATATATATATATATATATATATATATATATATATATATATATATATATATATATATATATATATATATATATAGATATATTATATATATATTATATATACATACATACACACACACACACACACACACACACACACACATATATATATATATATATATATATATATATATATATATATATATATATATATATATATATATATATATATATATATATATATATTCACATCGACATGCTATTACGTCTATAAATTCGGATTTGTAAACTACAGTTCATTAAATTTTCTAGGGATGATGATATTTATCATCACAAGGGTAGTGTTAGGTTGGGGTGACTTGAAGGCTCTTAGCCCAACTCTTTTTCAGCTATGCTTTCCTTCTCTGTGATGGAATACCTTCTCCATGTCCATGAAGAATGTCCATGCCCTGCCACTTTTAACAAGGCTTTTCTAGCTCAGTCTTTCTTTTATTTTCAGGAAGTACTGACGCTCATGAAGCTTACATAACTCTCTTGCAACACCCCTGCAATTTCCGGTTCTTCCCCTTTCAATCAAGACTGAAATTTTGAAGGAAAAACATCAGTGGCTAATCTTCTGCTCTGCTTTGTTCATAAGACGAGAGCTATATTAGCCATTAACGCCATGACCATCTCCAGGGCTACATCAAATCTGCATTGGAACTATACTCCAGTACAGCCAGAGAGCTGATTAAAGAGAAGTACCTATAATGAAAACTTAACACAAATTTCACAGTTCAGAAAAATGAAGATTAACAAATTTCTCTAGCCAGGATGCTTCACTGTGAATACTCCAGCTCCAAAGAAAGTCCAGGTGGCCTGCGGCCACTTCGTATCAAGAGCAGTTCATTCTGCCACCTTTGTGATGATAATGTTCTCACTTCTAGGGGTTTCAGCTAATAGCTGTCCTTGTAGTTAGAAGCATTACCATATATGGGGATGCAAGGAAGCTGTAGCCAACATAGTTTGAAGATTTAAATTCATCGGAAGCGCTGAAGTCTCTTTATATTAACTACGCTGGACTTTAGTCCATTTGGACTCTAGAGGTGGAGGATTCATAGGAGAATGTCATAGTTTGTGAAACTTGTTAATCTTTATTTTTCGGAACTGCGAGACTCACATTTAGTATTCATTTTCGATTCTTGCTTTTAATCCATTTTTTTTTTATAATCGTCTATATATTGGACATTCCGTTGCAGATCTACTGTAGCCTTGAAAATGGCCACGTGTACTGTAGGTGATTAAAACCAACCCTGAAGGTGAGAGAAAATTCTGGAATATCTGCAGGTGTTGCCAGAAAGTTGTTGGCGCCATAACTTGATAAGATCAAAACTTTTTCAGAAAAAAAACCGTAGAATTTTATTAACCCACTAACATCTGGGAAAAAATTCTAACGACCAGAAATCCTCATCACATTTTCTGAGATCTAGAAAAAATGATACAATTTAGGTTTTTATTAACCAATGACCTAAATAAAATAGGTCAAGGTAAAAAAATTCGCCATGCCCCTGGGTATCTATTTAAAAGTTTCATAACATCAGAGAGGTTTGTTTCACTTTAAAATAACCTGTGACTTTGAAAAAGAGGTTAGGGTATTTGGAAACAGATCTCGAAATCAACAAAAATAAAATGTTGACCTTTAACCTGACTTGCTACCTTGCAAAATTGTTCAAGGTAAAAATATACTGTGGACGTAATAAAAAAAAAAATTCCGGGTATTTAACAAACAAATCTCATCAAAATCAGATATAAGCATATTGAAAAAAACAAACTGTGTCCTTTAGATTGACCTGTGGCCTTCAGAAAAGTAATATATCTGGATTAAAAAATATTTTAGTAAATATATCAATACAGATTTATGACCTTAAATATAATTCCGGGTAAACTATGTATAAGCTGATACCTTTGAGACAGCGTCAAATTCTGCCGAAAAGAGACCTGTAACTATCAGTTTCCGAGATCTACAAAAAGTGCAGACATATTGGCCATTGTATTGAATGTGACCTTCAAAATAAGTCTACATCAAAATATTCAAAGAAAATATCTACCAGGCCAAGGATGTTTGACTTCAAAGTTTATCAAATTAATGGAAAAATCACAGCCTTTAAATCTGATTCAGCTTTGAAAAGCATTTCATTGAAAAAAAAAAAAACTCCAAAATTAGTACCTTCAAAAAAACAGCGATGAAGTCTGGAGACAAGAGATTTGGAAGTATCACGGTTTCCGGGATCTAAAGAAAAATGCAAACATTTTATGACTGGAATAGAAAAGTTTCGTAAAAATAGCAGAAATACGAGAAAAAGACCGCAAACAATAATGATATTTCTGAAAATAATGGCAATAATGAAAATAATACGGAAGTAGAGAACACTGTATTACTAAGGTACAGGACAAATGTGAAGAAAATGAGGATAATGAGGATACTTGGAACGTTGAAGACTTGTCGGATATGATGGGAGTGAAAAATTCTGACACTGGTGAAGAGATGTATGAAAGGCAGAAACATTATGGGCAAAAGAGGACGGCAGTAGATATTCTTACTTCGAGGATGAGGGCTTACAAGCTTATTAAGTAGAGTAGATTTTGCTACAGAAAAATTATTGGTACTGACGAGATAGAAAGGACATAAATAAACTTTGTATGCCTTCCTGCTTTCCACTACGATAATATTGCAATACTGAGCAGACAGGAAAAAGTATAAATGATAACTGATAGAAGATGAAAGGCAGAAACAGAATTATTGTAGTAAAAAACATTGAAGGGTCCTAAGAGAAGTTACAGAGGATTCTGCATATAAAATGGAAGTAGGTGAGGTTTTATGGAAAGATGAAATTTTGGTCGAGATGTTAGAAGCCATGGTGGACTGGTAATAGAATAGATATTGCGAATGGGGAATTACATACATAACACGGGTGTTTTACTACAGTAAACTGTGAGATCTTTGTGACTTTCCCATTGAACGTGTGCACCATGAAGTGCTGTGAACAGAGGACTATCGCCATCACAAGTCAGGTCTCAAAAGTGATTTTCAAATTAATAATGGAAAAGTGGGGGTTAAGTGTTAAACAGGAGATATGAGAGGAGCAGTTTGGTTCGAGGATGAAGAGGATACACCAAATGCAATTTTCACTAGAGAATGCAGTCAAAGAGAGTAGATGAAGCGGATAAATGTCTGCACGGATGAATTATGAAAAGTTTTTGACAGGGTAAAGCATAAAGAGCTAGCAAAAAATACTAGAAAGACGAGCAACGATATTTGACTGATAGAAACTTGTATTCAAATAAGAAGAAAAAAAAAAAAACCCGGAGAGATAGAAGAGTGAATGGGTGGAGGCGAAATGTAGGGTGAGACAGTGTTGAGTGATGCTTCATGATTTATTTACTTCGCATGATGAATCTATAGTGAGAGAAGCACATGTGGGTGGTGTGGGTAAGGGAAGCCAGAACGTTAACAACATTTGGTATGCTGGTGATTGCACTGATTGATAGAGGAAGTGATAGAAGTTACTTTGGGGTAAATAGTGCCCGTGAGGAAAAGAGATTTCAGTACGACAATGACAAATTATATGGTAATAGCAAAGGGGATGGATGAAACTATTTGCCAGATAAAAGTAGGTGCAAAAAGATTAAACACGGACTGATTTTATTATTTTGATGTGTAGACATCATTACAGGCACCTTCTGTTTAGGAACTGATTATACGGCTTTGGAAGCAAAGGGAGCGTTCAGCGAAATTTAAAATTTAATGTAAAACGGGACTTTGGAGATCAGAATAAGAGTGATAATGTTTGGTCATTTAGTCGTAGTTCTGGTTCTAGAGATGATTCCTTTATTACAATGGACTTGGATTTTAATGTGGACAATATTGGCTCTCTGGAGGAGCGAATTTATCAAGATTTTCTTCTTAACTATGCACGTCGGTATAATCCTCCAAAATAGTTTCAGGTTTATGATAATACTCTAGACAACATCGAACATTATTTGTTGAAGCAATATAAACGGTAATCTATTTCGAAAAAAAATATATATGGAAAATGTATCATTTCCTTTATATATATATATATATATATATATATATATATATATATATATATATATATATATATATATATATATATATATTTACATATACATATATATACACACATATATACATATATACATATATATATATGTATATATATATATATATATATATATATATATATATATATATATATATATATATATATTTACATATACATATATATACACACATATATACATATACATATATATATATATATATATATATATATATATATATATATATATATATATATATATATATATTTAATTTCTGAGTGTGTAATTTTCTTTCTTTTTTTGGAGTCAAAAAGGAAGTGGATGACATGCACTTGTACAGGAAGACAGAAGAAGGAGGTTAAAAAAAGCAGAGAAAGAGAGAAAGAAAAAATCGAAAATGAAGAAATAAATGCTTATGCTCTATACTTATGTATGTGTGAGCGTTTCACCCATTCATAATGACTCCCATCCTCTGGGCGTACATGGATACGCGAGCAACTTCCTCCTAACAATTTCATCGTGTAATGATATAGTTCCGCTCACCGTGGCCGAATCAAAGAGAGAGAGAGAGAGAGAGAGAGAGAGAGAGAGAGAGAGAGAGAGAGAGAGAGAGAGAGAGAGAGTCATGCTAAGCTTTGAGTCAGCTTTAATTGCTTGCAATTGCAGGAATGATCTCGATTAAGCTACACGCAATATCCCTTATATCTTTGTGCCTGTGCCTTTTATCTTACAAAATGAGGAGGAGAGGTTTGCTAGCATATAATTTCACTGTCTCCGGGTGGCAGGGCTCCTTGTGCATGCAAATCCATCTCTCCCTCTTATCTCGGAAGAAGACATCAGCAACTGCCGCTGATGACTGAAGCTGAAGGTTACAGATGGTGAAGAGAAGAAAGAGAAGCTGGCAGACGATAGTAGGTTCGGTAGGAAACTTAAAGACTGGTCATCACTGGTAGCTTTGCATTCTACTGTAAGAGTATTGTCCTTATTCTCATCAGTGACTTCACAGTAGTAAGGAAAGCGTCTTTTAAACATAATGCAGTTGACTCTTGGCTGAAATGGCTGAAGCATATCTTCCGATGAATCGTCCTAAGTATGAAAGCAATGTAAGTTGAAATGCTGAATGACGTGAGCATTATCCTTAATATATTTATCTCCTTCAACTTTCTTGCATTTCTAATTTGGTAAACGTATCTTAATAAGATGTTCTAACGACTTGATTACTTCGTCGCTTATCTTTGGTAATTTCTTCTCATGCAACAAGTATTATGATGTTGGAGATTCTATTCATATTCTTGTCGATTTATAAAGTTTTTCGAACACATGAATTGGCGACTAAATTTTTTTTACAAACACACACACCCATATACTATATATATATATATATATATATATATATATATATATATATATATATATATATATATATATATATATATATATATATATGTATATATATAATATATATATATATATATATATATATATATATTATAAGTATATATATATATATATATATATATATATATATATATATATATATATATATATATATATGTGTGTGTGTGTGTGTGTGTGTGTGTGTGTGTGTGTGTGTGTGTGTGTGTGTTGTGTGTGCGTGAGTGTGCGTGCGTGTGTGTGTTCTCTCTCTCTCTCTCTCTCTCTCTCTCTCTCTCTCTCTAAATATATATATATATATATATATATATATATATATATATATATATATATATATATATATATATATATATATATATATATATATATATATATGTATGTAATTTGCAGCTGAAACAACCTTCTTTTCTCTTCATAAAATTTTCAATTTCTTACTCACTTGCTCTTTTATTCCCTCGTACGATCCTCGTATCACACACACACACACACGTACGCACACACGCACACATATTTGTGTGTGTGTGTTTGTGATACGAGGATCGTACGAGGGAATAAAAGAGCAGGTGGGTAAGAAACTGAAAATTTTATGAAGAGAAAGGAGGTTATTTCAGCTGCATGGTAGAAGGAAATATCATATGTAGGTATACAGAAGGACGCGTAGAACAGTCAAGAAGAATGTTGGAGAGACAAGAAGAAAAGGAAGAAAAGCAAAGGAAGATCTTTGGGGTGAATGAATGGTGAGAGAAGAGTAATTGAACAAATGGACTTCAGAAAGAAGGTAGAAGTAGAGAGATGCTGTCTAAAGTGAACGCAGTTCAGAGTTGCTAAAAGAAGTATTCTGAAGATTCGTTGAATATATAAGACAAAAGATAACAGATGGCTTTCAGGTTTACGGTTTAGAAAATAAGTTGTACAGATTTTAAAAGTATATTGGATGGAAACAACGTGTGTGATGCAATATGTAGATATAGAGAGGTTAGGATGCACCCTATAACTGGCTTTGTGACATTGTATTATTCATGTGCTTTGTGTCTGCACCTTGTATTTGCGACTGTTTATCTTGTGGTTTGCTAAGTTTAGACTCTTCTACTATGTAAAATTCACTCATATTTGGTTTCCCCCGTTTAATGACCCTGGTGCCACTGGAGTCCCCCGTAATTATCTCGTATGATAAGAAATTAATAAAACACGAGGAAAGCATTCAGAAAAGTTAGCCAGCACCGCCATACTCTAAATCCTCGCCAACACGGAATTTAATGTCATAAATAGTTTGGCGATGGTGAATTTGGCATTTTGGCTATTGTAAATAAGAGAGGCACCTAACAAGTAAGTTACATATTTGATGGTGAGAATATGAGGACTTGCATCATATTCTAAGCCGATTGTTGTTGTTCCATTCTTTTACTTCATGGACATCGTTTGAGAACTGTTAACTGCTTGGCTCAATATTTCTTGCAGTAGCTGGCTAACTTTTTAGCCGAAAAAGCTTCATATCAGTTGGTGACGTTCTTGTATGTTTTCTGACTCCTCCCAGTTTCCAAGTCTCCTTAACTAAATTAATAATAGCTTCTATATGTAGTAGCTGCCGATAGCAAGAGCTAAATATACTTGGTGGGAAGGAAACCACTTTCATAACGTGCTTAGGATATATCGTAAATTCTTTAGAATAAACACTTTTTAACTAATATAGAATTCAATTAGAGAATTAAAACATAATCTATTTCTTTTTGAGATGTATTCAAGTTCTTGTAGAGGACGCTAGAAATTTTAGGTGACAAAATTTGTTAATTTGAAGTTGAAGTACGATGTTGTCCTTCATACAAAATCTAAAATAATCATAAATTAAGAATCAGAACATTAAACTTTATACATAAGATTAAACTTTAGGTTATAAATGGAAGTTTTCTCTGTTTTACCTTTTGTTTGCTGCTGTAAGGTTTTAAGGATCTTTCCTGGTGACCCAAAGGGTTTTAACCCGGTATGTGTTTACCTTTGCGGCATGTTTAGTACAAGCCCGCTGGGGATGACCACAAAAACATAAGCAAAAGACTGTAAGTATCATAAAGATAATGACCCCCAAAATGTTAGTTCTAGATAACGACCCCCGAACTTTGCTGGGGGTCACCATCTAGGAAAGACCCGGTTTGATGCTGATGTTGGCGGACTCCGCCTGGAAAACTTTTTCGAACATTTTGTATTCCCCTTAAACATAAATACTAAAATAAAGTAAGATGAAATATATAAATAAAAATAAGTGGCTTTGCAAATTTTTGTCTGATATATCCAGCTCCAACTGTAATCTGTGTAATTAGTTATGCATAACTCAAAATGTCAATTTTGCTCTGTGTTTATCAATTATAACAGCTGCGAAATCCGTGATACAAGGTCATATTTCTTAACTGTTACAATTACCACGTTCTCATGAAAGTCTGAAGCTCTTGCGAGTGCTGGAGCTGTTGTTTAATTGCTACTCTCTGCAAGTTACAGTTTAACTTTCTATGCTCATTGCAACGACAAATTGCCATCGTTTTGACATCTTAGTCGATCCTACTCTTTTTATCTGGAAATATGTCAGTTTTCAGATTACTGGCTTCATTTATATATAATTTATATATATATATATATATATATATATATATATATATATATATATATATATATATATATATATATATATATATATATATATATATTATAAGAACAGTGATCAAAATGTAGGACTAAACTTCTAAGTTTACTTATTTTTTTTTTTTTACTGAATGAGCCCCTTAGATTAACTAAGTAAGGACTTGACCTAAAAAGAAACATATTTAGTCTTGCATACATTTATATTTAGTCATTTGCTTTGAAAATACTGTTAAACCACGCTCATGTGATTTTGCCCTCTGTAACCAGAGTGATGTTTTTCATGTAATGCCTATTTGAGAATCGGTCAAACACATATCGTGGCTGTTCTATAAAGCTGAGGTTTAATGTGTAAAAAACCATGGAAAAGACTGGGTCTAAAAATATTCTTTAGATGCATTATATTGAAAATGGTTTTTGCTCAAATATCCTCGTCGACACCATAGGGTTGTCTTCTGGAAAAGCCATTGCCAATATTCTTTTCTGTTTCTGGTGTGACTTTTTGCAACATATTCTACCTGCATGTAGCTTTTAATATCTCTTATCGTTCAAAAATGGACGAATCAAATTGCTATTTAGGTACCAGCCCATTATTGCTTTTCTAGTTAGATGATGAATGCCGTAACATTTTCAGTTTTTCCCTGAACTGTTCCTTCTTTCCCACTTGGAACCATTCATAAATGCTCATTAAATCGCTCGTGAGTAACCATATTTTTCCTTTCCCTTTACCAGCTTTACACCCCATATATAAGGGCAGCGTCGTCTCCTACATTGTGCCTTTTGAGGTATTCAGTGTACGGTACTTTAAGTTCTTTGCAGCTTCCCTTGGCCACCATTTGCACAATCGTTTACCTTTTATTTGTGAACAGTCCCCTTTGGACTCTCCATACTTAGCTGTTCAGAATCTTTAATCTCACCTTGTTCCAGCATTCACCTTTCATTTAGGAACAAATTCATCTTGGTGAGACGTATGAGCATGATAACAATGGTCTGCCCTCATGTGAAGTCCTGCTTGTGCTTTGTTTACGTTCACGACACCATGTCCGCCGGGTTGAGGAGACACAGGCGATTTGCCGAGATACAAACAGATAATATTCTTATTGCAATGATTTTGACGATTTTATAAACCTATATTTGTCTTATTTTAATTTTGCCAAATAGAAATAAAAGTTTTGTTAATTAAGTGAAACTGCAATAAAAATGTCAACATCATTCCATAAGAGTTCGACTGGTTCATGCCCTGGATGAATAACTAGTTTATGATCATCAATGAGACTGGAAATAACCTTTGTATCAAGATTCAGTTTTAATTACCTTATTGTTATTAACGTTCTTTTACCATGAAAGGTAAGCCAATTACTCCTCTTCGTGTATTTATAGATTATTAAATACCTAGATTTAATAAATTATTTTCCTACTTCTTATTAAGAATCATCCTTAATGTTCCCAGCTGCATGACCAGGATTTTTTCATGTACATCAAATCCAAAAGCTCCTTTGACTTATTCAAATGAAAGCGAAAGTGTTTTTGGAGGAGGATAGATGACCCCACAATTAATGCCGGTAAATTTTAGATTTCAGCCAAATTTAGTAACGCCTACAGTCTCAAGCCTTCTTATTCGTTCAAGTTATTACGTACACATATAATAGAGAGAGAGAGAGAGAGAGAGAGAGAGAGAGAGAGAGAGAGAGAGAGAGAGAGAGAGAGAATATATCATCTAGGTCCCATTATCATCCGCTGGGAGACTGAAGAATCACAAATACAAAGCTTAGTGGAACTGGCAGACGATAATAGTAGCTTTCATCACACACTTTGTAATTGGCTGTACAATAGCGGAGTGCATGAATCTTTCGTTATATTGACGCTAATTGTAGGCGCACGCCATCGTTCCTGTGACTTACAGTAATGGATTCCAGTTTATTGGGCTTATTAGAGTTCTTGGGACTGTGTGCTCCCCGCCCCTAATCCTCTCGGACGCCATTCTTTTTGTGTAAATTTACTCGACACTGCATTTATTTGTAGTAAAAGACCAAAGCTATGGCTACTTGAGGCTTTGACAGAGCTGCTGCCAATATCCACGGAGAATGTTGGATTTCGCGGTCCAGCTGCCACATGTAATCGGGGTACTTTTTTTTTCCTTTGCATACCTGTCCTTTCCTTCTTCGTACTATACTGGATGAAAATAATTCTGGCTGAAACCATGAAAATAGTTCTCCTTCTCGATATTCTGCAGCTTATTTCGTTGAGGTTGTGTCGAGACAAGTAGTAATTGTTGCCTTTCTTCTCATTTTCATTATCATGAATACGCACACACACATATATATGTGTGTGTGGATATATATATATATATATATATATATATATATATATATATATATATATGTATACATATATATATATATATATATATATATATATATATATATATATATATATATATATATATATATATATATATATGTATACACACACACACACACACACACACACACACACATATATATATATATATATATATATATATATATATATATATATATATATATATATATATATATACATACATATATATACCTACTATCTATCTATCTATCTATATATATGTGTGTTTACATATAAATGTATATATATATATATATATATATATATATATATATATATATATATATATATATATATATATATATATATATATATATATATACTGGGCCTTATAGTCTAGTAGTTATGGCATTCGCCTCGCTGGTGTAAGAAGGTGGGATCAAATTCCAGACGAGAAAGGAATTATTTACATTCATAAACATTCATTGTGCCTTTGTTGATCTGCACAACGAACTACTTGTCAGATAATTAGCGCGAAGTAAGCCTTGTCTTGGTGGATATAAGATTATGGGTAATAACATCTTTCAAGAATAATAAATCACTTTCTGTAAAGGAGGGCGTATAGGTTATATACAGTTTTCTTGCTTTATTCAGATCTGATTAGATATGGGTGTAGAGTATTGAGTTTTATCAGCCCTTTCATCACAAGATAACTGTTTTTTTATATCTTTTCTGATAGAATGTGGTGGTTTTATGATTTGCTTGTACCTTTTACAATACTTGGCAGTATTGCTGTCAATTTATCTTAATGAGTAATATTGTTAACAGACAATAAGAACCGTCCCTGATACTTGTATATGCAAGAAGATAAAATGAAACATAAAAATTTATTGAGCACACATACTTGAGTACAATATATACAGCATATATATATATATATATATATATATATATATATATATATATATATATATATATATATTCTATCGTAGGAATAATAATGGGATATCAAATATAAAAAGAGTATGGTTACGAGAAAATGAAACAGAATGCAAGATCTTTCATTTAAACTGAAAGGTATTTTGAAGAAAACACACAGACATACATATATGCATACCTGTACCTGCAAACATGTTAATACACGCACACATACACACTCACACGCACATATTCGCCCCATTTGTCTATATATATATATATATATATATATATATATATATATATATATATATATATATATATATATATATATATATATATATATATATATATATATATATATAAGTGGATGTGTGTGCTGGATTGAGCAATTTCAGCCAAATTTGGTATCCATATGACTTACTATCTAGAAAAGAATACTGTGTGGATAAGACACCACTAGCACCAAAGGGCACCAAAAGGGGTGGAGGTGGGAAGGGCTCCCTAAAACGGGGATGGTTCTGCCCTCATTTCGATATACATACGACTTACTATCTGGGAAAGAATACTGTGGGGGTAATACATCACTGGCACCATAGGGGCTAGGGGTGGGAAGGGGAGGACATGTAAAAATAAGCGAAAGCGACAGATATTAGTGTCTAATCTATCATTTTCGAGGTCGCTGAAATGAATAGTGACACTCTCGATGCCCTTTAAGTCCAAGTTCATCCCCAATAGGAAAGGGGGGTGAGTAGGGGTTGGTCAGCTAGTTTTTAATAAATATTACTTGCAAGTCATATTTAAAATTCCAAAGAAAGCTGACCTAACTGTATTTGGTAACTACAGAGGCATAGCACTTCTGTCAGTTGTAATGGAACTATTCAATAGACCTCTTCTAAATAGGCTGGAGAGAGAAATTGATATAAACTTTAGCGATGAAAAGCTGATTTCAGAAAGGCAGGAACTACACAAATCAAATATCTCTGCTAAGACTCTAAAAATGCCCCACCAGTGCCTTCCGGTGACTACAAGAGTCCATTTGACAGCATCCACGGACCAATATCATGGAAGGTCTTGCGTCAAATGAGAAGAGGTCTCTCGTTAAAAATGGTGACCTAATTGAAATTATCTATGAGCAGAGATGAAAAGTTTATTCTGATGGGGTTTTGTCCGATAATTTTGCAGTACATAGTGTACTGCTGCAAGGGAAAGTTATTTCATATTGCTGTTTGCCTTTCTCATAAAATCCTTAATGAAAAAAGTGGTTGGAATTGGGGAAGAAGGTCTAGATTCGAGCAAAGATAGAAACTTGATACTAGATTATGCAGATGATGTTCTTTTAAACATTGAAGCACCGCAAGATTTACAAACCTTGCTTAGCAGAATGCGACATACATCTAGAGAGATGGAATTCAATAACCAGCAAAAAACGAAAAATAATGAGAACGGATTATGAACAGTATCTGAAATAACATTAGATGGAGAAAGGATTAATATCCTCCAGATATTTAGAACGATAACATTCAGCAGAAATTCTCTTGAGGCAGACTATATGAAACGTTTAAAACAAGGCAAATAAAAATTAAGCAGGCTGAATATGGCCTGGAGCGAAATAGATTCCAACTGCATACGAGAGTTAAATTATTCATAAGTCCAGCAGTCCCTGCATTACTAAACGAAACGAATTGTGGAATGATAATGAAACTATATCTATGAGATTTTGTCGATTTAAGAAAAAACGATATGACAAAACTAGTAGGAGTCAGGCGGCAGGATAGGGTTAGAGATGATACCCTCGTGGAAATTACATAAGTCCCAAATGTAAATGAGTTAATGAAGGAAGGGTGATGGAGATGGCTCTTGGACACATCCTTCGCACAACCCACGGGAGAATAATACGCAATAGTGTCACCTGGCTCCTGTGGGCACTAGGAGAGTTGAAAGACCCAGGTCTACTTAGATGAGAACTATGAGAAGGTGGTCTGGAGACTTTTGGAAGATAAAGCAAGAAAAAGCACAGTAAAATATGAGTGGTGGAATTTCGCAGAAGCCCTTTGCATCACCCGGCGTTGGAGGCGATGATAATGATGAAGGGTTGCTTCATATACTTAGGCATTGGCAAACACTCTGAAAAAGAGCTTGGAAATACGTGAAAAAAATTTGGAAGCCCTGTCGCAAGAATAATTATTTTGTGAGGTATATATTCAACTTATTACACAAATTCCAGTGGAAAGAAACGTTCAGTTGTCATCTGAAATAAGCGGCACCGGAAATTTCGATATGAAGACATCGCTTATCTTTGTGTGATGAAATGAATGACAACGTCTTGGGTACAAATGTTATTTTTTTGTTAAAAGGCACCACGCGACATACAAGTATCTAGTCAGCTGCAGTAAGGCAATACTGAAATCGATGCCCCGCTGTTTCTTTCTTTGTGCGTGTGTGTGTGTGTGTGTGTGTGTGTGTGTGTGTGTGTATGGTCCGAAATGCTAATATTTAATTTACGGATCTTGAAATAATGAAGAATACATCTTTCATATACTTAATGTTTATGTAAAACTATTTTTAGGCAAAGGCTATGGGCCACCAATGAGCATCTGATGCGAAGGCCAGGTCACTGAGCTGTCGCACAATGTCTTAGAGACCGAACATAGGGATACCTGATCGCCGCTCCGTCCCCTCCGAACTCACGGAGAAGACGTAGGAACCGTGGCAAATGGCAAGTGATGGTTCAGCAGGTGAATCTTAAAGGGTACGGTGAAGCTCCATATCTAGAGCTCTTCGAGAAGTAAGACTGGTTGCGCAAAAAATGAGTCAAACCCCGAATTAGAGTTGAGACCTTTACAGTATGAAGTCTCCGCTGTTGCAGCTCAGACGCCGCGACCTTTCTGCAATCAGGATATCAAGCCTTTAACATATTTTAAGTCAGTTGTCATTAGGAAGTTAATATTTGCTTTCCTGAGCACCCATTCACCTAAACATTGATAAAAAAAGGACGAATCTTTGAAGAAATATAAATATACAGTATATACACATTTATATCTTCTATTCATCAGGACATTCTGATATTTGTGTGACTTTAGAGTTTTACAAAATATCTTTGTTGTTGTCTTTTAGTTGATACAAACTATGCACAAACAGTCTGGTATTTTGACTAACGACCAGTTTTTAAGTGTGTGTTTATGTGTAAGAGAGAGAGAGAGAGAGAGAGAGAGAGAGAGGTCGAACATATATACATCCATGCATATTCTGAGCTCCTGTTGTAACCAAATATTTTTTCTGGAGGAGAGACCAAACCGGATGAATATATATATATATATATATATATATATATATATATATATATATATATATATATATATATATATATATATATATATATATATATATATATATATATTATATTTTGAAAGGCAGCCAATTTTTAAGTATGCGTTTGTATATGAGAGAGAGAGAGAGAGAGAGAGAGAGAGAGAGAGAGAGAGAGAGAGAGAGAGAGAGAGAGAGCGAGAACATATATTCATACAGGCATAATCTGAGCTTGTTTGTAACAAATTTCTTCTTATCGAGAAGGGGGCATAGAATAAATTTTAACACCAGTCTTATCTAAAATTTTGCGATTGCCTTATTTAAAGGATAGCATTGTTAAATCAGTCCTTGAGTGGAAGGAGAATGTTAAACAGAGGTAGACATATTATCTCCAAGTAACCCCTTAGGGGTATAGTAGCGTTAGTGCATCTCACGTGGTGTTCCGCAGGTATTACTAAATGGTATTTGCAGAGTCCCTTAGGCCACTAGCAACACCCACTTTTGAATCTGTTACCTTTTTCAATCTTTCTGTCCAACCTGTGTAATTATTTCTCCTTATGGCAAATGTCGATTTTCTCCCAATTCCACATTTAGATCCTAGTATTTCATCTCTTGATTATCTGGATCTCTTATCTTGCTGTCCAACCAGTCCAACTCCCTCTGTTCACTATATTCAGCGCTGAATGGCCGAAAGTGACTAAGTGCTTGGCTTGACAGCCTAAATTTCATTAATCAAATCCATCTAACCAACGCCCATCTCGAGCAACTCAGCAAGGGTCTAAAAGGGAAACTAATAATTCCTATAAAAAAAAAAAAATATTTGTAGTCTATTAGGCTTAACTGGTCAATGTATTGTGGTCATGAATAACAGGAGTTGCAATGTATCTTAACCAGATTCATGTTCGCATGTATGTTTGGAAGTATACACAAAATATCCATGCACTGAAAATTAATCAGCAGGGTATGGTATTTTCGCCTGCATGTTC
The DNA here is from genome assembly GCA_039081455.1 of Macrobrachium rosenbergii. Classification (NCBI taxonomy): domain Eukaryota; kingdom Metazoa; phylum Arthropoda; class Malacostraca; order Decapoda; family Palaemonidae; genus Macrobrachium; species Macrobrachium rosenbergii. The sequence continues at coordinate 49,970,551 of JANJGK010000003.1, read as the reverse complement.
TTGAGTTCATTTGCTGTTGTGCTTGTGTTGATATTACTCGTGAAGATATGTTTGCGTTAGAATTCACTGCTTAAAGAACATAAAGAATAAATTATAACATTCTTAATGATGGTACTTAATAAAAAAACTGGAAAATATAAGAAAAACTTTGAGAAAGACATCAAAAAAGGGTGAAAAAAAATTATGGCCTTTTTTATTTTCATAGATTGTAACTTTCAAATGAAATAGTTTGCTGTAAGAAGACCGAACGACAAAAATGGAGAATGAAATTGATAATTTCCTAGAAACAAGTAATCTCTAACGCTGGAAAACAAATCACCAAATGAACAGGTAATTCCGACAAGGAAAAAAAAGGTAAATTGTTCCCAGGTCGTTGCAGTGTCACTACATGATCGGCGGGTCGAATGGAGGAGGCAGGAAACGACGAATAAGTGGACTGATCACAGGAAAAACTGTCGGCAGTAAACTTACCTTGACTTTGTTTCAACAAAATAGGTCAATGAGATATTAACTGGCATAATAAAAAAAAAAAAACTGCGGAAGCACGAATGAATGTGTGAATATTCATTCGTGCTTCCGCAGTTTTTTTTAGACACACACGCACGCACGCGGATACAAAGACAAATGCTCAATATATATATATATATATATATATATATATATATATATATATATATATATATATATATATATATATATATATATATATATGTATGTATGAATATATATGTATATATATATATATATATATATATATATATATATATATATATATATATATATATATATATATATATATATATATATATATATATATAGAGAGAGAGAGAGAGAGAGAGAGAGAGAGAGAGAGAGAGAGAGAGAAGGAGGCGGGGAGGTGGGGGGAGGAGTTATTACATGAAATGAAGCAGAGTACAGAAGAATAGGGAAGGGTGCACATGTATAACTGTTAGTGAATGTGACAGAAAAAAGCTGAAAAGCCCAAAGGAAGTGCAATGAAGGATGGCAATAAACACTTACAAAAGCAATCCAAGTAAACCGGTAACCTGAAGTGATTTTACAACCGCAATTACGTTTTTGCATTTCGCAGATTTCCTGTGCTTATCTTTTTATCTCTAATGCTAATCTCTCTGCTTTGGTTTCCTCTGCATAATGGTAAATGATATGAAAGCAGCTATTTTCATTGTAAATTATTTACCTAAATTACATAGTATATGATGTGACGTTATGAACTGATTATTATTTTTTATCTCATATCATAACTTCTCAGTTGCATGCAAAAATATATGAAGTGTTTCTTAGCTTTTTTCGTAGGATTAGTAGCGAATGAAGAATGTTGTTGTCATAAGAACTATGTTACTCATATGCATATTTAACGAAATTATTCGCCGATTAGTGTGTTCCATTTCAAAACGGTCATACCACAGAGTTCCAAGTAAATATCAAATTTCCTCAGCTAGTATTGGTATTTAGGTTTGGGTAAAAAAGAAGCGAGGGCAGCATATAAAAATATGTAAAAATGAGCTCAGTTTAAATATAACGAAGTTGAAGAGTTTGTGGTACTTAGAACATTTCGATGATGGGTTTGCGGAATTCAAAAAGTGGCATAATTGAAGGAGGAAAAGGAGTGTTTACCAAAAGTTGCCAAAAAAACAGATAACATCTTTGGCAAGTGTTCACGAGGACGGGTAAATTACACCAAGAGAAACAGAGAAAATGTTTGGAAACAGAAAATTGAATGGCAAATTTGATCAAAAACTTTCGGGAGAAAAGGCGGTGTGTTGGAGAGAAGTTACATCAAGGTCATTCCTGCCGTTTTCATACACAGACCTGGGTAATGAAAATAACAGACCCACATATAAACAATAGAATATTATTCTTCTTGGTAGTGAATAGATTTAGCTCAGAATTTAGTCCACTGATCAGTGAAGGTTCGAGTTCTACTAGGGAAGGGGAGCTTTTATTATTTATTTTTTTTTTTTATTTCACGTCTTTCAAACAAAATTGCATCCAGAAATATTTGGAAATCGAGAATTCAAGATCACTGGAGCTATTGTAATAATAACATCTGTCGAATGCGACCTGAACTCTCTTTGTTTCTGTCTCTGTCTCTCTCTTTAATATATATATATATATATATATATATATATATATATATATATATATATATGTAAATATATATATATATATATATATATATATATATATATATATATATATATATATATATATATATATATATATATATATATATATATATGTATCTTACTAAAAGGACCCCAGTAATTGTGTAAGCGGTAGAGTTAATATATATCTATATATAATTATTTATATATATAATTAATTATATATATGTAAACATAAGTATATACACACACACACACACACACACATATATATATATATATATATATATATATATATATATATATATATGTACGAGTACATATAATTATTTATCTATATATAAATGTACATATATATATATATATATAATATATATATATATATATATATATATATATATATATATATATATATATATATATATATATATATATGTATATATATATATATATATATATATATATATATATATATATATATATATATATATATATATATATATATATATATAAGACGAAATCCACGAAGGAAAGAGAAACAATTGAGTGTTGCGAGGCCTTTCGACTGTCGTTCTTTACTTAGCAGACTGGAGAAATGTAAAAATAAGTTTACAAAGAAAGCATATATAAATGACAGATGGGGATTTCAAAGGAAAAAATATGTACCCGCAATCCAACACAATTGAAGAATTAGTAGAACTGCCAAAACAAGATTAAATATTTAAGAGGTTTTACAAAGGATTAGGATCAACCGTTCAGAAGCAGGGATGGGCTAATTAAAAGATTATACAAGGAGGTGACTGACCACCAAAAAAATTTTATAAAAGTACAACTCAATAATTCTATTTTTTTTTAAACAATAACAATTTTTGCAAGATGAATATTTTTACAAATAAAAAATTATATTAAAAATACAAATACCTAGAAAATATATATTAGGTAACTAATTTGTAATTAAGTCAGTAATTTTATCTTTTATGTCATTCTTGAACATTTTTCTAATACAGGGGTCCAAATAATACATGCCAGGGCTAAGGTTAAAATTATAGATGGGAGAAAGCTGTGTAATAGCAGATTCCAAAAGATTTCTTGAAGAGAAATCTTTTGATCTGGCAATCACCAACTTTCAGTCCATTTTATCCTGTGAGAGTTTTCACTTAAATGAATGAATATATCACTGGATGTTTGTCCAATTTTGACTGAATACTCATGTTGCTTAATACGTACATCTGAATCTTTGCTAGATTGGCTAATATAAAAAGAGGAATTTTTTCTTTAGGCTATTTTTTATTAACATTCCTTTTAGTGTGTTATTATAGGAAAAAAACGAGGTTGACATTAAAAGATTTTAACAATGATTTTGTTTTCAAAACCACTAAAATAAGGCAAGCTAAAAATGTTCTTACAGGTTTCTTTCTCCATGTTACTTTCACTATAAAACTTTTTGTGGGCTTTATTATAACAAATATCTAGTATATGTAGAGGATAATATAAATCTGTCCCTATTTTTCTTATGTTTTCGATTTCTTGATCCAAATATTGGGGACTGGCAATGCGCAAAGCTCATAACAACATAGAAGAAAAAATTGATATGTTGATATTAAGGTGATGGCCTGAATAAAAATGGATATAAGTTAAGTTGTTGGTTGGTTTCCTATAAATATTGAATGTGTATTGAAATGGTTCTCTATGTAATAAAACATCTAAGAACGGGAGGCAATTGTCTTTTCCTAATTCTAAAGATAACTTAATGGATGGTACCTGGTTATTCAGAGTAAATTATTTACATAAATACCAGCAGGCAAAACAGGTAAGATAACGCCAACATATCTGTACCACTTTAAAGGAGTTTATGATATTAGGTAAATATCGTTTTTCAAAGAATTCTATATACAAGTTTGAGAGGTGTGGTGCTAAAGGGTTGCCCATTGCCATACCAAATATTTGTTGGTAAAATTCACCATTGAATATAAATTTACAATCACAAATGCACAACCTAGTGAGTGAAATAACTTACAGGTAGAGGTAGTTGATGATGGATTAGTTCTTTACTAAGATACTCTAAAATAGAATCTATAGGGACTTTAGTAAAAAGAGAACAAATATCAAAACTAACGAATCTATCAGTGGGGCAAAAAGTGATTTTGTTTAATTTATCAACTAAATCTAGACAATTACATATGTGAGAATCGGAGATAGTCCCAAGTAATGTGGACAAGAGCTTGGTAATATATTTCTGAAAGTTTATATGATATTGAGCCAAAAGTACTGATAATAGGCAGCATAGGATTGTTTTCTTTATGTGTTTTTACTAATCCATACATAAAATCATTGTTAAAATCTTTTAATGTCAGCCTTGTTTTCCTATAATAACACAATAAAAGGAATGTTAACAAACAGTAGCCTTAAAGAAAACAACAACATAATATATAAAATTCCATGTTTGGACTGCCCTTCTTTTTATATTGGCCAGTCTAGCAAAGATTTAGATGTATGTATTAAACAACATAACTATTTGGTCCAAACTGGACAAACATCCAATGCTATATTTACTCATTTAAGTAAAGACCCTCACAGGATAAATTGGACTGAAAGTTCAGTGATTGCCAGATCAAAAGATTTCTCTTCAAGAAATCTTTTGGAATCCTCTATTATACAGCTTACTTGCAGCTGTAATTTTAACCTTAGCCCTGGCATGTATTATTTGGACCCCTGTATTAGAAAAATGTTCAAGAATGACCTAAAAGATAAAATCACTGACTTAATCACAAATTAGTTACCTTATATATATTTTCTAGGTATTTGTATGCTTAATATAATTTTTTATTTGTAAAAATGTTCATCTTGCAAAAATTGCTATTGTCTACAAAAAAGAGAATTATTGAGCTGTACTTTTATAAAATTTTCTGGTGGTCGGTTATCTCCTTGTATAGTCTTTTAATTGCCCTGTTTCTGCCTCTGAACAGTTGATCCTAATTCTTTGTAAAACCTCTTAAATATTTAACCCTGTTTTGGCAGTTCTCCAAATTCTTCAGTTGCCCTGGATTCCAGGTACATATTTTTTTCCTTTGTAATCCCCATCTGTCATTTATATGAGCTTTCTTTGTAAACTTATTTTTATATTTCTTCAGTGTGCTAAGTAAAGGACAACAGTCGAAAGGCCTCGCAGCACTCCAGTGTTTCTCTTTCCTTCGTGGATTTTTTCTTTATATATATATATTCACCACGTTCCATATTTTCGTGATTGAGTTATATATATATATATATATATATATATATATATATATATATATATATATATATATATATATATATATATATAACAACAAGCAGGAGTCCAAAGAAGACGACAGTCAACGAAACAGTTGCATATTTATTAAGAAACGTTTCGTGTTACTTAAACACATCATCAGTCTGTAAAATTGAAAAATACACATTAATTCTCTAATTTAAAATAAAAGCTAAATTAAAAAAGGCAGTTAAATTCTTTAAAATTACAACATACATAAAAAGTAAAAAGAAAGGAGATTTTTTTAAGTCTACCTGATCAATAGAAGGGGAAAGACGAAGTGAGACCACAAGCTCACGCATGCCCAGAGTATACTTAGGCCAAGTGCAGAGGAGAAGAAGACACGTTGGAGTTTAAAAGAGGTGCATGACGTTTAATAAACAAAGACTCAAGGGTCGTTAAATAAGCCGATTGTTTGGTAGTTCCCATGATGGAAAAATGTTTTTTATCTATATTAACCTTGCATTTAACGGCATGATTTCTAATGCTAGAAAATTCGGGATTAGTTATACGTGAGCCAGTTCTGTAGCTCAGACCTAAGTGGCTATAATAACGGACCTGCAACATTCTCTTTGATGAGCCAACATAACTACCAAGACATCTTGGGCATTCAAATTTGTAAATAATATTGGACTTCATAAAGGTCTGTAGCTTGTCCTTATAAGTAAAAAAGCCGCCAATCTTTAGTGGATTCATAGGTATTAAATTGAGTTTTAGAAATCCAAACTCTTTTTCAATTATTTGTTTGACTTTGGATCTAAGAAAGTCGGAGTGCGTAAATGGTATCGTAGCGTACATAGTCAGTTTAGGAACATTATATTTCACAATAGAATCAGAAAAGTTACGTGCTACAATCTTGTTAACTATTTTATAAAAAAGTCTTTGTGGGTATGAATTTTTGGTAAAATATTCCAGTAAAAATTCAATTTCGGAGTGGAAATTTGCCCAGCTAGATGTATAACGGAGGGCTCTAAAAACTAGAGTTGTTATGGCATTAATTTTAAAAGAAAAGAAACACGAACTATAAAAGTTACCTCCAAGGCCTGTATAAGTACTTTTTTTAAAAACTGATGTACTAAAATTATGGTCAGAGCGGGTGATTTTTACGTCTAAAAAAGCTAGTGTATTCTCAGTCTCCTGCTCAATAGTAAATCTAATGTTGGGATGGCTAGAGTTAACGTAATCTAGAAAAGATTGACATTGCCACGAATGTTTAAATAGGGCAAAAGTACCATCCACATATCTCCTATAGTAAAGGGGTTTAAAGGATTCGGGACAGTTGTTTAAAAACTCTTCTTCTAAATGTGCCATAAAAAAATTTGCGAAGAGAGGGCCCAATGGGGACCCCATAGCAACTCCCTCGACCTGCAAGTAAAGTTGTTTGTTAAAAATAAAAGCAGAATCTTGCACTGCAAGTTCCAAGAGAGACTTAAAAAGTTGTCTATTAAAACCGTGAAAGATAACACCACTCTCATAAAAAACTTTGTCCAGAATAATCTCAATAGTTTCGGAGACTGGCACATTTGTGAATAACTACTCAACATCTAAACTGGCCTTATATAAATCACCATCCTGATGTACTATTTGTTGTTGGAAGTCAAAGCCATTTTTTAGCGCATACTGAGATATTGAGAAATCATTTAATAAGTGAACTAAATACTTAGAGATATTATAGGAAGGGCTATTATACGAAGACATAATTGGTCTGATAGGTATGCCATCCTTATGGATCTTAGGTAGCCCATACAAAATGCCAAACGATGACCCTGTAACAAACAATTTTTGGAAAGTTTCTTCATTTAAGATGTTATCTTTCTTTAATTTTCTAAGGAATCTATTAATCTTATCTTCCTTTCTGTAGATTTCTAAGAAGCTAGGTTCTCCAATCAGTAAAAATTTTGTATTATCAGAAAGTATTGAATTAACTTTATGTAAATAGTCTTGTTTATTCATTAACACTACTCCCTTGCCCTTGTCGGGTTTGCAAATAACTATATTTTCCACTTTACTCAAATTTCTTAAAATTTCCAAATCTTCTTTTCTAAAGAAGGGAGCCCATTTATTTTTTAAGTTCTTATAGGTGTCATGCAGGAGAAGTGAAAGTTTCTGTTGCAAGCTACTAAGATTAGCACAATTCGAACCCTTGAGTCTTTGGAACAACACCTCAAAAGGAAAGTAAAAATACGAGAAATTAGGTCTATATGACGGAATACAGAAGTCCAGGCCAAAAGATAAAAATAACTCTTCCCTCTTCGAAAGAACACAGTCAGAATAGTTAAAAATACAAGTGCTTCGCTCATCAAAATTGGGAATACAAACGCCTAGAGATTACAGTTTCCTCTGTTGGCGCAAGTGAACATCAGAGATAATATTATTAACATATTTAAAAAACAACTTCTTAAAAATAATCACATCAATAAAAGATAATAACCGAAAAAGTCTTTCTTGAAGTGCCGAACAATCCTTACGTAAACCATCAGAGATTCGTTGTTTGTAGGCAATTTCTTTAGAGAGCAGTTCATCAAGGGCGTTCCGGTAGAAATCTGTGCGATATAAAGAAGTCTTGTATAACTTGAATCTAACAAATTTCGGGTAGATGCTGCTGTGTTGACAGTATAATAAAAAATCAAGGTCACATTTTGCTTTCTCTTGCTTAAGGGTCAACTTTTCGAGCTGTCTGGCGAGTTTCAGGGTTGAAGGAGGATATCGAGGTCTAAGGATCTGGGCAAAATGGTGAGCCAAGCGCAGTCGCAACTTCAGGAGGAACAGTACGGGAAGCAACAGACGAAGCATCTCCAGGGCGAAACACGCATTCAGGCGGAAGTACACAACAGCAAGCAGGAGTCCAAAGAAGACGACAGTCAACAAAACAGTTGCATATTTATTGAAAGAAACGTTTCGTGTTACTTAAACACATCATCAGTCGTAAGGAAGATTTGGTTCCAGCGTGGATGACTTGCGATTTCCGAGGGCGAGTTTATTCACGTGTTAGGATGCGGGGGCTTCACGTAAAAGGGAAATGCGTGGGAATTTCACGAAGGACCGGGCAATGGCATATATATATATATATATATATATATATATATATATATATATATATATATATATATATATATATATATATATATATATATATGTATATATATAATATATATATATATATATATATATATATATATATATATATATATATATATATATATATATATCATATATATATATATATATATATATATATATATATATATATATATATATATATATATATATATATATATATATATATATATATAAAAGTTCTTTCCTCAATGTTTCCGAAGTTAATGCCGAATATGCCCTGTTCTGCGAGTATTTATACAGCCAATTGCTTCTTATTAAGTCAACATCAGCACAAAATCAAATATATATGAAACCAGCTAAGAATACTACGGACGTTACATGCAAAACCTGTCATTTGCATGTTATAATCTTCACGTGATATCATGAAATAATAGGAATAACATAGCATACATTGCGCTATTTGAATTAATAGTTGATTTCCATTAGAAATTTTTTTTTTTCATATTTGACTTGAATCCCATAAATCCTCGTATCTTCTATGGCTTACTTAAAATTCCCCTGTGGCCAGTAAACTTAGAACAACTCCTGATTCTTAAAAGGATGAAGATTCCATATCTGATTGTCTTCCCTTGAAGGAGAAGTAGGATAGGAAATTGGAAAAGGATTCGATAAAAGATATGGTCCAAGGAACGTAGGGAATGATGACATCCAATCCGGAGTGAAAAAAAAAATGCAAATTCCGCTTACTGATTCACCTCTTATGTGTTGTAAACTGCTATCCAAATGACTTCAATATATCTACTGGGTCGATACTTATTCTCTCTTACGGCACCTTGTATTTTGAATCAATTTCTCTATTTAATGCATATATATATATATATATATATATATATATATATATATATATATATATATATATATATATATATATATATATATATATATATATATATATATATATAAACGCAATGCACTTTCAGTTTCTAGATTCACTTATAATTTTTTTGACTTATAGACGATTCGGAACCGTAATTTTGATTAAGATATAGAGAAACTGCACATATACAGTACACCGGTATCAGAGCGTGAGTCAGGAAGGACAGGAATCGGATGCTCTCAGGAACAGATAATTTATTCCAGGTCTTATTTATGAATTATATCTGTTGGATTCAGGCATTATATACTCACTGTAAAATAGATGCCAAGTTCTTTTGCAGCATATGAATTTTTCAGGTGAATTTACCAGATCAGATTCGAATTCGATATCCCTATCAAAATCTTCTTAAACCTCTCCTAAATCCTAACTGACATATCCCAACCCGTAAAAGATCAGACCCGTTCGGTCCGATATACTAAATACCTCCCCAATGTAAAATCCTAAACAACAAACCCTTATTCTGTAACTCTATATTCAAAGATATTGGGTCAGACGACAAAACACATCATAACATAATAACATAATAACACAATAACACACGGGTCAAATCTCGTATGAAATTAGCCCATGTCACAATTCCCAAAATCATATGAAAACAAACCATTAACTCAAAGTAACCCATTACTATCGCCAAGTGCGAACGATGAAAACCCTAACCGCAGTTGCGATCCATATAAAAAAAACAAAAACTCAAATTCATATATCTACAAAACTCTACGGCATTCTGCACACAATTTACACTAAGTACTGCAGCTTACATCAGAAATCACAATGAACCCGAACTATTAAAAATTCGTAAAACTCTACGGAGTAACGTCCTCCTGAATTATAACAAACTACAAGTTATGCCCATTTACAACCCATTCATCAACAACCACTAATAAATGTCTATACCCATAAGCAGATTCTGAGAAATTACCCAGAATATCCATATGCACTCTCTGAAACGGCCTATTTGGTATGGGATATGAACCTAAACGACACGACACCGTCGTCGCCGGCTTATTCGCATTGCAAATAGCACAATTCTTCACAAAGGCCTCTACTGCGGAAAACATATTTTTCCAAAAGAACTTTGACCTGACGTTTTCATACGTCTTGGCCACACCTAAATGAGGAGAACCAAATTTACAATGTACAATGTCTAGAACTTGTGGTACTAGACTCTCTGGCACGATGATTTGTGTAATTTCACCCATGCTTCGAGTACTTCGCAAGTTATACTTAACTTTCCTCACCAATAAATTATTCTCCAACTCTAGACCAGAAAAAGGCAACTTATACCCTTTCTTCGGTGAAACTCCCCTAAGAAATGCCTTAGCATCTGACAACAATTTATCCTCATCTTGCTTTTGTTCGAGCAAGCCTATGTCCCAAGTGACATTTTCACCCGTAATATAACACACAGCGTTACCCTCAATATCACGAACAACAATCTCTCCCGAGACTGCCGACTCACTATTTCTCCCTGAAGTATGCACTGTAGAAACGTGTATGTCCTCTACATGCGATATCTCAGAACTACTAGTATCAGAGACATTAGACACCAAATGTTTACTCTCGTCTCCCACACAGGATTCGGATTGCACTCCCTCATCCTCGACTGGAAAATATCTGCTCAATGCATCTGCAACCACATTATGCTTACCTTCAATGTATTTGAGGCTTGCATCAAAATCTCTCAATGTCAAAAACTGCTGGATCAACACTTCCCTTTGTCCAAACGGAAAGTGTCACTCAAGCAAAGGCAAGCGCTCTGCCCACATACTCACACACACATACCCACACGCACTTACGTGTGTGACTACAAAAACCAAGAAGTGCATACACACTCGTGCAAAAACTGTTTTGCACCCCGCAACTCATAAATATCACGTAGGATACTACCCAAATATTAAAGTTCCCAGAAATAACCCAACAACTAAATATCTCCCTTACATAATACACGCCGATGCGTACCATAGATTGCTATAAAAAAAAAAGAAAACACAACATAAAATAATACGCTCAGCGCTTCACTAGGCGTGGCAAAGCAAGTACGGCGCTCCGCCCAAACTCGTGACGCAATTACTATGTCACCGTGGTGATGACGCAACACACTCGTTGCAACCGAAACATTAGTCAAAACTCAACGACAAAAAACACACAGTTGTCCCTATCACCAGTTACAACACAACGAAAAGGACAATTTCACATTAACACAGCTAAAAAAAAAAGAAAAAGATAACATCACAACACTTACGTTAGCAGCGCGCGAATTTCCACCAAGCGAAGAGAGAGAAACAAACAACACTCGCGCGTCTTCACGTGTTTTAAACGTACACTTAGTGGTCTTAATATCGCAATTATTGCACAATATACCCACTGTTTTACCGCCCCCCCCCCCCCCCCCGACCAAAAGCACTCTTCATGAAACACTAGCCAGCGAGAGAGATGCTCATGGCTCGCCCCCAGCAACTGCTGACTCCCACAAAATCCTATCCTGAGATGCCAATACTAATTTATGTCTCTTCGGAAACGTATACATGCCTAATTATTTAACACCCTCTAACTGCCCTAACTGCCTTATACGCTACCTTTTACGCTGCCACCAAAAACTGTAAAGGCCATTTCTGAGCCTATACTTGATTTAAGTCTCTGTTTTATGAATAGAGGTTCGATCTCGCTTATCCCGAGACATTGTGCGATAGCAGTAATGTGAGCCGGCATCATAAGTTATATCTTTCCCTAACTAAAATCTAAGGACTACTGGAATGAGATACTAAGTACAAACCTAAAACCCTTTATTGACAAAATCAACGAAAAATAACTTCTTAAAAATTACGAAGAATGAAATCCAATGTTTCACATAACTATCAGAAAATCTTCTAAGGAAATAATGCTCCAAAATCATAAACACTCAAACACCTAAGGGAATACAGAAAATAACTCATCTGTCAAATCATGAACAGGTCAATCAATTAAAAATAGGTCATCTCAAATGTCATACCACTCTCATCCTTGTAGGAGGGAGAGAGGGAAAAGGAATAGGAATGGAGTGGAACAGAAATACCTGTGAAAGAAGAAACGTCACATTAAAAATCATAAAATGTAAAAAATTGCAGAAATACATCTTCCACTGTCACAGGAGATACCGTGTCTTCACAGTTCTGAAAAACAAAGTCTAAAAACGTATATGAATTCTTACTCACTCCACAAGTCCTCTGGGACAGTCTCCATGTGAAAAATCACTCACATCTTCAGACACACATGAATCGGATCTCACAAGTCCGATTCGAACAACGGTTCCTCCCATTATATTCATTATGTAACGCACGAACAAACGAACGTTTGTATGACATCATTCGAGGTCAAAGTTCGGCAAGACACGCCTCTGTACTTCAAGGCGTCACAAAGTACACGTACACACCATACATTATTAAGAAGCATCCTTCAAAAACCGGATTTTGTAACTGGTTCAGCTTCTAGAACGTTCTTTGCTGAAAACGCATTTGCCAGCCCGTGTCTTGTCACCAAGGTGGTTTCTTCGACCCATGTGGTATGCGAATTGCTTCAGCAGTTTCCTATCTGCTGCGTGTAGTGAAAATGGACCCTGCGAATAGCTGACCCAACTTTTCAAAGGTCACCTTCGCGAGCCTTTACATATACAGTACACCGGTATCAGAGCGTGAGTCAGGAAGGACAGGAATCGGATGCTCTCAGGAACAGATAATTTATTCCAGGTCTTATTTATGAATTATATCTGTTGAATTCAGGCATTATATACTCATTGTAAAATAGATGCCAAGTTCTTTTGCAGCATATGAATTTTTCAGGTGAATTTACCAGATCAGATTCAGTATAACGACCACACGCTTTCCGTATTCATATCCAACGTTACCCGTGGAATCATGAAAAAAAAAATAATAAACAAATAAATAAATATCATGGAATCGGAAATTATGTAGGCTATCTCACTGCGTATGATAGCCTTTTTTGCATACCAAGGTTAAACACAACTAGTTAACTCTCCCCCTCTATACACACACGCAAACACACACACACACACACACACACACACACACACACACACACATATATATATATATATATATATATATATATATATATATATATATATATGTGTGTGTGTGTGTGTGTGTGTGTGTGTGTGTGTGTGTGTGTGTATGTGTAATTTGAATCTGATTCAGATTCCTGGCACTTGGATCTAAATCTTTTTAGTGACAAGCGTATCCAGAAAGCGCGAAGAATTCGAGAAGTTAAGAGGGCATTTTGGCTATCACAATTACATATATATTTGATAAAAAGTGACCAGTAGATTCTATACATATACACACACACATATATATATATATGTATATATATATATATATATATATATATATATATATATATATATATATATATATATATATATATATATATATATATATATATATATATATATATATATATATATATATATATATATATATATATATATATATATATATATAATGAGTTTGTATGTATAAATACGAATGTAAGTCTGTCCTCTTAAAATCAGAAGAAATAGAACAATGAAGACAATTAAAAGATAAGAAATTGCAAGATTACTGAAAAAGAGGCCATGTGAACTGAATTTCTTGTAATTCTAGAATGCAACAACCAGTTTATCCATAATATCTGCGACATTTTTCTGTCTTTAATGGTATCGTGAATAAGTAAATTGTCTCTGACAGTTTATTATATGAAGTGACTGAAATTTTAACTTCAGCGGTTGACAGAGCTTTTATCTTCCTTGACATTTTGTGATTACTAGTAGAATATACACTAATGAATAACTGGAGAAGTAGTGAAACTCTCAAGATACATTGTGACATTTCGAAGTTATGTTACATTTAAAGTACTTTTCAAATTTAAAATTTAGATAAAGGAAAACTAGGCCCAGTTATTCTTATCTGAACAATTTCCTATGACATATTTTGAAGATTCCAGAAATTGCAGAAACGTTCAAAATCATTTAATCTCTCCTTCAAATTTATTTCATGTTTAACATAAAATTTTTTTTTCGACAGAATCAAATAAAGACATAGCAAAATTTGTTAAATTGAATGTAAGATGTTTGGATTTCATCTTTGGATTGTATGTTTGGAAAAGAGAGAAAAAACCCGGTTTCTCTATAATTTTGCCCGCAATTTATTTTTGCTTTAAAGGTTTTGTATTCTAGTCATTCAACAGGAACTGGGGCAAGGTAGGAAATTTCTTTAAGTGACATTTCTAACGTATTTTTTTTAACAGATTTACCCGTGTTACATGTTAAATCGCAGTACAATAGGATTATATATAAATCATTTCTCTGCACTAAAGCGTTACATTATAATGTATGATCAACAGTAAATGCTGATGAATTATTTATCATATCTCTCTCTCCTGAAATTCCCCCTCAACTATTAGAGCAACTGTGTTTTCTTTGCTTTCTTTTTAACGCTAAACTCCAGTAAAATGTGTATCTTATATGACTCATCAAATGAAAACCGCACATAGATTTATTACATATGTCACTTGTCTTGTACACTGACTAAGTATAAGTTTAGCATATTTCATATAATAGAACGTCATGCAAGCATTCAAGCATGACATCTCTCTCACAGGTAAAAATGAACCCCTATACCTTCCAGTTAAAGACCATACTTACCCGGACCGTTAACTCCTGGTTACTTCTAAGAAAACTATACAAATTCTGGTTTGATAAGGATGGAAACTTGTCATCTAGGTCAATCATAACCAATGTAAGAAGTTATAAGTAAAATGAAGCTGAGTGAAATTTCTTTTGTAATTGATTTCTTTTTTAAATGAACTCTAAATTAGAAGAATTGGTAACCTTTTTCGTGTATATATGATCTTGAAAAGT
The DNA here is from genome assembly GCA_039081455.1 of Macrobrachium rosenbergii. Classification (NCBI taxonomy): domain Eukaryota; kingdom Metazoa; phylum Arthropoda; class Malacostraca; order Decapoda; family Palaemonidae; genus Macrobrachium; species Macrobrachium rosenbergii. Next base: position 49,955,246 of record JANJGK010000003.1, on the reverse strand, counting down.
AGATATAAAAAATTGCATTAGCCTTAATTGCAGAGCTAAATATTCATAGTCAACCTTCTCCCTAAATGTTTCATATAGATTCTTTTTATCTACTTATATTTCCCTTCATAGAAATATATATGTTTCTGTGTTTAATGAACCAGAAACCATTCTCATTTGTTTAGAATCCTAAACACTATGCGTATAGTGCTTTGTGAAATAAGGTCAGTTTTTTTCCATGAGGAATTCTTTTATGAGAATGCTTTTTTAGGATATCATCTCAAGTCTGGGTGTCATCTGGTAATTCATACAGTAACAATACCTAAAAATTGCAATATATTATTCAATTAATGTTTGAATATCTCGCCGGTCCATTTTCCTAGCACTTCTAATTACCAACTTTCAAAGTCCCCTAATACTGGTGAATTGAACAAATTTAAGCAGTTAGTTTCATAAATAGTATTTATGTTGATTTCTGCTGCTACAAATACTACATTCTCGTCTTTGTCTCTCATAGAAAAAAGAAACATGTATGAACAACTGGCAAAGATGTAGGTTTATTGATACACAGGTAAGTTACTTACCAGTATATAGCTCCTATCCTTACGCACTTAGAGTTTTATCCAAATTAGTATGCTGTAATATAGATGGTTTTTACGATGCAACTATGTTGTCTATAAATGAAGGAACCTATTCTGAACGTTTAATTCACCACCTGGAGAAATCCTACCATCACCATTATCAAAGGCCCTGCCCAAGTCATCTTGAGCATGATCAAAATATAATATCTAAAATTGGCTTTGTATATTTTCTTAAGAATATTTTCTCATTTTCAGAGCATTTGTGCTCAAAAAAATCTGTTAGCATTCAGTTATAAAACGAAAAAGGAATGTGTCAGTCTAGGATTGCTCATCTGTTCTCACAAGAATAAAAATAAATAAAGCACAAGATCATCTTTGTGAGCCCTTTTGCCAGTAAGAACACCTTGCATTCGCTATTCATTGGATTATAATAATGAAATAAACAACATTAAATGCGATAAATAAGCAACATTAAATGCTAATTAATTATACCCCAAAATGTCTGCCTTTTGGCCCCCTGCCTCCCACAAGTATCACCAATACTAGAAAGTCTTTTCTTAATCCAGATTTACCTAAGGCTATTCCACAGCTGTGCGGATACATTAAAAAATCGATCCGTTTTCTCGAATAATACTCGTATTGAATAACAAATGCTAGATCATCAATAAGTTATTAAGACTAAAATGTATTTCGGAAGGTCTTTGTTAACTTTAGCGACCATAATTTCAAACATATCAAGTGAATAAAAAAAAATACTATACACACACACACACACACATATATATATATATATGTATATATATATATATATATATATATATATATATATATATATATATATATCTGGTAAAAACCAAGCCGAAAAATTTAATTTTAATGGCAGTGTTCATTATGAGATTATTTTTTTTTTTACATCGAAGAGAAAAATTATATATTATAGAAATAAAATATGCCAACATGCCTGTCATTTTTCACTTTTTAGCTGAATTATCCGAAAATACTTACTAATTTTGATTTTATTCTCTCTCATCTGGATGACTCACTCCGTGCTATACCACTTAAGCTAATTGGTTTCTCTTAAGCCTTTTCCTCCGATGTATTTCTGTGTCTATCTTTGCCTGGGATTTGTAGCTGAGTTGCATGGAAATGGGACACTAAAGCCGATAAAATGGACTGAAATTCATTATGGTTATAGAGACTGAAATTTCTTTCAAAGGTTTCCAGTTCTAATTAGGGTTTATTATATATAAAAAGAGTTGCGCCATGAACAGAATACTTGAAAAATCTTTTGGGAATAAAAAGTAACCTGAATTTAAGAAAAAATTATTTTTTTTGTACCTTACTTAGTCTCTTAAAAAGTATTATAAAAAAGGCAAGGTTTTTCTCCATATACACTTACACTTATTAGCAAGTCTTATATGCTGGTTTCTAGATTATGCAGCAAATTCGCATTCCGAAAACATGAATACCAGTGTCAGAACACTTAACGAAAGATTTTTTAAAGCGACAAGCCTTTTTCTCTTTATCTGATAAATCCTGAATCTATCCCTGTTCAGAAATATTGCACAGCATTACCCCTTTTATACACGGAAACAAAGGCCTCATGAACAGTATGTCGAACAGCTATATTTAATAAGTCATTTACACAATTTCATGTTTCCAAAATATCAACACTCTCGATTATTTCTTTCTCCGCTAAGATACTGAGCAAATAATTCATGTATTGAGCACTTGAAATGATAATATTCATTTACGTACATGGCAATTTATCGTTATTTTCTGACTAAAATTCATTACCTTGTGAAAGTAACGTTTCGCCAGACATACTACATTTCAAATATTCCCTATGCGACGTTAATAATAAGAACTGTTACTTGTACTAGACATTTGAGAGAGAGCAGCTTTATCGAGAGATGCAGCTGCTTGAAATGCTAGGACGCGACTTGACTGTGGAGACGTTTTCACTTTGGATTTTAAAGATTCGTGGGCAACTTTTGCATCTACCACATCTTTCGTTGATGAATAGGTATGTTCGTTCACTGTTTCAGAACTTCAAAGTCATCCGTTGACGTTTTCGCACGGAGTCTGACCTTGAAGTTTATTCTTTTCCGTTGGCTACACATCCAATATGTAACTGTACCGTCCTTACTTATACATGTTTATGATACATATACTGTGGCTCGCCAACGAGCATGTCGTTGGCCCGTTCACTCTTCATTATAGAAATTATTATGGGCTGAAGTTAGCACAAATCAATTTTTTTAATATTTAAAATTGTTATTAACTCAATTGAATGAGAGGTGAGAGAATAGCAGTTTCTAGAGATAAAGAATTGTTATAACACTCGGTAAATGGGAAATCAGTAATTTCGTTAAAAACGGCGGTTTCAAAAAACGCTTTATCAATTTTTAGAGATAAACAGTTATATCATTAACATGATAAAATTTGGTGCGATAAACGAATGGTAAAAGTCAGGAACAAGTGGCAATTCACTTTCCTTGTGACAGTATTCCCGGTGGCAATATCCATAGTTGAGCAATTTTCACAATGGCAATTTTCCCAATGGAAATCTCCCTAATGGCAATTTTCCCAGTGGCAGATTTCGAAGTGGCTGTTTTCCCAGAGGCTATTTTCCCAGAGGCAATTTTCCCAGTTGGCAATATTCACGGTGGCAGTTTTTCTAGTGGCAATTTTCCCAGTTGGCAATTTTCCCAGCGGCAGTTTTCCTAGTAGCAATTTTCTCAGTGACGATTTTCCCAGTTGGCAATTTTTCCAGCGGCAGTTTTCCTAGTGACAATTTTCTCAGTGATAATTTCCCCAGTGGCAGTTTTCCTAGTGGCAATTTTCTCAGTGCCAACATTCTCAGTGGCAATTTTCCCAGTTGGCAATTTTCCCAGTGGCAGTTTTCCTAGTGGCAAATTTTCCAGTTGGCAATTTTCCCAGCGGCAGTTTTCCTAGTAATAATTTTCTCAGTGGCAATTTCTCCAGTTGGCATTTTTGCCAGTGGCAGTTTTTCCAGAGACAATTTTCCCAAAGGCAATTTTCCTAGTTGACAATTTTCCAAGCAGCAGTTTTCCCAGAGGCAATTTTTCCCGTTGGCAATTTTCCCAGTTGGCAATTTTCCCAGTGGCAATTTTCCCAGTGGCAATTTTCCCAGCTGGCAGTTTTCCCAGAGACAATTTTTCCAGTGGCAGTTTTCCCAGTGGCAATTTTCCCAGTTGGCAATTTTCCCAGTGGCAGTTTTCCTAGTGGCATTTTCTCAGCAGAAATTTTCCCACTTGGCAATTTTCCCAGCAGCAGTTTTCCCAGAGGCAATTTTCCCAGAAGCAATTTTTGCAGAGGCAATTTTCCCAGTTGGCAATTTTCCTAGTTGACAATTTTCCCAGCAGCAGTTTTCCCAGAGGCAATTTTCCCAGAGGCAGTTTTCCCAGAGGTAATTTTCCTAGTGGCAATTTTCTCAGTGGGCAAATTTCCCAGCGGCAATTTTCCCAGAGGCAATTTTCCCAGTTGGCAATTTTCCCAGCAGCAGTTTTCCTAGTGCAGTTTTCCAAGTGGCATTTTCTCAGTGGTAATTTTCCCAGTGGAAATTTTCCCAGTAGTAGTGTTCCGAGAGGCAATTTTCCCAATGGCAGTAGTTCCTCGCTGGGTGAGTCGGTAGAGTTGTCGGCTAGCACTCTGCTAGGCCCGAGTTCGAGTCTCCGGCCAGCCAATGAAGAATTAAAGGAATTTATTTCTGTTGATAGAAATTCATTTCTCGGTAAAATGTGGTTCGCATTCCACAATAAGCTGTAGGTCCCGTTGCTAGGTAACCAATTGGTTCTTAGCCAAGTAAAATAAGTCTAATCCTTTGGGCCAACCCTAGGAGAGCTGTTAATCAGCTCAGTGGTCTGGTTAAACTAAGGCATACTTAACTTTTTTCCCAATGGCAGTTTCCCCAGTGGGAATTGTCCGCGGGCAACTCTGAACAGCTCAAGTAAGGAGTGTAATGGATCCGTGGTGCACTGTAGCCAGTACCTGAGCTAATCTGTATCAGTATTCTAGTTAAAGAGCAATGAAAATTAGGATACTTTGCACTTCATCGGAATACATAGACCACAGGCAGTGTCATAATTATACCGTATTTCGACGATGTTCACAATCTTAATTACTTTAATTGCAAGTAAGTTAGGGCTCCGTTCAATCTATTCCTTCTGGAAAGTAAAAGATGTAGACTCAAAAACATTTGTCATCTCTAAATCACCCAGATACTCTGACTGGAAACGCATTCTAATTACCCCACGAGTTAAGTTTAATATGACAAGCCAGAAAATAGAAAACCTGCACCTTAACAGCTCTACAAAGCTAAACTACATAATTCATATTAATTATTTAAATAATCATGTTGACAGAAATCTTTCCCACTTGGTTTTTAAGAGCAACTGTCAGTTCAGAATCCAGATGATACAATCTGCCTTAATTAAACGAAGAATTGTTACAATTATCTCGAAAGTATGTTGGAATCTCGACGCCATCGACAATATTTTTCTACAACGAGCATTGAAGATCGAAGAGATAATCCTAGGTCAAATGTCACCTAAGCTGCATCTAAAAGACTACAATCTGGAAGAACCTTCGGCTTTACATAGTTACTATTATATACAGTATATATATATATATATATATATATATATATATATATATATATATATATATATATATATATATATATATATATATATATATATGTGTGTGTGTGTGTGTGTGTGTGAGTGTTCGTGTGTATATATATACACATATACATACACATGTCCTTATATATATATATATATATATATATATATATATATATATATATATATATATATATATATATATATATATATTTATATATATATATATATATATATATATATATATACATATACATATATATATATATATATATATATATATATATATATATATATATATATATCCGACAATATTTTTCTACAACGAGCATTGAAGATCGAAGAGATAATCCTAGGTCAAATGTCACCTAAATTGCATCTAAAAGTCTACAATCTGGAAAATTCTTCGGCTTTACACAGTTACTATTATATACAGTATATATATATATATATATATATATATATATATATATATATATATATATATATATATATATATATATATATATATACAGTATACACACACACACATACACACACACACACATATATATATATATATATATATATATATATATATATATATATATGTGTGTGTGTGTGTGTGTGTGTGCGTGTGTGTTTATATATATATATATGGCATCTGAAACCGTCCCCTCTCTCTCCCTCTCTCTCTTGTTCTTGTTGGTTGCTTTTGATGCTGCTCTTCATTAATGTTTTCCAATTCCAAGTTCTGTATCTCAGAACAGAGTCCAGTTACGAACTTGTACTTTTCTCTACATTAATAAATATCTGTTCAAGCAAACCTGAGACAACTGCATATATGAGAAAATGGTTATTTCGTATCTAGTTTAGTGTTTCATTAAATTACTCTTGAATGGCACCCAATATTTCGTATGATATGTCGAGTTGACATGTGCACTGGCACAAGAAATGAAGGCATTGTTCTTCATTTTATATATTTGTTTCTACAAAAAAAAAAGAATATATATATATAGATATTTCGATTTGAAATACATCAATTAGCAGCTAAGACGCTGGCCGGCAGGTACAGAAGGAGTAATAGGAAAGTACCTGTATAACTGAAATCGTGAATAGAAATGAGGAAAATCAATCTTTTTTTTTTCTTTCCTTATTCCAAGAAAGGAGAGTAAGAAAGAAACAGAGAAAGGAGAAGTTTGAGACATAATTGTCCGACCAGCCCTAGAAATCAATCAGAGACGGTGCTTTTGAATACCCTGCTTTCTCTTCACGTTGACAAGATATGACAAAACATAGTTTATTAGTGAATAAATAGCTTACAAATATTCTATGCCGGACTGCTTTTTTTTTTTTTTTGAAAAAGAAGAAGAAATTGAAAACGAATATTTAAAATAGTTAAAAAGTTAATTATAATGGAAAACAAACAAAATAATTTTCCTAAAACTTTCTTGTTTTGGGTTGTGAAACTGCTGAGTGCTAAATGATTTGTTAAACAGTCGTTCTTTCTCAAGACTTTGTGTTCATCAGGGTCTAAATTCTTAAATACCCACTAACTACAGAATTTTTTTTATCTGTCAGAAAGTAAAGGTTTAAGTTTCTTGTTTACAAACAGAGATTCCTGTTGTGATTTTTAAGCTCGTCAGACATTTAGAATAAATGTTCTGTATACCACGTGGACTGGATATATGTGTAAATTAGACTATGATATAATAAAATACTTAATTCTTTGTTTTTGAGTTCTGAACATTTTTTTAGATTTTACCCAATTTACTAAAGTACCATAATTAATTAGTTCCAAGAATCCCCAGCTCACCAGTTATAACGCTCACTGAACCGGAAAATTTTATCTTAACTAGTTTTCTCTCCAGTAATAATCCTTGTATACAGAGGAAAAGCACACTTTCATGAAGGACAGTATTCTTATGCTACAATTTAATCATTTGAATCAAGTTCAAGAAAAATCCATTTTAGTCTTAATAGTAGCGACTAATGGCGTTGATTAGTGTGGAGAAAGTGATCTGTTCCCCGAAAAGAAAACTGCAAATATGCAGCCTGATAAGTCAGCTTTCGAGGAAAGACAACCTGCTTTATCAAAGGAAAACGCTTCACCACTCATTCAGTCAGATATTCTGCTTCAATCACTGCTCATCGAAAAACACTTATGTACACAACTGACTTAGATAATGGGTGGATGTTTGGTGATTAGGTATCATGAAAAATAACTTCATGCAACGAATTACACGTTAAAATAGGCGTATCCTATAATATATTCCTAATCGGCTATGTGGTATCCTCTTGGAGTACGGTACTTAGAGCACTGCTCTGGACTTTCTACTTTATACAGGATGAAATAAAACACCTAAAAGTCTCACTAAATCACTTTAGTTAAGGAGTTATAATTATAATCATAATTTTACACTGACAAGAGATTCTGAATATACCATGGCAAAGAATAACAGTCGAACAACGATAAATCAAAAGAACTACAAAATCGTGAATAATTCTTATATAAAGGAAGATTTGCCAACAGCCCTGATGTTTTTTTTTATATATAGAACTAATAAAGATGAAAATGACCACATAGCTATTAATTAAAGAAAACATCGAATGTTGAGAAATATCATCCACTATAGAAGAGCATGTGTTTTAGTATTCACTAGCATGACAATGCCGTACTGCAGCTGAAGTTACAAGCACCAAGCAAAAAAATTGACAGAGTACATTGGTTTATTACAATGTCCTTTATAAAGATAACCATAGAGAAGCTTTTGTATGTCAAAATAGATTTGCAGTTCTAGTTACCGTATCTGAGGAGGTGCAGACAATCAGTGAGGACTAGGAACGAATATCGGTCTGCAGGAGAAGAAGCACTGGGAGGCGGAGTGACAAGACGAAAGCCTTAGAGAATGAAGGAGAATTCTGATACAACAAAGGAATGACAAAAGGACAAAGGTATTTGCAGGAAAATTTGGAGGTGGAGATGAAAAACAGAAAGTTGCTAACCTTTCATATCTGAAGTATGAAGTTAAGCAAAGCTTAAGATGAGATAAGAAAGAATGTCTGAAAAAAAATGGCATGCTCCTGATAAAGCATTCAGGGAGCAGCACTGGCCCAGTCTTAACACTAAAATTAATGGAGGGAAGAAAATGTGGAAAATACCTGTCGAAAGAGGAGATGGTTCAATTATAATATCAGATGAAAAGACAACGCTAAATGATGTATGAGAGGTTTAAGGGAGATAATTTGCTTAATATCCTAGATGCTGAAGAATGCTTGACAATAAAATGACAACCCAGATACTAGCTAGGCTGTTTTGCAGAATGCGGAATGAAGGTATAAATCATGATATGAAAATAAGGTTATATCTCAAAGATTTTATAGGTATCCGAATAAAAGGCTACGACGAATCTTAGGAATCAAATGGTATGATAAAATGATAACTGATGTTATAAGGGAAATTACGAAACGTTCATATGTAGATGAAATAATGAGTAGGGGAATAATGGAGATAGCTCGAACATGTCCTTTGTACCTTCCCGGAGAGCTCACTTCTTGAGCACAGAGGAGTTCTAACCCCTATTCGAGTGGTAACTATGAGATGCAAGGCTCTCGATGAACAGAGGGCTGTAGGAGATACAACAAATGATTATATTTATTTCATGATTTAAGAGGCCTTTCCGTTGCACGGCGTTAGAGGCCATGACGACGAAGGCTACGCGCCTTTATATCATTTTAGGCTATATGGTATCCAGGAAAACAACATGCAGTAATTAGGTGAGTTTCCCGTGATTGTTTATTATTATTTTTTCTGTGCTTCTTTCGTATTGCATTGCCCTTAATTTTAAATTAAAATTAAAAGTCACTCTTGATACATTCATGACTGTAACTTTCAAGCATTGTAAATAATATTATCCCGTAATATGATAGGCGAACAAAAGATAAATATGGGATTTGTTTTTAAAAGAGGCTTACTCATGGGCTAGTTAAGCCGTTGGCCTACCATTACAAATTATACATTTATTTTAATGACTGCAATTACAGCTGAGTCTATGTAATACTTTGACACTAAAATCTGAGAGGTAGCCAAAAAAGGCATCACATTTATTTTTGTTTTATTTGGGGAGGGGTGTGGAGGTGCTGGGGGTTGAAATGGGACCTCCGGGTAAGAAATCCCTGAATAAAAAGATATACATAGTACCCAGAAGAGAATATTCTTGAAGCTTTTGTCAATCAGGAACTGCTGTTTAAAGCAAAAGGAGTGAAAAATTGATTGGATATAGCGTTCAAAATCATTAAGAATCATCGGTAATAATATCTTTGTAAAATTTATGATTAAAACGTTTTTAAAAGCATACATTGAGCAAATCTATAAATCGCTTTCTCCTGCATATTTAATTCGATGAATAATTTCTGCGCCTCATGTTAAACGTGGGTATAATTGTGAAAACTAAAACTAGTTATATTTACAAACGAGAAAATATGCATATTAACTCTAATGGACTCCTATTTCCTTGAAAATAAAAAAGTCCTAAAACTATTAATTACTCGTGAATTTTTCCAAAAGATCAAATACACCAAATGACTGTAAACGACAGGTGTCTAAATCGAAATGGATTTGCTTAATCATGCGACATTTAGCCATCAGTTTTTGACAAGGTGACTGATGAGACAAATCAATAACAAAAGAATGGATTTTTAGTCTGGCCTGAAATAGAAGGGATCCTCACACTGCGCTGTTGCATATTTGTGAAATTTATATTGTGAGAGAAACTCCAAATCAGTCATTAAAGATAAACCAAATGCGGTGCGCAATAGAATGGAATATGGAAGAGAGTGAGCAGAGAAAGAAAAAATGTAAAAATAATGGTAAATATGAAGCATCCAGGGTGATGGTTATGTATAAGACGAAAAATTAAGAACGTGAACGACATAATTATAATAACTGCTGCATTCATATATATTATTCAACCTTTGACTTCCTGAACACCCTGAAGCTGTGAATAAGAAATATCCGTCTATTGGGATTTACCTACGCAATTCCTAACTGTCACCAACATTTCCTGGACGTTTATTTATTTATTTTTTTGGATAGTATTTGATCTTTTGGATTTTTAATAGCTATCGTCGATTAATATGTAATCCGTAGAGGAAAATGTTTATTTTCATTTATTTAGAAATGTAATTTCCCTATAAGAGGTTCTTTGACGGAGAAATAAAGCTAGACCAAATAAAGCCAATCCCTCTTGTCTGCTTGTTCGTTTCCTGTGACGTTGCCAGTTAAGGGAGTTGTATTGGTTGGAGTGGCACCCTGCTCATCCTTTTTAATCCGTTTCACCTGGAATAATAACATTTTCCGATGTTCCTTTTAGCTATTTCACATTTGTAAGTCTTTTGGGGCACTTGAGAAGTAAATCATAAGAAAAACGAAGGGAATATTATCTTGCAACATTTTAATTCAGAACAGTTCCGTTCTGTTTGATAGCAGCTTTTAAGTTCCGTTAGATTTGTTAGGTACAAACAGAGAGAAGAGAAATGGAATACAGGATTTTGAGTCCATCAGCTGTTATGTTGATGGTTATTCATTTTGCTTTCCTGCATCCAGGAATAAAGCCTCTCTTGGACCTTTCATGGGATAATCGCTGCTTACTGCGTTAGCTATTTGCCCTCACTTATCAGTCTGTAGCCATCCCCCACCCCACTTTTTTTTTTTTTTTTTTTGAGAGAGAGAGAGAGAATTGACAATGCAGTTGAAAATACCCTCTACATTTTCAGGAAAAACACTGATTTCATTGCTACCGACTTCAAAAATATTAAAGGAGGCTTCAAAATTAGAAGAAAAAACGTGCTACCGAATATATCGAAAATACATTACGGAAACAATAAAGAAACAAACTTGAAAGAATGTACAACTTTGTTGATTAAGGCCAGAGATATAGACAGACGTGGACGTTGCAAATCAGTTTTCACAAGATATTTGTGAACGTCAGTATAACTGGCAGTACCGATAGATAATAAACTCTAAGCCAAAAACAAAAGCTCACACAGAAAAGGTCTCAGTTATGTTTAGGGAAAAGTTCATATGCAAGAAGGTCCCGGTTTATCTATATAATATAAATAATTAAAAACTTTTTTTTTACTTTAGCTTTAATGACAATTTCTGACTTACATATTGACACCATACTTCTATACAATAGCATTAAAATTGTTAAAAAATGACATGCTTCCGTTCTCAAGAACAATGAAAAAAGGAGACCACAGAGATGAGAAAAAATAAATACAGGCAGAATATTTCATTATTATTATCTTTATTCAGAAGGTGAACCCTATTCATAAGGAACAAACCCACAGAGGCCACCGACTTGAAATTCAAGCTTCCTAAGAAAATGGCGTTCATGTGAAAGAGGTAACAGAAGTTAATAGGTAATACAGAATTGATACATGCAAATATAAGTAAATTATAATATACAAGGGTAGTTGCTTTAGGATAGTAAAGTACTGCATCTTCAATTAAACATCTGAGGTTCCCGTCGCGCAGCATCTTCAGGAAGACTGTTCCACAACAAACAAACATTTATATCAAATGAAAGCGATGCAAGTTATAAAAACCAAAGCTTTTGTGAACCTACAATTTTCGGTAGCTTTCAAATGTTTTTTTTTTTTTATCACCAAATGGCAAACTAAAACCTGTTGTCTTCTTTCACTTTAGAAACCAATTAGTGTGATAAGTTTCCAAATATCAGCTTAGAGTACCTGTGCATTCTTATTATTGTCATTATTACAAACAAAGCTACAAACTCAGTCAGAGAGGCAGAATGCTTCAATCCAATTGGCCTAGTAGGGGGTCTTCATAAAACTTGAAGAACTTTCTTAATATGCCAATTTTTTATACAATTAAAGAGATGGACAAGGTATATTTCTTAAAAGTGGATCTAAAATCAAGAATAATTCCTAGGATCTTATATGCGGTGCTTTTTGCTATAGAAACACTGTCGATAAAAGATCTGATGGGTGGCTGGTTCCCAATGCTCTAGACACGATGACAATCATCTTTCAAGTTTTGTTAGGGTTTAGCGTCGTCCAGTATAATTTGCTCCATGCACTCTTTTTAGTTAAAACTCGTGTAAGAGATTTAACAACCTGAAAAATGAGAATGATGCCAAGAGAGAGCATCATGTACATAAACAAGAAGCGTCATTTCAAGGCTAAACCAATATACCCCGTGGAACGACCAAGTTACGTTGGTGTAGTTATTATAGTGCCCATCAACAACCATCTATGCTTCAGTTTTGAAAACAAGAAAATCTCTCTCTCTCTCTCTCTCTCTCTCTCTCTCTCTCTCTCTCTCTCTCTCTCTCTGTGTGTGTGTGTGTGTGTGTGTGTGTTTGTGTTCGTTGTAGCAAGAAGAAATGTAAACATAAGTACAGGGAATTGTGCATCATTAAAATGAAATTTTAACGAAAGAAATGGAACACAAAATGAGTTAATGATCAAACTTCTAACATATATAAAAGTCAAAGCTTTGATAAATGATAACAAGATGTTGTATAAACTTATGGTATATCTATTTTATAGTCTTTAAATGACTTTCATCTCAAAAGGGTGTACTTTCGTGAATGTGGGTACTCGTGTATGTGAGTGCAAAAGAGAGTGAGAGGGCGGTATAGAGAGAGAAAAAGTTCCCAGGTAACATCCCAGTCTGTCAACAGATATAGTTCTCTCTCCTCTGAAACCACGCCATTCAAAATACTTGGCTAGACCTTCCATTAATCATCATTTCCAAACGATTTGCGAACATTTACCCTTAAGCGCTTGGATTCCCATTTTTCCTCCTCTCGAACACTTTGCCTTACAGAGAGCACTTGGCAAAAAGATATTGACCTGTGAAGACGGATGATCCAACTTCGTGAATGACCAGTTTTCATTTCCTTTCCTTGCACTCCATTTGCAGGTGTTTTGCAGGTGTTTTTTTTTTGTATAATTTCTAGTCACAGCGTGCTAAATACTGTATTGATTGTCTCTCCATTTCATGTCAGTCGAATTGGTATAGTGCAAAATTTTACTTTGCATTGAAAAAATCGAAAAAATATATTTTCCCAAATACCCTTCACTTTCAAGGGAGATGCTTATTAACTTATGTTTAAGCATTTAAAACTTTACCACAATTTCTTCCTTAGTTTTAATATCAAACTAAACAAAAAATTGCTTGTCCACAACTATGGATAGCCAAATGCAATGTAATTCCATCTGTCTCGTGATTTCTTGTGTTATTTAGAAAAATCAACATATATATATATATATATATATATATATATATATATATATATATATACATATATGTGTGTGTGTGCGTATATATACACATATAATATATATATATATATATACTCGTATATATATATATATATATATATATATATATATATATATATATATATATATATATATATATATATATATATAAATGCTATACCAGTTTCACTTCATGGGAGCATACCATTAGAATTTACACCGCCCAAAACATTTACTTCCACTCGAGATATTATGAGGTTTTTTGTGGTGATACTTATAAAAGGCTCTACATCTCTTACAGATCTTGCCTTTTTTAATCATGACATTCAGTCTAAGCTTCGAACATAGCATCGTAGCCTTCACTGCTTATGTTAATTTATTCTATTAAATTAAAGGCTTTATTCGTCAAATAGCTCTTTGGGTAAATAAAACACTGAGCATTCGTTAGGTGAGGCGTGCCTTCAAAGCTCTCTTGAGGTTTCCTTGAAAGTCTAGTAGTCAAGAGGGTTGCAGGTATTTTATTTTTAAAAAGTGCAGTTTTATTGTTTGTAAATAGAACGGGATTTATTGGATTTCACTAGAAGCAGAAAAGGATGCTATGCCTTCATCGACCAAACACTTCCGCTTCACTTTCAAAACAGCTATTTCCATTCTGATTACCAGCACAGTAATTGCCAGAGACGATCACATCCGCATTATTATCAAATCCAGTTAACTCAAAGGAGAGATTGTTAAAATCCCCTGTTGTTGGAAAGCTGCTTCTAATTAGTGAATGATTTGCTCCAATAAGAGAACATTGTATTCAGCCTCAGGTACTCTGTCAATTTACTTAACTGGGAAGTAAGTATTCATCCCTTTGATAGGTTCTTCGCCGCTTATTTGGTTCAGTGCCATCCATTTGAAGTTGAATTCAAACGGGTAATAAAAAAGGAAAAATAACAGCATTAAACATATTATAATGAGCTTAGAATAACATCATTAATAAATAACACTATAATAGATATTGGTGGAAGAAAGAAATTATGTAAACTAAATGTGGGCTTTATCAAGCCAGCACCAAAATGGCTCTAGACAGAATCACTCACATCTATGACTAAAATAATGAGGCTAACAAGAAGTTAAATATAATTAGGCTACACTAATTACAAAATATGTCAGCAAGGTATAGCGTTGTCATAACCACTTATACCTAGAAAAATTATAAGTCGCTAGCAATTACTTAAGACGAATTAGGCTAGTCTAATTACGAAATCCTGTCAGTTTTAGTATATCCTAGTCACTGTCACTTAAACCTATATAAAATTATTGTAAATGAAATTAGCAAAAGTTATGTTTTAAGGACAGATTGCAAAAATATTATAAGTAATGACAAAGATAATTTTCCACTTTCCAAAAGTTAGTATCCCGTATATTCGTTGAACGTAAAAGTACGTATTCTTTGAGCCGTCTCGATGCGAGTACGCTAAAAAGACCTATGCCCAAAAATGCACTGAAATAATGAACGTTTCCACGTAAGGAGTAAACTGTGATATGATTCCGGTACAATTGATCATAAAGATATAAGTAAACCTGGTTTTGACACCAGTGGTGCTCAGGAGTAAAGAAAAAAAAAATTTTTGTTCTTTTTTTCAATCTCTATTCTTTCATCCTGGGCCAACCCAGGAATTTATTTTTCAATAAAAATTAAATTCTTCAACAACAACGTAAATCTTTATTAAATGTTCTGTTTTCGTTTTTTTCTTTTCCTTTTGTGTGTGATTTTATTTGTCGGAAACATATAAAGGAGAGCAAACAGAAGGGATACATGCATTCATTTTTTCAAATCGGTTCGCTATTTTATCATAGCTTGGCTAAAATTCAGCGATATTCCTCGGTGGTTTTATTTCACATGGATGGAGACCGAACATGAAAAGAAGTGAAGAGGAGAAACAACAGAATCATATCTGTATGTAAGACTGTTTACATGAGCTATAGAGCACGCTTATGAGAAGTTACTCAGGTTGCGAGGACAGGTTCTGGCTAAGTCGGGGTGTTAAATCTTATATTAAATCAATACACCAATGTGATTCGTCACTGCACAACCTTATATGTTCTTAGCATTGAATATAAATTTGTTCTTTCAACCATTTTACAATATTCGTGACTGGTCCCTTAAATTATAGTTTTCTTTATGGATTAACATTTTTTTTTTATTTTACACAAAGCTGTGTAAGCATTCCCTCAGAATTATATTTCAATATATGCCAACACTCTAGCCTTTATTTTCATTTCATGTCTTCAAATAACAATTTACAAACATTACAAACATAGCGATATGTTTATTCATAACATATAATGAAACTGGATCTGAATTAGGTAAAAGAAAGAAATAATTGAAAACATTATATATTTTGTCGCTACTGTAATGGTGAAAATCGACGATGGAAATAGCTTTATTTTAAAGTATATGTATATATATATATATATATATATATATATATATATATATATATATATATATATATATATATATATATATATATACATACTTCGTTTCCATAGCCACGTGACTCAAAAGGCCTATGTGCAGGCAGTATTGCCACTTGTGCCTTCCATAAATTATTCCCACTCACCTTAAGCCTCCCTTCTCCATGTTCTCATTAAACAGGTCTAGGTCTTCATATGTCATAAAGGATCAAATCAGGGACTATCACATATTCTTCTCCCAAAGGGTTGGCAGGGGACGTACCTTAGCTGTCTCCATACCACGTCCATCACCGGAGTTCGATTCCCGCCACCGGCTGATGAAGAGTTACAGGAATTTATTTCTGGTGATAGAAATTCATTTCTCGCTATAATGTGGTTCGGATTCCACAATAAGCTGTAGGTCCCGTTGCTAAGTAACCAATTGGTTCTTAGCCACGTAAAATAAGTCTAATCCTTCGGGCCAGCCCTAGGAGAGCTGTTAATCAGCTCAGTGGTCTGGTAAAACTAAGCTATACTTACTTTACTTCACTCTTTCATGTATACATGGAACTTTGTGATCTCCATATGGTATCACTTCTAAGTGCCATGCAGCTTCTTATATCATTCTTGAATCTTTATTTCTAAATAGACAAAACTTTTAAAATACTGCTTCATTATCATACAACGATTCATGCCTGTACAGGAATACAGACTGTGCTACATTCAAGTATTGCATTACATTTGGATGCAATGTCAGTCTTTTTGACTTCCGGATCTTAATCAGCCTGCCCAGGAGTACGTTTAGTGTATATCATCATTCCTAAATATTTAAGATCCAGTCTCATTAAATCTGTTTACATTGAATGTTATTGCATCCCTTTACACATGCTCTGTCCTCATTATTTATATTTTTGTAGATTTTTTAGAGGCCCATCTCTGTTGATATAGAGTGTATTTTATTATGCAAGCTTTCTAAATCTTTTGGAGCTTTGTTGATTAAAACCGCATCATATACACATTCTATGCTTGTCAAGTTTCTGTCGGTAATCTAATTTAAACCAACTCTTTATTCTCCAACCACTTTTGATATAAGATTATTAAGAAAGGCAAACATCACAGGTGAAATTACACGTCCTTTTAGCACCTCACAGTTTACTTACTGAAAATTCAATTTACAAGAGCCCATGAACATTATATTTGTATCTAGTTCATTCATGGACAATTTCAAGTAGCGTTACATTTAATGGGAATGCTTTAGTGACAGCGCTACATATTTAATATGAAAGATATAGTGACACAAGACCGTTCATAAAATTGGGAATCGGACTCTTTCAAATGAATTCTCATAACCAACCAGAAATGGGATTTTGAATTCCATTTACTGTTGTACAATATGTCCTATTACAATATGTCCTCATTACTTGAGTACTTCATCTCCTCCCTGAATCTTTTATTTTGTATGTACTTTTTCCTTTTGCCTCTTCTTTACTGTAGATAAGCTCTCATCTGAGCCAAAGGTCCCCCTCCTGTTACCCTTTAACCCAGTATTTCTTTTCCAGCAGAATGGCAGACATTTTTATAATTAATCGAGTCCTTATTGCTCGTCTGTCCTCACACGATAAGGTTTCTGGAACTGCAGTTCTCTCTCAACTTCTATTTGCAGAAGCCTCTTGATGTCCATCTTCAAGAAACTGTAATGAATAAAACTTAATGTACAGTTTCCAGCTCACTAAGGCTGATAACACTAACTGTCGCCAGTTAGCTTTTAAACAATACCATGTATCAGGTGTCCTGAGTTGGAACCGATAGACAAAGCGCTTAGTGCCTTAAACCTATCAATCATCCCATTGAAAGTGATGAGTGGTGCTTCTGAGCAAGACCACAATTCTTGAACATGGATCTAGCCTCGACCTAGAGAGGTGTCAGTATATAAGGCTGTTAGTTAAATAGAGCCAGGGATGCTACACATCTGAAGGTAAGCACATACCCTAGTTACCAAGTTACACACACACATACAAGCACACACACACACGTATATATATATATATATATATATATATATATATATATATATATATATATATATATATATATATATATATATATATATATATGTGTGTGTGTGTGTGTGTGTGTGTGTGTGTAAGAGAGAGAGAGAGAGAGAGAGAGAGAGAGAGAGAGAGAGAGAGAGAGAGAGAGAGAGAGAGAAACTTTTTAGGTAACTGGAAAACATTAAGCAAAATACTCGGAGTCACAGACGTTCAGGGATTAACTTTCTTTTGCTGTCAACTGGAAAATTTTACTAGAATATTCATATTACAAACAATGGAAGGGAGACTTTGTGGGATTCATTCTTTTCATTGCAAGGTTATGAATACGAGAACGGGTTTTTGACAACTGTGATTTAAATCTACACACAACTGAGAAAGGAGATGCTATAATTGGAGGATCTAGGGTGCTTAGTTTGTCAGAAACAGAATAAATAACAAAACCTGTTAGCTTGCAGGATCGCTCTTGCTTCATGTTTTTTTTCCATGGTGTTTCATGTAACTTTTGGTGATACTAAGATTGTAAAAGCAAATCATTATGCTTTTAAAGGATAAGACAAAATGCTAGTGTTGGCGTTGGCGAAGACGGGATGGAAAAAACTGCGATAAATCCAATTGAAAGAAAGAATTCAGAAGGCAACATAAAAAAAAGGTGGATGACAATGAGTTAAGACAAACAAGGAGTAATCTCAAGAGCAGGCAATAATCAAAGATGGTGTCAGATTCGGTTGAAGTATTTTCCCATATAGACGCCCATT
>JANJGK010000003.1:49929015-49931515 GCA_039081455.1 Macrobrachium rosenbergii | reverse complement strand
TTCTCATTAGGCTCTTTCTTATGAAGGAGGTTCTGTTTCCCTCAGCTTTAAATATGGCTCTTATTTTTCAATGGCTTTTGAAATATCATCAACTCTGGTTTCTACACGATAATGTTGAAAAAACATCTTTTCACACCTACAGCCTCCAAATATGCAGCAATGAACTTAAGGCATTAATTTGAAATTTACTTTATCTTCGAGTAAAATATTTAGATTTAACTAACAATATTTCATGGGTAAAAATATAATGAAATGTTTTGAATGACTGCTTCAAAAAAATATCCCTAATGAATAGCGAATTGAGACCTAAAAATAGAATTTAGTAACGACTATGATAAGCGATCACGGAATTGTTAAAAACAGCTTAGCTAATTTTTTGTTTTTTTTTGTCACACAGATGTTCTTCTTCATTCGGTTAATCTCCTGTCAGATTTGAGTACTAAACTTTTAGTAGGCGTGAAGTCTTAATTTGCTACTTGACCGATTTTCTTGTTGATATCCAATGACCCCGTAAATGAAAACTCAGTCATTCAAGAAAAAATAGATTCTTGGGACAAATATATGTTAAAGATTTTATGTGTTGAGAACAGACGGACGTACATATCTTGGAAGAAATGAATCCCCAAGAAACTTTGCTAAGATTCACAAAAAAACATTACCAAAATTCTTTTGTTCTCATTTTCCTTGTCTAATTTATATCTATTTACAAGACTCTCTCTGCTGTAATGGAACTGCATCTCAAAACTTCTTCTTTTACTTCGATATGCCTCAGAATTACTCAAAAAATCACTTTGCAGCTTTTATCTCATTTTCCTACCCACAAGCACTCCCAGCTGATTTTATAACAACATACTTAAATTTTGTGTACTCTTCATATACTGCTTCAGTATTTTTATTCAAATTCTGACAGTATTCTGCCCTTGTTCCATCATTTGTAGTCCTTTTGCCGGTGCTAACCAGCGATTAGGATTTTGCATACCCATTACGAAAAAACAAACTTCTGAATAATATAGTTCCTTTTATATCCTTTCTTCAGTGTCATAAATGAGCAAGATTTCTCCCCATTTCTTTCATCTTCTTGATTACTTCGCTATTCTTTATTTCTAGTTCATCTACATTTTTCATTCATACCTTTTAAGAAATTAGTGGGAATAATATACCAGTGAGAATCTTTCTCAAATATCATCTCATCATACTTTCTTAATCTTCCTTTGTTTGGCATTTCGCCCCACACAGATGGGTTAGTCATACCTCAAAAGATACAGAATAAAAGAAACTAGAGAAAGTATAAAACACTAACATATTGAAATGTAAGGTTTAAGAGGGGAAATGAATGCAGAGGAAAAAGAAAAGTCACGGGGAATTCTTGGTAAGTTTATGTGATCTCATACTGCTTCGAATTCTCGGAGTTAAAGAATGAGAAAAGAGAGGAAAAACTGGTTAAGATTTTCCCTCTTCATTTCCCTGGTAGGAGATGCACATCCTGGAGATGAGGATTTTTTACTTCTTCTTTATGCTCTTTACATATTTTCTTTTTACTTCTATGGAATATCTCTTTAAACGGACTATCGTTATTTCTTTTTCTTGTGTGTGGCTGCTGGCAATTGCTCAAGAAAGAAATTATTATACAAGAGCCAGTACGCTATAGAACAAAGATCTACTATTAAGTGGAACTGAACGACAACATTCACATAAAATAAGAGTATGCATGAGAATAGCATACGAGAAGACTAAACATATTATATGCAAGTAACATAAAATAAGAGTATGAATAAGAATACGAGAAGACTAAACATATTATATGCAAGTAACATGAAATGAGAGTATGAATAAGAATACGAGAAGACTAAACATATTATATGCAAGTAAATGATGAATGATAGGCACCGAGAGCTAAACAAAGACTAACATATTATTATCTAACTAATGTCCTCCGACTGGAAGCGTTATAACTGAAACTATACATCCCCTTTACCAAGAATGTGTGACCCAGAAGTTTTGATTTCGAGGGTTGCTGGTATGGATCCTGTCGCAGTTGGTGTGTTGGGATTTGTTTCATTTGTCCTTTATAACTGCTTTCTCAGTCTTACCGGTAAGCTTAACAATAAATCACGAAGCGGAACGACAAACGGTATAAAGAAAAAAAGTATCTACCGTTTAGTCGGCAGCGGTAATCGGTGCCCAGGTATGCTTAATCCTCAAATGTCCGAGGGGAATTGCCACTTTTAAAAGAGTAGAGTTAAAAGCATTTTCAGATATATGATTGTTGAAAACGAAATTCTATAAAAATTTTTTTTAAAAAGCATTATCCGTTCCACTGAATTAAATGCATTTGGTCGAATAAGAGAGAGAGAGAGAGAGAGAGAGAGAGAGAGAGAGAGAGAGAGAGAGAGAGAGAGAGAGAGAAAGTGTACGTGTGTTCGCGTGTGGGTACGTGAGGAAGGGACCTGTTGGCTACAGTGGGATGACTAGTATCTTGGAAACGCGAGAAATGTCGTGC
>JANJGK010000003.1:49926309-49928915 GCA_039081455.1 Macrobrachium rosenbergii | reverse complement strand
TTTTGAAAATTTAGTGAACATGTTTTGAGAATAAAATTAAGAAACACATGTAAGGAACTTATGTTGGTATTTGAGAAACATACAGACACATACATATAAATATACATATGTAAATATATATATATATATATATATATATATATATATATATATATATATACATATATATATATATATATATATATATATATATATATAATATATTATATATGTATATAATATATATATATATATATATATATATATATATATATATATATATAAATGTATATATATATATATAAATATATATATATATATATATATATATATATATATATATATATATATATATATATATATATATATATATATATATATATATATATATATATATATATATATATATATATATATATATATATATATATGTGTGTGTGTGTGTGTGTGTGTGTGTGTGTGTGTGTGTGTGTGTACATGTGTACATATATATATATATATATATATATATATATATATATATATATATATATATATATATATATATATATATATATACATATATATATATATATATATATATATATATATATATATATATATATATATATATATATATATTATACATATATGTAATATATGTATTAAATATATATATATATATATATATATATATATATATATATATATATATATATATATTATACATATATGTAATATATGTATTAAATATATATATATATATATATATATATATATATATATATATATATATATATATATATTATACATATATATAAACATATATATATTTATATATATACATATATATATAAATATATATATATATATATATATATATATATATATATATATATATATATATATATATATATATATAAATGAATGTGTGTGTGTATGTGTGTACGTTCGCCTGCATCTTTGTGAAAGAATCGCTGCTTATCAAGTGCTCTCTCAGAGTTTAAGATTGGTTGGTTTTCCATATTTTTTAACAATTTTCATGTCTATATATGCTATCTCTATATCATAATCTTGTTGTTTACGATCGAACAGCCTTGAACGTACCAACTCACCGCAGTATCGTAACGGTCAGAAAGAAGAGCGTTCTGTTCTAGACGCTGTTTTCCTTTTTAGTAGCTGTGGTCCTGTTTTGTATTTGTAACTTTCTCGTTTGCTAGTTTCTTGCTCAAACTAAAGTTATGTAATTGCTCTAGTAACTTTCCTGGAACATGAGAACGTTAAAAATCATAATATGAGATAAAATATTACCCGAGTTCACATCTTGACAACTTCATGTCTTCGACTTGGTTGTAGTCTACGCCCTACACTTCATCACAACCGTGGCCATAATTTCCCTTACGTGGCAAGTCTAAGATGCTGATGGGCCTATGACTACGTAGCGCAATTTTCTTCCCTGCAGGTATGTTTCCTATCACATTTTCACGAAAACCGTCGTTTGTGAATTTATCCTAGGATCTCGATCTTTTTCCGCGCTTTCACGAACGCTGTTCCCCCATCACCTCTTAATGAGCTATGATCTAGAACACCAGTCTCAATTACATGTAGTCATGAACTAATGATTCGTTCTGTCGAAAAAAAAAAATGCTTGAACACAAAGCGATGAAGTGTTGAAAAGTACCGAAAACGGGTGGATATTCGCTCTCTGCTGCTTTTGAATACCGCAAGTCTAAAAGTTCGCGCTCCCTTTCACCGTCCGTTCTGTATAGAATCTCCGGAAAATTCCCAAATCCTGGAACATGGTTCTCCCGTCTTAGGCCCAATGTATAAAAATTCGCACTGCAAGACAGAAATCATAGCCTAATAATAAATTTTTTAACGGATTTTCAACTCTCAGTTATATTGTTTTAGATTAAAAATACAGCTGTATCTTGGTTCATTATCGTCACAGCTTGGGCGTGGTTGAAGAAGAAATATGTTACATTGTTACTGAAATATTTATAATATCATATGATCTGATGGCATTGTGCCTTGCGTTACTGTACAAGGATGGAAAAAATAATGATTAGGACGAAGCAGGTCTAATTATATACTTCACTTTCTGTAGCTTAATTATCTCGTCTGAGGTGATCATATAGGTATATGATGACTAATAGTGATATGCCAAAATGAAGCAAAAATAGTCTTTATTGTTTTCAGTATCAGTCAAAGCATAAATACATGCGATTTAATTTCAAATTCTCTGAAGGTTATCTAGAACTAAATGTCCAATCTAATATGTATTCATTTCCCGGGTTTTTCCTGAAACGTCTAAATTCTGGACAGTGTTTTCTAGAGAAATGGTTAATTCCAGTGATCTCAAACACCAAGTTATAAGCAAAACATATCTTGTGTGCAGACACTTTACTGTCTCAGTCCACGACAGCGCAATCGCAATAGTAGCTGTTTTGAGGCTCAGAACTGAAACGATTGTAAGAAATCGAGAGTAGATAAAAAATATACAATTCTATTGTATTTTACCAATTTATAAGGTTATCAACTAGAGACACAGTAACCATCGTCATCTTTGTCCTTTGTGACAACATACACATTTAAAGTTTTGAGTGCAAAGTATTGCACAGAGAATGTTTCCTAAGCAACTCATACAA
>JANJGK010000003.1:49903809-49918809 GCA_039081455.1 Macrobrachium rosenbergii | reverse complement strand
TATACATATATATATGTATATATATATATATATATATATATATATATATATATATATATATATATATATATATATATATATATATATATATATATATATATATATATATATATATATATATATATATATATATAATATAATGCGCGTGTGTGTATCGATTGCCTAAACGTAATTAAGAGCTAATATGGGAATTGAAATTAAATAGCCCATAAACGGTTATACCGTATATTTTATAGTCGAGATGGCCAGCTTTAGAGCTACTGCTCAATTTTAGTCGGGTTTTTGTTACGTTCCTGTGAAGGATTAAATATTGAATACGATTCAGCCGTCATAAAAAACTTTTCTTTTCATAAACTCGCACATCATAAAACACACGGATTTTGCCATTTTTATTCATGGACGGAATGTTAGTTGCTTAGGTAGCAGCGCAGTTGAAAGTGAGTTTTCCAAAAGTCAAGCTGAGGAGCCAACTACAGTAAAAGGACCCTGGCGTTTATTCGCGCTCTATAAAGTGTGTTTTAGCGTTTCCTGTCTCCTCCGGTGATTATTCCTCAGAGTCATTTTCATTCCTTCTCGCCAATTTTTCTCCACATGGGAAGGGCGACGATTATTGCGGATAGTTTTGTCAATGTCGCTTTTGTTTCCGAGAAGCCGTAGGATATCATTACCTAAGGCGCAGTATGAAATACAAAAGTACACACATATCGTGACTAGGGTAATCAAAAAGATTGAATTGAATCTCAGACTCAAAAGAAAAATTCTTGCGTTAACGATAAATAAATCTATTCACTCAAATTCTAAGAACGATATGCTTCTTAAAAAATAATTATATATATATATATATATATATATATATATATATATATATATATATATATATATATATATATATATATATATATATATATATATATATACACATATATATATATATGTATATGTATATATATATACAGTATATATACAAAAATACGTATGTGTTTGTAGCTTTGTATACATTTTTTTTGTTTACTCTGAAACTTCGCACAAAACTGTCTCACTAAATATTTTGTAAATGCTTAAGCCACAAATTCTCCTCCACCAAATCCCTGGTGATCTTTCTTGGTCACGTTTTTCTCCAGTAACACCTTTCTTTACTTCTTTCTAGGTATAATTTCAGTGGCATACAACTATAATTCTTAACTTATTCTGTGTTAGCCTTTCATCTGTACAGCGGATCCTTACAGCTCATGCCTATGGGCCTTCGTTTGTCGTGAAATACCAAACACCAATTGATTAGCTACCCCATCTCTTCGTTAATTTGTGTGTGTTACAACAGGATTACTACAGATTTCAGGCGAAGAATACTTATTTCATGAGGCTTAGTGTTACAAGCAACGAAAAGATCTTAAAATAAGAGTGAAATATTTGTGTACATACGTATACCGATTATGTCTCGCTGAACGTAAATTAGATCTTAGATAAAGTAGGCATCGTTTCCGTGAATTTTTACCTTTAAATGAATGCAACTTCATGAGTTCAGGATCCCTCCCTTTAAGTTATGTTTTCACGTTTGATGTTTGCATCGGTGCTTACAAATAGGGCTTTGCTGTAAGCAAATTTGAAGCTAAATTTAGTTACACTTTCCCGGGTAGTGATTATAAAATAAGCATATTCTGATATTACTCAATGACAGTGTTCTTCCTTTCAGCAACATTGCAGACGCACGAGTAGGTTTTTGTTATGTCTTCGTATTCATTGCTAAAGAAAATGAGAATGTGTTTTCATTAAATTTTATGTTAAGGCATCATAAGGAAAATGATAATATTTGTTCATTTTGAGTGTTTAGACAACCAAACTGCGTATTTAATTTCGTATCAGGGAAACAGCGATGGCGGGAAACTGCGATGGCACAATCCTTGACCAGAGGACTTCTTGCCCTCTATCTAGCGACTAAGCTGCTATACTGTAATTCTGCATTAGGGCGTTGTTACTTATCGACATGGGAGGTATGCTCTTGAATTCTGTCTCTCTTTTGGTCTGGTAATATGTTGGCTCTAATTCTAGCAGTTTCTTTTGCTTTTGAGGTCAGCGACTTCTGACCATCAAGGTGTACCTCATTAAATAAAAATATCCCGAACGACAATGAAAAGTGGCTAATCTGGGAAGATAGAATGTGATTCTAGAACTATAAACACGTTCGGAATTAATTTTATCTCTTATTCTATCAAGATATTAAATCAGAAACTATCCCAGGGCCTATTTCGTTCTCTTCTACAGAAATATGCTCTCAACTAGACTAAAGATTAATATTGGTTTGACGACTGCGTTAAATTTGAATGTAACGGGAAGCAGATCATGTAACTTGTGATGATTTGTCTGTTCTCTTTGCGGTACAAAAACTTTGCTAAAATTTGCCATGACTTTCCCCTTTGTAGATAATGCACACTTAGCTAGTCCAAAGGACAAAGCAAATCTACTTTAGAGGGACTAAATGATAAGACATTCTGTACTAATTTTCTTATTCCTAATACCTGTTGTACAGTGCTAATCTCTCAAACTTTCCTCTTATACTTCATTGAAAGAAATCTGTTAATATTTAAGACAAAGTGGAGACGGTAAAGGCCAATCTTTATGAACTTTAACAGATGTCTAGGATCCTTTTTCTTACCTGATTCCTGGCCATTTCGATAATGATCAAGCATTTTCTAAGGCAAGTGATATTATTTGATATTTTCATACTTGAAATCACAGTATAATTTGCTGATTGCCTTAACAGGAGACGACTTCCTTGAACTAGGGTATTGCTTCCTTATCGCAAATATGATTAGAGGAAATAATTTGAAGTTTTGATTGCTCGTTGATCATTAACTAGTTACATACATCTGAGACACACTTATTTCAAGTAGTTGACTGTTACCATTGATCAGGTGAAACATAAAGCTTAAGTATTTGTTATAGTCACAATGGGTCATTACGACTGTTACAAATATGTGGTAAAAATAGCCACTAGAATTTACGTATCTCTCTCTCTCTCTCTCTCTCTCTCTCTCTCTCTCTCTCTCTCTCTCTCTCTCTCTATATATATATATATATATATATATATATATATATATATATATATATATATAATGTGTGTGTATGAATGTGTAAGTAAACTTCAAGAATGGAAATTGTATGATGCAAATCTGGTGTTTTTCTGGATAGTCTGTTAATAAACACGCAATTTTTTATCTTTTAGCAACACGAATGTTGTTACATTGCAGATGAGATACTCCAGTTTGTAGGTGGTACAACTCCTATTGTACTTGTCAACTTCCCTGAGCACAAATGAATGCTGCTTCTTTATATGCAATCAATTTCTTACCATGCTGTACAGTATAATTTTGTATGCTGTGATAATTTTTAAATTTTTGATGTTATCTTCTTCCATCTTTTTTTTTCTTCTTCGTAGCACTTTAAAGACTTAACCAATAGTTATGCATTGTTAATAACGCCTCCTGTATCCACACATATGACGTTATATGTCACATTCTTCACATTATTTGTTTTAACATTGTAGGAATAATGTTCTGTATGGATATTAGCATCATCCTGTGTTCTTGATCGTTAAGCAAAATAGCTTCTAGCTATTTCTGATTCTTCCAACAATTTTGATTCTGATTTTTCTATATATCCTGTCAGGCTATCGTTCTTAAGCTTTGTTCTACTAGGGAACTTCTACTACAGCCTATAGTTCCTGGGTTATTGAGGTTAATATGTGTTTCACTTTTTCATACCTGTCAGTACAGTACAGTACAGTAGTTACAGTATTTAAATTCTAATAAGGTACTCTGATGTTATATTGTTCAATTCTAGAGCCCTTACTTTCCTCTAGTATGTTACTGGAAAATGGCAAAAAGTGCATCTTGTAACGTCATAGAAGTTGAAGCTATAAAGCAATAAAGCAACTTTTTTTGCAGATATTTACTTGTTTTACTATATATATATAATCTATATATTATATATATATATATGTATATATATATATATACATATATATATATATATATATATATATATATATATATATATATATATATATATATATATATATATATATATATATATATATATATGGCATACAAATAGGATTTGCTGTGGATGATTGCCTGGAAAGCTGGTAGTAGTTTCATCTTGTTCCATAACAGAGGGTGCTCATGAGAATGAAAATTATACTGGTATGGAAAAAGTGGATGAAAGAGGAAGAGGTGCAAGTGCTATTTGCTGGCAATATGAAAAAGAATGCAGAATAAAATTAGAAAGACTGACGGTTACTGACAGTACACTGCAGAAGGTAATTAACAAAGAGAAGCTGAAGTAACAAGGAAGAGTGAAATTTTTGGTTAAAATACCTTTCACAGAAAAGTTAAAAAAGCTGTGCATTATTATTATTATTATTATTATTATTATTATTATTATTATTATTATTATTATTATTATTATTATTATTATTATTCAGAAGATGAACCGTATTCATATAGAACAAGTCCGCTGGGGCCCATTGACTTGAAATTCAAGTTTCCGAAGAATATGGTGTTCATTAGAAAAAAGTAACAGAAGATAAAGGGAAATACAGAAGGAAGAGATCACTTATTAAAAAAAAGAAAGAATAAATGAACAAATTGATAAATAATAGATAAAATGTAAGTAAATTATTAAAATACCAGAATTGTATTAGGGTAGTAGCTCATTGTATCTTCAGGTGAACTCTGAACACCCTAAAGGAAACTATTATACTGTCCAAAGATGTAAGGGATCAAGGACCTCTGGAACTGAGAAGTTCAACAGCATGGCATATTTACTGCATATTGGTGCTGCTGTTCAATAAATCTGGTTTTTCTCGGGAGGAAAAGAGGATCAGGGATCAACTGTGCATGTGAAAGATCTCTGTTAAAATACAATTTATGAAAACTTGAACTAACAAGAGAACATCCAACCATGGTCCAAGTCATAATTGCTAATACCTAAAAGAGATAAATCTCTGCAGAACAGTACTCTAGTAAAGGAAGGACGAATGACCAAAGACAAGTTGTACTATTTTATCAGTTCCATAAATATATAAGGCCTTATGTACGGTAGAATACCTAACTTTCGTGCGGCAATTGTTGTCATTTTCTTCAGATGTTTCTCAAAAGTTACACTTGGAATAGTTAAAGCTTCAGACTCATTCAGCAGAGTCCCACTCACCTGAAGGGGAGGCTGGGTCAGAAAGTGTGTAGACACCAGGATGGTGGAGCGATGAATGTTACTATGAACAGTGAAAGAATGAAGGCGCAGGTGAATCCAAGAGTAAGTTGAGCACTGGAGGTAATAAAGTTCTTCAAGAGATATGGGATAGAAAAAAAAAGGGTGTTGGATGAAGTAGAGACTGGAATGTGCTGAAGCAATTGGGAACAAATATTATGTCAGTTGGTGGTATGTGAGGAAAAGTGAACCACTGACGATCAAACAGTAAAGAGAGCTTATGCAAGAGAAGTGTAAAAAAGAAATATCTAGGGAAAGAAAATTTCAACATTGTTTTAAAAAATGAAGATATTTCTGAGTGCAAGTGAGAAAGAAAATATTGTAAATTTCTCTAAATGTACAGAATGGTGGACTGAGAGAGTTGAAAAAGATGATACAAAACAAAAATATTACAAAGACGAATCAGAATGTTTTGAAACTGTTTGTTCAGGGTTGCAACAGTGAAAGATTGGAAGCTGGGTTCGAAAGAGATATGTATTTCGGCAGTCTTAGGAGAATGTGATGGGGGCAAGAAGGATACTACAAATACTACGACAATTACATAAGAGGTAGAGTCAACATTCCACTAACGAGCATTCAAGTACATTCCAGATGTTGTGGATAATAATTTTCTTGGTTGTTTTTTTTTACTTTAAGAAATTGAGGTTCTGAATCGGAAAGTGTAGCACACAACTTCAGATAGGCTGTCAACATTTTCGTGGATACGTATATATATATAAATACATGTATCTATATATACATAATGTTATATATATATATATATATATATATATATATATATATATATATATATATATATATATATATATATATATATATATATACAAAATCCACGAAGGAAAGAGAAACAGTGGAGGGCTTCAAGACCTTTGCACTTACACTTGTCCTTTACTTAGCAGACTAAGTAAAGCACTAGTGTAAGTCGAAAGGGCTTGCAGCACTCCATTGTTTCTCTTTCCTTTGTGGATTTTGTCTTTATTCATATATTCATCATGTTCCATATTTTCGTTATTCAGTTTATATATATATATATATATATATATATATATATATATATATATATATATATATATATATATATACGAGTATATATTAACAAACATAACCCCCTTAGTTGCTAAAAAGCCTTTCTCATTTACTCGTCCAAAATTCCTTTTTGTTTATAGTCTCCTCTATTGAACTGTATTAGTCTCGAGAAAAAAGCTCATTAAATTCTTCAACTGAAAACGTATTAAGCTGTTGTGATTGTACTTATAGGAGATTGTTGTAACGTCAGTGGCCAATGACAGCTTATGCTCATCAGAAAAGACTGTAAATCTAGTTTCGATTTCATAATTTTTTCGTTTTCTGTGAAATCTTGTTTGTTCATAGCACAGTGCGGTCAAAAGTCATTCATGTGTTTTCCAGAAGAGCAGGCTGCTATTTACGAATATAATTGTATATTTCGTAAAATGCAAATCTCATCTTCAACAGTGTATAACGAAACAATGAGCAAAATGAAAGGAACATGGTCTCCACAGATATTCTCTCTGCAGTCTCGTTACCGTTGGGTGTTTAATGATGGTTCACACTTCTTTGTATAGACATCTTATAATGATATTTGCAAACAACTGTTGGCAAAAATGTATAAACCATATATTAAACATAATGGTGTGATGACCAGTTCTAACACCGGGAAAAGGGTTTACCCCTCCGTTAGACAAATTGTTTTCAATCAATCTAGCGGCATTTACCGTTGACCCAACAGTAAGGCAAAAAAAACCACGCAAGAAAAATGTAAAGCTGACTTCTGTCGACTAAATTTCAGGTCTAAAGGGCAAATGTATAAATGTCCGTTATTCCTATAAAGCTGCCTAAGATGAGAGGTTGTATGTTACATAATATAGTTGTATCCGTTAAAACTTATTTTCCATGAAAGCACCTTCTGATAATAAAATTTTCTGTATGATCTAACAAGCAACTATGCCTTTATCAAAACTGCAGAGGAATGAGAGCTCCCTAATCTAATCCTGTGTCCGTAACTTTGCTTATGAATTTCATTATGGAGAAACGCCATTTTCTATACACACATACATACACGCACACACACACATACACACACACATATAGATATATATACATAAATATATATATATATGTGTGTATATATATATATATATATATATATATATATATATATACGAGTATATATATATGTATATATATACATACATAATACTTAAGGGTTAAGTATTATATATATATATATATATATATATATATATATATATATATATATATATATATACACATATACATACATAATACTTAAGGGTTAAAAAAACAACAACTCTCTCTCTTCCCCCCTTTATACACACACACACACACACACACACACATATATATATATATATATATATATATATATATATATATATATATATATATATATATATATGTGTGTGTGTGTGTGTGTGTGTGTGTGTGTGTGTGTTTATGTATGTATTTTTTAACCCTTAAGTATCTTAAAACTTTCGAGGGCAGCTCTCGAGGGTGTTAGCCTTCGTGAGGGAATTATAAATACAATTTTCTGAAGAAGAGAGGATGACAAAGATAACTAAAATTTTTTGTAGTTTGGCGTCATTTAGTATGCACGGGAAGGCATCTGATCGGGTTTGGAGAATCCAGACAACAAAAGGGTCGCCAAGGTGGGAGCAGGGTAGGCTTGACAATCAAAGGGTCGCATGGTTAATGTTGATTATGAAACATTTATGAAGAAAGTTTGAAAGTGAAGGAAAAAGCTGTAATCGATGTATATAGACATGGGAAAAACTAATAATAACATTGAAAGCTATGATATGAGGTGGTAGGGTATATAAAGTAGAATTTTAAGAACTCTTTAAAGAATTTTTTGATATAAAAAAAAGCTTGTGTTACAATATGCAGGCAGGACTTTTAATTACCTAAAATTAAAAGTTAGGTTCTCTTCTGGATGGAGTGATGATAGGCATGAACGTGTAAGTTTGTCATATTCAACCGCATACGATTGAGCTTTAGGGTAGAAGGGTTTACAGATGACTTGCAGAGACTGGTGATAGAGTTGAAATGTTTGTGAGAGAAGGCCATAGAAATTGAATGTTTCCAAGAGTAAGGATGTAGAGCAGAGTCGCTGATAAGCTTAAATATAGAAGAGAGCAAGTAATATGTGATAGCAGGATGGGAGAGGAGGTGAATCATGGAATAGTAAAAGCCATAATGAAGCGGGATCTCTACAAAAAGACGATGTCCTTAAAGGGACAAGTTGCCTACCATTGGTCTTTTATCCCTCATAACTTTGGAGTGGGGAGCGGTCTCCCTGAGGATGTTGTGCAATTAGTGCCTCAAATGTTCAAGCGAGGATACAACACATTTCTCTCCTAAAACAATTCTTTTAGTGCTTCTAATAATTTATTTACACTTTTATCTATTCATTTATTAGTCTATCAATGGCCCCTGTAGGCCTGTTAAATGTGAATAGGGTTCACATTCCGAATAATAATAATAATAATAATAATAATAATAATAATAATAATAATAATAATAATAATAATAATAATAATAATAATAATGCTAAGAAGTTCACAATCTCGTGAAAAAAAGTTTGTGTAATAAAATCCATAATTATATAGTAAATAAACTGTATTACTATGTAAAAGACAAAAGCAAAGACTTTCGACACCCGAACGGTGTTCCTCATCAGTGTTTACGTTGAAATAAGAAGCCAGAGAGAGAATATGGTTTTCCTATGAAGAGTTTTAAAAATATGTTGGGCGGGACGGGAAGGTAACAACCCATCACGGAAGTGCTGGCTCGGGTGTTGTTAGGTGATTCCGAATTCAAACGGCAGTTTCGCCAACCCCTTCCTTAATGTTCTGGCTTGCGATGCTTTACATTCTCAAACTCCGACTGAATATTTTCAATGGAAGCGCACCATAAACTAAAACTGAAGCTTTAAATTTACATTGATCAGGACTATGGGATCAGTATATGCCAAGCACAAAGTGCTCGTATATATATATATATATATATATATATATATATATATATATATATATATATATATATATATATATATATATATATATAGATGCATATATTCACACACTCACACATATATATTTATATATATACACCAAACTTCGTTTTATGCTTTACGAAGGATGACGTTAGAAGGATAGAGTCTTCCAGTTCTCTGCAAACCTCTAGGGATGCGGTTGCCACTCTTAGCCTTTTTTTTTTTTATTAACTACAGCTGATACTGGTATCCATTTGAAGGTGGGCAGTTGGACGGGATGAAACTTTAAGAATGTAGGCACAATAACACCACTAAGCGTGCTTCTCATTTTGACATAGAGTTGGTATTCACACTCACAGACACAGACCACACACACATACACACACGCACACACACACACACACACACACACACACACACATATATATATATATATATATATATATATATATATATATATATATATATATATATATATATATATATATATATATATATATATGCTTATGCAATAGCATGTCTATTTACGTGTATATACACTGTAACTGTGTGAGGCTTATTGTATTTCTGGGTATTTGTGCAGCGGTGCAATTATAAGACTATATAAACAAATTTAGCTTCCAAATTTGTTGGTGCGAGTATTACCTCTGTAATTTCCAACAACACTTTTCTTTCGGTCGTAGTAATTTTGATTATATATTAATATACGGTTGGGTCATGCAACATCAGTGACATTTCTTTTTTGACGTATGGACATGTGCCTACAATTGCTGCAATAAATAGTTAGGAAAGTAACGTATTGCTTGGCAGAGTATTGATTACCCCGAGAGAGCGTCAGGAAATAAGGATTTTATATATAAACTGTAAATATATTTTATCTTTCCCGTGGAGGTATTGGTTCAATTTTTGTAAAATGGCCTCCACTGGGCCAACCCATCCAGCGACCCCGCCCCTCACACAGCCGAATTTTCCACTCCACTCTGGTGTTGCCAAATAGAAGTAGTTATCATAAGAGAGTTACGACCTCATTTATTCCTCCGACGCGCCTGCGCGCCTTAGCCAAAGACCGCCAGAAAAGAATTTCACATCTTCGAGATTACAGGTTCTGTAATGAACGATGTACTGCCCATGAACAAAATTACCGTCTCGCCTTGGCGGTGTCATAGCCGGAGACTGCAGGTGCAATATGAGGGAATCGATGCGTCAGCAATGTTTACTCTTGTACCCGGGTTGTTGGTCGTGAATTATAGGACATTTGGCGGGATTATTCCCCCGGAACGATGACTGAAGCCTCACTCAGTTGGGAAGGCTTGATTTTCGTGTGTCAGGTTAGCCACGCTGTTGAAAACATTCGTTGCATTTCAGCTGCGTCAATAAGACGGGTGAATAAGAAAGTAGCTCAGTAACTAATGAAATATAGCTTTGCTAAGAACACTGCAAAATGGCGGATTGCAAGCTTTCTACTGATACGAATCAGGATGTTCCAAGATGGCCGACACTTTTGTACTAATGAGCAGGTTTACCTTCAACGACAATAGTGAGTTAAAGGGACTTGTGAGATTGCGTTTGCTATAAAAAGGCAATTTCGTTATCAGATGATTAAGTTATGTTATTAACATGACATCAGCAAAAAATTGGGAATTTAGAGTATCCTTGGTGAGGTAGTTATTAAGAGATGCTTATCCTTAGAATTATTTCTTTTTGTAAGAGTTAAGATCCCACAAATGATTGAATTGCAAGTTTCCTAAATAGAACCGAAGCCGAATTCTTATTAAATAAAAGGAAACATTATGTTTAACGCTGTCCTTTTGGAGTTCACTGACATTCTATATTTCAGTTTTTGACATATTGGATCTAATGAAAAGACCATTTTTTATCCAGTATGGAGACGCTGCTGCATAGATGGTACCAGGATTAATAGTGTACTCCATTAATCCTGGATGGCACCAAGCGTTTCATTTAAAGAATTTAAATGTTGAAACTAGAATCACAGCGATCGCCTTTTTCGATATTACAGATAACGAAATGGTTACGTCATCCAAGAAACTGAAAACTCTTACTTCGAGAAGCTCATTTTTAATACACATACTGTATTTGCAAGAAGAGCCCAACTAAAAGAGGCAGTTACACCCCTGAAAGGGAAAGTCAGATGACGATAGACGGAAAGAGTGTAGAATCAAGCAATGGTTTTTGGCTGGGCTGACCTAATATCAGTCTGCAAATAAGACGTCTTTACCTTATTTTATCAGAGCAGTAATAGAAGTCTGCTTGATATATGCAACTGGAACTCTCGTAGAACAATATACTTCATTCGGGCTTAATAAATTGTATGGGAATCTTGTTTGACAGCCCGTCATTGGAAGACTTAGGGGCATCGCTTCGACTTTTTCGAGGAGGAAAGGTGATTGGTGACATGAATGAAACGTAGACATGACACATTTTGAAGTAGCAACTCATTTTTTCCTGAAATCTATCGTGAGTATCTTGAGCGAGAGAAAAAGATAAGAAAATTTACTGTTTTAATGAAATGAGATACCAAATCCTAACCATGATAGGATGATCATACTAACTACTCAATGACGCATATTTATGCTAATAAAACAAACTAAGCGTTACAAGAGGAAAACTACCTGAGTGTCCAACCAAAACAAATAAAAACAAGTAAACAATAATGCGCAGAAGTTTCTTCGGCGCAATCGAGTTTTCTGTACAGCGTATAATGCTGTATGAAACTCTCAGCCACGGCCCATGAAACTCTCAGCCGCGGCCCATGAAACCTTCAGCCGCGGCCCGGTGGTGGCCTGTGTTGTCACGCTAATGGCTAACTTTAACCTTACAGAAAATAAACAACTACTGAGGCTAGAGGGCTGCAATTTGGTATGTTTTATGATTGGAGGGTGGATGATCAACATACCAATTTGCGGCCCTCTAGCCTCAGCAGTTTTTAAGATCTGAGGTCGGACAAAAAAAGTGCGGACGGACAGACAAATAGCCATCTCAATGGTTTTCTTTAACGGAAAACTAAAATAAAAAAGAATAATAATTAGAAGTTAAAAGTCACAAAGCGAGAAGACCCATTAAATAAAAGAAAACTCCCTTACAACGAGTGCGATTTTACACGTTTATTTTGGAATGTTGCTTAGCAGATTGCTGTGTATTCCAGATATTTGGTGGAATGGAAGCTATACTTGGCTATGTTCATGAAATGTGTGAAACTTGATAAAGGATTTCAATTGTACCCGATCACTACCTCTCATATATTAGTCTAAGTGCAATCAACCTGAAAAGGTTGATACTAGATACCTTAATACTAGTATTAAGGTATCTGAATTCAATGGAAGCAGCCATTCGAAAGGAATTATGATTCAAGGGATTCATTCCTCTTCCTCTCTCTCCCTTGATCCCTCTGGATACACATACACACACACACACACACACACACACACACACACACACACACACACACATATATATATATATATATATATATATATATATATATATATATATATATATATAAAGACAAAATCCACGAAGGAAAGGGAACGAGTGGAGTACTGCAAGGCCTTTCGACTTCTTGTCCTCTACTTAGGACAAGAGGTCGAAAGGCCTTGCAGTACTCCATTGTTTCCCTTTCGTTCGTGGATTTTGTCTTTATTTATATAGGCTATTGATCACGTTCCGTATTTTCATGATTCAGTTATACAGAAACACATATAGAAATATATATATATATATTTATATATATGTATAATTTATATATATATACATACTGTATATTTATGTTTCGAACTGTACACGCTTCAACAATCCTTTAGTGATCATTCTCTCTACGTCCTGACTACCCTCTTAACCTTTCTGATTCACCCTTCGCCCTGTACATCTCTTGTGATCTTTCTCTACACTTCTCAACCTTTCAACCTTTATACTTCACTTCCACGGAAGAGGGTTGTCTCATCATTCGTTCTTAAATACCAGATTTTGCCCGCCTGAATGGTCCTTTCCTTTTCCATAATGTTTGCAGAGATCTTGTTTCCTTTTTCGTTTAAACTATTTTGTGATTCACCTCTCTCATATTCCACCATCATCTGTCATATGTACTCTCAGAAAACTACATGGATAATTCACATAATTTTGTTCACATGATTTTGGCTTTCATTTTTCTCATAACCTTACACTTACAAACGTCGACTTTTAACCTTGTTTAAATGCCTTCAAACTCTTTCACTATCGTATGCATCATATCTTCGTTGTTTCGACCAACGAAGCATAACCTGCAAAAAAAAAAAAAAAAAGCCTCCCTATAATTTATGTACAATCTTTTCCCTACCCCTAGTAACTTAAAAGGGCATCTGCTGTCCTTTCTATAATACCAGCTCTGAATTCATTCATTGTGAACATCCATATGTAATATATCTACCTTGATACTATATGTTTAATTTCTGTCATAGTCTTCGTGCAACTCATATTTCTTAGCTCCCTAACTATTCGCAAAGTTATTTCATAGTAAACACACGATTGACAAAACATTTCCCTGTCCAAACCTTCACTTCCCTTCCCCTATCGATGAGTTTGTTATCAACACAATGATCATCCTTCCCAGCTCTTGAAAAGCGTTTCTCTCAACTATGCATACTCATAGTCTTGTTCAGATGAGTAGTTTTAACTGTCACTATCATGCCAAAGCATCACACTTGGTATCCAATGAATTCTTAGTATATTTCAGTTCTTCAGCTTCATATCCCCAACAGCCACTTATACATGCAGTCTCTAATTTACGGTAACGCCTTCCACTTTCGCATCATTTTTAAGTGCCTCCCCTGTATCTTAATCATTATTGCCCCTCACACACACTGGCTATCCATTTGCATATATACATTCACAAACATACACACACACACACACACACACACATATATATATACACACACACACACACACACTAGCTGACCAACCCGGCGCTGCCCGGGAAAAATCTGAAGGACAACCGAGATAGGTGCTTCAATTACATTGCCCAGCAATTATGACATTTTATATTTCACCCCTTCTCACCTCCCCCCATTCCTATCGGGGTGGAACTGGGACTTAAGGGGCATTGGGCGTGTCACTATTCGTCTCAGTGACCTCGAAAACTATGGATTAGACACTTATATCTGTCATCTTTTACATTTTATTTTTTACCCCTTCTCACCCCTCTTTGCTATCAGGGCTGGACTTGGACTTAAAGGGCATTGGGAGCATCATCATTCATCTCAACGACCTCAAAAACTAAGGATAAGACACTAATATCTGTTGTTTTCTGCTATTTTTACATGTCACCCCCTTCTCACGCCCACACCCTATGGTGCAGTGATGTCTTACCCCCACAGTATTCTTTTCCAGATAGTAAGTCATGCGTATACCAAAATGAGGTATGATAAAACCGTAGAGTTTATTTAGTTACTAAGTCTCGGGCAGAACCAGCCCCGTTTCAGGGAAGCCCTTCCCACTTCCACCCCCTTTGGTGCCCTTTGGTGCTAGTGATGTCTTACAGCCACAGTATTCTTTTCTAGACAGTAAATCATATGTATACCAAGTTTGTTTGAAATTGCTCAATACGTTTCAGGGTTATGCTGCAACATACACACACACCCAAACACACACACACATACATCCATTTATATATATATATATGTATATATATATATATATATATATATA
Source organism: Macrobrachium rosenbergii (assembly GCA_039081455.1). Taxonomy (NCBI): domain Eukaryota; kingdom Metazoa; phylum Arthropoda; class Malacostraca; order Decapoda; family Palaemonidae; genus Macrobrachium; species Macrobrachium rosenbergii. The sequence continues at coordinate 49,903,811 of JANJGK010000003.1, read as the reverse complement.
TA
>JANJGK010000003.1:49891309-49896309 GCA_039081455.1 Macrobrachium rosenbergii | reverse complement strand
CACTTTCGTGCCGCAGTGGTTGTGGAAATAAACTTAAAATGACAGAATTGTAAGGTTTACCGAACACAGCACGATCTTTTCTTTTAAATGATCAGAAAAACTTTATATTTCATGCTTGTCTCTTAACATGTATTAGTCAAATACAACACAAACGTTAAGTAAAATATGACCAACAGAGCTCAGCTGTTTTTAACCATATAAATAATCGTAATCATCGAATAAATTGGATTATGTCACGTACAATTTATAGCAGCCATTGTCGATCCAAAAGCCAGATGGTAGAATCCGCGCTGATTAAACAAAGATATACGATGAACCTCTCAAAAGGAGCCTGGGATTCAGATATGGTTGATAAATTTCTTCCAACCAGCGGTAAACAAGATTAAGAAGCTATCAACAAGAGTGACACCTGGAACATTCCTTCAACTGTATGAATAGCACTGTTCTGTACCTCTTATTCTGTTACCTGTCTGTTGAGGAAGACGATTGTCTTCGAAATGTAACGCTATAAAATCTACCCTTTTTGTGTTTTCACGGGCTACATTTATTAGATAGAATTCTGTTTTAACAAATAGTATTCTGTATATATATATATATATATATATATATATATATATATATATATATATATATATATATATATATATATATATATATATATATATATAGAAAGATTAAAACCAGTATTTTTACATAAAACATCCCTTTTTCAGTAATGACTACAGGCTTCTTCATCATCAGGTCTGACACTGAAAACACAGAAAGAAAAATGGAAAAATCACTAAAGCAAATACGATCATTGGAAAACATTAATGTAAAAACGCAGGTTATAAAAAAAACTGCTGAGGTGCAAGCGTAGAAAGGGAAACAAAGCAATACTAAAATATATAAATACCTGCAACATGAAGTAACACATACTCACTATAAAAATTAAAAACACAGCATCACCTTGGGTCTGAGGGAAGGTTTCAATTTTAAAGTGTAAAGGCTTTCCACAATCGCCAGCTCCATAGGAGCCACTCGACTAGAGAGAATGGTAAATGAACTTAAGCTTAAACGGTGATCGCTATTTTCTGCATGACCCCGCATGGCTCTGAATAAAGGATGTTGTGTGTACATGTACTGGTTTTAATCTTTCTATCAAGACTCCGCTTTCCACGGGATAAATCAGCTGCATATATTTTATATATATATATATATATATATATATATATATATATATATATATATATATATACATACTGTATATTTATATATATATATATATATATATATATATATATATATATATATATATATATATATATATATATATATATATATATATATATATATATATATATATATATATATATATATATATATATATTGTCACGCGAGCGTGCTGAGTTTTAGGGGAATACAATTTTTCTAGAGTTTAATGGCAACTTTACCTTTATCAATATTGTAAGTGTACTTAGACGTACAGGTCTATAACGTCCAAGTGGAGGAATATACTGAGCTACTTAACGTGTATACGCGCACTAATAAAAGCACCGTATGTATAGCTAGGTTATAGTCGTACTTAACTGAAAATCCATCACAGAAAAAAATTTCACCAGCCCTCGACGACGGCAGCATAAAATTGGAAGTGGAAAGACCTTTCACTTCCGTTTTTATCGATAGACTTTTGTTTTATATTTGCCAAAGTTTATTCCTAAGATCCCCTCTGGTCGACAAATTCTTTAATTTTGATTCGTTATTTGCAATGTACGTTACAGTACTTGGCCGCTTGGTATACGTGCTTACTCGAGTCTTATTTTTGAAACACGACCTACATTTTTATCCTCTGGGGTACCTGTTGCTAGGAAAATTTAAAGACGAAGAAATGGTGATTATCATTTTAGATCTTTATTCCATACTAAGATTTTTATATTATTATTGTATAAAGAGAATGCCTCAAGATCATCAAAAGCGAAATAACTGCTGGACTTCCGTTCAGCGATATCTGACATTGCTAATAAAGAGAGCTGAAAGTAAGTGGTCGGTTTATGGAAAAGCACAATACACGTCGAAAACTCTATTTCGTTTTATAAAAAGTGATTTTCTCATAGCAGAGTCATTGAAAGAAATAAACATTCTCGTCACCACCTAGCTCAATCCTTTCCTTTGTTTTTTTTCATCAACAATAAAAAATAAATCCGCACTTATGAAACTAATAAAAGCTTCTCAGCTGTTAACATCAAATTTGGCTACATTTTTAAAGTAGGGAAAATTAGTTTTTCGGTATTACATATACTGCTCATCCAGATAGTATAGTTATATATATATACAGTATATATATATATATATATATATATATATATATATATATATATATATATATATATATATATATATATATATATATATATATATATATATATATATATGTATATACATACACATACACACACACACACACACACACACACATATATATATATATATATATATATATATATATATATATATATATATATATATATATATATATATATATATATATATACCAGGGGTTTCGAAATTAGAGGCCCCCCCTCCACAGAACGAATGGAAAGTTATGAAATTTTCTGCTATGGCCTATCTTCAAGTACATTATTTAAAGTTTCTATTAAGCTATTTTTCATTTTACATTTCTTGTATTTTCAGACTGAGTGACGGGGTTAGATACAGCCATGGCTAATGACTCGGAGGAAATCAGATGGATTGACCAAATCCGGGCTATAACCTTCAGAGAGGCCAGGGATGCTGGTGCATCTTTCATTTCACGTTCCTGGATAGCTAAATACATTAAAAGAGATGAATCCTTTGTTAAAAGAAACTGGAACAAAAATCCATATGACTGTCATCACAAAAAGAGTGAGAATTTTGGAAGGCCTGAAGCCCTTTCTCAGGAGTCAAAAGACATCATAGCTGAGGCAGTGGGCAGACCAAGAAAGTCTTTACGCAAATTGGCGCTTGAACTAGAAACAAAAAGGGGAAAGAAGAGAAGTTATAGTGCTGTATATAGTGAGTTGAAAAAATCTGGTATCAAGCCATTTCATTTTATCAGCAAGCCCATCATCACTCAGCAATAGCGAGAAGACCCTGTATGGTTCTGTGGTTCATTTTTTAAAGATTGGGATGAAGCTGACTTTCTCCATGTTGCCCCATCGGATGAATTCTTCATTTACACAGTCAGGAAGCCAAATTATAAAAATGACATCATTTGGGCTGCAAAGTTGGATTATATCAGCGATGACAAGCACTATCGCCAAGTTGTGAAATTTCCTGAATGTTTGGGAATTTTTCTGTTTCACAGCCAAATGGTTAATGTGGATCATCAAAGAGAAAGGACAGTCATGAAATGGCGAATACTTCAGAGAAACTGTGCTTACTGGTGGAGTATTTCCTTTATTCAAAGATCCTGAAAATGTGTTATCTGTTGAAGAAGTCACATTTTTGCATGATAAGGCACCATGTTTCAAGGCTCTTCAGACACAGGAGCTGCTCAAAACAGTGGTATCGATTTCTTCTCATCAAGTGAATTTCCAGGTAGCTCCCCTGACCTAAATGTGTGTGAAAACATTGGTAGTATCTTAAAGGACCGTGTTGAAGTGCACAGTGAACTATGATGGTATACCAAGCCTTGGCGACCTGCGAAGAGAGGTGACCGAAGTGCTCAGGGAAATGGAGTTTGAGTCTGAGCTTTTTTGCGATTTGCTGAAATCATACACCTCAAGAATGCAGGCTGTGGTACAGGCAGATGGAGGCCAGACAAAATATTAAATATTCAGAGAGAAACTTAAATAAATACCTGTTCTGAATTACTTTAGTTTTTGTCCATATCAATTTTAGTTTATGCTGTAGAGGGGGCGCTCTAATTTCGAAACACCCTGTATATGTATATATATATTATATATATATATATATATATATATATATATATATATATATATATATATATATATATATATATATATATATATATATATATATATATATATATATATATATATATATATATATATATATATATATATATATATATATATATATATATATATTCTAATGATATAGCCTTGTAGTATGTATTTTTTCTGCAAATTTAATGTGTTTTGTATAATTTTGTATATTTTCGTTTATATTTCTCATGTGTTGTGAAATGCAACGAGGTGATTTTGTAGTATGTAGTGCTTGTCATGTATTGTTTGCAATAACTATGATAGTAGTGTTTGTTGGAGTTGTTAAGTGTCAGATCTTACAAGGATGGCTTTGACTGCATGATTTTAATACTAAAATACATTTTGTTGTTAGCATTATGTTTGTACAGCTGGCTCTTGTGGACTCAGGTGTCCAGCCAGGGTACTGGTGAAGTTTACACTGCTGTCAGGTGTTCAACCAGGTAATTCTCCTCCATTTCGAAAGGAAGTCCAAAAGCACTTAAGTTGTCAGCCAACAGGGAGATGAGGTGATAGGCCTAGACAATATTTGTTGACCAGGGCGAGGGCATCGCTGGTTCGCCTCTGAGTTTGTACAAGTGTGCATACAGGAAACCCTTGTCAATCCAGTAGATAACAGGACAAACTAAAAGAACCCTCTCTGAGCCAGAGAATAATTTCCTTATCTTTTTTCCCCTCTCCAGGGGAAGAAACTATGTTTATTCCTTTCTTTCCCCGAAGAAGATTTCCAGGGTGACCCCTTTTCAAGTGCCTAACTGGTAACCCAGGTTTAATCTCATAGAAGATTTTTGGTAAGCCGAACAGTACAGACTGAGACTCTGTAGAGGTTGGTCTCTCTCTCTCTCTCTCTCTCTCTCTCTCTCTCTCTCTCTCTCTCTAATTCCCTCTTCCTTCAGAAGAGAGCAAGATTTGTGGTCACTCTCCCAAACATATAAGTTTTGGAAACTGAATAATATTTAATGCTCCCTTGGTAGGATCTAACATAAGAAAAGAGTGTTAGCAGTGTAACAGGTCTTAGATAAAAGTGTATATTGCTGC
>JANJGK010000003.1:49873809-49886309 GCA_039081455.1 Macrobrachium rosenbergii | reverse complement strand
AAAGGAGTTATATTATCAAGGAAATCTTACTATCTGTTGGAGAAGTGATTAAACATCCTGATGTTCAATAGAGATATACCCAATAGATTTACTTTTTCACGACTTTTGCTGATGAAAATAAGTCGAAACAGATTACCACATTAAGGGAAAAATATAATTTTCATTCGTCACGTAAGTTCACATTTTTAATCGTTGCCATATTTCTGAAGTTTAACGATAATAATTGCATTTTATAATTTTTTCTATTTTGAATTAACACTGTGTATTAATTTTGGAATTATAATTTCACAAAGTTAACGAGTGCCCTGACACATTAGCATTTGATGATGATGTTTTGCAGTTCGAGTTTGATGCCCTACCAACTCTCAGATCTTTACAATTTTGGCACCAGATCAGAAGTAAATGGGCGTGTATACTACGAGAGAAATTTAGGCAACACTAGTATTATTATCTGAAAGGATGTGAATACCATGAAATGAAGATTACACCTAATTAAAAGAATAAAAAATAGTGTATTTTCAAAAGTAACTCATAATAAAGGACACCTGTCAAAAGTGATTCTAATTCAGTTTTAAAGGCCCTGTTACTAAAATGTTTCCATAAAGTCAGTCACTGCTGGATCGGTATCGATGCAAAAGGGCATTTAATTTGTATGCTGAATGATTTCTCTCAGGCAATTGCTCCAGAATACTTTTCATTAGAAATAAATTTGGTCACCAAAGCAACACCCAGCTACCTGTACAGTGTTCATCTCGGAACAGTCAACTGGCACAGAAAAAGAAGAGTTGACCAGAATCAACCATTTTTTTTCTAAGTTACTTAATATCATAGCATGTTGTTGAGCCTAATAGTCAAGAATTATGTAAGCATAATACTGAAGAGGATACACTCGAAAATAACTTCAGTACCGTAAATTTTTGTCAGCATGATGAAATTAGGTGACGTAGTTATATAGTGAATGCGACAGAACTGACGTCGTTGCCGTAAAATCGAAATCAGTAGCGGCAAAATTGACATCGTTGTCATAAAATCGAAAGCAGCAACGACCGATCGGTGGAGATGGTTCCCCTCCATTGCACAAAATTGACTCAGCCGTAGATGGGCTGAGGCGCCTCCCACTACCTACATCCTCAGTGCGAATTAGCCCTCATTTTGCAGACTGTTCGTAACGTGGTAATGCGAAGTGAACCCCGTTTCCTGATAAAAAAAAAAGATCGTCGTCACATTGCGATTATGCAATTAATGGGTGATATCCCAATTAGACGAAATTTGTTGTTATTAAGTAATGCCATGATTGCAAAAATAATTTAACTGATAATAATTGTATCCGGAGTAGAGGAGTCTCGTGCAGCAATGACTATAATTTCATTGGTGGCTTCCCTCACCTAAGCAATCTCTGGGTTATTCTTTGATGTTATAATCACATCTGCGAAAAAATCAAAAGTGAGTTTCCTCTTGGTCTAAACGCGCAAATCTTGAACTAATTAGCGTTTGCTGCGTAGCAGAAGAGAGAGAGAGAGAGAGAGAGAGAGAGAGAGAGAGAGAGAGAGAGAGTCGAATGCTATCCCATCAGTAAAACTCTGTCATCTCTGAACAGACGATCAGGTCTTGGTTAAGCAATAACCTGTGAAAGAGTCATTGCTTTAAATTTGTGATATTATCTTTACTCAGCATCTGTAAAAATGTGCAGTTATTTTATTAGCATAATTACTTTTGTAAATGAATAACCCATATTACCCAGGCGAGAAGGTTAGGTCAAGTAAAGAGGTTACAAGAATGACTTCGGTTCGACATTGTGGTCCCTCAAATTCTTCTGGTGTTAAATGGCTTTACCTAGAAACCCAAATTCTGGCATAAAATGGAACACCTTGTTTCATCTGTTGCGTATCTCTTATAATTCTGGCAAGAAATGAACAAATAATGGTATTGATTATGAAAAGATACATTCTTTGCAATAAAATCGTTCTCTTAAGAGACATCATTAGGGTCTGCAGTATAAATTTCACTCTGACTGCAGCCCCAGAAGTAATGTTTTCCTAAAGAATAATCCCATGCAATTAAAAGATGATACCATGACTTAGGATTCAGATGGGTGAAATGACTTCTTATTAGTTTTCAATCTAACTGAAGAAAAATTTCCCTTTGCTCATGTCGTTTGAAATTAGGAATATTGATACTGATTGAAATAAAAAGAGTAAGTTAGACATTATTATTATTATTATTATTATTATTATTATTATTATTATTATTATTGCGAACTTGTTGGCGTGCGCTATGCAAGCTGGAACCCGATGCTGCTGTCTCCCCTACCCTCCTGATCCCTACCTACCCCGCCCCCACCCAGAGCGGACAAACAGGTTTGCAGGAGGAGGGTGGATGTCTCCCCTACCCTCCCGTTCCCCTACCTACCACGTCCCCACCTGGGGCGGACAAACCGGTTTGCAGGGAGTGGGTGACTGTGTCATGCTCCATTACTGTCACCCCGGGGAGGACAAAAAAGAAAAGATCCATTCGGATTTTATTATTATTATTATTATTATTATTATTATTATTATTATTATTATTATTATTATTATTATTATTTCTGAGCGCTGTCACTAAGCATTTTCGGAAAAGCCTTCCGGTCAGGTTTGTCATGAGTTACTTGTATGTTTACGAACTGATAACTCTGTATGTTAGATTTTCTTGCTTTACTCCTCGTCTGCAGTAGCCTCTGTAATTATACGAAAATAAAATATTGCTTTTCGGGCCTGCATTAAATGTGGACGTTTATTATGACCAATATTGTACCCTCACTTCATCAGGCTCTGAACGCCCCTACAAATAAAAGTAAGTATATCTTAGTTTAACCAGACCACTGAGCTGATTAACAGCTCTCCTAGGGCTGGCTCGAAGGATTAGATTTATTTTTACGTGGCTAAGAACCAATTGGTTACCTAGCAACGGGGCCTACAGCTTATTGTGGAATCCGAACCACATTATAGCGAGAAATGAATTTCTATCACCAGAAACAAATTCCTCTTGTTCTTCAGCATAATAAGTAATGTAATGCTGTCTTGTGCTGCCTCTGTAAACATTAAGCAGAACGAATCGCTGAGAAAATTCCATGCAGTGACAGTTACCACAAACCACGGTTACGTGAACCCTGACACGGAAAATAAATGTTTATATGGCGACTTCTTACTTAATTCATAAATTTTCCCATAGATGTGGTATTAACTGAGTGCTGGAAGTGGAACAGGATGGTATTTATCGAGGTTCACATAGATCACTCACCTGTCAAAACCAATCAACAAAAAATCCCCAGAATTATATTAGAAAAACCTGTAAAAACCAAATTTGTCCCTTCGTTTGTCTGGAAATGCTGTAAAATCTAATCTAACGAAAGATCGATAAAACTGAAAAAAACTAGACACGTAACCCTAAGTACAAAAATGCCATTTGCCATATACAGAGACACTGTATATATATATATATATATATATATATATATATATATATATATATATATATATATATATATATATATATATATATATATATATATATATAATGTAATTCTAATAGCCACAATGCCCTCTTAACTTCTCGAATTCTTCGCGCTTTTTTGGATATGCTTGTAACTACGAAGCCGAATGTATCCAAAGGAAAGAAATTGAAGAGCCAGTGAACGCCGGTCGCGGGAAGCGAACCCGAATCCCATATTCACAGGGAGGTCACGTTGCCAGTAGATTCTACATATATATATATATATATATATATATATATATATATATATATATATATATATATATATATGTATGTATGTATATATATATATATATATATATATATATATATATATATATATATATATATATATATATATATATATATATATGCATGTATTCAACAATGAGCTATTTCCCATAGGAGTCTGTGATTCCAGATGAAAACGAGACAGTTACTTTTTTCTAAGTGAAACCTTTAACTGCTGCATGAAGGATAAACCTCCCTAACAGCCATTTCAAAACGTGGTAAGAGGCTCATCTACATTACATCATCTCTCCTTACACTTAATGCCCTACTCATTTCTGTCTTCCACACACTCTGGCGCTTGCTTCCACTCGAACACCTCTTTTGTTATATATAACGAAAACTTTCTCCATCTTTCTGTCCTCCAAATACCTAGAACAAGCACTTCTCACCGACACAACACCCTCCATTTTCGTTACACGACCAAACCATCTCAACACATTCTGGTTCATCTGATCCTTTATGTTAATCTTTAAAAGGATCTTTGTCGCATTGTTCCTTTCATCTTTCCTTACTTCACATTCATGTCAAAGATTAAAATTTCATTTTTCAATTGCATTTGACATTTCACTTCATTTCAAGGAGGAGAGCTTGCCTAACAAACCCTTTATCCATAAAATCTTGGCTTCGGGAAAATATTTTCTTTTATCAAATTTCCTTTTTTTTTTTTTTTTATTTTGCAAAATATTTTGGTACTTTCTATGCACAACTGGTCATGCAATTCTTACCTTCTTTCATCTCACCAGAAACTGCTAACTTTTACGAGTAATTACTTGGTTGACCTAGTCATTCGTTGCTCCATTTCACTGATTTGTACTTGGCAACACTCGCTGTCGACTTTCTCCACACACAAACTCTCAGACCGTTTCATCAGCATTTAAAGCTTTTCTTCTCATGTCTATTGATAACTATCACTGAGATTAACAACCTCCTCACATTCCATTCGCACCCGTACTCATTGCACAATCTTGTTCGTCTACCTGTCTTTTCTGTCTTTCTTCATATCTATTCATAAAAATAATAAGCATCCATGGCCAATTTTCACACCAAAATCAGTCACTCTCTCATCTGCACACTCTAGCACGAGTTCTGCTTTTATCATACAGTATATGTTCTCAAATGCTTCCAACAAGTTGCTTTCAGCATTGTACATCCAAAAACCCACCATACTGTATTGCATTTAGTCCCATCATTATCTCTTGGTGGATCTATGTATGCAGCCTACAATTTCTTTGTTTTAATAGAATATTTCTCTTCTGAATGTTTCTTAACAAATTCCTTATTCTTTGTCTCAACTTTCACTGTTCTCCCTTGTCAGCCTTTTCCTTATTTGTTTATTTATATATTCAAAACACCACAATATACTTTTCAGTGTACAGCGAACAATGGTATATCTACATCAATCTTACTATAAACTAGGTCTTTTATACAAAGGAACAATTATTTCTCTCATTCATTCGTTTTAAACCTTTCCGTCCTCCAAATATGCCTCAAATACCGTTGCTGGTCACGCGCTTATACTGTCACCGGCGCACCACAGCACATTGCTTATTATTATATCAAGTTCCTAAAGTAATTCAGTATTCTCAGTGCTCTTAGTTGAAGTCTCCACAAATCAGTCCGTCGCTTCCGTAAGCATTCCCCCTTTCTAAGTTTTGCGTAAAAAAAAAAAAAAAATCTTCTAAGAGCTCACTCTTTGGAGAGTGGCCTGTATTCTCGTCACAGTTTCTCTCCGTTTGCATTTTGCTAATGAACTTCCATTTGTAACAACCTACTACTCCCCTGTATAATTTCTTTTTTTCATAAAGAACTTAATTAGATTTACCCTAAATTTTCCCTATATCACACGTCTTTGTCCTCTTTGCTTCTACAACTGGATTTCAAACAATCCCCGTACATTCTTTAATAGAGTCCTCAATTCATTATCCCATTTTGCATCACTTTCACTCTTTCCGACACATCTAAAATTACAAGTTCCCAAAGCTGAATCATTGATTTCATTTTTGGATCTTGTTTACTTCTCATTAAGTATGACTGCAGATGCTAATCTTTTTAAACTTCAAATGCCAAACAAGTAAGTATATTTAAAAATTCACTTTTCAGATGAGGTTTTGCATTCGCATTCATTCCAAGAGCTTGAACCAGTCACGTGAACCATCTCTACCTCCTTTCCTTACGATCGATTGTGTTAATGTCATCAAGATCAACCAGGCTTTCTCTTTCAAAGCAAATCAAGCATAAAATCTAAACTCTAAAGCTGCAAGCAATGTCCTCTTTTGATCCTTGGATTTTACTCCAACATTTATCCTCAATGTCTTTCTGTAAAAACAGTTGCTATTCATTCCTTTGCTTCACATCTCTCAACCCTACCAGAAACAAACACGCATTTCTTGTTGGTACTGAACACTTTAAGTTTTCCTTTTGGTATCATTAGTGCCATAGCACGCCACATTCACTTTCATCCAAAACTCAAAGATGAAATATCATATTTTGTTCGCTGTTTTTAAACATAGGTGAAGGGTATATGTGTTGCCACCTCTAAGGTTTTACAAAATGGAGATTATTAAATTTCCCGTGTGAAAGAAAATTGTAGTTTCATTTTCCAACTTCTGTTTCTGAAAGACTAAGAGAAGGGACTCATATGCTGTCTAGGAATCATATCCCTCTAAAAAGAGTCCCCTAGCGCTCTCTGCTTTTGGAAGCGGTGTACTAATATCCCTAACTATTGATACTCCTCACATAGTACCAAATACTACTGCAGCTGTAAAGTCAGTTAAAATTCATTCAGTTAGATTCAGACATACACACATTTACACCCACAGACACACACATACAAGCACACACGCACACACACACGCGCACACACACACACACACATATATATATATATATACATATATATATATATATATATATATATATATATATATATATATATATATATATATATAATGTATACATACTTGTGTGCGCACGTATATCTGAATGTATGTGTGTACATATGTATGATTATTTTTATTCAAAACTATTTCAGGCTGGTTGACACAGTTTTATCTTCAGTATGCAGTTTGAGAAACAGGCCCAGTCATTTAGAACAACAGAAGCTAAATACAATAGAACAATATAAGCTAAATAGAAGATATACATATACATATATATATATATATATATATATATATATATATATATATATATATATATATATATATATTTACGTATTTCCCTGGGTTATTGGTATTTTTACAGGCCGGCAAAGGAAACTTTATCTAATTGGCCTTGGAGTTCTGACTTGCGTAAAGGGAAATCGTAAAAAATATAAGAAACAGGGGAGAATCTAGGAGCTGAAGACTCTACTTCATAAGGAAATGTTACGTAAACACTTGGGATAGATTAAAGAATTGTATTTACAAAAGAAACCATTTGAAGGGAAAATGGATAAGTAAATTGATAAAGGGCTTGCAACGCCTGAAGATCCTGCTACTGGAGTCTTGACTAAAGGCAAGGCACAGTCCAAGATAAGTCCACTGCGAATAGGTCCCTCTGCAAGAGAGATTTACACATTACACGCCAGTAAAGGAACAATATAACACCGAATATGACTCGAGTTTGCACTGAGGGTGCCAAAGACTCGAGAAATGAATGACCACTTTACACTCGAACACAGGACATTGGAAATGGTACTGGATAAACTGGCACAAGGACAGAAGTGAAATGCTGGTACTCCAAACTTTCTAAAGGGCAAACTGTCGTGACTGAAAGGTCTTTACTTGCACTTTACCTTAGGGGAAGCGGGTCTCTGGCGAAGAATGAGGAGGGGTGATCACTGACGATGCACGCTGTCCCTCAAGGATGACTGAAGTCGGGGGAAATGAATGGTCTCTCAGCAAATGTACCGCTCGCCCGTGTGTTTGGCTGTCCCCCTATGACTGCTACTGCATGGCTCCTACTCACACTGCTAACTGCATCCAGCCTACTGCTGTCTCTTCCTTTGAAGGCACGCGGCCAGGGGTAGGAGCCGTGTGCAAATGATGTGTCACTTGCCAGGTGGTCAGTGATTCCGTTGCCTCTTCCCCGGTCCTGCGAAGGTAAGACAATTCAGCAGCTTAATCTGCCTTTAGAAAGGCCGTTTTAAGAAGCTTAGTTGGGCTAAGCTTCTTAAGGGAGTGGCATTTAGTGTCCTCTCCTTGCCCCTTTTTATCTGTGTCATCTCAATATCTGTTCCAGGTAATAAGAAGGACAGATCGAAATGCTGATAACTGTGCTCTGATTTCTAGGTCAAATACGATCGGCCATGCGGTTCTCAATAAACAAAGGGTAAAATAGGTTTTGGGGGGGAGATGCGCTGTGCAGCGACTTCTTGTAAATTATAATAATATATATATGTAATGTCTGTTTTATTTTATTGTTACCAGTGTAAAGAAGTTTATTATTGTTATCTTTGTAATGTTTATTATAGTAACGTTTTGTTGCTTCTTTTTATTTGAATTAGTTTTATATTTCCTTTATAGTTGCTTTATCGTTTCTGGCTTCGTTTGTTGTTAGTTGTTAGAGTCTTAGGAGGCTTAGGAAGACACAGTGCAGTTTTCTTACTTCATTAACACATTAGTAAAATAGTACAGTATATACAAGTTAAGTAGTATGACTATGAATTGAAGTATAAGCATTTCTTGAATCTTATTAACCCACAACTGGTGAGGCTCTCGACCTCCCTCTGCTAAGGCTCTCAGATGTTCTCTATCTGCCTCGCTATCTTCAAGCTTACTTTCTTGAAGGTTCTTCAAAGGAAATGTCCATTCCACCAATTGGTGGACAATTGCTTCTGTTCCGCCTTGTAGACGTCCTTAGTGGTTGAAGATTATCTAATGATGTCCTTTGGGTGTGATTAATTGACTTAATTCTTCCCTTTGTGGGTGGAACTAATGACGTCACCGGAAGTCTTTAGGTTCCGGCAAAAGTTGAAAGGTCAGGACACAGGTGAGACTGGTAGGCAGTTTTTAATGGTTGCGCTTAGATTATTCAGGCACCAGTGTTTTGGCTACATACTCATGACACTTCCTGATCATTACTCTCTCTCTCTCTCTCTCTCTCTCTTTCTCTGTCTATCATTTGCCTATTAATGGTTCTCTCTCATTTCTTTTTCTCTCTTTTATATTTACGCTATTCCTAACTAATATTCTCCTAGCTATCATTACACACACACACACACACACACACATATATATATATATGTATATATATATATATATATATATATATATATATAAATATATATATATATACATATATATATATATATATATATATATATATATATATATATATATATATATATATATATATATATATATATATATATATATATATATATATATATATATATATATATATATATATATATATATATATATATATATATATATATATATATATATATATATATATATATATATATATATATATATAAATGCTATGCGGGCATATTTTCGTTCTTATGTAATTCTTATTGAAGTCAATGTCATTTTTCGCAGGTAATATCTTTTTATCAAGACTGAATCCGTCTATACTTCTTTTTCTCTTCAGTCAAACTTCCCAGAAATAAGTAAAAATTATTCACGTTTCATCCCATTTATGTATCCTAGTCGACAGGCTGTTTCCTCCCTCATCAGCGACGTCTTTAGGACTGGAATACAAATTGACATACAAGGTCTTTATTACTTCATGCAGACTTTTCGGTTTTGCCTAAAATTTTAAACATGACTGAATTTTTTTTTTTTTTGGCAAGTCTCTTCTCTTTGTCTCGCTGGTGGTCTGTGTGGCAGCAATGGTATTCCTGGTGCAACGGCTTGCAGCATAGGGTGTGGGCAAAGACGTGATTCCCGTCTCTGGGTGATAGTCTTGATTCGCTTCATTATTGGCAGTCTGTCCATGGGTGCTCTTTCGCTTGTGTCTCCCTTCGGATTCTAACAGATGTCCTTTGGTTTCCGCACAGACCACCAGCGAGGCAGTGATACCCAGCGACCAATAGAAATTCGGTACCCCATGACATCATGTTTTAAATTTTAGGCAGCTGCAAAGTCTGGGTGTAGTAATAAAAACCTGTGTATCAATTTGTATTATAGTACTGAAGACGTTGCCGATGATCGAGGAAACAGTACAGCGACTATAATAAGTAAATGGAAAGATAAGTGAATAATTTTTCCATATTCCTGGGAAGTTTGCCAGAAGAGAAAAAGAATAAGTATAGACTGATTCAAAGTCTTGATAAAAAGATAGTAAGTTCGAACAATGACAGTGACTTTAGTAGGAGTATATGTATGTATATATATATATATATATATATATATATATATATATGTTTGTGTGTATATGTATATATATATATATATATATATATATATATATATATATATATATATATATATATATATATATATATATACATATATATATGTATATATATATATATATATATATATATATATATATATATATATATATATATATATATATATATATATATATATATATATATATATATATATATATATATATATATATATATATATATATATATATATATATATATATGAGGCAAGGAGATGTCCATTGAAAGGCATCTTCCGTTAATGCTCTCTTCGGTACAAATCTACTGAGACCACCGTCTCTTATCAGGCTCAAACGCTAAGTGATTAGTAATCAAAATCAACCACACCCATATCTGTGTGAAAGCACATATACGCACACATTGCAAACCTGGAACATGAGGCAAAAACACGTAACACGCCCGATATACATTTTCACAAACAAATAACCCTTTAACAGAATATCGGAACAAAATCCAAAACGATTTCATTATCCTCGAATAAAATAAACATAATGCCGGAAAACGGAGAATGGATAACCTCCTGGATACGCCACCTTCAGATGCAAACGTCCTGTTGACGTTTGAAAATCTAAGCATCTTTTTCATAAACACAAGCTCCGACTGCCCTCTCACCCCAACTCTTTCTTCTTCGCTACTTAATACAGAAATGATGTAAACAGTAACATATGGCCATTACAGTTGTCATTATTATTATGATTATTATACCATTCAGGTACATATTAATATCTATTTTATTGCATACACATATACACACATGTATATATATTAAGCCAAGAAAGAACGGAACTTTAACAATTAAAAGAACATAATTTGCATTGGGAGAAATTTAAAAATAGATTGGCAATTTTTGCTCAAATTCTGTTCTTGCTATTGAAGTTGACATAAGATGCTATCCATTCATTGCCTTCCATTATGTTATAATTATCAGATTTATAAAGTCTTATTCAACTTCACCAGCAATCATTCTTCCATTACGGTGCTTGCTCCAGCAATGCCTGACTGAGGAGTCAGGGCCATGCCCTTTTGGCCGACGTTACAGAGATTCCGTGGTCATTGTGACAGTCTTGCTAGGCTGACGATAATGAGATCTTGAAGGAACGAGCTTCGGGGTTCCCTTATGTCTTAGTTGCAGGAATCGTAAAACTAAACACAGTCTTTTTCCTTTTCATTTTTACCTTCTTTATAGGATACGCATTTATCAAAAAATAATTTTAGCACATTATATACTACTGTATGATTAGGACGAAATTAATTCATTTGATACTTCTACAGAACTAACCTTTTACTTGTTACTACAACCAGATAAAACATTTAATATAAGCATCGCACAAATCTATTCTTACTGAATTGTGAATTTACTCGTATTGATATCGACAATCTTTGACTTGAAATGGAAATGCTTGCTTATAAATAATTTCCACCAGTAAATTTATTGGAAATGTTTACGAAAAAATGCTGATAACATCCAAGATTTCCTGAGTATAGGAAGTGATATGAGTGGTTGAAAATCATTCTCGTAGACGTAAAGCACCTACAATGGGGTGGGTCATTCACGTATGTACTGTTATTAGTGCACAGCACCATTCGTTCGCACAATCTGCAACCACTGGTCCTTTTTGGTTTGAGTTTTAGTCACTGATGACGAGAATTACCTTATTCCTAATCCCATTGCCATATACTTCCCACTAAGGCCATGGCATTGTCACCAAACATGCGATGAAGGTAATGTAATTATGGCTTCTGTATCGAAAATGGTTTTTGTCTCCGTCTAAGGTCTGACGAGAAATATCGATGAGCTAAAAACTCATACGGTATCGAGCGCTTCGAAACTTTGTCAACACTCAGAGGTGCATCAATTATTAAAATACTTTCTCTCTCTCTCTCTCTCTCTCTCTCTCTCTCTCTCTCTCTCTCTCTCTCTCTCATTGTTCAAAATGTTACTGTGAATATGTTTTAGCGTCCCAACAAGTAAGTGATAATGAATTTCTGATTTCAAGCGCAGACCCTTGATTTTCTTCCTTGTGGTTTTCTTGTTTACAATGATTGTACAGGAGTAGAATTGGACAGGTTCTTACTAATGTTAGATTAAAATGATTTCAGAATGATACATGGATTTGTCCCATGAAGATGTTAGTTCATCTGAAGAATGAAGTTTACGAACGTTAGTAAACAACTGCAGTTGATTTTCATATAGTTTCTGAAACAGGCAAAAACTGAGACCACGATCTTAGTATTACTTATGGTTTAATATTCCGCAAACTTCGTCGTTCCCTAAACCTATATAAATATTGTCATAAGAATCTCGCTGATGGAAAATTTT
>JANJGK010000003.1:49863809-49868809 GCA_039081455.1 Macrobrachium rosenbergii | reverse complement strand
TTATTTGCCTATACAAACACAAATGCACAAACACACACATTTACGTATATATATATATATATATATATATATATATATATATATATATATATATATATATATATATATATATATATATATATATATATATATATATATATATATATATATATACATGCATACGCACACGCACACACACACACACACACATATATATATAGAGTATATACTATAAAGGCGTAGTTGTTTATGAGTTTCAGTGCTGTTCTGTAGTTATTGATTCATGGCCTCTGAAGTTACCATTGACAGGAGAGTCGTGAAGTTCACTGTAGCATATAAATAATTTCATATTTTATATGGAAAACTTTGGCATCTGTCATCGGTGACATCACCGAAAAGCTTTAATAAGTCAGCTGTAGTATGGATTACTTTTGGGTTAGAAATGAATAAGAGATGAATCGAAGGACAAGCGCCCAAGGCGTTGGGTGATGAATGTTTTTATAGGGTTATGGGAAGATGGAGGATCGATAATGAATGTACTGCTTCTTGCTAAATTTTAGTTTTATTAACTTTGTGGAACTTTTATCCCTCATTCCATGCTTTATGCCTTTGTCCTCTGAGTTGTGTCGTGATTTGGGGATTTAATTTTCAACACTGAGGAAATCCTTGGCTACAGTAGACGGTCTTGTCTTTATTGCAATTCGAAACCATCAGGTCTTGCCTTCTCAGCCACTCCTCTCTCCATCAAGCTAAGTCACTCTAGGACCTAGAGTCTAGGTCATGTGATCTAGTTAATGAATATTGCGTTTAACAGTCCCAGTCTCTACATTTCATGCAATTCATCCTTGTACTAAAACATTAGCCCCGCAGTGTTACTTTTTATTGACAGACCTTGTCCCGTCTTCGTCACATCCTTGCATACCACACAGATACTGTTTTTGACTGAGGGTGTTTGACTAATTTACTTGATTGGTTTGTAATTGTCTTGAATGATTGCACTACTGATGATAGTAGAGATGAAGATGCTCTGACACTGGACTAGAATTCTAGCTCTATTTCATGTTGTTATTGATACCTTGTTAACATGATACTGATGATATCTTATTATCATCCATGACACTGAATACTGTTATCGATACTTTTGTTTATATCATGCCGACGCCTTTAATTGATGTATTATTATTGTTATTGTTATTATTAAGATGTAATTGTTGTTTACTTTGTTGTGACTCTTACTTTTGTTGTTTTCATTATTAGTATTACTATTATGCTTCCCTCTTCATTAATTCCATTTATTGCTCAATACAGCTACTGCATTATTAAAGTGAACAATTACGAAAATACACTTGAAATTAAGTTCCCAGGGTGTTTTTGTTTCCCGTACTATTGAGAATTGGTATAAGTTTATTGGGGTGGAACAAACAATAACAGACCAAATAACATTCTCAGATTTAAGGGTCCCGCCCTTATTATTCATGAGGCTAACACATTTATAGGAATCTTATGATTTACAAAACAGTTTGAGGCCTATATAAACAGACGATGACGCCAGATAAGAAAAAAAAAAAACCCCACTGTAATAGGACGTACCTGAAAATCTCTGGCTGAAGAACAGTCAATTTACTGAAATTTTTTATAACACACTAGCTAGAAAAAAGTATTCATAAATTCAATGTATGTTCAATTTGCCTTTATACTTATCCTAAAATATTAATGACGTTCCGTGTGCAGTACTTTTGAAATGTCAGAAATGAGCATTATGATATAAACATCTTAATGGTTATTTTAGGAACACAAGAGCACCACAATCCAGAATTGAACCTCCTGCTGAGAGTACGTCAACCTTGTGTCAACCCTGTGGCTGTTCCTTCCACAACTCCACCTCCTCAAATTTTCCTGCAAGCTTAAATTTCTACCATAGTTTTTTGTTCTTAGGCGTTATAATATCACCTTCAGCAATGTACAATAAATACGTTTTGGTTTTTTCCAAACCGCTAATGGCATGATTGCGCTAAAAATCTAGCTAGAAATTAAACATTAAAGTTCATGCGTTTTAAACATATTTCTAGTCTATGGCTTCGGTAAGAGATGTTTCATAACTGTTAAATATATATATTAAAATTCGGTATGTAAGTTCTTAATACTTACGTTTATCACAACTGGTATTTACATAACATTACATAACTTAGCTCTTAACTCGCTCTATGACCGTATAATCACAATGCTTAAACAGCGTGAAAACAAAACTGTGAGATTCGGACAACAGGACATCTTCCAATCAGCGGCAAGCGGTTAAGTGCAAGTTTGCCAGGTTTTAAAAAATAGACTTTAGTTTCAGTTGTGGTCATTTTCAGATGTTAAACCATAATGGTTTGGTTTCGGAAACGAGTTTTCTCGTGGTGCTTCGCCCTTCTTGATTGAGCAACATTTTCAAAATCCTCAAGTGGCAAGAGCGTTCGCAGTTCCTAGTTTTCTCATGATCCTTGCGCACTTTGCAAGTGGATGTCACATGACTATTAGGAAATCCTTGGGAAGGCATTAACGGGACAAGGGGTCGTATGTGTCATCATGCAATCTTGTTAGCATGATTGAGTACTCATGACTTCCTTTTTCTTTGCAAGCTTTTTAGGTATAGCCCAAACTAATAAAACTTGTGGGTCCTATTATCCTGGCCTCTTGTAAATCAGAACACAGCTTTTACGTAAAATTTTCTCTCTTGCCAACCATAGATATAAAGGGAGTTTTCTTGATAAGGACAATTCTACAGATTTTCGTGCCATTTTGTAGGAAACGAAGATGGCAAAGAAAGACAAGAAAGAAAATGTGAGCATTAGTAATTAGCAAGTAAACTACTAACATTTATCAAAATCTGTATAGTGCAAATGTACATACGCTTGTTTGCTATGGTAATTAAGACATAAACATACAAGTTTTCGTTGCATATAATGTAATTGAAATATATTTTCTATAAAACGTGTGAGCAAATACACTAATAAACCTATGTACGCATGCATACAGTATATATACACATGTGTATATATATACATGCATACATACACACACACACACACACACACACACACACACACATATATATATATATATATATATATATATATATATATATATATATATATATATATATATATGCACACATATACACACATTATATATATATATATATATATATATATATATATATATATATATATATATATATATATATATATATATATATATATATATATATATATATATATATATATATATATATATATATATATATATATATGCACACATATACACACATTATATATATATATATATATATATATATATATATATATATATATATATATATATATATATATATATGCACACATATACACACATTATATATATATATATATATATATATATATATATATATATATATATATATATATATATATATATATATATATATATATATATATATATATATATATATATATATATATATATGCTTGAATGCGTGTGTGTGTGTTTGTGTGCGTTTATATATGTGCGTTTGTGTGTTTGTCTGTGTGCCTTTCTGTTACTCTGCGAAAAGGAAATCCAGCTGTTTACAATATATAATTTCGTGATCAGAAAGACTAAATCACCAATTAAATGAAATCACCATGAATCAATATATGTTTTTATCAACACGGTTGTTCGACAAAATGACTTCCACAAGGAAATGTACTTGGCAATTTAACCATTTGTGGCTTTCACGGTCATTATGTCCCTTCTGCTCTGTAAACAAGAGGTAGCAGAGGGTTAGGAGGCGCGGTCACGTGATATTCGCACACGAAAGAGGGGCAGGGAAGCACAGAAAATGGCCGATTTTGCCTCGACTTGTTTTTTTTTCTTTCTTTTTGCTATTCTTCTATTTTTGTACAGTCATCAAATTGCGGTTCTTTGAAAAAATGTGTACTTTCATACAGTGAAAAATGACTTCTTATTACGTAGATTTATTTTTCTATAGTTACAACAATAATACTAATGATGATTATTCCAACTATACCTGAACTGATGCAGTTAATGATCCCGTTATGGTTCGAATTTTAGTAAAGTTAAAGTTTATATGCATTAAGTAAGCTAACCTTCCATTACGTTACTGCCATTCAAGAAGTCTGAGTCGGTTTAGGATTAATCAGTAGAATGTCACATACTCTTCACAATTTTTTGTTCTAAAATATCTGACAACAGCAATTATTCCACACCTTTCACTTTCACCATATTTACCTTCCTCTACCACACTTTATGATCATAGCTCACACACACATGGTTTCCTTTTCACAGTTTCCAAGTGATGCCTTTTACTCTACTGACAGAGAGAAAGTATACTTAGTATTGCTACTGTTTTCAACCAAAATCCTCTTTTTCAACTGTTGCCCTTTCAACCTTCTTTCCAAATGCCTTTTGTCTTTGAATTTTCCCCGCTATTGCCAGAGGATCTCACTACAGTCTCCTCATCTATTCATTTTAGACGTGGGTGTGCTTACTGTAATACGAAGTGTCGACCTTGGTTTGGCTTGAAATTAAGTTTCTAACTGTTGCTCTTAATCTCTGCTGTTATTCCTTTCATTCTACTATTGCGTAATGTGGACCTTTTCGGTTTATATGCTCTATTGTATGTTGTCTATGGTGTTCTGGTATATATGGGTAACTTTTTGATGAATATTTCAAGTGTGTACGACTTTGTTCCTTTTCCGTACCCAATTCTTGTCTTGCCAAGAAAACTTTCTAAGTATCTAAACAGCCACGTGCTGAAGTTCTCTCTACCTTATCCATTCCACACGAGTTGCTCCTGATGAGCTCTTCAGTTTGTCTGCTGCTACTGATCTGTTGTTAGTTCTCCCTTTTGTTCTCTTATCTCAGCCAATTGCTTTCTCATCAATTCTATTCACCTTAATTCTGCTACTTTTCTTTCTATGGCCCTTTGCTCTTCTCATCATTTTGTTTGTAAAGTCCCTATAGGTCCAGGATCTTTTCTG
>JANJGK010000003.1:49828809-49858809 GCA_039081455.1 Macrobrachium rosenbergii | reverse complement strand
TGCTTGCATAATCAAGTTTCATCCCGCGTTTATCATTATCAGAATAATCAGGAATCTATTTCAAACCACTTTTTTCATTTTCAGTAGACATCCATAAAATTTGTTATGTGCTCACCTTTATTGCCAAATATACAAAGGAAATATAAGTATGTAGGCGTCAAAAATTTCCATTAATAAAACTAAAATACTTTATGGTTGATTTTTCGTTTAGTTTGGAAGGTCTATAATGCAATGGATAATCATTTTTTGATAAGTGACTAATTTTTTGCTAATTTTATTTTAATAGTTGTTTCTTACAGAAAAATTATACGTTCACAATGTAGGAAACAGTTATAATAAAAACAGAAAAATGAGTCATTAATAAAAATGATTGTCTATTGCATTACAGATCTTCCAAACTGAATAAAAAAATAACCGTAAAGTATATTAGAATTGTTAATAGAATTTTGTCACCTCCATACTAATATTTCCTCTGGATACTTATCAGTAAAGTTAAGCACAAATTTTACTGTATGGATATCTAGATGACGAAACGGAGTCCAGTGAAAGTAAAAAAAACTGATATGACTAGATTCCTCACTAGTGATTAAACGCAGAAACGCCGAAGTAGGTGTAAACGGCAATCTGCTACATAAACGGCATAATGCTGGTTGCGCCGTCGCTTCAAGAAATGGCTCTGATTGTCATTAGAGTAAAGAGGCAGCCGTTCCCGTACTCGTGGGACAATTCATTTCCAGAACGGGAGTTAAACAGGACCAACCTTTATTGTTGCTTGTTGTGCTTGACCTTCAGACAGTAATGTCCAGCGGACAGACGTCAGATAATTGCTTGAAATAAGGCAAAGAATATAAAGTCTAACAACAAAATCTTTAGACAACAGTGTACCGTATATCAATTCTAACAATTTAAAGTACCCTTGGTACTATATGTTGTGGTTACGCTGAGAAAAACCCATATGGGTTTAGAAACTTTTTTACAATAAAAATTTTCATAACAGTGAAATGCACTGACACCCTCACACGTGTATAATATATACAGTACACGCATGCATATACTTGTATATATATATATATATATATATATATATATATATATATATATATATATATATATATATATATATATGTATATGTATATATATATATATATATATATATATATATATATATATATATATATATATATGTATATGTGTATATATATATATATATATATATATATATATATATATATATATATATATATATATATATATATATATATATATATATATATGTTTAACATGCGAAAATTTCTATGATAAAAATATCTATTTTGTTATAAATTTTCCAGAACCATACAATTTTTTTCTCAAAAAGTAGCTACAACAGACTGTAGTGTAATGTAATGTGGTATGTTTATATATTCTACCACAGTTCAGTTTAGTGATAGCATATGCATACATATGTATATATACATATATATATATTATATATATGTACATATAAATATATATATATATATATATATATATATATATATATATATATATATATATATATATATATATATATATATATATGCGTGTGTGTGTGTGAGTGTATGATATGTGTATATATACACATGTATGTGTATTTTATTACTAAACCGATCCGCGATACAATATATAGAGTGCAAGATCTTTCACTTTTGCTCTAAGACATTCCTTAGCAAAATTGATTAAAAAGCTCTTTAAAAAAATTACAGCCATATATAATAGCTGTATTGGAGTAACTTAGGCAATGGATTAACAAAGAAGTGGCCAAAGGATTAGCATGAATTACTGACAATCATTCATTTCTCTTTTAATTCTTCTACAAACACATTGTGTTGAAACTTGTAAAAACTATATAGACCTGGGCAAAATTATTCTCTTTTGTTAGCTGTATTAATGCAGTCTAAAAGACTTCCAGTGTCAATATTGTTGCATCTCGTCATTATGTCACTACTTTGGGCCCTATCAGTTCTGTGTAATCCTTCTCGTTCTTGGATAGAAAAGGCATTATTCTTATGGTGAAATAGATTTTTATGTTGATTTATTTTGACATCTAATTCATTATTCCTCTATCCCAAATGACAAGAATCTCAGGCCATGCAAAAGTCTCATAAACAATGTTGTTGTTTGGCTGAGGAAAGATTCTTAAAAGTTTGTTTGTTACGGTGCTGTATTCTTTTCCGAAACCATGGCTTGATGGACTGAAAACCGGTAAAATGAGGGGGGAAATGGGGTTCTTGGGTAGTTAGTATTTTTGTCACTTTTATTATAAAATGAGATTTTGAAGAAAGGGATACTGAGAGGGTTTTGACTTGCTATATTATAGCATCCATCCAAAATAGGAGCTGGGCAATACAAGCCACTACCTATTTTCTAACGTTATGTAGTTCGTTATCAAAATATTCGGAACCGTCAATACGTAATCTTCCTGGTGACATCGAGGGGAATACAAGGATTGATAAGATTTCTTGAAAATAATATCTATAAATGACATCATTAATCGATTTCCTATATAACTTGGTAATTTGTCACGCATGTCTTTCCAGTGCTATAGCTTTCACTGATCTCCACTCATCTTCATCCTTTCTCAGTGTTCTCCTGAAAGTACGCCTAGGTCTTTTAACTCTTTTGGTGCCCACACGAGGTCAGCTGACACCTTTACGTACTGTTCTCCTTGGGGACGTGGGAAAGACATGTCCCAGCCTCTCAATCTCCATTTCTTGAAAAGCTCACCTAAGGAAATTCTGTAACTTCCCTTATGATATCATAATTTTCTAAATCATGATAGGTTTCTCTTCTCAGAGTTGACAAATCTTTCAGATACAGATTCATCATCATATCATGATTCATGTTCGTATAGCAAAGCAATTCGTACTAGGCTTGTGTATAATCTTGCTTTCCAATGCAAGTTAAATCTACTTGATTTCCAAATCTTATTCAGCCGACTGATTTTAGTCTTTTACAAAATTCCAATTCATGAGAACCTATACTTGATATAATTATTTCCAGATCCTTTCTCCATCTAATGTTATATCCTTCCTTTGTGCATACTCTGTCCTCATTACACCTGTTTTTTGTTTTACTTATTTTGAATCCTATCCTTAGATATATGATGATTTTATTAAGGTAGCTTTGATGATTACACAAAATCATTTGCATAATTTTTGTCTGCCTTATTTCTGTCGTTACTGAAATCTAAACCTTTTCTTCTATTCCTGACAAATTTTTCGTAATGAACTCTATCGTGTGGTAAACAGCAAAGTCAAACAAAATTCCTTTGGAGCTACACACTATTTACCGCAAATTCACTTTACTAGATCCCATCAACATTAACTTTGTATGTACTTTGCTCTTAGACAGCTGCGCATATTTAACAGGCATGCCATTATGAGTCAAGGTTTACTTTAATAGCGGTTTGTGGATGCTGTAAAATGCCTTCTCATCATATAAAAAAAATCACAAGGGGATATCTTTAAAATTTCACACACTGCTGTAAAGAATGTCTTAACAGAATAATTTATTTGTATAACTCCCGCCTCTTCGAAAACTAGGAAGTTCATCTCTAAGCTTTTATCAGTTTTCTTTCCTCTTGCTTAATGAGAGTAGGTATACTAAATGATTCAGTATGGCCGACGTAAGTGCAAAGCCTATGTAGTTACAACATTCAGCCAGTTAATAATTTTTCGAACCATAGTTTTTACCTCCAGTTCTCAATCATCAGGCTTTATTTTCCTTATTTCTTATTTTGCTGATGAGTATAGTTAATATACGATGTGTCATTTATCCGTCAGCTTCTGAATAATTAGACTGAGCGCTTTATTTCTCTTGTTCATGACTCACTAAAATGTTCCGCTCAACGTTATCTCACATCTTTCGCTGAAATTATTTACCCGCTCCTCATTTTGACAGGTAATTTTCCGCTTCTATTCACCCATGGATGGGTATTTCATGAATAACTGTTTGGGCTATCGTAATACCTATGCCACTACCTTAATACGTGACTTGGTCAACATCATCCAGGTTTTTGTCCAAATATTCTTCTGCATCTCTTCTTGATCGTCGTTTAGCTTCACTACCTAGACTTGGGTACTTGGCACCTTTTGCCTCTCCGTTCTTCACCTCCTCGCTGGAGTTTGTCTGCACCTAACTTTCACAGAGTAGAAGTACTTTCAATTTTAATTTCCTCTGAGTGAAACATATTCATATTTTTCACTAACATTTGTTTACATGAAAGAGTCGCGCGTGTACAAGTAACGATATAATATATATATATATATATATATATATATATATATATATATATATATATATATATATATATATATATATATATATATATATATATATATATATATATATATATTTATATATATATACACATACATGTATATATATTTATATATATACATACAGTATATATACATATAATGGTAATAAAAACAAACTTTTACTGTACAGGCATGAATTTTTCTGTCTCCATTTCGGTATTACGAGTATTTATCGTTCGTTCTTCGTTATCTTGCGTATCAGGGAGTCATTAATATCTGTTGGTTGGAGAGAGAGAGAGAGAGAGAGAGAGAGAGAGAGAGAGAGAGAGAGAGAGAGAGAGAGAGTAAAAAATGTGCTAGAGGCAGCAGAGCAAGTTAAAAACAGGTATTATGACTTTATATTTGTAATAAAGGAACTCCTATTGCCAGCCGCCTTGTTACTCCCGAAGGCAGCGTACATAAATATAATCCTTTGTATACAAATGACAATGGCGCTGGGTCTCGCTGAGACAGTGAAATAAAAGTTGGTCAAGACCATTGATTTTGCAGGTTCGAACATATGAAAGAGATAAGCATCACGTATTGGAAGAAATAAAGCGACAGATGTGATTCGCATGTGCGAATGATTACACGTCGGTGAAGTCCAAGTTTTTCTTAGTTACACTGATGCGAGAATTAGTGCAGAATTGATGAAAGGTCTGTATAAAAATCTATTGCACTTCGTACTGTGCTCTCGCCTCTTTGCCAAAGAAAAGCAAAAGTGTCTCGGAGGTACTCAAGACCAGGAGAGCATCACTTGCCTGCCATCTTGGAATGAAAACATTATAATGAAATTCGGCATCGCAAGTTGACCGACAGCCTCTCTGGAAATGAAAGGGACTTGCTTGCGCCGCTAATCGAACTGTTACATCCTTTCTGTTCCAACATTCATGAAAAGAATTCAAAATTTTCGTTTTTCATCTCTATCGGGCTTACCGACGGGTGTTAATAAACATACTATCCAGTGTACATGGGAACACACATGGTCAGTTACATATAAATATTGGATGTCCTATATTTGTCCTCTTGCGGCAATGGTAACAGTTTAAAAGTGACATTAGGTGTCTCCTGCAGCGCCGTCAGGTTTTTTTTCTAACTATGGCACAGAATGATGTCTTGCTGGCATTTTCTTATATAGCAAGTATGGTACTTTCTTCTCATTTATAAATATGTTTTTTTTTCTAGGAATAGAAATACAATTGTTGTTTTTTTTTCTACAGCACTTATTTCGTTTAGGAAATTTGTTTTGAGGGTCTTCTAATGGTTTCATAATCAGGAATTACGAAACTTTCTGTTCTGTAATGCTTATGCGAATTTTTCTACATCATAATATTTCCATAGTATTTTCAAATTCTGAAAAGAATAGTGGAGAAAGTATTTGACCTCTATGTGGAACCTTTTATGAATGAAAACGTTTCCGAAAGATCTGGAGACTTCTCATTGTCTGCATAGGCTTATAGTGGAAGGCCTTATGCCTTAAAGACTAGTTTTTACCACGATCAGCGGAAATTATCTTGAGTCTCCGGGAAAAGGCTGCTTGCATATTTAAATCGGTTTCCATGCCTGACTGGTGCTTTGGTTCATTGGAAGTTCCGGGACTCTTTGATACCGGTATACCCAGTTTCAGATGCCAACGTATGCTGGTTTCAAGAAACAAGGTCATTGATCAAGCAACACCACCCTTACAATTAGCTGAGAAATCAGGAACATATATATATATATATATATATATATATATATATATATATATATATATATATATATATATATATATATATATATATATATGTATATATATGTATATATATATATATATATATATATATATATATATATATATATATATATATATACATATATATATATATATATATATATATATATATATATATATATATATATATATATATATATATATATATATATATATCTATATATATATATATATTATATATATATATATATATATATATATATATATATATATATATATATATATATATATATATATATATATATATATATATATATATATATATACTCTTGTACATATACATACAATTCTACATATGGATATGATGATTATGCATATAAATATTCAGCCACAAAGCAGTCTGGGCAAAGTACCTTGTGTTTTTATTTTTTTTACAAATTAAAATTTTTGAACATGTTCATAAATGTATTTTTAAAAATGGATATCTGTCACCGCATGTATATATGCAAGCTGACATTAGGTGTTGTTAATAATAATAATAATAATAATAATAATAATAATAATAATAATAATAATAATAATAATAATATTATTATTATTATTATTATTATTATTATTATTATTATTATTATTATTATTATTATTATTATTATTATTACAGTAGATGAAACCTATTCACATGGAACAAGCACACAGGAGCCATTGGCTTGGGATTCAATCTTCCAAAGAATGCTGGTTTCATCCTCCCACCGCAGACCCCACACTGCAGCAGTAACTGATCATGATACAGAGCCAGTGATTTTTCATCGCCATATGGGAGAAGCAAACCCGCGACATCTGAGGGTCATTCCACATCAACCACTATACCAGCGGACCACCTTACTGCACAAGTAGGCATCTCTTCATTGGGTGAGTCAGTAGAGCTGCGGACTGTCACTTGATGGGCCGGAGTTCAATTCCCCGGCCGGCAAATGAAGAGTTAGAGGAATTTATTTCTGGTGATAGAAATTCATTTCTCGGTATAATGTGGTTCGAATTCCACAATAAGCTGTAGGTCCCGTTGCTAAGTAACCAATTGGTTCTTAGCTACGTAAAAGAAGTCTAATCCTTCGGGCCAGCCCTAGGAGAGCTGTTAATCAGCTCAGTGGTCTGGTAAAACTAAGGTATACTTATTTTTTGCACAAGTAGGCTACCTCCCACAACAACGAATTCGAGCCTTGCATTCAGTGTCCGCGAGTATGTACAAGGCATGAAATGCTGTATGAAAATGTATTCCTTGCATTTGCGAGAGCGATGCAGCTTTCGTGGTGTTCATATCAAGACGACCTGAAGCGAGTCGTGAAGCGGCTGCGAGTGATAATTATACCTCCCCGAAAGAGAATATCTTGTCAGCATCGTAACAGAAGCATTTTGCTTTTAATACGTATTTAAAAGGTAGGTTTAAATTAAGTGTATCTCAGTTTAACCAGACCACTGAGCTGATTAACAGCTCTCCTAGGGCTGGCCCGAAGGATTAGATTTATTTTACGTGGCTAAGAACCAACTAGTTACCTAGCAACGGGACCTACAGCTTATTGTGGAATCCGGACCACATTATGACGAGAAATGAATTTCTATCACCAGAGATAAATTCCGACTTCTTTAGTAGACTATAAAGATAGAAGGACCCAACTTAGAAATTACATCGGTTAGTCGGAGATACAGAAGAATAAAAAGTAACTATATCGAAATTTTATGTTAATACCGTGATTTCTTGTTAGTAAATTATATATATTTCTGCCGATTCCTTTTCAATCAAGAGACAGACGCTGTAACACGAATGAAGTACCCGTTCCTCCAAATGTCAGTAGTAGATTATTGCGGGTCCTAAGAAAGGAAAACATTCTGAATGACAAACAAGATGGAACTGATCTTTCCGGCAATAAATACAGAAGCACGTATGTGTCACTTAACTACCCATACCATCTACCTAATTATTATTGTCTAAGGAATAACTCACTCCTAGATGAAAATATTTATAAATAAGCGCATGTGCCCCGACATGACTCGATAAACAGGCGACAGGGAAAGCGTTAGTAAGGAAAGAATTGAGTTTTACTTTTCCGTACATCTTTGCCATCGAATTTAGATTCGTAACTAGAATCCATATCACCCCATCTCAAACCGTAATAGCTGATTGCTAAGTTTATAAGTTCTGATGTTTAGGATAGTTTTATATTATATATATATATATATATATATATATATATATATATATATATATATATATATATATATATATATATATATATATGTATATATATATATATATATATATATATATATATATATATATATATATATATATATATATATATATATATATATATATTGTATATATATATATATATATATATATATATATATATATATATACATATACATATATATATATATATTATATACATATTTATATACCGTATTTGCCGGCTTATCAGACGAATTTTTTTTTATTTTAAAATGTACCGAAAAACTGCCCCGCGTCCAATGCGGCCGTATTAGGGATGGGAGACCGACGCTAGGCCTAGCCTACGGCGAGGATACTGCGCAGGCATAAAAATTGTTGCTAATGATAAAACATTGAAAAACAAGTCCAATTATTGCAGTAAACTGTGTTACTGGAATAAAGTATGAAATCATATGTAAATTTACACTCACCTTCAAAGGAAACTAAATAAAATTTACCATAAATAAACGACGTTTATGCCTGTCGCGGTAACACAGAAACCTTCTTTAGTTATGATAAATTTAACTTACTCCCCTTTAAAGGTGTGTGTAAATTTACATATGATTTCATAATTTATTCCAGTATATTTTCTCAATATTGCATTGCATGCAGAGACTCAAAAATTTTTGCATTCAAAATCACTTTAAAATATCTTCCAATAAATGTATGATGGAACATATTAATTTTTTTTTCACTAAATATCCTTGTAAAATAGGGGTGCGCCTTATGCGAGGATGCGTCATATACACCGGGAAATGCGGTATATACACACAGTATATATATTTAGATATACATATACATAAATATATGTATATATAAATATATATATATATATATATATATACTCGTATATATATATATATAATATATATATATATATATATATATATATATATATATATATATATATATATATATATATATATATATATATATATATATATATATATATATATATATATATAATATTTATAAGCAGATAAGTACGTTTATGTTAATTCTGTATATACCGCATATATATATATATATATATATATATATATATATATATATATATATATATATATATATATATATATATATATATATACAAATATATATATATATATATATATATATATATATATATATATATATATATATATATATATATATATATATATATATATATATATATATATATATATATATATATATATATTATGCGTGCCTGCGTGCGCTGGCGTACATATGCAGATATGCTGTTAACATATGTGAATTCGTCGTTATTATCATTATCATGTACGGAAGTTTTTTTATGATATAACTCAAGTTTTCTCTAGTTCTTTATATAGAGCAAATATAGAAACATGTTTACAATGTTGTCGTTTGCTGATATGGGCAAGAAAGATATCCGAATAAAACAAATGAAGTTTTGTATTCTGATGAGTCTAAAGAAAAGAAAAGCAAATAAATAAGATAAGTTATACGAGAAGAGTTACCTTATTTCCACGTGGCTGATATAACAAAGGATAATATGTAGTATAGTATAGACTTTTTAATTTTCAGTTACATTAAATCTAAAGGCTTGTTGTAGAATCTAGTATGTACCGTCAGTCTGCCTGATGTCAAACATTTTTTGAAAACGTATATCTTTATTCAATGAAAAAGTTTTGAAACTGATGAGATAAGTTCTGGTTCTATTGACATTTTTAACAACTCATTTTACTTATTCCTTGAGACTAAAGCTAGACATCAATATTCAGAACAGTGGTCATGACAGGCTGTTTCCAAGAGGTTTACTTTTTAAGGAATTTGTGACCATCCCTGTAATAATCACCCTTGAAAAACATATTGCATCACTAGTTTTTTATTCTGACAATGACAAATGAGAGTCTTACGTCAAATCAAATCTAACAAAAAGAACTGAAGCAGATTACCTCATCAATTGCACCTTTCTTTATCATGCATATATCTGTTTATAGAGATTTACCATAGCAGTAAAGCACGTATGCGCTATATTAGTAATCAATAATGATCATGTACAGAGTAAATTTCCTTTCAGACGTGGCTTGAGATCTGGAATAAAACATGATCTCAGAGGTTCTCATGTGCTTTACTGTTTGGTGAATGTTTTTGAAGTAGTGCACGCGACAAGAACACTTTTCTGGCTCTGAGACGCGACTCCCAGGCCGCTGGAGCATCCTGTCATCTTACACTTGATAACTGGAGGAGATAACGGCATCGGGTAGGAAAAACAAAAGCAGGGAGCCATATGTAAACTCTACGGATTCGTGCAAGAGAGTTTGAATATATTTTGAAGCTCTCACGGGATCAAAAGTACAATTACCTCAAATACTGAACGGACTAAATTTCCTTACAGCTTTCATAATGATTCCCCTCAAAACTACCTTAAGGAGAAATGCGGGCTAAAAAGTGTCCACATGGTCCCAGCTAGAAGGTTTCCAAGTCACAATTCAGTAACTTATGCATACTTTATAGACACATATACAGTTTATACTCGTATGTGTGTGTATGTATGTATGTATGTATATACAGTATATATATATATATATATATATATATATATATATATATATATATATATATATATATACCTATTATATATAAAGTGTGCACACACACACACACACACATATATATATATATATATATATATATATATATATATATATATATAATATATATATATATATATATATATATATATATATATATATATATATATATATATATATATATATATATATATATATATATATATATAAATGCGTAAGTATACAGTATATGTGTACATATATGTGTATATGAATATATATATATATATATATATATATATATATATATATATATATATATATATATATATATATATATATATATATATATATATATATATACAGTATATAGCTAGGAAACCCTTCTTCCCGGTAAAGGAAAAAACACCTTTTAAGACAGATGTGAGAAATTTAATTTAGTGCCGAAGTTGTTCATAATTTTTAATGTAAATGTGGTTTTTAGTAACACTAGTACAGTGAGTAATATGCTGATTAAAATCTCCACAGAAATAGAGAAGGATGTACATATGGGGTTCCATGCAGGGATTACTCAATGAAATAAATTGTCCAAACTGGCAAAGCTCTAAATGTATGAGTAAAGCAACATTAGCATAGTGTAAGAACTTTTCAGTCTTCCTTATAATATGTTTTTACATAAAATTAATTTTGATCATCACATTGATTGGCAAAATTACAAATCGGTTACTGCTTGTGATGGTTATACAAAACGTAACATTCTAGAGCCGGTTCTAATATCATTTTATCACGGGGACATAATGAACATTAGTTCCGTTCGTTTTAATTTGGATGGCTTTATTACTGAAGAAACTGTTAAGCAATTGTACGCGAATGTTTCGTGAGTGGCTGTGAGGCCCAGGTTTGTGTAAGTATGTCCGGGTGTGTTTGTGTGTGTGTGTGTGTGACGTCTGGTTTTGTTTTTGTGCGCGTGAGTGTTCTGTGTGAAGGTCTGATGTGCTCGTAGGTGTGTGAGGTTTTTTTTTTTAACAATATCGTGAATTTGTAAGCATTCGGCTGCTGGTTTCGTCGTGTGTTTGGTTATTTGGTTTCTGACTCTGAGAATTCGTTTAACTATTTTTTAAAACTTTTGTTTTCTAATTTTCGCTTTAACATTTGATGTTTATACTTTTACCGTAATTAGGAAGGATCAATTCGATCATCTGTTTTTAACTACCAATCCTATTGATGCTAGGTTTTTAACTGTGTGGGACTTAGCCTTGTTTATGGTAAGAATAGACTTGTAGGATTGCTTGACTATTGCTTATTCTAATTGCTGTTTTATGTTTAAATGATTTTCTTTTTTTTCTTGTGTAAAGTTTTCTTATGTACAAAAATTCTCCTTTATTCATTGTACCCTGAAAATGTGTAGCATTTACACGAAAATACTCGGTAATAGTTTTTCATATTCCCTTCCTTGTGGTGAACCTGCAAATCATCAGGCGAAAGTGTTGTGATTCCTCTGCATATATATATATATATATATATATATATATATATATATATATATATATATATATATATATATATGTATATATATAATTATATATATATTAATTTATTTATTTATCTATTATATATATACAAGTATATATATATATATATATATATATATATATATATATATATATATATATATATATATATATATATATAACTATTTATTTGAATCTGTTATGTCCTCTTATTTTTCTATTATTTTTTGTCTGTTTCTATCTATTTGCAAAAGTAATATTTGCTTGGATTACATATGTAAGTTACTTTCATTGCTTTTGAATCGAAATTGAAACGACTGTTGCTTGATGAGACGATAGTATTCCCATTAACCTTAGTTTTATTTATTTTCGTAAGCTTTTATGCTCCAGTTCTTTGGTAGTGAAATATCAAAGAAACGTTTGTGGTTATACTCATAAAGTGCCGGAAACACATAGCCGATGGACTAAAGTAGAACAACTTACTCAAGGTAACAATATAGTCTGCTGTTAGCAGATAGCAAACTAGTACCTGCTTCAGAGTTTGTGTCAGTTTTCTTACAAAAACCAATAATAAACAAGTAAAAAACAAGTAAAAAATGGTGGCCTCAACCACGGCCTATAAAACTCTTAGCCGGTGATGGCCTATGTTGTTGGTAAATTTAACCTTAAATAAAATAAAAACTACTAAGGCTAGAGGGCTGCAATTTGGTATGTTTACTGATTGGAAGGTGGGTGATCAACATACCAGTTTGCAGCCCTCTAGCCTCAGTAGGTTTTAAGATTTGAGGGCGGACGGGCAGACAAAGCCGGCGCAATAGTTTTCTTTTACAGTAAACTAAAAAGAGAATACAGATTAGTAAGAGCTAGCTTCACCATCGAGATATTCAGGTGTTAACAAACAACTATGAAGAGAGAGCGAGTGGTGATAGACTTTGGTGGGGAATAATAAAATGAGAATATTTCAGATCTTATGAAAAACGTAACGGCAATAGTTTTAGAGGCAACCGCCATCTCATAAAATCACAAGAAGAATGGGATACATAGACAGATAAACAGAAGTGAAGAGAAAGCACGCCCCCCTGAAGCGCAATCCACTTACCCATTTTAATAGGTGATCAAATAATGTGCCTTAGACTAAACCTATTTGGCAGACAAATGGTAACGGTTAAAGACCAATTACATAAGGCCACTGGGAGTTAAATTGTTGTATCTGTTTGCCAGAAAAGTTACTGTTGAAATCTGGCTATTATTATTACTGTCGAAAGCCGCTTGGAAATTATCAATGTTATTTTAGTTCCAGAATATATAGCTACTGTTAAAAATGCTCTGAATGAGAATGATTTTCTTATTATCGTCATCACTAACCTCATAACAATTGCTCTCATCTTCTTGACTATGAATACGACTGGTGTCCATAACAACGAAATCACGAATAAATATTAATGACATGCAAATAAAATGTCGTCATTTTATATATTGCAGATATGCACTCGCTTCAGGGCTTCTTCTGAAGGTTACTGCGTGTAGTGCCGTTGTTCAGAGTGACCTCCACTCCTAATCATAGTACTTGAGAGCCCAGGTTCCCCGTGAAGGTCGTTGAGATTGAAAGGTTAAGCGCTTGTCTTATCTGCGAGGCAACGCGAAGGAGTGATCGCCGGGCCTGATATCGTGTTTAAAGATGAGGATTTTTTGCCATATCTCATTGTACTGGGATTAAGAAAATGAATTTTCAAAAAATTTCACGGGAACAATACTGAAAGCATCGTGCTCTGTTGACGGCTGGTGACGCTAAACTTACTTCATTATTCAGGTTGTATTCAGTAAACGGAGGTCAATGCAAAAGTTTTATGTCTTGAGAGCGGTCATCCACCTTTTGAGGACAAGGCGTTTTCACTTTTTCCATATAATTTTTATTATAATAACAGTCATATTTTCATGCTAGTTTATGGCATGGGACAATTTTTTTTTTTTTCAGTGAGCCATTTTTCCTTTGAAGGACCTTTGAGTAGCTCTGGAGGACGCTTACCACCCAGTTCTTACAAAGTACTTTTGGCATAGGGTTGCTAGCCTCTTCTCATCCAGGAATGTGACCTACCACAGTCAACTAATTACCAGGTGCATAATTCACATAAAAGTTCAACATAGGCCCTAAGGATTTTTATTGTTTTATATCCAGTTTTATAAAGCAAAAATGATAGGATTAACAAATCAAAAGTTAGCAAGAAGCATCAATAATAATTAGATAATGCAATGAAAAACTCACAGATCCCTCATCTTCCTGCCATATGTTTTAAAGAGAGTAAATTGACCATTAAGAATAAGAAATTAGACTAGGAAAAGAGACCACCAAGGACTACAACCTCCGGCATAGATTATGGTCTACTTATCTCTCTTTCTCTTTCTCTCTCTCTCTCTCTCTCTCTCTCTCTCACACACACACATACACACACACACACACACACCGTGTTTATCTGCTGTATATATATATCCTTCCTTCAATTGCTTGTATCTTATGAGGTTTGTAGATATTGTTTTATTGTGTCTGTGAATAAAGAGAGAGAGAGAGAGAGAGAGAGAGAGAGAGAGAGAGAGAGAGAGAGAGAGAGAGTCAAACATGCAGACATGAACAAAAACACATCGTTGAATTATGAGATATTTTGGTTGACTTAGCCAGAGTAAGAGAGAGAGAGAGAGAGAGAGAGAGAGAGAGAGAGAGAGAGAGAGAGATAATGTCCCAGACCCAGGTAAGTAATGACATACGTAGCCTGAGAGAAGGTAGGGTTAGGTGTATCATTTCCTGATGTCGCTATGATTGCCTTTGCTGTATGCTTATGTGTGTGTGTACGTCTTGGCGTGTATGTATGCTAGTGTACGTGGGTACGTATTCGTTCGAGCGTGCGTACGTTCGTACGTCTCCAGCACACCCAACGACAAACCGCGAGGGAGGAGACGGGAAAGAGAGACAAGAGCCGAGCTCAGTTCCTCGTCATAACACTGGAAGAAAATAGAAGCGTCCGAGTGAGCAAACGAACACACATCTACTGCTCTGTCGTAGAGGCGTCAGAGTTTCCTCATTGATTTCACACACACATGCAAGGGAAGGCAGAATACTTGATGTGGTCATCATGAAATCAATTTGTGGCTGCAGCCAAAATATATTGTAATGTAGAATAGCAAAACATCATCAAATGAAAAAAAAATCGATGGACCTGACACTTACTAATCGACAGTATATGGATAGCTTGAATTGATGATTCAATAACGCATGATGAACATTTACTCGGAATTACGCGTCACATAGGAAATATCAAGTGCTCATGTGGGTTTTACCATCCGATATCCCCTTATGACAAAACCAAAACAAGATGGACGTCGATCACCGCCTCTTTAGACATGAACTGAACAATATATATATATATATATATATATATATATATATATATATATATATATATATATATATATATATATATATATATATATATATATATATATATATATATATATATATATATATATGTCACTAAATAGCGCGTGACAATATATTTATCCAAGGCCACATTCCTGTGGCCATGGCTATATATATATATATATATATATATATATATATATATATATATATATATATATATATATATATATATATATATATATATATACATATACATATGTGTGTGTATGTATATACAGTAGGTATGTATATGTCCTATTGAAGTGAATGGTATTAAATGTAAAACTATCTTTATATCTAGACTTATTCTCTTCTTTTTCGCTTCTTGGAAACGGTCCGTCGACTATAATGAGCAAATAGCAAGAGACGTGAATAATTTTCCTCTATTCCTGAGAAACTTCCTGAAATGAAAAAGAAATATAGACTGATTCATTGTCTGAATAAAATGATAGTCTCTGCAAATAATGCCACTGATTTCAACAGAAATTGCATAAGGGAGAAAATATTCCCAAATAGCATATATATATATATATATATATATATATATATATATATATATATATATATATATATATATATATATATATATATATATATATATATACAGTATATAGTTGGCAAATTTACGGTCTACCATTGTTTCTACACCAAACAACGGTTCTAATTTTGCGGGTGACGAAGCACTTATTAATCATAATTACCCTCGGGTGTAAGTTATTACGAAGGTATAATGAATCAGATATTTAAATATGTTTGTCGCTTAGTAATTGAGAATGTAAGCCACTCGTTTATAAGAGGCACACACACACACATATATATACATATACATACATACATACATACATATATTATATATATATATATATATATATATATATATATATATATATATATATATACATTTATATATATATATATATATATATATATATATATATATATATATATATATATATATATATATATATATATATATATATATATATATATATATATATATATATATATGTGTGTGTGTGTGTGTGTGTGTGTGTGTGTGTGTGTGTTTATGTATGTATATAATACTCATTAACAGTATTTTGAATGAAAAGAGTCCACTGATAAGCGAGTACACTTGTAGAGTGCATGAAAGGCAGCTGCTACACCTGTTCAAGCGGACCACTAATCTGTCTACAGAGAAGAGAAGAGAAGAGAAGAGAGGCGAATGCAGGCGGTGCATCAACGATCAGAACCGAATGGGAAGTGAAATGAGGGGGTCGAGAGAAAGGAATCTAAGAATGGGTTGTCTCATTCCGGTAATGACAAGGTCTGTGATGAGGAGGTTTAGTGGGATCGACCCTTTCTTAAACACATATCACAACTCTCAAAAGTCTTATTTGTCTGTACCTTAAATGTCCGTATAGCCCATATGTCGACTGGTCCTAACCTATTATTTGGAGATGGGACTGTCTCCCTCTGTCCCTCCTTCTCATTTTCGCTCCCCCACCCCCGTCACACCCCCCGCCTCCCAAACTCTCGTTGCTAGACCTTTCCACACCTCTATCCCCGATCCATCCAACAATTATCCTAGACTCTGGAGCTAGCATGATGTAGGTTACTGGAACGGCAGTCTTAGCTGAATAGACGTATTCTTTCCTATATTCATCCATTGTAATCGTAAATTATTGTATCAAGCAAACACATAATAATAATAATAATAATAATAATAATAATAATAATAATAATAATAATAATAATAATAATAATAATAATAATGTCCTTTATTTCAGCTGAGGGTTGGGTTGTAAAAGTGGTTTTCATGGCTTTCTTTGATTTTCCGTGTAAAATCTGCCATCAGTCACTTTACTTACCTTCTTTGCAAAGTCAACACTTGGTCTGGTCGAAGGATTATTGAAATTGTATGAATGCTCGTCTGGAGAGGCTGTCTCTTTTGTCTTACTTGTGGAGATTATAAAATGGAATGTACTCACTGGAATGTACAACTGATTGTACACTAATGCTTCTTAGTATACTGCTGTCAAAAGGTTCATCTACTTTCAGTTAATAACTCGATTCTCATTTATATTTATGTAAGTGGTAAGACCGTAGCGCTTAAAAGTAGGTGTAATTTTACTTTTATATACAAGCCCTTTTTTTTCAAAGAAGAGAATTCTTTTCTCTCCCCCCCTCTCTCTCTCTCTCTCTTCCTATGTGTGTAGAGCACACGAACACACACTCAGGAAGACTCCGTTGGTGGACCCTAAATTTTAAATGACACAGACAACGCGGCCGCTGTCCTTTCCTTCCATTTTCCACCGTCAGCTGACAAAACGGGCAGACTTCATCCGTCAATTACATGATATCAAGGGAGGTTGCCGGTAAAGTGACAGACTATTTAACGGCGTTTCCTTCCAATAACACTGAGGAAATTGATGGGTATTATCCGAGCCGATCTGTCGCTGATGTCCTTCGGTGTACCACTGACGAAGTGCTATTTGTCCGGGTAAACGTTTCCTATACACGGCAAATGTAGATCTTTAGATGGAGCTCACTGCCAATTCTAATTTCAGTTCCTTTCCCTAACGATGTTTATTCGTGATATATGAAAACCAGATGTTTATTTGTAATAAAGGAAAAGCATCTGTATTGAAGGAGACTTACTTTTTTTTTGTGCAAAAGTTTACGTAGTCAGCAACAACAATAAGAAAGATAATCAATAACGAGGACGGTAGCTGTTAAATAACCTAAATGGCTAGCAAACGATAATGCTGACCATCATATGAATAGTACATAGCTTAAATTAATACTTTAAAGCTTGATATCACTTGTAGGGTTGCTTCTGGAGAACAGGGTATAATGCCATGCAACCAGTAGGTCAGTACTGAACACGACATACGCATGTAAGGTCGAAGATTTCTATAGTTTTACTATATTTTTTATTATAATGTTAAAATATCAAAGGACAACTCCCTTATTCCCA
Organism: Macrobrachium rosenbergii; assembly: GCA_039081455.1. NCBI lineage: Eukaryota > Metazoa > Arthropoda > Malacostraca > Decapoda > Palaemonidae > Macrobrachium > Macrobrachium rosenbergii. The sequence goes on along the minus strand of JANJGK010000003.1, from coordinate 49,840,051 downwards.
CGTCCTTTGGGAATCTTCTAAGCGGTTTATCGATGTTCTGCCACAAAAAGTGGAAAGCTGGATTAAGAGGAACATGCTATATCAGAATGAAGTTCCATGAGCATATTTATTTTGCCCACAGAGAAAAATGATAAAACCGAGAATACGCTAGGATAATTACTTCATTAAAGATACGATTGTATTTTATAACGTGTTTTTACAAATGAATCAATTCTTATCGTTATAAGAAACAGGAAGACAAATGCGATATGTTTCCTCAGTTAAAAAATAGCATAGTGGAGCCTAAATAAAAAAAAAAGTAGCAAAATAGAGAAAAATAGTACTAAAACGAAACAATACGATGAAAGCTGCCTGCATCATCATTTTTGTTACTATACCGATAGCAATCGAGATGAGGGACCTTCGATATTAATATTTAAAAGAAATAATAAAACCCTTTTGAGTTGGTTTTATTGCTTCAACTTTACATCTGGAAATGGGCCTAAAACTTACGTTGACATAAGACTCAAATAAAATCTACAATAAATGGCAAATACTTAGACTGATGGTATGCTGATTTTGCTTATGTTTTGTTTGGAAATAATTGATTTCGACATAGACTGACCTGGTTGAAAATCCGTTTCCATGGAAAAGTAGAAACGTTGACCTTTCTTTGCATGTGGAGGCTCACAACTGAGGGCTCGAGGAAATCCACGCAGCAAGTGCTCTTAGATTTTCATGTGGAATGTGTGCCTGATGAATTCAACTTGGAAAAAAAACGATAAAGTTATAGTGGATAACATTGTTTGAATGAAGGATTCACGGAAACGTGCGAACCAAAGATACTGAACAGTAGAATTGCAAGGGCGAAATGTCTGCATTTATCTCTTTGAAAAAAGTTTCCACTAAAACGTGGTTCTCGTGTCACCGACACACGCAAAAAAGAACATCACTGCCATTTCCAAGATTCAGCAGTGTTGATACGAAGCAGATGGTTCACTTACAGTCTTTGAATAAGCAGATTTTTTGCACTAACACTCGCTTAACAAATAGGCGCATAAGGTATCAGTACAACATTTTCACCTCAACCATATAATCAACAGGACTTTAGAATATCTGCGTGCTTGCTAATTCGCATTTGTGTCAACGTCTCTCGCCTCTACTCTGTACTTTTCTTATGTCGGCTGTCAGTTTCTGAGGACCCCTTTCTCTAGCATTGTCTCAAGATGCTTCATGCGTGAATGGCCTCATATTCGGCAAATTATTTAGATGAGTGATAAGAAAGATTATTTGGATGTCGAAAAATATGAATACTTCAGATAATGATGCTGGGTATCACAAGAGATAAAAGTAATTGATATCTTTGGTGAAGGATAAAAAAAAAAAAAAAAACGGCGTACAATAAAGGAATGAGTAATAATGTGGGATCCAGAGTCAATCTTGTTCAAGTGAGTTTCGGAAGATGAAAAAGATGTTTATCGCGGAAGGCGAAAGAAGTCGCTCCGTGTTTGCGGATCGTTGATCTGCGTCTCCTTTTATGTGGTTTGAGAACGTTCCCTTTTTTGTGAAACATTACTTATAGACAGAAAATAATGAATTCTACTTATGTTTGACGCAGAGTCAGGTTATCATTAAAAAATAAATTATTTTGGAAAATATTCTTCTCCCTCAAAGTACAGGCTCAACTTCATTCTATTTAAATATCTATTAAATAGACAACGTCGAGGTCATCATAGATACGCTCTTTACTTAAATGTGACTTTTCACCTCGTGATTAGCCATCGTGGCGGATTTTTATTCTGAAAAAATCGCTGCAGTAAAAGATTATGAACAAAAGATCTTGGCGGTATTCATTAGGTCGAAAAATAATCGTAATTGCAGAGGAATTAGTTTGCGAGGAAAGGAAAACTGATGAAATTTGTTTTTATTAAAATTTAGCTCCGTGAATAGTTTTTACTAGCGCCTCGGAAAAGAAAGTGTAAAAATCAGATATTTATAATCCATAATCTCATCTCACTTCGCATACTCCAATGAAAAATACACCTATTCATCAGCGTAAGAATGTGAAGCCTTATCACAAGGCTGACATATCGTAATCGTGACGAACGAGTTTTATAAAGCACTCACTGTTTACTAGAGTAATGCGCTTGTCAGGCATTCTAGAACTGCTAATGTCACCGAGCTTAGTTTGATCAAGTTTCCAATTGAACACTTTCAGAAAAAATTTAGCCTCTATTGAGGTCTGTTAAGGTTTTGTTTGGACAACACACGGAGAAACATTCTCTCCTGTAAAAACCATTTTTAAAAAATATAGAAAAATTAATCAAAACCTTGAGAATTTCATTACAAAACAATTATCAGATGCCATCTTCCTCTGCAGTATAGGCCATAAGGTGAAGGAGTATCTATTGATATCAAAAGATAAATTTGATCATATAAGATGAAAGTTGCTAATAAAGATGAATTAATTTATTATATATGTGAGAGTCCTGATTCCGTCAGCAAACTAAAAACTCCTAGTCGTCGTATAAACAATGTCCTCTCCAAGAACTCTGGGGGAGAGGGGTTATTAGCTTCTTCATCAAAGCACTCTGAGAGAAAGCGAATGTCCAGGTGAAGTGAGGGATGGACAGCTACCAAAAATGCTTGGATGAAGCGAGCGTATAGTATACCGCAAACGATAACTGTCACCCATTTCTTGGCATACCACTGTACACTCATGGGAGAGGTATTTTGGTAATTTCCATCATTTTTCCATTTACTACCAACTATCCCAGCGTGAGATTTTCCAAGGCCCTGTTTAGTTTTCTGTAAAAGAAAACTATTTTGTCTGCCCGCCCTCAGATCTTAAAAAGTACTGAGGCTAGAGGGTTGCAAATTGGTAAGTTGATCATCCACCTCCAATCATCAAACACACCAAATTGCAGCATTCTAGACTCAGTAGTTCTCATTTCATTTAAGGTTTAAGTTAGCCATGGTCGCGTGCCTGGTACCGCTAAAGGTGCCAACATTGCAGGACCGACAGGACGTGGCTGAAAGTTTCACGGGCCGCGGCTGTGAATTTCGTGGACCGTGGCTAAGAGTTACATATAGCATTATACGCTGTACCGAAAACTCGAGTGTGCCGAAGAAAACTGTGGCACATTTTTTTCTTACGATTTTTTTTATTCCAGGCTTTCTATTACAATGGATTTAGGTCTGAAAATTCACCAGTGACTATAATACACTCTGGGAATCGCTAAAACAATAAAAAAAAAACTTTTTCGGGAAGAGTTAAAGTCTAGAACACATTTCTTAAGGAGTATCGTTTCCAGTTATACTACTTTTTAGGAGACATGATATATATATATATATATATATATATATATATATATATATATATATATATATATATATATATATATATATATATATATATATATATATATATATATTACATTGATTACAAGGGATCTCTTATATGCAACCAATCTTCTGTAGAGGGATATTTCTGATTAGCATGTTCATAAAAGTACCTAGTTCTTCAAAATGACATTTACATGAAACGGTTTCAACAGCCCAGGGATGGCCATAAGCTGGTTACACAGTACGGTCATAAAGTGATCTGTCAATATAGATACAAGGGTACCTAAGACTTGTTGCAATGTCTCGGACTTTCCGAAGCTTAGCCCCGAGATAGTCAGGGCAACTGAAACGCAGCGCCTTTAGAAACAGACGAAAACACCCTCTTGTTTTACCATACTGTTACCAGCTAATAGGCATCCCTGGGCTGCTGAGACCATTGACTGTTAACGTTATTTTTAAGAACTACATACTTAAGTATATGTTAATCAGGAATTCCCCACTACAGAAGACTGGTTGCATATATGAGATCCCTCGCAATCAAACAAACGTCTCGTAGGCCCAAGAATCTACCTTAAGTGAACCAGCTATAGTTCATCACTAGAACATTGCGTCTAGTGAAATCTTAAAATCACTTATTCTTTACAACGATGTGGTATACATAAATGCCTTTGCAACTATTTTAAATCGATTGAGCAATTAATATGTTCATCATTACCTATGAAGTAACTAAACATTTCTTTTCTAATGCATACCTATTATATGCAGCAAACTTTCTAATACATGAATTATCGCTTATTTGTAATACTGTTCTTGGAGTGTCTCCAAATGCGGTACACTTCTAAATGAAAGACGATTCCGTAAATTCGTTTTACTTTTTAATTATGCAGACAAAAGACCTCATTTGATACACGAGGTGTGATTGCTTTGTCAAAGATACATCGCAAGTTATATTTAAATCAAGGACAACGCGAAAGAAATAATACCATACAAATGCGCTTTCTTATGAAACACAATATCAAAATTGCGATTGTGCGTTGGATAACAGCATCGATAAACAAGTTAAACTATGCCATCAAGTAGTAATCATAACTTCTCTGTAGATGATTTGCATACGCCTTTTAAGAAAATAACCCGTCTGCATAATTAACTGAAATCACGTTAGTTATCCTCATTCATGACTTGGGATGTACTGATGTTTTGCACATAGTGAGTGTGACAGATGAAACAGTCCAAGTTAATTCTGGCTAAAGTATGTTGTAATCATTAAGTATATTCCTTATATATTATCAGGTGTGACAGTGGAACCTGCTTAATAGGTACTGACGTTAAAACTATTAGGAGCTATTGTCTTGAAATAACATTTCGCTAATGAACTTTTCAATGTAGAGCTGAGCGAATTCCCATTATTGGACGATCATACGATTAAAAGCATGGGGTACTGCCTCCTTTTCTAAATGTCTTCGTGAAAAAAACATACGAATTAATGTTGTATTCACATATTGTATCAAAAGAGCTAAGCTCTAGGTATTCCGAAAATAAGCGGATTTTGTCAGTTTGTCGTCAAGGGCAAGGATGATTGTTCTACTTTAGAGTATCAATGAATCGTAATTTTTGATCTGTACTTCCAAAATATCTTCATAATATTAACTTTCCTGGCTCATTATGATATTTTCGTGTGTCTTCCCTCTGATGCATTCATGTTGTATTCTTTGGCCTTGGGCAACAGGAGAAGGAAACATGTTATACGTAGTTCAAATAAAGAATAACAGGAAACTAATGACAGGTAACAGCCTGTAAATACTCACTATCATGGTTAAAATCTCCAACCATCACTACGAAATGGAGTTTTAACACCTTCATTGCAGATTTAACCATGTGATACGCTATGTAGCACATCTATTCTGATACGAATTTCATTGTTCTTTATTGCACTATTTTTCATGACAAAAACTGAGAAACAAATCCACATTACTATTTAAAAGAAAATTTTGTGCTAAAGTTGCCGTGAGAGGAAAACCAGCTCTAATCAACTGTCGCGCTTAGTATTTGCTTCACTTATACTGTGGATGCTAACGGGCAGGTGTAATTGGACAGATAAGAGGAATAAAGGAAGTGTTTGGAGGAATGTTAGGTTTGGGAAAAGGAGAGGTATTGCAGAACACTAGAAAGAATCATTTTAATAAGTAAAAGAAGAAGAACGGAAAGGCCAAGGAGAGTGAAAGGGGAAATGAGGAGAGTTGAATTGCAGGGAGAACATTCGGTAGGGCAATGAGGAGAGTTGAATTGCAGAGAGAACATTCGGTAGGGAAATGAGGAGAGTTGAATTGCAGAGAGAACATTCGGTAGGGAAATGAGGAAAGTTGAATTGCAGAGAGAACATTCGGTAGGGAAATGAGGAGAGTTGAATTGCAGAGAGAACATTCGGTAGGGAAATGAGGAAAGTTGAATTGCAGAGAGAACATTCGGTAGGGAAATGAGGAGAGTTGAATTGCAGAGAGAACATTCGGTAGAGAAATGAGGAAAGTTGAATTGCAGAGAGAACATTCGGTAGGGAAATGAGGAAAGTTGAATTGCAGAGAGAACATTCGGTAGGGAAATGAGGAAAGTTGAATTGCAGAGAGAACATTCGGTAGGGAAATGAGGAAAGTTGAATTGCAGAGAGAACATTCGGTAGGGAAATGAGGAGAGTTGAATTGCAGAGAGAACATTCACTAGGGAAAGCTGTGCTTAGGGGAGTCATGAACAGAGAAGGCTTAATGAGCATGAGGATCTTAATATAATAGAACAAATTGTTCTATTATACCGTTGTTCGAGCAAATAGTAATGTGAACGATGCTAAAAAATTGAACAAAAGAGGAACAGTGTAAACCTAAGATCTGCTGAAACAGTAAGAACGTCCTATGAACAGTTTGAATAATGGAAAGGTCTTGGTAGTAATGTCTTTTCCAAAGAGAAAAAGCCGCAGAATGATGGTGACTGTGAAAATGAACAGTGAAGATAAGTGTGAGAGGACTAACTATTGGTGCGGTTGGAGGAAGAAAAGAAACGCTCAATATACGTAGTATTTTTTAGTAAATGTGTAATAAATGATGGTAAGTTAAGAGATAAAGTGAATTAGAGGACAGATGACGCAAGAGGTAGCAAGAAGATTCCCGCAGAAAGCTTCGAAGAAAAGAGGAGTATCTATGGAACAAAACTTTCCGTGGATGAAGGGATTAGAGATCCATATCTCCTCCACATCCATATTCATATTCACTATCAGTGGATAATGAATAAAATTAACGACCTTGGAAAAATCAACACCATCGCCTCCATCGCCGCGTAATGAAGAGGCGTCTGAGATCTCGTGCCACTCAAGTCTTTCCAGTATTTTACCTTCCAAAAATTTCCAAACGTCTTCAGCCTTCTGTCTCATGGCTCATATGCAAGTAGGTCTCGGTCTTCCAACTCTTGCTCCAGTATGAGCCCAGTTGACACTAACATGTACTATTTTCCATGGGTTTGTGCGAGTCCATTATCTCATCAGTATCTCACCTACCTAATATTCTTCTTCAAGGTTTATTTACAAATCGACCAAATCATTTACATTTAGTTTTATTGTCATACACTGATTCATGTCCTTATAGCCATACAGAATGTACTAAAAATAAGAATAATCTCATCGTCGCAAGCATTTCTAGTCCACGTCATTTCCAAATCTTATTCAGCCTACCCATTATTTGATTTGCTTTTCCTAGTCCTTCGCCAAATTCAGGCGTAGAGAACCTGTTTTTCCTCAAATTTACCTTGAGCCCTATCTCTCTAGATATGTGAAGCATTCTGTTACTCTTGAATCTTGTGGTGTTTTGCTGATTGAAAAATCATCATGTAGCATCATATGATAGATCTGTCAAGTTCCTGTTGCTATTCTAATCTAAACTTTCTTTTCTTCCACTAAACACGTTTTTATTATAAAATCCATAAGAAGGGCAAACAACAAAGGAGAAATAATATTGTGCATGTAGCATCTGGTGTTTTCATCCAAGTTTTTTTTAGTTTTCTAAAAAGAAAACTATTGTACCGGCTTTGTCTGTCTGTCCACACTTTTTCTGTCTGCACTTTTTCTGTCCGCCCTCAGATCTTAAAAAACTACTGAGGCTAGAGGGCTGCAAATTGGTATGTTGATCACCCATCCTCCAATCATCAAACATACCAAATTGCAGCCCTCTAGCCTCAGTAGTTTTCATTTTATTTAAGGTTAAAGTTATCCAAGCTCGTGCTTGTTGCAAAGCAACAACACAAGTTACCACGGCTGGCTGAGAGTTTCATGGGCCGCGGCGCATACAGCATTATACCGAGACCACCGAAAGATAAATCTATTTTCGGTGGCTTTGATTATACACCGTGCAGAAAACTGGTTGCGCTGAAGAAAGTTCGGAGTATTTATTACTTGTTTTATTATTTCCATCTCAAAAACCATGTATTCATTCACAAGTGCATTTAGGTACTCTTTTGTTGTTTATCTCTTATTCATGACAGCAGAAAAATTGCCCACTTAACGTTGTCTGTCTTCTTCTGATGTGACTATTAACCAATCTCTACTTTTGAGAAGTATTTTATTCTTTTTCTTTTCACCCATGGGCATTTCACTAACCATTCTATGGGCTACCCTGACACCAACGCCATACCATGAAAACGTGATCTTGAAAACAGCATCAACATATTTATTAAAATACTCTCTCATATTTCTTCCTCACCTTTGTTTAACTTCTCTTTCGAGACTTAGGTGGTGAGCACGTTCCACTTTGCGTTCTTCATCCTCTCCCTGAAATTCTTTCTACGTGTACCCTTTGTTTTTTTTTTTTACTTTCCATTGTGTCTCAGGTCTTATGCGATTTACAAGGTTAGTGCATTGCTACCTCATTCTGGTACTTCTTTTCCTACATATTGATATACAGTCCTGATGTCAGTCATCAGTGGTTGTCAGTTCCTCCTCAGATATGGTTTCCGGAGCTGCAAATCTATTTCGATTTTCATCTGCAAGATTCTCTCGTTGCTTATCTTTGAGAAGCTTCACTGCATTAACCCTAGATACTGCTTCAACCTTTTTGCTGTCTGCTTTTAATTTCAGCTTTATTGTGGCAGTGGCAATCTGGTTATCACTGCCGGTATCTGCCTCTCTGTAGCTCATCATAACATTTCTGATTGTTCTTTTTCTCTCTCAATCACTGGCTATAAGGTCTATTTAGTTTCTGTGACTATTATCTGGATATGTCAAGGGGCATGTATGGATGTCCTATTATTGAAGTGAATCACCTCTACATACGCTATGTATATGTGGCACAAGAAGAGCTAAAAGAGTAAGGAAGATGAGGTAAAAATGTTGGTATAATTGAAAATATGAATTTATATTAGATAGGAGTTTTGTCACGGGAGTAGTAGACAGAAGTAAGAGTGCTGGGCTTCCGGAGGAAAGGAGACTAAAAAGTTCAAGCTGAAGAGGTAGAAGGCACGTTTGAGCAAAAGGACCCCAATCTCCAGGAAGGGGCAGATGGCAGAAGCAAGCGGTAATAAGTAAGTGCGATTGGGTCTGTGGGCGGGGAAAGTGCCATGGTGGTCGGGAAAGAGGTAATAAACGGATCTTTCCTAGAAAGTGACCCCAAAGGTTTTCGGGAGTCGTTAACTAGGACTAATATTTCTTAGGGGTCATTAGCTTAATGATATTAACAGTCTTTTGTTTATGTTTTTACGGTAATCTTCAAAGGGCTTGTACTTAACACGGCGCAAAGGTGGATACATACCGTGTTAAAATCCGTGCGGGTCACTATCTAGGAAAGATTCTAAGAAACTGCCGAAGACTTTCCTTTGTAGGCCTTTTGTCATTGACGGTGCATCTTCTCTTCAGGAATTAATTGATTGCCATTTAAGTAACTATTATCTACTTATTTTGAAACATATACGCATATGTATATATATATATATATATGTACACACACACACACACACATATATATATATATATATATATATATATATATATATATATATATATATATATATATATATTTATATATATATATATATATATATATATATATATATATATATATATATATATATATATATATATATATATATATATATATATATATATATATATATATATATATATATATATATATATATATATATATATATATATATATATATATATATATATATATATATATATATATATATAAAAGTCCTTCAAAAGAAGGCATCGTGCGTACCCCATACAAAAATGGGAATAAAAGCACGTTAAAAAGAAAAAGAAAGTGTATATATATATATATATATATATATATATATATATATATATATATATATATATATATATATATATATACAATTTATGAAAAATTTTTTATGAAAACATTTTGGTGGGAACTGATTTCTTAAAAGTGTTGTGAGGACAGAGGCAAGTCTTAGGGGGTCTTTTTAATAAAAGGCTTGCCGGACTGGTCAAAGGCAATGACACGTGTTATTCAGGTGCCGACTGGTGACTGATCGATTAATTACTATATTGATTTTTGTGAATGGGTGTCACAGCCACTCCTGTTAATAACTGACAATATCTTTATAAATAATTTAGATGAAAATATTCTTGAAAAAAATTAATAAAAAAAAAATCTCTAAAGAACCTCTTAGTCTATACATACTTTGTGATGACCTCCACAACATGCACTTGCTCTATTGAATTACTAAGAACCAATAACAAGTGACAATACGTTCTATCTTATAAGCAAAACCTGGGTTTGACCAAAGCTGAAAACTATCGCTATAAATTAAGAAAGTGCATACTTTCTGAACATTCTAGATAATTTATGTCCGTTTAGATATAAGTAAGTAAGATGAAGGGGTGAGTTCTGTTTTTATCAGCACTGCATAAAAACTACACAAAATTTTAAGAAAAAAATATTTATCCAAATAGTAAAGGAAAGAGTTCAGATATTCTTCCGTTTAAATGTAAATAATAAGTCAGGTAATTTTATAAAATGTGGGTAAAGTATTAACAGTTTTTCAACGCCTCTTCGGTAGATGGAAAGAGAAATATGTTCATTAGATGAAATGGAAGTAAATAAAGAGTGAGGTCGACTGGGACAATGAGGCTGCCATAGTGGAAAAAATTCTATTCAGGATTGTTAGAATAACATTTTTCATAATTTTTTTAAAGATATCATTGAAGAATGGATTTGATTATCAGGGAATATTCAGGCGACATTATCATACACCTCTAATTAAAAAAAAATATCTTTTTCGAAATAACACAGGATAATATTACCAGCATTTTGGCTTCGAAAGGAAATCCAATACTTTCAGCTGAAACTGAAGCTCGATCAAAAAGCAAACAAACAAACAAACAAACAAACATATCAACGATATCTTTATCGTTGACTGATTGACATCTCGTTGATCGCCGAATCACATTTGATGGAGTTATTAATCATATTGACAGGAATATAATCTGTCACATGAGAGTCAGTTCATTTTGTTTCTAGTAGTTGTCTAAGATTGAATTTAGGTATCAAAACAAACTTGCCTTTCCTCCCCTCATTAATTACTGTCAGCGACGGGTGTTGTGTGGCTGGAAGCCCTGAGGCCGAACAGATCGCAGCTGGAACTGACTCGCAGGTTGTTCTCATTAGCAGATACGAAACGATAGATGACGGGGTAGAAGGTAACCCAATATCTTCTGCTTATCAATTTCATCTTTTACCGAAAAATCATTTCGTGCTCTTGGTGGTTGGATGTACCAAAAGGAAACGAAAAAAAAAAAAAATCAAATAAACCCAGAAATTCATTGTATTGCTGCAACCGACAGAATTTAATTTCACCGTGAAATTACAGTAACCGAAAGCAAGTATTGTATTTCATCTCTAACCGCAGTTTGTTGGTG
>JANJGK010000003.1:49806309-49821309 GCA_039081455.1 Macrobrachium rosenbergii | reverse complement strand
AGGGTTCCTTTCTCTTTGAGGAAAACAGAGAAATTATGAAGCAGGCGTCGTTCCCCTTCCTTACTTGTTCGGGGCACGAGCGCCTCAAAGAAGTATGTCTTGAGTCATGAGTGTTAACTCTTTATCTTTCATTCCTTCCAGTAAGGAGTGTATACTTACGATTCATAAGTCAGAATTTGTCTATCCCTGGTAATTGACAAATACAGAATAAACTCCATTTCACCGGCCATTCGTCAACGACAAACTGATTCATATAACAAGTAATAATTTGTTTGTAAACGGGTTGATAAACAAACTGTATTTAACGTTCCACAGAGGAGACATGTTTGTTTGTACATGTAACGAAGAGCGAACCAAAGAAACTTTCACCTCTTATATTTTTAATTCTCTAGAAAGGAAAATTGTCTAGAAAATGAAGCTGCGGAGAAAATGTTAATAACAATAGCATAAAAATGGATTTCTTTTTCTCCTACGTATAAAGTCTATATCAACAGTAAATAGACATTTTATAGCTGACGTTACCTAGGATGTTCATGGAAGTTTGACCTCTATGCCCGCAAGATTAGATGTTATAATTGCAACACGCCAACGAGTACAACTCCTTTATTTATTGGCTCGCCAGTGGCAGGAGGGAAAAGTGACTACTGTATTATTTCCGTTGGCGGCTGTTTTGTCTTTTGTTACAGTAGATGGTGTTCTCTATTCTTTAAATATTGTTTTTCGCTTTAGGGTATTTTTCCTTTCGAAAAACTGTAATTTATCACCGTAACTTTGTCAATTAAAGTAAAATTGGTGCATTTTCCAGAAGTTTTTCGAAGATTTTTTCGTTCATGATGTCATGTGAATGTAATACTTTTTCTTCGCCAATTTCTTTCAAACACTGCATCTGCGGAAATCCGTATTATCAGTTACAACACAATTTAATCCTTCCTCCATATATATTCAATTGTACGCCACGATTTTGCCGAGATTGTTTTCTGTTGATTAAACGATAAAAGTTGATGTCGATTTCGGGAGTCCTTTTCGTGAATCGCCGAAACGGGGGAGGGGAAGAGGAAACATCCAACTATATACTAATGCAAGTCTACGCATTGGATGACCATCGTTCCCCTGAATAACATCTGTTGTACCGGGCCTCCAAGAACAGCGCTCCCAGTCTGTCTGTACGTCTTCATAGTACTGCTTCCATTCGCTTGAAGTCTCCAGTTCATCCACCTCCCTGTAATGACAAATGATCGTTTTGAGAGGGCTCCAGATATTTTACTCGGTGTGCAAAGGTTTGCGAAGTTCATAATTCATAGAGCGTGATATGTTCTTTGGAACTCAAAATAATCGATGATATGAATCACAATCATAAGCCAGTAATATACGTGAGAAGGAGTATTGTAATCACAAAGAAGATTCGTGTCCGATGGAACACATCATAATCGCTAGGAAATGTATTTCATATATTTGTTCACGTTTGTCATCCCCATTGGGATTACAATAATTTCATGCGATAAATTTTTCATTTCCTGATGGCATCGCTAAAGAGATATTAGGAGCGTAATATGTTTACATATTGTTACATAACCCTTAATTCAAGTGTATGATAGATGAAGATTAGAAAGCTTCCTGGAAAGTTATACATGGCTTTAAATTAATTTTATGATGGGAAATTATATACCACAATAAGACGTATAAACAGAAACAAAACTATTAGTACGTATTCTATATTTACACACATTTTCACACAAATAAGCACACACACATACACACTCTACACAGATATATATATATATATATATATATATATATATATATATATATATATAACTATATATATATATATATATATATATATATATATATATATATATATATATATGTATATATATATATATATATATATATATATATATATATATATATATATATATATATATTGTGAAAAATTACCCGTTAATATTTAATAAACTTACACATAAGATAATTATACATAAGTGCTCCCACTCTGACCATGATTCGAACCTATGCAGTTTTGCAGTGGAACTTAGGTAGCTGAATTAATCCACTCAATTGATGTCTGAATGGCTTAAATCACTGTTTCTCTAACCACAAAAGCCTTAGGTTTGAATTTCGTTCATTGTGGAAAACTTATCTTTTGAGGTCCCCTTTAGATGCCAGATATTTCCAAGGTTTAGTAAATTCGACAGTAATGGATAATCTGTGGCTATATATTTAAGAGTAGCAACGTATCACGAAAAAAACTGGTGACAAAATATCTTGCATCCAAACAAACAGTTGATATTATTACAAAGATCGTTATTAGCAGTTTGTTAAGCACCCCAGTACACGCAGCAAACCTCACTTTTGCTTCACTTGCACTCTTGCTTGTTTTTCTAAACTTGTTATTGAAACTTTGCACTTTTCCTTGTCTTAGGAAGTGATTCTTTTCTCCATATAATAAAATCACCTCAAAACTATCATATCATCGTTTTCTTGTATTTCCATGTTTTTACCTTATTTTTTTTATACTCCTACAATTCTAAATGTCTCAGGTCCTCTTACTCCACATATAATGTGCAAACAGTTCCTCTCAACAGCCACATCTGGTTTCGTTTAGGAGGTTTTGGCAACTGCCTTCACTTCCGCAAAGAGGCGTTGTCTCAAGAGTCCCTTCTCACAGCTCAACATTTTCTTCACAGACACACCTCTCATCCTCCAAAACTTCTCCCGATACTGCCACTTTTTTGCCTCATCCTATCAGTGATTTATCGCTACTCTCATCTGCCTTTGTTCATTATACTTCAATGTACTTGTGTGAATCAGCCACTTCTAAATCTTCTAATACCTTTGATATTATTCATTACCTATGCTAATATTCAGTACTCTCGCAAACATTCACGTTTAAGTTCACCTGTTATAAAAAAAAAAGAAACTCTTTCACTGCTCTCTGCATTTTCTCTTCACTTTCACAAGCTTGTACTATACTTACACCATCCACAAACACTGACTGGTAATATTTGATTTATGACCCTTTTTTTATCCGGCAGACTTACCCCCCAACCCCGCCCCCCGCCACCCCCATCAATCTCTGACTTCTCTTCCAACTCCATCCATTCAACTTCTAATCACTGTTAACATATTGTGTTCTACGCATCTGTTTTAAGCACTCATGTATCTCATTGCTATATATGCTTAAAAAATTCTTAAAATATTACACACACACACACACACACACACACACACACACACACATATATATATATATATATATATATATATATATATATATATATATATATATATATATATATATATATATATATATATATAATATGTGTGTGTATAAAATGAGAGATAGATGGGTAAAAACTAATTGCTGCTTATGCTTATTAGTTGTGTACAAGGCTTTCATATACAAGAGGCCGCTGTGCAATGTTTAGTTGGATATTTTTAGTTATCTTAATGATCTGTGAAGTGGTAATTACATATTAGCTGTTTATCATTACCATTCTATCTTGTCGCAAGACGGTGTTATCTTTCCTGAAACTTGGTCGATAGGTAACTTGTGGGTTTTTAATTTTTTCCATGGATATTTTAATCCTTGGCTTATTTTTCAAGGTCAAAGGACAAAATAAGGGTGAAATTTCTTCCCCTCAGATCTCAAAAAATATGATATTTTCTGAGATCTGATAAAGCCTAATAACCATTGGTTATTAGGCTTTATCACCTTGAATTCTTTCAATGTGTGTAGGTCATTGCAGAGATCAACACTTTATTCCTCTGTCCTTTCAATGAAACCTGGTAGGTATACGTTCTGAAATATTGTTGACGGTGACCTATTTCCTAAGGTCACAGATTGATTCAGAATGTGAAACCTGGTTATCTTTCCCTTAGCTCACCGAAAATATGATAGTGGTCTATAGCGTTCAGAGTCTTTTCCAACACATTTAATGTGGAATTTGGGACTGTTACCACCTGTAATTGCTAAAAGCTCCTTGCTCAATGACCTTTTAGAACCGTGTTATTCCTAAAGTTACCTTATTACCCTTCATTGTTGCCAAGATGCGGTCATTACACAGCAATGTAAAATGTTTGTAATTATGTTAAATATTGTTAAGTAATTTTACATAATGATGATTGTGAATCGATACCAATAGGTATGATAAATATACTAAACTGGTAATTATGAAAAATTTCAACATGCGCAATTTATACCAACATATTTGTTAAATTAAATCAAACTTAAACCTAATTTAACTTTGACTTGCTCAAGACAACATAAACTTAGTACTATGCAAAATCACATGAAGATATGAATTGGCAAAATTTCTCTTTTTCGTACCCGATGTACTGGCAATTATCCATGTTTACAAACTTTGTATTATTGCCATATACATAAACTTATTCCCTTATGAGTGATGAAATACACTTAGCAAAAGCTGCATCCAGAGTATCATACAGTTAATTTGGAAAACTGTGATATAATTTATTTTGACAGTTTGATGATAGTTGTTACGCAATGCTGAAATTCAAAGATAGTATAATTTCAAAGAAATTGATACTAAATCGACTTTCTTTTGCTTGAGATCACTTTCACAGTACTTCATTTATTTTCCTTATACAATATAGCACTAATCTTTGAGTTTTGGAAACAGCTGATTGTGCTAATGTTGATTTAAATACTATTAAAGTGGATGCAAAAGAAAATGCAAAATCCTCGAATTTAACATAGAAATGCTCAAAGACCTTTGGAATCTTTCCTACATAGTGACCCCAAGGGTTTTAACCCGGTGTGTATCCACCTTTGCTGAATGTCAAGTACAAGCTGGTTGGGGATTACCGTAAAAACATAAGCAAAAGATTGTAAATATCATAAAAATAATGGCCCCAAGAAACATTAGTCCTAGATAACGACCCCCGAAAACCCTTTGGTTCACTATCTAGGAAAGATCCGGCCTTTGTTATAATGAACAGGAACAAAACTGGAATGTCTGTGAAATACGAAATATGGCTCCATGGTTTTGCTTGGAATGTCCGTCCACACATGAGACAGGATGGGCGAGGTTCATTTACCGCAGTGCTCCATGCAATTTCAGTTTTCTGTTTTGATCCTCCGAGGGCAAAACAAATCCAATATTAGTGCGCAGGTGGATTTCCTCAAAAGTTGACCTCTTATCGAAGAAAATTTATCGAAGAAAATTTGCTAGTCATTTGAGCACCTTTCTTGATTCTTTCCCTGTTACTAGAACCTTAACGGTCCATAATAAAGGAAGTACCTCATTCCACACTGTCTGCAGCAGCTTCAACTAGAAAATTGTTATAAAATTATTACAGTGACTGAAATTTGTGGTAAGTTTTTTTATCTGATAATACCTCGCTGATTACAAGCTAGGGCACCCTGGCCGTAAAAAAGATGTTATTATAAAATAAACAAGAAGCAAGCTTTCTAAAGCACACAATGCTGAACTGAGCTGCATATTATACGTATGTGCACACGCATACATATGTATACACACACATACATATATATACATATATATTATAATTATATATATATATATATATATATATATATATATATGTGTGTGTGTGTGTGTGTATTATATATATATATATATATATATATATATATATATATATATATATATATATATATATATATATATATATATATATATATATGTATGTATGTATGTATGTATGTATATACACGTGTTATATAATTTACTGAATACACAAAATTACTGTGAAGGCTTTTCATAAATGTAGAGAGTAGAAGTGGTCAACGAAGAAACAAAGTTGATGTTAAAACATAAAAGTTGGATTTTTGATGTGGACATGTGGTTTACCTGATGAAAGGAAACATAAATCAATAGCATAGATTTAAGGCCAGCAAATAGATATCCCACCACGGGCTGTCCTATTAGAGTCTATCACCCGGCAATAATATAGCGCAGGAGAGTTAAGAGTGATATATGGTCGAGGTGACAAATTGGCTGACATTACTTATAATCAAGATGAATCTACTTTTCGGGTCTCGGCCCAGGTGGCTCTAGGAAGACCCCACCGACCTGACGACCAAGAGTCGAGCTTTCTGATTTAGTGTGCGACGAGACACGCTTCTAATGATGGTGCTCACCGCGTTGAGGACATGATGGATTTATTAACCTCTGGAAGAAGTACGTCCCGCGTGCGCCTTCCCGCTGCATCTCACCTTCTTGGTCGCTTTACTCCACGATACAAATGAAGCAGCACTATGTTCTTTCTCCCGTCTTCGTCTTCTCGTACGCGTGTCATGTCTGTGTTCATGCGAAGGATTGCCTATCCATGTCTTCGTGCTCTAGATCAATGACTGAATATAAATTCGGAGTAGGAAAATAAAAAGCTTATCGATAACGGTCAGTGTCAGTTAATTCCGACCTTTAACGCATGTGATACTCCAAACACGACTTTGGTCTGGTCTGTAACACAACGTTTCCCGTCTCATTATTCATATAATTTGTCGCTCGAATTCTCTATAGAGTTTAACGTGTTTTGATATGTGTTTTTCTACTCCTGTGAATTTCTTTCTTGTAACTGTCTCCAATTAAAAGTTTGATAGGAGGCCACTCCTTATTTCGCGGTAATTTGAGTCTTTTGCTTTGAAAATTGTCTATATAATCTTGATGAATGGCTTTGAACTGCATGAATGAAGTTGCATCCATTCGTTGGTGTCTTCAATGCCTCCTCCATGGCATAAGAGCCTGGAGAAAAGTGATCAACAGTCCAAACCGTCCTAAATGAGCATGATCGTTTCTGCTTGTTATAATTTCATTGTCATCTTTCATTTACTTAGAAGAAATAAACGACACGATGGCAAACGTCTCTTAATCTCTTCACTGACGGTTGATAACTTATATGGACTATTACTTCTTCTGGTGTAAGCAGCATCACTTGGTAGGCCCATCTCATATTGCTAAGATGCTGTTTTCACAAGAAATAAAGTTGACAAACATATTATAACGTATAACAGCTTTATAAAAAATAGGAAAGTATTTCAGTAGGAAGAGAAAAATATTTTACAAGACAATAAAGGATTAAAAATCGAATTTCTAAAAGAATATTTGTAAGCCGGGAATTATGTAAATCATAAGCTTTTACTCCAACTTATTTATATACTGTCATCCTCATATACTGTACATATGCGCATAAATTTCATAAATTTGAAATAATGAATAATTTCCGGAAAATATGCATAATTGCTGGTATTTTTGGTAAAAGAGATAAATCTCATCAAATAAATCAAATCTAACCAACAAGTTGACATAATTAAAAAGGTTAGATAAGGAGTTTTCGTAACGTAAGGTCGTGTTCTACCTTTCCTCACGTATCCAGGATGCTGAGATTCAAGGATATGTGCTGGAAGTGTATTTGATTAGGTACGGTACTTACGCTAGCGCATACACATAAACATGCATAATACTATGTTATCCAATCAGTGTTGTTGTCAACACCACTCGGGTACCATATGCTTTTTCGCCCAGAAGGTATTTCATTTATCCGATGTAACTGCATATCAAGGGTAAGCATTGGGATGATGTTCAAAAAGCGTATGAATTTTGTTTGCTGGCGATTTATTAGGAACTGACGAACATTTGCGAAATACTTTGAACGAACAGTAGGCTATGAACTCTTCATTAACGCTGATAAACGCTTTTATCTTTAAGTGTCAGAGGATAAGGAAATAGGAGAATGGAAGTGGAAAGAAAATTGAATATTCCTCAGTGCCCGAGACGATGGATCAGGTGGATTAGAGAAGAACCTGTTTCTTCCTTTTTTTTTTTTCTTTCCTATTAAAGTTGTTAAAAACGCAGCTTTGCATCGTGTTTGCTCAGCGTAAAAGTCTGAGTTTCTTTCGCTTCATACCCCATTCCTTTATGCTGAATAATGCTTAGATCCCGAAAAGAATTTCTACCAAAATAGAAAAATTCTCCCTCAGAAGCATATCAATATAAGAGAACGTCTGATCATTTCTAAATGTTGGCAGTGGCTCTGCTATTGCATATTGCTTAATGCTGCCGCATTGGTTAAACACAGAAGAAAAACGTCCGAACGATTATCTGGTAGGATGCGTTTCCCATTGGTTCATTTACTGATGTCAGGGTTGGTTAATCATCTCACTGACTTTCAACGCAAACGGAGGAATCGATCTATTCCATTCTCTCTCCATCAAGGCGGTGTATTTCCAGAGTTCGATCGAAACGGATTTAATGAACACACTACCGGGGAGTCGGCAACTACGGCTGACTCACCATTGCATTTTCCCCGATGCGAGCAACAACACGGGAACTTTGCAAACTGATAATCAGTTTAGTTAATATTTTTGGTACCTGTTTTTATACACAGTCACACAGGTATCTTCAAATAGTGTTAACGCCTCTATCAGCTAAGCTTGGTAATGTACTAGCTCAAAATCAGAGGCATAACCGAAGCATAAAATTCCACTACTGCCTTTTATATAAGACGTATTGTATAACAACGGACTTTCGCGCTATAGGATGACTTGTTATGACTTTCTTCGTAGACTCATTAACTATTCAGAACCATGGTCGGGCCAGGATTTAAATTTGGTAAATTGCATCGCCATCCTTGCTCAAATGTTACATTGCATTGATAACTTGAGATAAAATGATGAAACAGCGTCTACAGTAGAGGAAGTACTCACGCACATATATTTAAATGCTAAATCTTGAATTCATTATTAAAGTAACTATAGCCGTGCGTAATATACTTATGTGCCTCATCACTGTAACATTACAACTAGCATAAGAATAAAAAAAGTACCAAATGAGTAGTTAAATGAAGACATAAATAGCTTTTGTAATCTATTCTCCAAAATGCGACGGGGATAAAATTCCCTTCTATGCTCGAGGAATTTAAATTGTCATCTTATCATAAGTATAGTATGCAACCAAGTTAGTCTACGTAATGATACGTAGAATCGCAAGCAAGAGGTATATTGCTTTTCCACGAATAAATTAGCTATTCCGGTGTATAAAAAAATAATAATAATAAATAAAAAAATAAATCGTTTGTACTATAGCCTACCAAATCTTTACCTTCATGGGCATTCAATAATTATTTGGCCATTTAAAAATATTCCAAAATATCAAAACGATAGTCAACGATGCTTTGCATAATTATATTATGCTGAAGTCTGGTTAGTAGGAACTCAAAAAGACTAGATATCATCATATCAGCGATGTCATAGGTATAGGTACAGCAATGTGCCAGATAGCTGGGGAACTGCCATTTTTCTACTGAAAATAAGTCGTACTTATTATTGTTATTATTATTCACAAGATGAACCCTATTCATATGGAACAAGCCCACAGGGCCCATTGACTTGAAATTCAAGCATCCAAAGAATATGATGCTCATTAGGAAGTAAGAGGAGGTAAAGGGTTGTAATGCACTGCATCTTCGCCTGAACTTTTGAAGTTCCAATTGCACGACATCCTCCGGGTGGCTGTTCCACAGTCCAACGGTGTGAGGAATAAAGGACCTCTGGAACTGAGAACTTCGACAGCGAGGCACATTTACTACATATTTGTGCTGCTGTTCAGCGATTTTGTTTGCTCTCGGCAGGAAAATAGGATCAGGAATCAACTGTGAATGTGAAAGATCTCTGTTGAAATACAACTTTTGAAAAAGTGGACACAAGAGAACAACCATCGATGGTCCAAGTCACAACTGCTGATATTAGGAAACAGAAACCTATCTAAGAGATAAATCTCTGGTGAAAGCACGCATTCATACCGGAGAACAGTATTCTAGCAAAGGAAGGACAAATGACCTAAAGCATGTTGCACTGATTTTATCACTGTTATAAATGTATGAGGACTTTCTACAATACCTAACTAACGCGTGGCATTTCCTGACACTGTCATCAGATGTTTCTCAAAAGTAAGTTGTGTCAAGAGTTATACCTAGAATAATTAAAGCTTCAGACTCATTCAGCAGAGTCTAATCCACATGAAGGGGAGGCTGAGTGGAAAATCTGTACGAGATCTTGTATCCAACAATTTTTTTTTTTTTTTTTTGCTGGAGGTCAGCCTCATACCTCACCGCCTACACCATTCACTAATCCACTCCATGTCACGATTGAGACTAAGGGCAGCTTCATTTCCTATAAGTGGAAACTTTACAACACCCACAAGTGTTGCATCATTGGCATACTGAACAATCTTGTTTTCCAGGCTAACAACCATATCACGTGTATATACTAAAAATAACAGTGGACCAAGAACGCTACCTTGTGGAACTCCAGACACAATAGGCCTTGGTTCGCTAAAGATCCCATCAACAGCAACTCGTTGCTGCCTGCATGTAAGGAAATCTTGAAGTAAACACAGAACATATTCACCCACTCCAAGATTCTAAAGTTGATAAGTAAATGCCTTGTGATTTACTAAATCGAATGCAGCACTAAAATCTATTTGAATTACTCTGCACTTAAAACCCGTATTAAGGTTCTCTTGCTGATGGCATGTCAAATCTAAAAGACCATCAGCTAGCAATCCTTTAGATTCCACATACTTATATAATGGCTTAAAAATAACTATTTCTTCAGCTTTGGAGAGCACAGGGAGAATAGAAATTGGCCTGTAGTTACTGCTGTCTGCATGTATGCCATTCTTTGGAACAGACACTGTATTGCTAATTTTGCGCTCATAAAAATCTGTAAGATCTACTAATCTTGCGAGACAACACACTAGAAACTTCTTTCAAAAATCAAAGGGAAGAAACCATCAGGATCTACTCCACCCCAGCTACCAAGATTATCAAGAACTTTCTTAACATCCCTAGATCGAAATGCAAATTTTGTAAGAATAGGCTCTGGAAGACAATATCAGGGAGAGGGACATCCTCAGCTGATTGCTTAGCTTCAAAAGCTCGGTGAAGCAGTTCAGCCTTTTTCTTAAGGCAAGTAACTAATCTATTATCATCTGTTCGTAGTGGAAGAATGGAAGATGAGCCTGACACAAAGAGAGATGATGGCAGTTTGGTCCACCACAGATGCGGCTGAGTAATTCCTTCAAGTTTCCTCATTAAGGAATTATTGTAATTTCTCCCAGCTATATGATAAATTCTATTCACAGCACGGCGAGACTCAGCAAAAATGGCGTAATTTTCATTTGAACGATTTTGTCTCCATGTGTTAAATTTGGTCTGTTTGTCATGGTAAGCTCTTCTACATGTATCATCGAGCCATCGTTGGTCATTTGTCCTTAATTTAATGACCTTTCTAAGGACATACCTTACTAAAATAGCCATCAGCATTTCATTTCATTTCTTCTTGAAATCTGGATCAGATATAGCCTCTGAAATATTAAACGCCTGACAAGCTTCGATAGTGCGATCACATTTGGCTCTAGGTTTCAGCCAGACCATTTTTCCATCAGTGGAATTAGGAATGTACTGATTGACAGATATGTCCATCTCAATGGAGCAGTGAACGGAAGTGCTTACTCACAGACCTTGGACTTCACAGTGGCTGGAACACTTGTGAATATGAGGTCTAATTTATTACCAGAAATATGCGTTGGTTCCCCAGTTAGCTGGACAAAATCGGAGGATACACAGAACTCAAGAGCAGACCGGCCATGTTGATCTGTGGAATTTGAATTAAGCCATTCGCTGTGCTTTGCATTGCTGCATGCAGTTGCCATAAATAATGAGTAAAACTTTTGAGTCCTGTGACTGAGCCATACTAACTCTTTCCACGAGACAGTCATAAATAGAATCGTCAATGTTTGGATTGCTGTAAACGGCAAATATGTATAAACTGTAGAACTTACCGAAAATCTTAAAAGAAAGAATTTCATGGCAATTACACTATAAGTTTTTCTGACGTTAAATAGATCGTCTGGACTTAGTGTATACAGCCATACCCTGCGTATATGGGATGTTACGATAACGGATAAAATCTGGGCTATCAAACCCTGGGATTAAAAACTCAACCTTTGACCTGTTACTACTTACAAGAGCCTCAGAGAGAAACATCAAATTGTAGTTATGGGCAAAACTCTGGAGATCAAGAAAATTTGACCTTAAGCCCCGAATATTTGAGTAAGGTACTCTGCAATTTTTCTTACGGTAATGAGTAGCTCAATTTCTCCCGAAAGAATTAAAATCAACAACTTAAAATTAGTAGCAAAACTAATAGACTCGTAACAACAACAACTGATAAAAATCAACAGAACAATAAACAATAAAAATTCAATCAACAACAGTATTCACATTATTTACAAATATTACATTGTAATTATAAATAAACCTAATCATATATTATACAAAAAATGCCGGAGGCAACTAGTCAATAAGGTGGAGCCGGCACATCTTATAAGGCACATAAGAAACCCACCAGGTTTGCCACAACGACTGGGGAATGGTATTCAGGATGAATTTAGAAATTATAAAGAGTTCAGAAGGAAAAGATTAGGTAAAGAAGAAGGCGCTTCAATGATAATCCACCAAGCAACTTTTGCTTTCTCATCAGCCTGTCCTACACACTTTTTGAGAAAACAGGAAAGTTAAGAAAAGAGCAGAACCCTCAAACAAGGGAACTCAAACCCAAGATCATGGAAGGCCACAGTACAATGGCTATGGCACGGTCCAAGGTTAGAGAACAAAGTTTGTCTTCAGAGTAACCTTCTCTTAGAAGGGTTGCCTATCAAGGCTGAAGGGTCCCTTCCAAACGCTGGTTTGATTTCGGAGGAGAGTCCTTCTCCTGGAAGAGTTGCTTGCCAAGGCTAAAGAATCTCATACACGTTCAACCTATGGTTTCCAACAGCTGGCCAGTCCCAGACGTTATAAGATGGCTTTTGGTCCTCCTTGATTGTGAGGCATTGGGTGGTCAAATGCTCTAGGCTTTTAGACTTAACAAAGTATTTCCTTTCCGAGTGCCGGAATGTAAATAACTATTCATTCCTATCCAGGCCAGTTACCTCCAGAGGTGTTTAAATTTATAGAGGGAGCCAGCTCTATAAAACTTATATAAGTATTGTACCACTATGAGCTTTGGATTCAAACGAGTGGAAGTGTTTATCATTAAGTATGGTTTGCATGAATATTTTACAAGAAGCATTTTCACGAAATTTTATGTACGCAATTTTAGAAAATAAAATAATCTTCGCTGTCGATATCTTTAGTTGTGGGTTACCAGATTAACATCATTCAATCAGGCAATCAGTCACTAACCCAGTCAATTCTTTAGAGTCATAAAAGTCAAAAGTTGCGTTAATAAAACTTACAGTGTTTATCATTCATGATAGATGCAAAAACTAAATATTTTAATGCCTGGAATTCGAGTTCATGCGAAATTATAAACTAGTTTTTAGAGGCGTGATAGTTTCATAACGAACATGAAGTCTCCAAACATACAATACTAGCAGCAATATAATGCTCACGTTAAGCCAAGATTTCAAAATAATAATCAAAACAAATGATTTAATAGAAAAGGATGTGTATATTCGAAAAGAAATTTGCACCCGTCTGAATGCATCAGAGAGTCATCTGTTACATAAACGCTGCCTTAATAAACCTGAAACATGGTAAAAAGTGTACTTTCGACTTGATAAGAGTTCCTCATTAGTTAGTTTAACGTTACTTCAGACTTAAGAGGTGGTTTTCTTTTCTAGATTAGTATAAAATCACTTAGAATACTGGCTAAACGAGATTTGTTGTTCTGTTGAGTATTATGACGTAGAAATCCTTCGCCCGGGCTGGAAAAAATAAGTCTACAAAGAGGAATCCTTGATTGCAAATCTCTGCTAATGCTAATTCCAAATACCAACATATTCCGCAGGAAGCTGCTATTTTCTTTAGATGCACATCGCTGAAAATAACATTTAATGAAACAAGAACAAAAAATTGTTCTGGTTCCAGATTAAGGGTCAGATTCACACCAAAGTCTGATCACCTATTTTCTGGAACAATGACTTCCATCTCCTCACCCTATTCCCCTTCCTCCTCCCCAAAAAGAAATAAAAGAAAAATCGGCGCTGAGGTTTTCAGACAGAGAAAAGACACCCACCCTGTTCAAAAACCTAACCTCCATTGAGGTGTTCTTGAAAAAGATGAAGGCAGACTGGCAGCCTGAATCGAACAGGACAAAACCAGTCTGTCAGCTGAATGACTGCAGCTTATAGTTGCCCATAGTTTTGTGGTAACTGACAAAAGATGAACAAAACAGGCTATTTAGCCATTACGTGTCCACTTGAGATATTTTGTTCTCTAATTTCACGCTGGCAACAATCGGATTGGATGTTTTACGGTTAACACCGAGTTTTGAAAGGTTATATTTAAATCTCGTTCGCTCATACGTTATTCTTAAATATATCAATTAGAAGCTCTGCTCTAATACCAGCTGTCAGTGGCACCATTTACGATTTCTTTTCACTGTATCTAATTGAGGGGCTGCTAAGATTTAGTACTGTGATAATGGGTAGCACATTATGTCTGACGTTAGAATGAAAATAGATAGATGCCAGTCGCATTCTAACATTATGTGCTGTATGTGACTACTGCTACCAAAGGAAGTTTAGTCTAGATCATTGTATTCTGACAGCAATGATGGTTTATTTAGAATTTGAGCCTTGTTAAGCTTTGTCTATAATGTGTTATAAACAATAGTTCCAGAAGATTTCTCATTTTATATAAGAAAGCCAACTTATTCAGGGACCTTTTACCAGTTCGGATTCTGAGTGAATAGCCTGCATACATACACAGTAACTTGTTGGAATGGAGGTGAACATTTTCCAGCATGTTCCTCCTTCTAATTCCAAAAGAGACGAACAGCCGTGAAATAACATTCCAAAACATCCTTCTGTTACTAAGCTCTCAAAGCATTCATCGATAATGGAACGATTTTGCGATGGGATCGGCGATAGACAGCCAACGCTATGCTAATCAGAGAGGTGTAGTCTGAATACCAAATGAAGTGGGAGAGAAAAAAAGTTGCTGAGCCTC
>JANJGK010000003.1:49777856-49796209 GCA_039081455.1 Macrobrachium rosenbergii | reverse complement strand
TGCTGTGTAATGTATTGATTGATTATTTACCACCGTCTCAGTCGTCTGCTTAATCTAAAGGAGGATGAATACACATATTTCAGAACTGGAAACTTGGCTTCATCACAGATTGAAAAATCGAACAGATATGTTCACTATTTTGCATCTTAACTGTGGATACATCTTCGCTAATCTTCGCATATCTGCCACATAATTCTTTTCCACCTTATCATTACATAGCAACTAATTTCCTCCCCCGTCCTTGTTTCCTGGGTTTTGGAAATATGGAATTAAAGTTTATATATTCTGTTCCGTTTTCGTTCAGTTTTTGCGGCATCCTCTTAGCATTTTTCAAATTGTGCCAATGTTTGGTCGAAGAAAAGAGATGAAGTTCACAGTAAGGACCGCCATCACGAGAGTGTTGAGTAATTATGGACTTCGCAGGTTACATGAGAAAGTATCAAGTCATTCTTCATGAGATATACCACACTTTGCCTGCGAGCGACTCTTCCTTGTCTCATTTTGGTTTTGAATTTTCATATCACCAATAGTTTATTATATACTTCAGTTACATCTACTAAAAAAAAGGCGCGTCATTTATTAGTTTTTAGCGCTTTCCTATAAAACCCTGGTTTAAAAAATCTCTTTTCTTTGATATCTTGCTTGTATTGCTATCAGTTTGTTTGTCCATAGAGTACAACATATTGGAATGGACGCATTAATTACGGTTTTTTAAGATATATTTTGACCCCATCATTGCATACTTAAGGAATACACACACACACACACACACACACACATATATATATATATATATATATATATATATATATATATATATATATATATATATATATATATATATATATATTATTAAATTTTTAAACTTATTTCTGTATCACAACTACTGTACCGCATGCTAAAGCTTCGAGATGCTCAAATGTTCGTCAGTTCACAACATCTTACCTTTCATGCAGTTCCCTCCGCTTTCCTTTCATAGCCATCTTCTGTTTTTGTCTTCATTTCGAGGAGCAAGGAAACATGGCCAAGATACGCTACATATCCCTGTATAGCAGCATTTTCAAACGTATAGAATGTCAAAGACTTATTTTCATTACGGAGTGGGGAAACGGAGTGACAACACTAAAGAATATTGATGAATATTTAAAACAATTTTAACCCGTAAACATATTGGTATCTGTTGTCTACTGTGGCTTTAATAAAACATGATTAAAATGAATGAAAACATATATTGGCAAGTGCCGTAATCACCGGCATAAAATACGGTAAGAATGGACGAGATCGTGGGCTTGACAAGTAAGTAACCAGTGTGAAGAGAAACTTAAAAATGTTTATGGGATCTCGATGACAGTAATGTCTTGTATTATCCGCTGTAGGTGTTGCAACAAGCATCACACGTGTATATAAGTCAGACAATATTAAAAGCAGGTAAATCCTTTTCCTAACAACCAGTAGAATGCAAAGGTGCTGGTAAAGTTGAGTGTTCGAGTACGTAGAAAATAATATTTCAAAATATTGTCTAGTGCTCTGACGCTGAAATGTTTATTTGTAGATTTGAAAATTTTATTATGGAACAACCAAGCAACACAGAAGGAAAACGTGTCGTATCCTCACGACTGTTTTTATGCTAATTTTCAGAAATATCCAACTCATTTTCGACTGTCTTTTTCAGACCTTATATCACCTTGATCTCTTGTAACGCATCCCCTTCTCAGTTTCCTCAGCTTGGGAAGCAAGGCAGAGTCCTTAAATTTCCTACCTGAACACCTGCCATTTAATTTCCACAAGAAATGGGAGATATCTTTCTGCCTCTGCAGTCAGCTCTAATATTTTAAGATTTTACATTTTCCTTATCCTGCTTCCTCTTGCATTCATTCCTAAGTTGCTTGGCGCATATGGCGATATCAGTTATGTGTACACACTTTTTGTGCATAATACAAAGGTATTCAGCTGCTATTCTGGTGCCAGAATCTATTTAAAGGCCAAACATATATATTGAGTTTCTATAGATTCTTATGTTTATTAAACAATTTTACAGCAAAATTCTCTCATATGATCATTAATGTATTTAGAATTCAACCAGCCGCTTTCTAATCCATGTAGTTCTAAGGATTCTTAGCTTATCTTTTTTTTCGGTTCCTCCGTTGTTTTACTAGCAAGGCCAATCGGTCATTTCTTTCTTTTAATTTATTATTTGGTTTGATATGTCCTGCCTCTTTGGATGCTTTTGTTGGCAAATGAATTAAACATTCAGATAGATTTCATGCTTTCGGATTTTCGGTTTCTTCCTTGCTATTTAGAATGTTTATTATGATACTATACGTTATGAAAAAGGGGGTAAGAAATTAATTTAGATTAGATATGGAAAACACGGACTGACAAATCCATCATAATTAAGTTCCAGCTAAAACGTGTCTTTTCCTTTAAAAGTGGGCCTAAATGACCCATTGCCTCATGGTTTAAGAATCAAAAACAATAAACAGAAGACCAAACTTCTCACTGCCTAATTGAGTGAAATGCATTTTCCCATTTTTAATCGTAAATGAAGACGACTTGGTGAAAAAACAACAATATCCGTAAAGGCATCAGCACTTGAAGAAATTATTGGTTAACCACATATCGGTATATCATTTCACAATCTAATCCCATTTATATCCTACGGAAATTAATATTTCATTTAGATCATCAGCATTTCCTACCTCAGGCTCCGGGCAACATTTACAACGTAAAATTTCAC
The DNA here is from genome assembly GCA_039081455.1 of Macrobrachium rosenbergii. Taxonomy (NCBI): domain Eukaryota; kingdom Metazoa; phylum Arthropoda; class Malacostraca; order Decapoda; family Palaemonidae; genus Macrobrachium; species Macrobrachium rosenbergii. Next base: position 49,793,472 of record JANJGK010000003.1, on the reverse strand, counting down.
CAACATTATCTCTAGTCGAACCATCAACACCGCTGTAAAGGTTATATCAAATACTGTTATTTACTCCCCTTGATATTCTATTGAAAACCACATCCCCTTTCATTCCTATGATTGGTAAATACAATATGATTTATGAAACCTTCGTTAATCTACTTTGAAGATAGTCTTTTCTTTCTATTATTGCGTTCGGGAGTTCTCTGCTATATAGATCAGATTCTATTTCTTTCTTTCTTTTAGGCATTTCTCTAGTATTTTTTTTTCTGATAAGCTAATATTTGTCATCAATCTCCTTTGGACTTCTCGGATTTCTATCGAAATTATGACAAAGCAGGAAAAGAAAAATGAAAAATGTGAATCTTCAAGTCCTTTGATAAACAGAAACGAAACAGTTCTTCCCGTGATCACCAACTGGCTGATCGCTTCGACAAAAGCAAAGTGGAGGAAGAAATTGAACAACTATTGTTGAGACATATGACACTGAGAGAGAGAGAGAGAGAGAGAGAGAGAGAGAGAGAGAGAGAGAGAGAGAGAGAGATGAAAGGAAGGAAGGGGGATGATGGAGAGGGGAGGGAGAGACCAGGGATGGAAGGATCCCCTGTCCGCACCAAGAGGCAACGAGCTGAGGACCCAGTTGTTAGCGATGCAACTTGGTGTTTAAAGGCTCGAAGCGTAGCACCGGTACATGAATTGGGCGGTACTGGGTGGTGCATGGGCGGACGGGCGGTCAGCCTCGAAGTACCATAATGTGGGAGAGGTAGGGGAGTGGAGGAGTAGGATGTTCATGAAAATTTTGAAAACTGAGACATGATATAAAAATGCAAGAAGGACCCATCTGGAGAGAAGTCCGAATATATCGAAATTGTGCGGTAAAGACACTTGGACAAAGACGGGCGGGGGGTGGGGGTGCCGAAAGAGACGAAATAAATGGTATGGGGGTTAAAAAAATAGCGGTAATAATATGGAGTGGCAGACGATGAGGGCAGCATTGAAGGGGGAGTAGGTGGCCTGTATTGCCTGGCGGGCAAAGTGCAAACAGGTGTCCGGATCAACGTAAGAAAAATAAAGGAAAAAATAAGAACAGAAAAACTAAGATAACGAAATTCCCCAAAACGGTTTGATCCCAAATTCCGGTTTTGGAAGTCGGCCTTTTGGATATTGAAGATGGAACAGATTATGGAAAATTGATCATGTTGGGTGGGTACCATTAGAGAGACAATGGCCTCCAAAGTCACTTTTTTTTCTCTCCTTTTTTCTGGATCTGCTGCTGAAGTGATAATAAGAGACAATCTGTATCATCGGAATATCTCAAGCTTGTTTCTAGAGGAATGGGGAGGGGGATGAATGAAGGAGAATATCTGGAAATGTTCTACGTGTTACCGCCCATGAAATACAGGCATCGGTGTCTTTTGATATTGAAAGGAATCGTGCTGGAAGAGAAACCGATTATAGATATTTATCTGACAGTCTCATGGAATTCTTCTTGTGTGTGCTCCAAGAAAGTGCATTCGGGCTCCTTCACTTTAATGATTCGCGGTCACATGGCACAAATAATAATAATAATAATAATAATAATAATAATAATAATAATAATAATAATAATAATAATAATAATAATAATGATAATAATAATAATAACAATAATAATAATAATAATAATGGAAGCTACTAACTCAAAAATTATAACGAAAATAGAGCACTAATTATAAAAAAGGATATATTTATCTGCCTTCAGCAATAAACTAGATTTGTGCTGCAGCTACTTAGAAAAGTAAAATTGTACTGTAGCTACTTAGAAAAGTAAAATTATAATTGGTGAAAAGGATGAATTTTTTCTACTATAATGGTAGGTCGACCCCGGTTCTCCTCAAATATTTTATAACTTTGTCATTTCTGTGTGTGTGTGTGTGTGTTTTTTTTTTTTTGTCATTTTGTGTGCCTCCACTTTCTGTGTTATCTTATGTGACATTTTTATGCAATTTTTAGTCAACTTGCGACCCTTTATTTTCTGTGCAATTTTATGTAAATCTTTAATATATTGTTTATTATGTATATATGTATTTTTTTCTTTTTTGCTTCATATAAAAGTTAATTTCAGGCAACTTGTCAGTTTACGCTTTTTGATTAATTGTACAGATTCCTGATGATGCTTTCATGTGAATGTGAAGCGCGTCGATCAAGTTTGTTCCTCATCATATGCCCTGCATATTTTGCACTTTGCCTTACTCGCCTACCGCCCCATCTCTTTTATATATATATATATATATATATATATATATATATATATATATATATATATATATATATATATATATATATATATATATATATATATGTGTGTGTGTGTGTGTGTGTGTGTGTGTCTGTGTGTGTATGTATATATATATATATATATATATATATATATATATATATATATATATATATATATATATATATATATATACATATATATATATAAATATATATATATATATATATATATATATATATATATATATATATATATATATATATATATATATATATATATATATATATATATATATATATATATATATATATATATATATATATATATATATATATATATATATATATATATATATATATATATATATATATATATATATATATATATATATATATATACACACACACAACAACAATTCTGTTCTTTATTTGACTAGATTAAAAAATGCAAAAAGCGACTTGTGTTGTCAAAAGCAAGTAATGATCATCCTTATCACGGACATCCTGCTTCGAAAAGAAGGGCCTTTTCAACCACATCCCCAAAGCGAGAAGGCACTTGTCTCACTGGCTAAAGATCCTTGCTTCATTCTCATGGCGAGGACAGAGCGAAATGTGCACGTTTCATTAAAACCCCTTTGCAAAGTTAACCTGAACACTGATCTACATATCTGATGGACAACTGTAGAATGGTAGGGTTAGCAATCTCATTCCACAATCTTTCCTGAGAAACTGGAAAATAAAATTGCATGAAGCCATACATACCAAAGGGCAAATTGTGTGGTCAGAAGTTGTTTCTAAACCAGGCTGCGGTTCGAATCTCACTAGTAACGAAGCACTTCTCACTTATAATTCCCCTTGGGCGCAAGTTATTCCCCAGGCATAGTGATGTGGATATCAAACAAGTTTTGTGGCTTCATATTTGTAAATTTTAAAAAATTCACTGTTTATGTAACAAAAATTCACACACACATATATATATATATATATATATATATATATATATATATATATATGCCATTATATATCTATATATATATATATATATATATATATATATATATATATATATATATATATATATATATATATATATATATATATATATATATATATATATATATATATATATATATATATATATATATATATATATATATATATATATATATATATATATATATAATTTTGAGTGTGCGTGCGCGCTCATATATTCTATAGACGACATTATTTAGTATAACTTTTTACTGTATAAACGGAAAGAATATGGGCTTGTCTGTAAGAATCACAATTCCGTAACATCATTAGGCTTTCATGGAAAGATCCAGAGGTTTAAATAAGTCGTACTTCGTGGGATCAAGTTTCTCAGAGGAAGCAGTTGATTGTATGTGAGAGCATCAATGGGAAATTTGTATGTTGCCGACGTGAATCTTGAAAAGCTTTTCCACAGATCTGATGAATATACAATATACAGTATAATGAATCGTGTATTAAGAGTATGCAAGAAGAAGAATGAACGACTTGGTGTAACAGCTGACAAGTGACTATGGTTTCTTATGACTTCATGGCTGTTGAATAGGTTTTACGAATGGAGTTACTTGAGAAGTAAATGCAAGGGCTAGAGGTGCAGGTGTATTTGTGAAAAAATTTGCAGAAAAATGCAGCGCTAGGGAAAGGGTGCCTCTTGCAACGTTTGGACGACGCAAGGGACAACTGGAAAAGTGAAAAAAAAGTTAGATTGAGGTCTGGATATGTAAGAATTCAATGTGGCAGTAGAAACAGTTGCACCATTGAGGGGATTACAAAGCAGTTTTGTACAAAGGTACGTGGCAGAGGAAGATATGTCATTCCTGAAATAAATCAGAATGAAGATTGTCTGGCTAAAATACATTTGAAAAGGGTGTAGATTGGTGGAAATACATGGTTTCCAAAGAATATTCGTAAGTATAATTAGGATAGAGAAAGATGTGAGTACTACAATTAGCTAGATTATGTGTGAATACACGGCGTCGGTGACCCTGGTAGTTGTGACGCCAGATAACTCTCAATTAATCAATCAATCAATGTGTGAATACAGGGTAGGTGGAGGAGCAAGCTGATGGATGTGCTGGTGAGAAGAAGGGTGCCTAGAGGTAGCTGAATATAATTTTCTTGAAGTAAAATTCAGGACATGTAATTTTTTTGAAGAAAGTAAGAGACGAGCTTATGATCAGAAAAGGAAACAAAATCAGTTCGTGTTAAAAATGCCGAGTAGTCAAGAGTATGTGATGATTTTGTAAAATTCTAGAGTAAGTAGAAGGGATAAAATTAGTATGAAAGTGAAACACTGATGATTTGAGATACAACTGCTTAACAGAAAAGGTCATGTTCAGGTGTCCAAGAGGATGGGTAAGGCAGTGAAGTGAAAAGTGTAGTAAAGAAGAAAAGCAAATAATGAAAACTGACAGGTGAATATTAGGAAGAACTCAAGATGATATTAGAAGTTGCACAGGTAAATAAATGCCGAAAGAAGTATTGATGAGTAAAATTGATCTCAGATAAAAAACAAAAATAGAGATGCTCTCTGAAGTGAATGCAGCCCTGGGCTAATGGAGTACATTTTTTGATGATTTTAATAATTACAGGAAAAAAAGAAAAGCAGATCTGAATTTTGCAAGAGCGGATAGATTATGAGAATGATGGTGGAAATGACTGTTTAGGACGTATGGAGATCAGTTAAGGGGCTAATGAATGGAAAAACACCAGGAATTGATGGAATTACGCGTGAAAACCTGAGGCGTAGTGGTGAAAGTGTGGCTGAGCGGCTGTCAAGCGCTTGTCAGATATATCGGGTTGAATGAGAAATTTCAAAAGGATTGTCGAAAAGAATAATTGTGCCATTGCATAAAGGTAAAGATGACAGGGATGACAGAAATCATAAGGGCATTACATTACATTATATGGCAGGAGATGTTCTCAGTAGGATTTGGCTGAGAAAGTAATATAGATGATAGTGTGTTTTTAGACAAGGATGGTGGTGATCGGATCAATTGTTTGTTATAAACCTGTTTTGTTGAAATTTTGAAAGTAGGGCTTATTTTGGAATTAGTAGAATGGAAGTGTGGTGGTGTAGAGGATATACAGGTATGGTATTCATCAGTTTTCTAAAGAAATAAAAAAAAATAAATTATGATGGGAGCGATGCATGTTGTAGACTGACTGGTTTGTTGTAGATGTAGTTGAGAAAAGGAGCGGTACGTTTCCATGACTTTCTAGTATCGTTGTTGGACCAATTCTGGGCAGAAAAACTTCATTAGATGTAAGTAGAGAGTTAATGTACCAGAAAATGGACCAGAAGAGTGGAAAGGTTGATACTTGTAGATGATAAATTACAGAATGGAAATATAGAGGAGAAACTACAGAAAAATTAAATATGTTTACAAAAGGATAAAGTTGAGATTAAAAGTGAGCAAGGGTAGGGTTATGACGGTAGATGGAAGTTAGGAAGATGGAGCAATGGACATTAATATGGAGAGTGGAGAATGGACTGCTGATTAATTAGCAAAGATATTTAGGAGTAAATGGAATGGATAATTGACAAGGAGCTTACTTAAGCGGAGTGTCTATGGAAGTCAGGTTGGAAATACAAGAAGGGATTTCTTAAAAGAATGCTTCATATTCTTTAAGGGAATGAAGTGTGGGCGTTAAATTTAAAGAAAAGTAAAAAAAAAACTGAAGCCTTTGAAATTATATATGATGCATAAAAACTGAAAGGGGGAGGAAACTTGAGGTACGCAGAAATTGCACAATGTTTGGCACAGGGGAAAGGGTGAACTCAAAGCCTTCAGATATTTAATTTGGAGTACTGGGAGTAAGGAGGAGAGAAAGACTTCGAAAGTGACGACTAGAAGAATAAACAATTATCGGAAAGGAAGAGTCATAAAATTCAGAAAGAGCAAAAGTACTTGCAAGACAGAAGTGAAATAATAATTTTATAGGTTGTTCTAATTAAACACAAAGCTGTTAAAGTTTTCTGTTGAGGTGGACATCCACGACTCAACAGATAATGTATGAATTTTGCGTGGACCATTGTCTTTTTTTATTTTTTTGAGTCAACCCTGCTTTTAGGATGTGGCTTATTGTCAATTATATATTAAAATCATATATATGTTAGGGTCTGCTCCCCGAACAACGAATATCTTTGAATTTATAATATTCATCTGAATCAATACGAATATCTTATATGACAATCAACTTAGCCGCATTGCATTAGTCTTCAGAGTACTTGTGAGAGTGCTCTCTTAGTAAGAAACCGGCATTAAACAAGAACCTGCTGCACCAGACCCTTCCTCACCAATCAGCGCTCCTGGTGCACAGCACCAGATGTCGGAGATACAAACTTCAAAATCCACGAATCACGAAAAACGTGTTGCTTTTATGGACAATATATTATCCTTAAAGAAAATAGTCTAGGCTTTTATGATGACTGGCAGTCTCCCTTTTGAAGTTCTGATTTTTTTCATCTGTTCTATGGCCTCAAAATGCATTATACCACCAGTTCTCCGATGTGGTCACTTCAGCCTCTGTAACAACCATTATGAAGCTGGACTGGTATGCTGCTTACCGTTGCCTTTAGCGTAGTCTAATGCAAACTCTTTACGCTCCACTGAAATCAACCTTCGAATGCAGAGTTCATGGTTCTACATCCATATCAAGGCAGAACATATTTTCCATTTAGTTTGTCTCAACGACTGTCGAGGCCTTACAAAGATCTAATTTTTTCTGTATCTTTGCCTTGTCATATTTTTCCTTGTCGACATAATAAGATTAATATTATTTAAATAATCACTTTTGTGTATGCCATAGCCTATCTGACCAGTAAAGCAGCTTTTTCTTTGCTACATGAAAATCACATGTTTATTTATTTATAAACATGTGCATTATTTCGCACTATTTGTCTTTCATTCAGCTGTATAAACTCTTGGATAGTGAATGGTATGCGTCCCTGCTTTTATACATATGATAAGAAGATGAGTAGCAAAGTGGAGCAACAGAAATATCTAAATTCACTGTATGAATAAAGAGAGCTATAAAATATATTAGAAATAAATTTTATTTACAAATTACAATTACTCATAAGTGCTAGCGAATTGTCATTCGATATTCATATTCAAGGATCTTATGATTTAAAATTAAAAAGTCTAGCACTCATGCCTGATAAGTGATACAATTGTTACGTACGATTAAGATATGAAAAATAATTAGCAATTTAAGTTCAGATGGAAACGCTATGTCTCTGATAATCTGTAAGTGTAAGCAAAACCCGCATTCCTCGGGAAATGCGGTAAAACATCACATTTCAAAAACTTCTATAGATTGCATGTGTACATCAAGAAATGAAGCGAATTTCTAGTGAGGACATATATCAGTAATATTATCGTAACAGATATGATGCTAATCTATTTGCCGTTTTTCCTTGTTGAATGTCAAATCAATTTGAATTTACGATTGTATATTTTCAAAGTTTTTAATTATTAAAAGATTAGTGTAAAATTACAATAAATTGACGTTTACTAAAATTTTTCAAAAGACAATTCCAAAAAAAAAAGAAAAAACTACACAGAGGAGCATAGGAAGAAAGCAGCCTTATGGACCTCTCCTCTATGCATAAAAATGCTTAGCGATATCAGTCAGTAATGACTACGCAACATCTTCCAATATTTTTTTTTATAATATCGCGACATGTGAAATTATGTCATCACAAAATCTTGTCTTTAAGGGACCTCACTGACAAATCATGGTCACCACTGTCAAACGCATTTCAACCAATCAAGACTCAATATTGCACCTTGAATATGATCTCGTTACAGTAAGACATACTATTCTCTACTAATATATATATATATATATATATATATATATATATATATATATATATATATATATATATATATATATATATATGTGTGTGTGTGTGTGTGTGTGTGTGTGTGTGTGTATATATACACACACACACACACACACACACACACACACACACACACACACATATATATATATATATATATATATATATATATATATATATATATATATATATATATATATTGTGAAATCATATCACGTGTCTCTTGGGAGGATATATCAAAGCTAAAAGATGTACAGTAATCAGCCTCAGTTAATTATTTTCTAGTGGATCGTGGAATGAAAATTGTATAGATATAACAGAAATATATTTCTTGCAAAGCTATTCATAATATTTAGAGCACCTTCATCAAGATGTGGAATTATTTTTCTTTCTGAGATTATTTCTTTCACTGTCTTTTTACTATTTCCTGTCTTTTGTGGTTCAAACAATAAAAAGACCGTTTTCCACAATACCCGGTTTATAATTATTTGATTTTAGTTTAACCTTTTTTATTGCGTGTGATTCCAAATTGTTTATTTTGTCTTTGCTAATCTTATGATCGGCATCATTGACAAATTAACTTCTCTTTGGATTTTTTATATTTCTGGCATTACTAAATCACTGCAACAACCATTAATATGGTAAAAATTATGATTTAAACAGTCTATAAATTCTTGAATTTAACTTTTTATACCTCATATTCACATATTTAGCCTACACAACGAAATCCCAGTGTTGATATTTATTTCAATCTTAACTTTTGTAATTAAGATATGAAGATCATGGGAAGTTGCATGAAGTTCTTTGCGTGAAATTACAGCACATTGCCTTTGAGGGAGTTGGTGAGTGAGAAAAATATTTCGTGCGGATGTACTTAAGCCAGTACTGATTAAGCTGAGAACTGTTTTTGGCTTGGATCATTCATGATTATTAGCGATAAATTATCTCAAGAACTCAAAGCATATTTCTAGTCACCTCCCACAATCTTAAGGCCGTAACCAAGCCACCAAATAATGAGGCAATTTGTTTTCAAGAAGCTTCTCTCTTTCCTTGGTAAAATTATGACCTGAGGGAACATAGATATTAACCATTCGAATGTTGACACCTTGGACCTAGTATTAATCAGAACATACTCAAGACCCTCCAATTCTTTGATCATGTTTTATTATAAAATCTGAAGGCAGAAGGCTCGCTAAATGTAATGCTATATTTCTTTGGCTAAGACTCTGGAGAATCTATATCTTTAACATAATATGTTCTTAAGTGAAGAGGATGTCAGTTCCATTGCAGGTGCTGCATAAACGCATTGTACCTCTAATACATTGATATTAAGATCTGATATCATTGTGAAAGCTAGTTGTTGTAGAAAAATGTTATTTTGCTTACCTTTCAATCTTACATTGCTTCACTTCTTGTTTACTAATGCATTTCCACAACTTTCCTTACAATCAGAGCCATCACCCATGATGATATCATCTTTATCATTATATCTGTGACCTGCAGTTATTAGGGGTTCAACCGAACAACAGCTTTCCAGTTCTTTCATCTTCTCTATGTCAAAGAAGTGTCAGGTGCACCAGTAACAACACTAGATGAAAGTAAAAGAAATAATTTTAATACACTTTAAAATTGACCTGTGTTCATCCTAGCCAGGAAACCCTAGAGTTCTAGCCTCTCACATGCAGATGAATACTAACTCTGCTTCTTCACATCATAGAAGCAAAACATAAGAATTGGGCAAAACTTGAGTTTTCTTCAGGAGACTACAATGCAACCAGGAAGCAACTCTGCTTCCTCATCAACTTCTCCCCTTGACAAATTATGTTACATTGACAACACTATTAACTAACTTGTTGGATAACTGGATTTAATAGCCAGCCTCAAGGATTAAATGTGAGTAGATTAGATCCTGGGATAAATGCAATGTATAATGCTTACTACTTGTAGCTCGAGGTATCAGACTATTCAAGTACATGGTTTTACCTGTGCAAGGGAGATGATATTGAAACTGTGTGTATTTTAACAAGACATATGCCAGTTTATTAGCCCACATGATCTGTTTAATACTACCTCATTACGGTATTAAATATAGCGTTACAAAAATATTTCTATTTACTGAGACCTCGTTTTCTTTTCATAATGAAAAATGACATGGAAGCAAAATCAAAAGAATGAGATAATGCCTAGACGGTATCGACTGCATATATTCACTCTGTGGAATACAGTGTAGTTATAGATTAAGCATACTATACATTTAACTGATACTGCTGCTAACGATAATGTAAGCAGCATAGATTCCTGAGTTATGTAAAGTTTGTATCTTGGGTTATGAACAATAACAAGGGATATTGTATATGGCGTTGGTTGTGAGCTTATAATTTAAATAAACTCCAAGATGAAATACGCTGATGCTATGCAGTAAGTGCTGTTCAGTGTAAAAAGTGAGTCTTGTAAGAAATATACTATTTTTGCAATATAGAAATAACAGATAATTGTCCTCATGATAAAGGTACTTAGGGCAATGAGATGTTTATATTTGATGTACTCAACAATCATGCTGCAAATTATGAATGTACCTCTGCCTCTGGGATGAAAAGTTGGTTTACCCAGATTCAAATTTTTACAATTATGTCAACCATCATTTTTCCAGAGATACCAGAGTTGCATGTATACATGTATTCGATTAATTTGTTTTTAAATGGCTGTACTTATTAAAAAAAAAATAATAATGAGTTCAGTGGCCCACCCTTCGCTTTCCTAGGTGATGAGAGTGCGAAATGGTCCCCGAAAACCATATGATTCGACGTTACGGGTGGCATCTTATCCTTAAATTGGACCTTTCGAAAACTTGTCATATTTTCATCTTCCAGACTTTTCTATTCAAGCAAGACTGACCTCGTTCTTTGCTAAACATCTATCACTGAATCTTTTGTTGTTCTTAAGACATTTGCCAATATGTGATTAAATATGCATCACTATTTCAGATTATGCAGCCATTACTTAACAATAGCCCTGATGTATTCAGATCAGAAACCTAAAAACAATTTATATTCAAAGAAGTGAAGCTATTGAATGTAGCAGCCCAGGCAAGATTACGCTGGATCCTGCCTAGTGTCTTGATAATGTCGAGATAAATTACAAACTTTTCCGAGAGTTGATGAGGAATGATTCCTAAATATAAGCATTATAGTACTGGATATTTTCAGTTTATGAAAGAATATCCAAAATTACGAGTTAATCTTGATGGCTATCAATTTTTGGAAATTTCTCTTATAAACACATTAAAGAAGACCCAACCGAAATTTTAATTGTATGAACTTAATAGATGGACTGTAGTAGATGAATTTACCTATAAATGCTTCTTCTGATATTTTTATATCAGTAATATTTAAACTCCTGGAATCAGTCTAAACCAATGGGTATTTACAGCAAAAATAACACATTTAAGTAGAAAACTGTCAATAATGCATTCATTTTGATGTAACAAGCTGAAGAAGTTAGAAAAATAAAATAGGAAATACAGCAGAAGACAGACTGGAGAAAGTGAATGAATGAATAGTTGACCTGCAAACTGAAAATTACTTTCATTAATAAAATCTTTTCATTCATTTTAGTCAGTTAGTTCTTATTCACTTACAGAAAGTTCTTTGAAAATATAGGTTTTATCTCTTTTTCTAGAGGCCCTTTGCTTCTATCTAAAATGGACGGAGATTTTGCATTCATTCTATTGTTTTTGCTAAGCATTGCATTTTTATCTTCCAGTCAAGACGTATATTTTAAATTGAAGACCATAAAATAAACTGAGAAATAAGAGGCCCTGTGCAAGAACTTCGTGATAATATTCTTTCACAGTAAAACTTTTTATGAGTCATTTATAGGATTTTTGAGAATCACATTTTTTCTCTTCTGGGATATACTGTGAATACTCCTTTTGATAAAGCAAACACTGTTTGTTGGCAGCAAACTCTATCAGCAAAGCTACAAAAGTATGTGTGAAATGATAGAAAGTATGGTTAGCATAATGCTTTAGAGGTATTGCGATCCTTATAGCTATGCATCTTCACCTCCGTGTGGCTTAAAAATTTTAACGTATTTTACAACAAGTTTGTTTGTGTGGGAAAAAAATATGAATTTCTTTCCAGCGATATACAGAGAAGGATATATGGAAAAAAGAAAACTGTGTTGGTAAAAGTATTCCTTGTTTACTCATGCACCATCTTTTTCCTATGAAGTTTTGAATTTAATAACTAGAAACTGCAAGTTGTTGGAAAACACACTAAAATATCACCACTTGTCCAGGACTTGAACTTGTCATAATTATCTTATACAGATCATATAAGGGGTTATTATTCCCATTATTCCCTGCATAGAATAGGAAACGTGTTACTCATTCCATAATCGATATTTAGTTGTAGAAAGTAACTCTAGGAAAGAAAACATCGTTGTTTATCCATACAGTTCAACTGGTATTTTTTTGGGTGCATTTTATATGGTCTTCATATGACTTTAATTTTCTATTAAACAAGTCCAAACTGCCGTTTATTTCGGCCTTAACTTAGAATAATATTCAACATATATTTCCTTTGGTGACTGAGATAGTGGTTTAGAATGGGAAAAGGTTTAAATGGTTTCTATATGACTGTAATTTGCTGTTAAACAAACCTGAACGGTCGTTTATCTGATCCTTATCTTAAAGCGATATTACACTTGCTTCACCTGGTGACTGAGATCGTGGTCTGGAATGGAACTAACAAATCTGCAAGCCATCTTGTTAAAATATACTATCAATTTTAGGTTTACCACACAAACAGCGTAAAAGTAGTTAATTACTTTAAAGGACTCAGCATACCAGCAATTGGACAGTAAGATGAAGAATAATATATTGATGGACCTTCTGCTATAGCTACAAATCGAAATTTTTTTTGAATTTTTGTGCATAATTCCCTTATTACCTAGATCATAAACTCAGTTGATCATTATTCTAGTAGAGTATCCAAACAGCCGCTGTTTACGGTTTATTCATATCTGCTGTAGTATCCGCCCAAATAATTCAGACTACAGTTCACATTCCGTGTTATAGACCCAGTGGAAATCTTTTTAATGAAAAAGTGTAAAGGCCTTGTACTTTTGGTGATAGTTAGCTCTTTGACTTGGAAAAGTAATGAAAGTCAAATAATGGATTTTTGTGAAAAACCAACACTAAAAAGTTTATATATATATAGCACAATTATAATTATTAACCTGTAATCACAAATACAAAAGAAAAATTTTTAATTCAAAATTATACATTCTACACAACCGGAATAAAATAGACCAAATGTTTGCTAACAGGTGGTAGTAAATCTATAACAGGCCTTACAAATCCATATTTTTGGATAGATGTAAATATAAGCATACTGAGATTTTGCTACAAAACTATCGCATGAATTTTGTTTTTAATGGATCTTTAAGTACTTTTTCAATATTTTATACCACAGTTGTTACTTTTGCCTCAAGAAAAGTGGAACCAGCATTTTGAAGAATTTGCTTTTTGAAATAAGCCTAAAACACCACTTGAGTTAAAAGCTGTATAATGCTTTATAAACGACACAGTTAGTTCACATATTATATATCTGGTGTCTTGCCTGTGGCAATGGTCACTACATTTCAAGTTTGAGGATTGACATTCATAGGAGTTTCTGTTGCTTTTCTTGCATTCACAGATCAGCTTACTACATATCCCTAACATTGGGCAAATCCTCTGTGTGAGCCATTCACTTGCATCTGGAGCCTTCAGGTTATGTGGCCAGCCGCATAACGTGAAGACCAGGAAAAACATTTACTGAGGATTTGTTTTATTTAGCATAGAAATACTTTTCTTTTGCCCTCTTAGTTCCTGATCAAAATATACTTTGATTACTTTCCAGGTGTAACTTTCGGGAAGTTTATGTTATTTTTGAGTTTTCAACAAGCGTTGTATTTTCACCATTTGTTTCCGAGTGATTTACCTCATTAAGTACATGAAAATCGAAATTTCAGAAAACGGTGCTTCACCCCATCAAAAGCATGTAAAGGAACTAACAAAGTTAATCTGTTAAGAATAAAACTTTATTTCTTTAACTTCGCAGAACTTTGGTCATTGGTTATGAAGACCTGTGAAATTGATTTATGAAAACAGTTCTTACTTTATAACCTAAAATTCTGAGGGAAATTTGCAAAGAGTGAAGACCCCTAAGTATCTAACACTGAGAGATGAATTTTAGTCTCCTATACAGACCACTTTTCGTCGGAATTATCTTTTCAATAAAGACCTAAGAAGTAACTTATATAATTCTCCTCGTAAATATCAAAATAAACAAGTAGTTATCAGCATTGATCCATTTCCTCAGAAACATAAAAGTAAAGATTCGCCTTCTAATTGGTAGAGAATCTTGGTCATTCAAGTTATACGGTCTTCGACTAGCAGCAACCATTTTAATGTATCTATCGTTCCTTTATCAATTTGTCAAAGAAACACAATTGATTTTGCTCGTTTCATGCTACTTCCTATCACGAAACAAATTTTTGTAAAGAAAGTCAGAAGTCAAAAATGCTGTTCATCATATAATAGTTTATACTGAATGATCAACAATTAAATTTTTGTGAATTGGTCGAGGGCATGTTTTGCTTTCGGGAGATGCATTACAGCACAGACCGAACAGATGTAGAAAATGTGATACTAGAAAAGAAAAAAGGAAAAAAATTTCGGTAACACCAAATTACATAGTGATGATATTTTGTATAATAATTCGAGAAGTAAACTAGGAAATGTGGTTCTCATTCTCAACGTGATTTTAGTGTAATGAACCGTGTCTTCAGAGTCCACTGAATGATGTTTTATTGCATCATATTATAGATAACCTACGCCCATAAAACCGTGCACACGCTCATCACGTCTTATTAAGTCTTAAAGGCCAGAATACGGAAAATGAAAGTCACCGAAACAGAGATAGGATATAACTCACACAGCTAAAATTGAAAGTCATGTTGAACAGCGCTGTTGTCAGATGCAGCAACAGTGAAGTGCAGGACCGGAGGTGTCTCATTCGGCTGAGACGGTCAGTGGAATTCTTTCCCTTGAACTCAGACGCCAATCGGTTACTAAGAAACTTAGACATTGCCTACCCTTCAATCAAAGAACCCCAGACTCTCACTGCATGGGATTCAATTCTCAGGAAATGAGGCTCGTCCACCAAGCACTTCTAGGAAGCCATCTTGAAAGAAAATAAGCAAAAAAGTGAATAAGAATAGAATCGGTGGTATTGACTTTACCTTTTTCATGTCATTGACGCTATGAGAGAGAGAGAGAGAGAGAGAGAGAGAGAGAGAGAGAGAGAGAGAGAGAGAGAGAGAGAGAGAGCGGAATGTTCAATGAAAGTGTTGAAATATCAAAGGCCAGGGAGGCTTTCATGGTCAGCCTTCGATGATCGTTATACGGGCGCCGAGGGGCTGGCCAACACCGCT
>JANJGK010000003.1:49752856-49775356 GCA_039081455.1 Macrobrachium rosenbergii | reverse complement strand
AAAATTGTTTTATGATGCATCCATGGGAAAACCTAAGTTCATTCACCTAGGTCCCAATTCATCCCTAAATAATTTAAGTTTTATAAAGTGAAGGATATGCGGCTTGGACGAAATGTACCATTTGGGAAAGCAGCAGTTGAATAATGATAAAAAATCACAAGAATACATTTTGTAATAAAGAATAATGCCGCCGAAGAAGCGAATCACTGCAGTTCGACTTCATTCAAAAAAGTAGGACGCGAGAACTAATTTTGAAATTTACCGATGATAGATCGATCCACTGAAACTAGAGAATATTTCTGCTACATAAAAGCAATGTCTAAAGTTAGTAAGTCAAAAGTGAAAATCATGAATCAAGGCTTGAAATATAGGGAGAATATGTCACCGCAACGGGAAGCGAATCGACTGATTTATTCGTCTATTTAATATGTGATATAATAATAATAATAATAATAATAATAATAATAATAATAATAATAATAATAATAATAAAAATTTTTCTTCCTACCATGAATTCATAAAAGAATAACATATACGAAACATCAGCGAAAAAAGGAGCAAAAGCGAAAAGAAATGGAGTATATGTACACAAAAGGAACTTCCAGAATTAACCGTGGAAGTTGCAGGCTTAGAGCGAGTTTCCCTCGAGATTTACTGGCAACAATTTTCTTGATCATTCAATAAAGTGTGAAATTTATGACCTCCCAATCTAGGAAGGAGTAGCCGCTGACGAGGAACCAAGTCCACCCCTGAAGGAGGATTATCTGCCAAATGAATCCAAATAGACGCGAAATTATACATACCGTCATGGAAGGTGCAATTCCGGCAGACGTTTATACTTCCCTGACACACCGTCTCCTTTGCTCTTGATTGAAATGGACTCCGTCGAGATGTCTGGAGAGTTTCGCTCCCTCTCTCTCATTTCTTCCTTTCTCAGGCGCGGCCCCTACCTGCCTCTGCCTCTGCCTCTGCCTTGTTTCGGTGCTTCCAGGTGTGTACCATGGTCTTACTAATGTCATTCTGAGGGATTAGTCTTGTTAGTCTCACTTATCTACAAATTAAATAAACCTATTCTTCCGCCTTCTACCCGCCTGCCTGGCGGTCCGTTTATTTTTATATCTTTTCGTAACTGCATTTGATATGTCTGTCCTCGAATATTTTGTGTTTTTTCACATACGAAAGATAAATTACACCACACAAAAACATGGACACACGCATACTATGCAGTAAGGTACTCTGTTCGTGTCCGCCAGGTCCGCAGATCACTTCCGACTTACTTCCTACAAACCACCAACCTGAAAATGGATACTGACGCCTGTTTGGGTCAAGGAAAAAGAAGCGGGGCTAGCAACCACGATCCTAGAGACTTGCTGTGAAGTGGAAGGCTTCGCCCTCTGGTCTGGTACAATACCACCCATTCCGAAAGGAATGCTGCTTGCATATCATATGGAAAGGGAAAAAGGCTGAAAGATGAGAAAAGTAAGGAAAAAGAAGATGTAAATAAAAGGTTTCACTAGGGGAAATGAGGAATATGAGTGCAAAACATTTGTGATTTGCACAGACTGCGATGGTGTTTTCAAAGTACTGTTAACAAGCCTTCCCGGTACGTGTCCGACCTGCTACAGTTTTGGAAGTTTTAGAACATGTCCTCTAAGCTTGATCAGCAGTTGAAGAGCAAACTCGGCAGTAACCTTTATTTTTCTATTTGTATGACCTTAAACTTAGACAAGGTGTCTGAATAGACAAAATCGGTGGTAATCATACTTAGTTTGATTTTTCACGGTGATATTTTGCTTGTAAGAATGATATTTTCCTGCGATTCAAGGCATATACATATATATATATATATATATATATATATATATATATATATATATATATATATATATATATATATATATGTATTATATATAACGGTATATGCATATAAACAAATAAATTATATATATATATATATATATATATATATATATATATATATAAATATATATATATATGTATATATATATATATATATATATATATATATATATATATATATATATATATATATATATATATATATATTCGTGTGTGTGCATGTCTTCTGTATGTGTGCATGTGTATATATAGACCTGGGTTCGATCATGATGCGAGTCATATATATATATATATATATATATATATATATATATATATATATATATATATATATATATATATATATATATATATATGTATATATATATATATATATATATATATATATATATATATATATATATATATGTATTGTATATATATTTTTTTACTCACATCATGATCGAACCCAGGTCTTTCAACTGAAAGACTAGGGTTCGATCCTGATTTGAGTCAGAAATTTATTTCTGTTCCACACGTGACTGTGTTGATTATATATATATATATATATATATATATATATATATATATATATATATATATATATGTGTGTGTGTGTGTGTGTGTGTGTGTGTGTGTGTGTGTGCGCGTGCGTGTGTGTAATTCAAGCAAAATTGTATGACGCATCAGAAATACTAGAGTTACAGTGATTTTTAATCATTATATTCATAGATATAATACTATCATTGCTATATACTGTTATATTATTATACTTCTTGTATATTTCATAAGCATTCACAGGTGTACAACAGCTTATAACATCATCAGCGTTACATGGCATATGGTCACAAGCAAGCATATTTGTTTTCTGACGAAATGATTTCAACTTCAATTCCTGACGCTGAAGGAATGTGTGAATAAGTTATAGTATTAACGTCATCAAGATTTATGTGTGTGCAAAATGGTTCAATGACATATCAAAGTTAACTAACAGTCAGATCTTCGTAACAAACAGAAAATAACAATTAATTTGAGAAAAGAAATACTGCTACACGGGATATCACTCATGTAAAGAATGACCGTCTTACTTGTAGAGCTGGAGATGGGAAGCTGGCATGGGAAGCAATGTTAATTGCCAGAGTGAGGAGCAGGTTCATATTGTGCCGCTCTTCTTCCGCAGTTGGTAGTGTTTGACTCTGAAGTGGCCTTAATATTTTATATAATTATACAGCCTCGTTATTTTATGCCTTTTCTCTTCCCTTCTGTCAAAAGGTATATGACTGTATTTGAACTTCACCTTTATAAGTGGTTGACTATCATAGTTATCAACTTGAAATTCCTTATAAGAAACACCGAAAGTAACACTCAAACACCTATGGAGTTCATACTTTTTGCTCTACTCTTGACTATGCGCTGCACCATTACACCCTATTCCAAATTCTAGCTTGCTGCCTTTTCAGTACAGGATAGCCCTTGGTTAAGTCATTTTTGATAAGCCTGACATATTTACTCTTGGTATGCATAAAAATATGCCTTCAGAGCCATTGCCTAGTGAGGCCATAGTAATGGTTAGGGGGTACTAGGAAAATGCAGTTTAGGTTAAAGGATTTTTTTTCACTTGTAACAAATACAGGTACAAAATTACTAGATTAACTATTTCTGCTATGCTACAGTAGTTTTCAGAGATTAAAAATAGGCTAGATTAATTTTCTGCATCATGGTAATGCTCCAGACAATTCAAAAGGCAACTAGTTACTTTCTTTTCAGTTATCTGATCCAGCATATTAATATTTTAGTTTACTGGCTTACGAACAATGTTTCGAAAAGTTGTACACCAGTTTTACTCTTGTGGAAGCAGAACCTACCTAACAACCTTGAAACTGGAAAAGTCTGTTTCAGACTGAAGAAGAGCGCAAGGTCCCTGGCTAGTTCTACAACCAATCGGGAGCTTTCTGCCACCTCAGCATCCCTGTCACCTTCCTACCTCAATGTAGTTGTTTTGGCCTTGAACAGATCACATTTATTGCAAGTATCTGGTCTTGCAAGTGCACAGCACACTTTAAATTTTTTATGTATTTCTTTAATAACCTAGGTTTACTGTCTCTACATCCATGTATTTACAAAACAAATAATTGTACAATTTAGTCCGTGCCGTTTCTGGACAATATATTTTCTATTTTTTACATTGGCCCTTGTATAAAGGGACGACACTGTTGGCATAACTCTGATCTAGTCATTCAAACATTCAATGTTACCATTTATTCTGGTGGCTGGTGGTTCATGCTTGCAGTATATCAGTGGTATGTATGACAATTACTGCTAACTTCTTTAAGACTTCCCTTGTCTACAATAAAGGTGAATATTTTCATTACAGAGTATTTCATGCAACTCGTATTTCCTGCATTTCGTGCTTTGAACCAAACCATCATTATATGGTACACCCATTTTCCTCGTTTAGACTTTTTCCATGCTTTTCTATTTAATATATTAATTTCCTTGATCACACAATTAATTGTTTCAATTCTATTCCATTCATCCTTATTACAACTCCTTTACATGAATATAATGGGCCAGGCTCTTCAATATCCAGTTTACTGTTTTTTTCATTCAATGTACTTTTAATATTATAAGCTCTTGTTATTAAAATAAAACAAAAGCCTCAGTCAACATTTTGAAAATGCGTGATCATTCTTAGCTAAGGGGGGCAGTAAATAGATGGGTGAGTGGGATGTTTCTAGAAAGGAAAAAGAGCACAGTGCTTGGCTTAGACAATCCTGCAGTAAAAGAATTGTCTAAGTGTTCATTCACAGATCATAGGCTCATAGTCACTCCTAGCTGTCCTAGAGGATTAGAATCTTGAGATTTCAAGACGAAGAGACGAGTTCATATTCAAACTACTTCGTCTTCTTAGTATATCCAAAAAGGGTTATTTAACTTCACCACATGATTTTCGAAATACTGAAGAACCTGTCGCTTTGCAAATTTCCACTAGTGCTACGACAGTGCTCAGGATCTTGACTATTCTTTTGACCTCCTGTTATTCAGTCATTTTTGTCCCCATATTCACTTCATACCTGAACTAATCTTTTGCTGTGGTTCATCCTTTACTCTTGTTTCATTTCCAGTTCTTCTTTACTTGCTTATCACTAGAATGTTCATCGCATTAACTTATCAACAACTATTTCTATTTTTCTCCCTTTATGCTTACAGTCCCAAAACCTTCGAGCGACCGCATTCTTAAATCCGCAGACTTCTCATATAATCCATTCATTTTTGTGTATTTCATCCTAGCACCTTTCTCATTAATATCCTCGTTTGCCTTTTTCATATCTTTACAATGCATCCTCCTCAACTGAGAGTCGTTTACAGCTTCAATTTTACTTCAAACTGATAGTGACCAGGGGCACCGCCGGTTACTTTTCCCAACTGATTCTCCTCGATAAAATTTAACAAATTCTTTTCTGACTCATTTCCTCTTTTCTAAGTATGCTTATAAGTGTTCTTCCTTTCTTAAACCACGTGTTTACCATTTTCAAATTCTCTCAGAATACTTTTACAAAAAGCTTTCCATTTTCATCCACCTCAGGCACTTCATTACAATCTAAATTATAAAAGTCTAAACCTGACTAAAGCAAATGCATTTCACTCTTATCTAGCAGTTTACCGTTTCAAGTTTCATTTGAATGTTTTTAAAACGGGGTTCAATAGTTCAATAACAATGCTTTAAAGAGTATGTCGTACATTATGCAAAATACTATGTTGCCACTTAAACTTCCAGTATTCTCATAAAAACAAAAACGATACAACACAGAAGTAATGCAATACTGGATACAGCTGCAAGGCTGATGTGGCAGCTTGTCTTAGAAGAAATATTACGAATCAAAGGTTTTATCTCTTTTTCTAAAAGCCCTTTGCTTACATCTAAAATGGACGGAGATTTAGCATTCATTCTAGAGTTTTTGCTAAGCATTAATTTTTTATTTTTCTATCAAGACGCGTATTTTAAATTAAACCCATTGCATTCATGTATCAACACAAAGAGAACTAAGGGCAACAACAGGAGTACAAACACTGAGATACAACTTCGATTATTACAAAGTAAGCGCAGTAGTTAATGACTGCGCAACATACAGTAAACTAACGAATTAATCCTATTTCACGCTCCTCAAGAATACAGCCAAAAGAGAATCTCAGCGCTCAGACTGACGTGCCAAATGACACACAACACCTAAATAATCTTACATATTATATATAAATATATATATTTATATATATATATATACATATATATATATATATATATATATATATATATATATATATATATATATATATATATATATCTATATATATATATATATATATATATACTGTATATATATATATATATATATATATATATATATATATATACATATATATATATATATATATATATATATATATATATATATATATATATATATATAAATGGATGTAGCCTATGTATGTATATGTGTGTATGTGTATGTTCCAGCTTATCTCTGAAATGCATTGAGCAATTTCAACCAAACTTGGTATACATATGACATACTATTTGGAAAAGAATACTGCGGGGTTAAGACATCACTGGCACCAAAGGGCACCAAACGGGGTGGGGGTAGGAAGGGCTTCCCTGAAACGGGGCTGGTTCTGCCTGTAGACTTAGTAACTAATTGAACTCTATGGGGTTATCATACCTCATTTCAGTATATACATGACTTACTATCAGTAAAAGAATACCGTGGGGATAACACATCACAGGCACCAAAGGGGGTGGGGGTGGGAAGGGCGTGACATGTAAAAATAACCGAAAAGGACAGATATTAGTGTCTAATCCATAGTTTTTGAGGTCGCTGAGATGAATAGTGACACTCCCGACGCCCTATAATTCCAGGTTCAGCCCCAATAGGAATGGGGGATAAGAGGGGGTGAAATATAAAATGTCAAAAATTCTGGGCAATGTAATTGAAGCTACTATCTTAACAGGAAGGGGAGAGAGTGAGAGAGAGAGAGGGATTGAGTGGGAGAGGAAGTGAGAGAGAAAGATTAGAAGGGGTGTTAGGGAAGAGAGAGAGAGAGAGAGAGAGAGAGAGAGAGAGAGAGAGAGAGAGAGAGAGAGAGAGAGTAGAGGGGTGTTAGGGAGGAGAGAGAGAGAGAGAGAGAGAGAGAGAGAGAGAGAGAGAGAGAGAGAGAGAGAGAGGGGGGGGGGAGGGAGGGAGAGGAAGTGAGAGAGAGCGTGAGAGAGAGTAGAGGAAGTGTTAGGGAGGAGAGAGAGAGGGAGAGGAAGTGAGAGAGAGAGAGGAGAGGGGGTGTTAGGGAGGAGAAAGAGGGAGAGAATGAGGGAGACTTGTAGAGAGAGAGAGAGAGAGAGAGAGAGAGAGAGAGAGAGAGAGAGAGAGGGAGAGTTTCTCGGTTGTCATTCAGTGATTTCCCGGGCAGCTCCGGGTTGGTCAGCTAATATATATATATATATATATATATATATATATATATATATATATATATATATATATATATATATATATATATATATATATATATATATATATATATATATATATATAGATAGATAGGTAGACAGATAATATATTTTTTTTCTCTCTCTCTCTCACTCTCTGTCTATATATATATATATATATATATATATATATATATATATATATATATATATATATATATATATATATATATATATATATATATATATATATATATATATATATATGTTTGTGTGTGTGTATATGGTTGTCTGTCCCGGGTGGGAGGCGGGATAGGTATGGGACGGGGAGGGTAGGGGAAATATGATGGACAGTGCCGGGTTCCAGCACAGTGTAGCGTGTGTGTCATCAAGCTTGTGGTAAAATAAAAGAAGTTCAGATATTTTGCTGGGATATCACTGGATCTTCATCTTTGGGACGAAGTTACTCAAGGAAGAAATATTGTGATGGAGACCTTTGAAAGTTATATTTGTTTGGCCTTCATCCAAAAGCTGTGATATTTAATATTTAGGACTTTCCTGCTGAGATGCTGAGGTGACACTGTAGTCTTTCAGTCACTTCACTGTAAAATGGGGAAACAGTCTCCCTGTCAGTGTTACTGGTGCTGATGCTTTGTTTTAAATACATCGTGACTAATTGTGAGTTCCATGCCTGTTTTCCTTAGGTTTTTTATTCTTGTTTTTTATGTCTATCTACCTTCTGGATTTCAGCTGATCTCTCTTACCTTTCTTACTTTTTCTTTTTCATATATAGGAGTCTAATAGATGGAAGATTTTCTGATAAGTTAATGGACTTTAGCCCTTTTTCTAATTTTAATGTGAGAACATTTCAAATAGAATAATGGTTTATGACGAAATGAGATATATGGAGACTGTTTCATAAGCAAATATATGATAAGTAGACTAGGGAGGATAATGGATAAAAATTAGGTAATGAAAAAGCAAGAAAATAGAATACTGACGATAACCACTGGAAATACAGAAGACAATTGTACCATCAGCCACAAAAGATGCACAGCAGTATAATAAAAAGCTACAAAAAAAGTGCAGAGGGAAAAAAACGAGCATTATTTGTAAAAAAAAGTGTTCGCTGGACATTGCTTTGTGGATCTAGAAAAAGGGAGACTTGATGTGAATGCATTTTAATAAGAGAAAGTTAAGTTTATATTCATATGCTTCGAAAACGTAAACTACAGCGCCGTGGGAAAGAAAATTAAAGCAGTTCATCTATATATTCCGCAAAAGCCGCGTGGGAATACAGTCTAGGTTGAAAGCACTGCTCTTCATGAATGTAAAAATCTTGGCTTTTATCTTTTCATACACTTATCTCTTTCTGTGGTTAGTTTGCTGCATTTGATCTGGAATGGGTCAGTGGACGCATCACAGTAAACCTGTGCTTCAAGATGAGGAAAAACTAGGGATGGTTAAAGATAATGTTCCATGGAGGAGAGATTATCATCGCGATCTTGAATTCTGGTAAAGCGACCAGAGAGAGAGATAGATCTATCAAACGATAAAAGGTCTTGGTGAATCAGGTTGGCCACTAAGGAAAGTACTGGATGAAAATGCTGTGATTCAAGTGGAATCTGACACCTAATAACACTGAACAGAGAATGGTATCTGCTTGGTCACTCGAAAAACTTCTTTTCTGGCATTTAAATTTTATCTTAAATCTGTACACGGTAATGCTAACACCACCAGAAAGTTTCATTCTCAGGGACAAGCTTTCTCACACTCAGGTATGTAATTCGATACTTGAGCACTTTTGCACATGGTAAATATGTTAGCCGAAAGTTATATGAAAGATGTATTATAAAGGAGTGCTTAAATGTCGGAAGATTTAATTAAAGCTTTATTAGTCCGGTAACATTGAAAACTACTTTACAATAATCAAGACTTCTATAAGGCAATTTCTCTTGTAGTAAAGCCAAGTTTATTCTGAAGAATCTACTGTAAAACTGAGATATATTAACCTATGATCGAATGATACATTAGTTAAGTATGAATATGCGTTTCCATGGTCATCATGCAGTCTTAAACCATACCAATTTTGGTCTCAGATTTTAATGTGTAGAAAACGGCATCCAGCTGGCCAGGCAAAGAAGTTTTCTAGCCTATATGAATGAACTTCGGTGCTTGTAATGTAAAGTCATTTGCCGTGATAATTAATTAATCATAAGTTACATATTTATAGCTTTATGTCACCTGTTAACAGATGAAGAACCCCTTTTCCACTTTATCTAGTTCTCTTTGCGGTTTCTTCGGTCACTGATAAAGAACGTAAGTCTGTCGTTGTACGAATAAAAGGGATTGGAAAATGGTTCCGTCTCTAATTGGCTGGAGTCTCTTAAATTTGTTCATTAATGAAAGGTTTTACTGACCAAGAGGAGATGAGTCTTTTGTGCTTGTTCTCCAGCGTATTTTACCATGCAGCAGTTGATTTTCTCTTTTCCCAGTCCATTAATGCTGTATAATTTATGGAGGAAGTATTCTGAGTGAAATATGCTTAATAACATTCAGGACTTATGTAGTGTTGTGTGACTCCAACAGATGGTGTTAATTCTGATTGCCTGGCTTGTGGGAGTCAACTTACTTTAAAATCTCTGATTTCTTTTCAGTATGGATACTGGTGATTTCGTCTTTTTCTTTCCTGCTAATTGGTAGCTTACTCCTGTGCTTCTGTGAAGCAGTGTTCCCCTCTTGCTTCTTTATTGATTGTTAGGTCTTTGTTTCACCCGTCTCAGAGCAATGCATAATATACATGACAGCTTTATTTAGGTTTTGTCTTACTCTGTTGACTATTGATTTAAATGATTGTGATATTATAACACTATTAGCCTTTATTTTTGCAGATTTATGTAGGGTTTTGTGTTCATTGGGTATCTGCGAAGAATTTAAGGATCCCCTGTTCATGAGGTTTCCTGTTTATAGGGGGCATTCTAACTGGCTTACTGTAGAATGCCTCATTCGTTGCACTTAGCACTTTTTCAGGTGGTTTTATCTTCTTAGATTTAAAGTTTATATAGGACTTCTGATTACCGACACGTCGGTGGTTCATTGACTTTTTCAAAATTCTCGTTTCGCAATGGTGACTTTGTTTCTCCTTTCCTAAAAACAGCTTTTAATGACTGCATAATTTATATGAAAGTTATTCACAAGAAGTATATTTATATTATCATGTCAGTGACAAAGAAAGAATGGAAGCAGCGACCGCTCGGCAACCGCTGTTTCTTTCAAGAACCACCTTGCACTGACATTCACCTTCCATCATCTACAGAGCATACCTATGTTCCTAAGGTGATATTTTTCCTTCCTTGTCCTGTTACTGAGCCATTCTGTGATGTAACCCATATATCAAAAATATTAGGTGGTTGTACTGTGAATTCCTGTTCGTAAGTTAATCGCTTCAGGGAAAAAGGAGACTTTAACAAAAACAAAAATAACCGCTTAGGAAAATAGAGCGAAGCGAAGAAAACTGAGAAGGGAAATGACAAAACCTGAACGCATGGAGAACAAAGCTAGCCGGAGAAAAAAAGAAAAGAAAAAATCGAGATATTAATAAAGAATAATAATGTGAAAAACGCCAGTGAAAACAACATTGAAGTAATCAGAATAAGAGCGAGAGAGACAACTAGAGAGAAAAGCAAGGAATGATAGGGTGAAGAGGAGAAACAAGTATGACATATGAACTCCATATGACAATTCACAAAGAATAGAAAACATTAAAAAGAATACCGCAAAAAAGGAACAAATCAAAAGAAGACAACAATATGAAACCAATGATAAAAAAATGACGGAAGTTGCTAAGAAAAGTTTATGAATTAAAACGTTAAAGATGTTAAATGAAGTAAAAATATGATCAAGAAGATTCAATGATTAGGTAACCGAAGAGAATGGGCAGAAGCGGAAGGAGAAAGAATAAATTACAAGAGCTGGCAAGGGGAGTAAGAAGGTAGCAAATAGACGTCCATATAACGAGTGTCGTGACAGAGTGGTGTTTACGGAGTTACAGGCAGTGCTTTCACCTGTCATATTTACTCTAATCCAATGACCTGTAATGGAGTCTTGGCGCTGTTAGGAGCGAAGAAAATAAGAGACGTCACTCCCAATTCCCCGGGATTTTAGCCAGAAACCCAGTTTTATGAACTCCGATAATTCATAGCTTTGCGTAGACATGTCGCTTCTGTTTCATCGCCTCTCGCGATCGTCACTTGCGTTTGCTGATGACAATAAACTGGTGTACCTTAACGTTACCTAGATTAATACATTTCTGGTTGTCTCAGCACCATGCAACGTCAATTATTATTATTATTATTATTATTATTATTATTATTATTATTATTATTATTATTATTATTATTACCGTGAGCTTACGTAGGTATAGAACGAAACGGAAGGCTATGCATTGAACAGAATACATATACAGCACTAATGAGTAGTACTGTACTGTATATTATTATTATTGAATGAACGCAAGCAAACAGATCTTACTAAACGTCTCTAATGAAACAGACTCTGCCCCCACCAAATATCCGCTGAAGACAATTTTCTTTTCATTCCTTTGCGTAAAGAAAAATCCCCTAACATTGGATTATCCGGTTTATATGGAAGCAGTGGCTCGGTACACTGTCTCCTGCGATGACGATGAAGGATAAAGGATCCGGCTCCCCTCCTCGAGGGGAAAGACTACGCAGTGTCACGCTAACCGTGTTTGCCCTCATCAGCGGATCCAGAGTACTTTGGAGCGAAACAAAGCACCTTCCCTTGCTCGCCCCGTCTTTAGATCTCGAAGTAAAATGCATAGAAATGATGGGCCTTCCATTAAAATGAATAATGTTACTGCAGTTGTTTAGTTATGTGAGTAAAGTGTAAATGGCAAAATACTGTTTCTGGAAGTGGATGCTCATTGTCTAACAAACTCAAGAATGCAAGTTTGTTTGAAAACTTAATTATAATACACAAAGCATACTAAGCTTTAGCGCTGATGATGTTACCCGACACATGATTTGTTTAGGGAAATCTCTGGTTAGATATTTCAAATAAAGAAATTCGTTTGATTAAACGTTCGTGGTAAGTCTAGAGTGATACTGTACTAACATTTAGTTACTCGGCTTTTGGAATGCAACGACGAAAAAGCATCGAAATAGACACTTAGGCTTCATGAACATACTGCCGGAACAGCCAGAGATTCATCTAAACAGAAATTGTAGAATGTTTCGTTGTCTTCCCGATAAGAGATAACAAGTTGTTTTCATTGGCAAGAAATATTTCGTGATTAGATTGGTGAATGGGATAACTAAATTTTTTTTACATGATGTCTTACAGTCACCCTGTCAGTCAACAATCATGTAACACAGAAGTTTAGTAATTTTCTTTAAAGAACAATGAAGTGGAGCAAAAATATATTTGGCAATAAACAATGCACACACACATATATGTATATATATATATATATATATATATATATATATATATATATATATATATATATATATATATATGTGTGTGTGTGTGTGTGTGTGTGTGTGTGAGTGTGTGTGTGTGTGTATATATATATATATATATATATATATATATATATATATATATATATATATATATATATATATATATATATATATATATATATATATATATATATATATATATATATACAACACACAAACACACACACATACACACACACACACACACACACATATATATATATATATATATATATATATATATATATATATATATATATATATATATATATCAAATGTAGGTGAGAAAAAATGGATGATATCTTTGTAGCCATGGAGTACCTGGAATAAAATAGAATTCCGAGAGTCTTGTGGAAATTTTTTGAAAATAGAACATGGTGAAGGAAAGCATTGTATATAGTAATATTTTATACAGAGCAGATGGAAGAATAAATATATAGTTATATGGGTGAAAAGAGGAATGACTAGAGATATATCTGATCTTTAGAGGAAAAGTTTCAGGGTGAATATGATTTGCATATCACTAAATTATTTTGGCTTTTGCAAGTTTAAAAATTTTTAAGCAAGGATATCCATCACTTGGTATTTTGCGATGATTAATGTACCACAGAGGTCACAGCTCACCAGTTTAGAACCACGCCCTGCCCATACACACCCACCGTCATAAATTTTATTCCTGTCCTATATAGTCCTACTTATATAATTCTTGAACTAACACATTTGTACTCTTCCCCAATCCTCAGAGTACTTTTTTTTCCCTCATTTTTTTACACATTATCCTTCCAACTTACCATAGTCAAATAAAATGCCAACGCTTCTCGTCTGCACCACAACCACCAGCATTCAAAACCAACACAATTTTAACTTTCATGCTATGTGCAAATAAACACAGTCTTTATGGCGGCAATTTCGTGCAGGAGGCCATTTGGTGACATTCACACTCGGCAGTAGAGAGACTGATATCTCAAGTGACGATGCTTGTCTCCTAGTTAGGGGTATTTCATCTCCAGTAGGGTCCAAAACCTTTCACAAGTTGCTCTTCTGCTCTGGGTACATCATAATTACAGCTCAAATAAATACAATTTTTTAAGGAAAATAAGCTTGATTACTTATTGGCAATGCAATGCAGTAGTACCCCACATCAGTAAAAATGGTCTATCACTTGTAGTTACTATTGGTCACAAGAAATAAGCTCATCTGCCCTTTAGAAAGTATTTCTTCTCCCATAAGGGATTCACAGCCATGTACTAGGTGCTCTTGTCCCCTGGGGTACAGTCCATGAAAATTCCAAACCTCTGGCGCATCCTAAAGCGGTAGTGACCAGGTAGTACCGCTAACTACCGTGGCAATAGAAGTCAAATTTTACTGACTGGCATAGCACACACATTTGCACACACACACACACACACACACACACACACTCACATATATATATATATAAAGTCCTTTAAAAGAAGGCATCGTGCTTACCCCATACAAAAATGGGAATAAAAGCACGTTAAAAGAAGAAGAAGAAGATATATATATATATATATATATATATATATATATATATATATATATATATATATATATATATATATATATATATATTACATGATAATAATAAAAACAATAATAAAGGTCTAGGAATTAAAACTAACTGCATCCATAGAAGTACTAATTAAGGTTACTCCTTAAACACTGAAGTTTCAGGAAATTACAATGGCTTGCAGTGCTAGTGTCTCATATTTCCAGGCAGATGATAAATTAGTGAAGAGCTGTATACTCCCAGGGGTGGATGAAATGGCCCTAAAGTGTGAAGTGAACCTTTCTTACTGAAGGCTAACAGTGTATTTATTGAGGACTACTTCAAGGGTGGTACTGATAGAATGTACCTCAAGACAAAGGGGTGCCTAGTAAAAGGTCGAGGACCCCTTGGTAGAAATAGATGCCTTTTACAATACAGATGAGCCTCTTCTCCCAAGATCATTGGCAACTACTTGGGGTTTTGTATGTAAGTGGATGTGGTAAAGAAGAGAAGAAATGTTAGTACATTGGTTTATGGAAAAAAATTAGTTTCTTTGAACTCGCCGAGAATAAGGTGAAAGGGCTGTGTATTCAGGAATGGGAAGTGTAAAGAGTGATTATGTCTGGGATAGCTGAAAATTGTATAGCTACGATAAGGGTGGTGCTCGTAGTGTCTGGAAGGACTTGGGACATGTGAAATGATAAGAATATGCTTTGCTGAAGATTGTATGGGTTAAGTTTGCCATAGAAAAAAGGAAAGAATGAATGAATATGGGTAAGGAATAGAGAATGAGAGGGAATGTTTTTTGGGAAAGTTTAAATCTCTGTCTGGCTGGGTTTGGGAACTATGAATAGTAGGTTGTTCTAAATGACTTAATTAAATGCAGCGATAGGTTATAACAAGGAGGCGAGGAAGAGGAAGGTTCAAGGTGTTCTTTTTATTGACACAAAATGTCTGACAGGTCAAGAACTGTAGCGAGAGGAAAGGTAGCATTTGACATTAGAGGAAAACAGAGGGATATCTACATACAGCCAGATGTGTTTTCTCACACCTGAAGAATGGTTAACAATTCTAAATATAAATTAGGAAGAGATGTCAAATACACAAAGTATCTTCTGAAAAATGCATAAAAGATAGCTTGAATCATGAGTGCTGGATCTGTGTTTCCTGAGAGTCTTGGTGTATCATGTAGATTTTTGTTTTGAAGCGAGGATGGCCTGAGGGTTCCGGCGACAGCTCTGGACCTCACAGTACTACTCCTGTGAGGGTGACCCTAGGGGAGTGGGTTGTAATCTGGGATATAGGCTGCTTTGATCTGTCGGTGGAGACCCAGGTGATTTTCCCGTCCACTGTCAGCTGATACACTTTCTCTCTGCATTGTAGCATGTGGTGTGGCCCTAAGTAGGCTGAAGAGAGGGGGGGCTTGTATGCGTCTATTCTTATGAAGGCCTACTTTGCTGTTTTAAGGTCATCAGGGACAAATTCTCTCCTTGTTGCGTCGTATGTTGTCTTCGCTGACATGATGTTTTCCAGTGCTTTACGGGCGTCTGGAAGAGTAGTGGGCTCTGTCGTGTCTTGAAAAATGTCTGCCAGTATTGTCAACTCTTGGCTGTAGAGTGCCTCTGCTGGTGATGCTTTCAGTGTTGCATGCGGGGCTGTTCTTAATCCCAGCAAAACCTGCGGTGGTTCCTTTCTCCAACTCCCACCTTGACATCTGGTGGTGAGTGCTGATCTGAGGGAGTGGTGCAGTCACTTCTCCATGCCGTTCACTTCTGGGTTGTATTCTGTTGCATGAATGAGTTTTGTCCAGAGGCTGGCAGTGTGGGAGCTCCATAAGGTGTAGGTAAAATTAGCTCCTCTGTCACTTATGTACTGTGGTACTCCATGCCTGCTGACCCAGTCTATTATTGCTTTCACACAGCTCTCTGCTGTTTGCTACCTTACTGGTATTGCTTCTGGCCATATGGTGTTCCTGTCGATGATCATGAAGAGATACCTGTACCCCTCGGAGGGGGACAAGGGTCTCATGATGTCAAAGTGGATGTGGGCCAGTTGTCATTGTGTTGTCTGGAATTCTCCTATCCCCATCTCTGTGTGCCTCGTTATTTTTGATGTTTGGCATAGGAGGCATTCTCTTGCCCATTTTTTGATGTCCGCTTTCATTCTCCATCAGATGTACCGCTCCATCAAGGTTCGGACAGTGGATCTGCCCAATGAGTGGGTCAGGTTGTGAGTGAAGTTGAAGACTTTCCTTCTCAACCCTAACAGCAGGTACGGGTGAGGGCGTCCGGTACTCATCTTGCAGGCAATAGTCATCCTTACGTCATTGATGGAAAGGTTGTTCCGTGTAAGGGTAGGGTTCTCCTACCGAAGTCACTTTAGGTCCACGTCATCCTTCTGAGCCGATGCTATATCAGGATAAGATATCTTGATCTGGAGGGAGTTGATGGAGTTTTGGAAAAGGGTGTCTGCCACGTTGTTGGAAGAGCCCTTTAATCATCCAACGGTACAAGAGTGTTTTGCTATCAATGATAGGTGATGCTGCTGTCTTGCTGACCACCCATCTCTGCTTTTAGTGAAGGTATGTACAAGTGGTTGGTGGTCTGTCTGAACCATGGATTGTCATCCTTCTAGCATGTGTCAGAAGTGGAGATGGCTCTGTGAACTGCCAGTAACT
The DNA here is from genome assembly GCA_039081455.1 of Macrobrachium rosenbergii. NCBI lineage: Eukaryota > Metazoa > Arthropoda > Malacostraca > Decapoda > Palaemonidae > Macrobrachium > Macrobrachium rosenbergii. The sequence goes on along the minus strand of JANJGK010000003.1, from coordinate 49,758,326 downwards.
CTCGGTCGAACGTAAAGTACTTTTGTTCTACTGACAATAACTTCTTGTTGAAGAATGCCAACAGGTGACGACCATCGTCTGTGTATTGTTTGATTCGAGTACCATGCCCATTGCTGTGCCACTTGCTTCCGTTGTTAGGGTAAGGGACCTATGGGGTAAAGGAAAGGTTAGTGAGGCAGAAGAGATGATTGCTTTTTTAGCCAGTGTGCAAATTTTATTTTGTTTTTCATACCAACATAGTTTTTTAGGTTTTCCTTTTAAACGCTCATATACTACTGGGGCCATTATTTCAGCAAGGTTGGACTGCTCTGGTTGTTGTTAGTTTTGGTGATTGCTTGGACATTCATCAGGACAGGCTTGGCACCGTCGGGACTTATTTGGTGGCCCAGGAATTACACAATTGGTTTTGCCCATTTGCATTTGTCTTTTTGGACTATAAGTCCATTTTCTTCAAGTATTTGCAGGACCTGCCTTATGTCTCTCATGTGTTGTTTAATGTTGGGGCTGAATATCAGTATATCGTTGATGTAGATAATGCAGAAGGGTAGGTTGCCCAGGATTTTGTCCATCAGATGTTGGAAGCTCGGGCCTGAGTTCTGAAGGCTGAAGCAGCTGTAGTTGAAGGTGCCGATGGGGGTGATAATGGCCGTTTTTCCTATGTCCTCCTTTGCGACCAGGGCTTGGAAGTATAGCTTCAACAGGCCAATCTTCGTAAATATTTTGGCACCCTCCATCTGGTTGGTTATGTTCGGCAGTAGGTACCTGTCAGGTACTGTCTTGACTTTGAGTTTCCGGTAGTTGCCGCAGGGTCACCATGTGCTGTCCAGTTTTGTTACCATGTCTAGGGGAGATGCCCAGGGGCTGGAGGCTCTTTGGCATATTCCTGCCCATTCCATGTCCTGGAAAGATTATTTGGCATGAGTGAGTTTTTCTGGGGCTAAATGTCTAAAACAAGCTTGCACTGGGGGATCTTCGGTGACTATGTGGTGCTGGATGTGGTGCTTTGTGGGTTTGGTCAGGTCGTGCTGCAGGTTGTCCTTAAATACCTCCAGGAATTCCTGCAGGAGGTGACTTATCTCTGGTGCTGGAGTCTGCTCTTAAAAGTGTGATTGTTATGTCTGCTGTGATGAATGTCCAGTTGTACTGCTTCCCACCGAACGATACTTTCATGGTGCTTTTCCCATTAGTTTCAGTGGGGGTCTGTTGGCAGTGGATGCCTATAGCTCTGGGGGTTGGACTGAGGCGTTCTTGTGGGTTGGCTGGCATGAATGATTTGACTGTGCTGGTGTCGACCAGGAACTCTGTATTTGAAGTTGTGTCTGCGGTCTTTGATCAGGCAACCGGTCTGCCCACCGCTGACGTTTATTTTGATGGGTCGCTACTGTGACCCTTTTGCATGTTTTTTGACATGCGGCAATCATTTTCACATTTTCAGGCTTCGCTCCCGAACCTCCAGTGGTAGAAACAAATGCTCTTGGGACGTTCTTCTGTTTTGGGTTTGTATTTAGGTTTGATTTCCACCTGGAGCTCCGATAGCACTGTATGAGGGTGCTGGGGCCCTCTGGATCACTGTCCGTCTCTGTGTTGGTCTGCTGCTGTGGCTGTGGGGCGGCTGCTGCTACGGTTCGTTGTGTAGGCTTTGTCAACTTGTGGGCCAGGTGGATGGTGTCGACTGTCTTTAGGAAATTATCGAGGTCCATGGTTGAGGTGTTGAGGATAGCTGTGACTGTTTGGCAGGGTAATTTTGTGAGTAGGACCTCTCTCACAAGGTCCAATGTAGTCTCTGGGTGACCATCTGTGGCGGGGATCGTAACTAGCCGCCACAGTTGCTTGTAGACGTGCGACGGCCACTGGTATCCTATTGCTGCCCCTATGTTGTTTAGGAATTTTCTAGCTCTGAGACTGGGCAGCATGCTGAAGGACGACCTTAGTTGGGCCTTCAGCATTTCTATGTGACGGTCGTATTTTGGTCGGCCAGCCATTCTGCGATCTGCTCAAAAACATCGCCTGGTAGGCATCCGAGGATGGCACCGGTTTTGCGGGATGAAGAGGAGATCTTCTTAGACCTGAAGATGGTCTCTGCTCTGAAGAACCAGGACTGTGAAGGGTGGTATTCAGATACTTGCTGCTGTAGCGTTGTTGCTGGATGGGCTGATGCTGGCGATGGCAGCATCGGTCATCTTCAGGGTCATCAGTATAACGAAGTGACGAGTAAGAGGCAGGTTCAAGGTGTTTTAATTTATTGACATAAAATGTCTGACAGGTCAAGAACTGTTGCAGGCAGAAAGGTAACATTTGACATTAAAGGAAAACAGAGGGGCGTCTATATACTGTACAGTCAGATGTGTTTTCTCACACCTGAAGAATGATTAACAATTCTATATACAAATTACGAAGAGATTTCAAATACATATGGTTAGAAAGTTTGTAATGAATTACATACATTAGTCATTACTGTTCTGACAAGGGCATGAAGTATCTTCTGAAAAATGAATAAAAGATCGCTTAAATCAGGAGTTCTGGATCTGTGTTTCCTGAGTCTTGGTACGTCATGTAAATTTTTGTTTTGAAGCGAGGATGGACTGAGGGTCCCGGCGACAGCTCTGGATCTCACAGGGTAACAGAAAAATTAACAGAGATGTAGTGAGTATGGAATTCATGTATTAAATGAGAATAGTGGGTCTTTTAGAATATGTTTGTGAATGGACTTGATTGCTGCAAATACACAGTATCCAAAGAAGAATGTTATATGTATGCTTAAGCCAATATTCTTATAATCATGCACTGATTTATACAGCCACTCATTATTTCTTATTCATCAAACATTTTGAATACCCTAACAAATGACAATAACAACTGGGTAAGGATTTACTGAGTCATTCCTTCCGTAGTCGGATTCCAATGTATGCAAGTAAGAGTGAGCTTACCGCTTAGCCTACCGTTCTACGAGGATGAATAAAAAGTTATTTCAAGCCACACCTACATAATACATGTTGAATCCATGCACATTTTCCTAAAGACAAATTAGTCCCATCCTCATTGCCGTAACTTTTTCTGATATACTAGTCACATACATAAAACATGTACCTATTTACATTGCTAAATTTACTCTTTAATTCTTGATTTCCTCACATTTTCTGGAGTCACTTACCAATGCGAACCTGGCTAGTGCCCCGTTAAACAGCATCATGATGTACAGCGTTGTTTTGAGTCATCTTGATAATAGGTAAGCAGGAGTAAAAAAATTAACACACTCTGATTCGGTGGCACAGTTTTATAAATGGAACTATAGAAGAACATTAATTTTCGCAAAGGATGAACTGAATACTTAGGAATTGTCTTAGGAATATTTGTTGTCCTTTTCTCTGATGATGTTTCATTTACTGCTTGTGTCGCCTTAAACGTCTCTCAAGGAATGAAGGGGAATACCTGCATATGTCATGTCATTACGACTGGGGTCTATCTTCTGCAAAATGATTGTACCCCTTTTCGTCCCGTAAATATGGAGATTCCTAAACCGCAATGTGTAATAACAAATTTTGGCTTGTAAAGCCTTATCTTTCATCATCTAATAATGCCTCTTCTTCATTTAGCGGTCTGAGACAGAAAAGCAACAAAGTGCTGACGTCATGATAGCGCTGTACCTTGTTATTTGAAGTTGGGGATAGGGTCTCTCTCGCCGGACGCACATACTCCGTTTCCTTTCCCAGGCATACGGCCTCCTACATTTACTGTAAAGACAGAAGGGATGCTGTACCAGCAAAATAGAACATGTGTTACGCATAGCATGATTCAAGAGGCTGAGAGGAAAGAAGTCTTGTTAACGGGATCAACAAACTAAATGCAAAAAATACAAAAATTAAGCGTCGATTCCTCAGCAGTGTAATATGCCATACGTATAAACTAGGTTACTCCATATAAAGAGAGGTAGAAATTACAAGAATAAAATGAATACATCGAAGTATTTAAGAGGAAACATTGGCAAGAAAGACAGGAAGTCAAGAGTCAATAGTTATTTAAAAATGCTGGACGACCATAAGTCATGGCTAGTGCAGGTGGATTTTAAGATATACAAGTGGCAAAGTACATACGAGAAATATGCATCAAATAATTAGAAAAGCTTGAAAATTCAGAAAGGTTTTCGATAAGCAAAAAATAAAAAAGAAGCATAACGCTATGCCTTGTTATATGAGCTGATTTCCATCTCTCTCTCTCTCTCTCTCTCTCTCTCTCTCTCTCTCTCTCTCTCTCTCTCTCTCTCTCTCTCTCTCCTGGTTACCATCGTGTAATGAACAGAGGAGCAATTTTATTTTCTGAAAAGCTCAACATTTCATGCCCAACTGGTCTGGAAATCCTTACTCCCCATGCGACATTCGAGCAGTAACAGATTTAGGAAAAATACCAAGTTCATTCCTTTCTGTTTTCTTCTTCAAAATCGTACTTCCTTCCATTTCAAAAGACTGAGTTAAACGAGGATTTTTGGAGAAAAAACAGTTTTTATAGCTGGACCTTAAAACTTCAACCTTAAGCATCTGAGCTGTAGTCTAACTGAACAAACAGCTTTGCTTCCGGAGTACAATGACATGCATATGGCGCTGATGGAGAAAACCATAATAGGCGCGTAAAAATATATATCAGACAAACAAAAAGAATTATGAAGATATCACCTCTTTTAGAATCTTCATCCATGTGCACTGACCTTTCATAAACTACAATGAGTATTAACTGGAACCACTCTGCAGATGAGAAAAAAATCCGGGAAAATAACCATTGGGAAAAATAGAAATGCGCTCGTTCCCTTATACAACGACAAAGAAAAATGGAATGGCAAAAATTCCATAGGAGGAAATGAGTTGGAGTCGGGCGGAAGGAAAATGAGATTGACAACCGGAAGTTCTGATACCAAATAATGACATTTCATTTCAGATCGATTGCCATTTGGAGTGACAGCTAATATCAAAGGAACTCATCTCATTATGCTGCGTTCAGCATGCTGGAGGAGGGTCCTGGTTGCAAGGGACTCTGCTTCCTGAAGTGAAGAGAACGCCTGGGGAGTTTTTTTTATGCCGTTTCCCTTTTTATTTATCCCTTTCATTCTCTGCATTTCTAGTCTCAGTCATTCTTTTTTGTTATTTAAAAATTGTTGAGCTTTATTGTAAGTTTTTTATGAAGGTGGGACTTTTTTCTGATAATTAGCACACTGAAAAACTTCTGCAATAAGTACAGAGTAGTATTAATCTTTTTCCTGATAAATGGCTTCGTAACACTTATTACCTTCGACACTTAATCATTGGTCAATATATCCTTTCAGCTGAAGGGTATATCTTCTCTGTGCGTGTTTCTAAAATCTTTCTCGAAATAAAAATGGCAAGTAGCTCTTTCTAGTACTTAAGTAGAAATTTGTCATGTTTAAACCGGATGAGAACTCTGGTTATTTTGGTGTGCATGATTTCAGCTTTCATATTTTGCT
>JANJGK010000003.1:49729347-49741847 GCA_039081455.1 Macrobrachium rosenbergii | reverse complement strand
GAATTCAAAAGATAGTTTAAGATATTTTAAGAGTAGATATTGCTGATAAAATGGATATAATTAGAATTACTTGTAAGATATTATAATGCCTTTATGCTGCGTTAGACGAATCGCAGTTATCGGCAAAATGTCTTGCCATTGTAATAGACTTAAGAAACCTAGCACACAAAACAACTTAATTGCACTAACACATAGTAAAACTTCAAAGATAATCACATACACGTAAAGGCTGTAATGTTAATGCGCCATTTTATACGCTAATAGAACAAGAAAACAACTCCCACATCATTCATGTATCACATCCCACACCATTCACGTATCACATCCCACACCATTCATGTATCACATCACACATCATGCATCACATCCCACATCATTCATGGACAAATGTTTCGAAAGAAAAGAAATTGACCTCTTTTATTTTCTCTTGTAAAATAAACCAGGCTAGGTGTCAGGTGTTATAAACAACACCTTCACTTCGTCAGGAAGTTAAGTATACCTTAGTTTTACCAGACCACTGAGCTGATTAACAGCTCTCCTAGGGCTGGCCCGAAGGATTAGACTTACTTGACGTGGCTAAGAACCAATTGGTTACTTAGCAACGGGACCTACAGCTTCGTCAGAAAGGCCTCCAACTTCCTTTAAGGCGTCAGCAGCCTTTTTAACAGTTTAAGTGCTGCAACAGAAGAAAATGATCATGCTCTTATCCTAAGTTCTATTTTTCCATGTGGCATTCAACATTCATACTCCTACAAACACACGCACAAGTATATATGTATGCATATATACATACACATATATATACACACATATATACAGTATATATATATATATATATATATATATATATATATATATATATATATATATATATATATATATATATATATATATATATATATAAAGTCTTCCATTAATTTCTACAGTGTCTCTCTCTCTAGAGAGACTGCAGGGTTTACTGAAAAATTTTGAAAGTTTGATTAGATGAAAAACTAAAGAATCAGGGTAATATTATGATTGAAACCACAGAGTCGTATCAATGGAAGTTAGTATGGGTGGTCGAAATATCGACCTGATTCATTCCTACGGGGTATCCGGCTGTAAATGAAGTGGATGATTATATAATGGATGGTAAGAAGAAAAGGTCGATAGTGAGCTTCCATATTACCAGATTTGCAAGACCTCCGGCGCTGACCATTACCTCAGCCGATCCTTTATTAAAGAGCTTGTGAATTGATTAATTTCTTTCCTTTTGATTTTCTTATTGTTTATTATTTTCTTTTTTACAGTAATTGTTAACTCCCGCGCTCATTTCACCTTCTAAACACCCTCTGTTTCAGTTAATGTAGTTTCACTGGAACGTTCCAAAATTAACTCAAGTGTCACTTTCTTTAGCTGAGTGAGAGTCTAATCCACTTCTTTTGGGTCATCAGTATGGCTTCCTTAAAGCAGCAAGATTAACAGGTGTCCTTTTCTGTCTCGCGGACATTTACCTGTTGCTCTGGGAGACTTTGGAAAAACCATTTGTAAGTTTAAATCCAGTTTCCATACACTCGCTTTATCATTATTGTAATTGACGTTGCAGCAGATAAGGCTGACGTCTGATTATAGTGCCTTATGATTTGCATATGTTGATATGTTGTTTACCTCATTCTTTGCAAGATTTCCCGCTTTAGCCGAAGTAACGCTCTTCACAATCTAGACACGTTGCCATATATAATCAACCCCCTCTTACCTCTTCCCCCCTCTACCGACTTTTTGTTTCTAACTATTTTATACCTAATGGTATTTTTGTAACTGCTTATCAGTTTGAAATTATCTAGCTTTCTGTTGATGGATGTAATAGTGTTGTTGTACGGGACTGTAATTATTTTGTTCCCCTTCAAATGTTCCTTTTCTACCCCTTTCCTCTCCCCAAAATAGTTTTTTCTTGCCTTAATGTGTGCCCATTCCCACCAATACTTAGGGTATCCTAATCTCCTAAAACTCTCCCTCAGGTATTCTAGCTCTTCATCTAAGAATTCGGGGCTGCAAATCCTATGAGCCCTGATGGCCAACCCTGTCATTACTCCCGTTTTTATTTTCTTCCCTATGACTGGAGAACATATGTATGTAGGAACTAGTGTGTGTCTTCTCACTGTGTACCTTAAATTTTAAATTTTCCCCTTCCATCTTTACCAGTACATCCAAGAAAGGAATTTCTCCCTCTTCTCTTCTTCTATTGTAAACTTGATTTGTTCATTTAGTTTATTTATGTTTTCTAGGAACTTGTGTAATTCTTCCCTTTCTCCCTTATACATAATCAGGATGTCATCCACGCATCTTATCCATTTAATGATGTTTAAGTTCCCTTTATTTAATTTACTCACCTCTTCCGTTTCAAACCATTCCATAAAAATGTTAGCTAAGATCGGCGAAAGACTCGAAACCATAGCCAAGCCATTTTTTTGATGGAATGGTTTTCGCCCCACTTAAAGACATTGACGCTGAGGGCTGCTGTCAACAATTTTATCAAAACATCATGATCTAAGTCACATGTATAAACCCCTTCTTCAATATTCTTTTTTATTGCCTCCATCGTCTTCTTGGTTGGTACGTTGGTAAACAGGGAAGTTACCTCTAAACTCGCAAATTTACAACCTTTTACGTTAATTTTGGATAATTCATGTTATGTTTTAGATGCCCACCCATTTTCCCATTGTGTTGGAAAGAAATTTCTCCAGCCTCTTCTGCGGTGATCTCGTCGATGCCACGATCGGTCTTAGCGGCCACCCTCCCTCATGGATTTTTGGACTACCATAAATATATGGGATTTCTGGGCTTTCCCTGATGTTACTCTATGTTCCAATTCTTTTTTTTTTCGTTTTGTCCTGGATTTTTTTCAAAGATTCCCTTACTTTTTTATTAAAATTGCATTGTAACCCCCTTGCGTCCGGCTTTTTATTGCAAGCCTTGTATGTGTTTCTATCATTTAACCACTGCTCTAGCTTATTTTCGTAATCTATGGCATCCATTACTACTACCGTTCCCCCTTTGTCAGCCTTGCAAATCTTTATGTCCTTGTATTTGCCTAGTCTATAAAGGGCCTTACGTAACCTCTCCGGATACACGGATCTATTCAACTTAACCCCCGCCCACATGGCCCCCCTACAGAAAGCAGCTTCATGCCCATTGCTGTTCTCATCTAATTCCCTTAAGCCTCTACACATTCCAATGAAATCATTATTATCATTACCCACACAAAAATTAAGACCGTATTCTACTTAGGAGCGCTTCATACCTACTTAAGAGTCTCTTAGAAATGTTCTTGACTAAAGGAAAGTTTCCTTTTTTTTACCCACCCCGACCTATCAAAAATGGCAACAAGTCTATTCCCGTTCCTTTAAAAACGTTGTCTAAGCTGGTGCCTCCGTATTTCTCCGTCAGTTCTCTTCTGATTTTACTGCTCTTCATTCTTGATTCTTCAAATTCGATCTTTTTCTTCCTTGTGTCTTCTTTCAAGATCTTTTCTACAAAAACAGGAAACGGATGTTCATCAGTGTCTCTCTCTTGTATCTTATCCTGCAATTTCGGTGCCACACAGTCTGCTATGCATTTCTTAAGGAACCGGATTCTTTTGTCTGTCACCGCTATCCTTCTTCTCTTTCTCATAAGTTCTTACTTCCAGCATGGCTCTCCCTCCGTACATTCTTTTAAATCTCCTGAACAAACCCATCTCAAGGGCAGATAAATTTACATTATCACTTACACAATTGTTCTGTGTATTAACATAATTACTAACAGGACCTATTTGAAACTGGATGGTATCTAGCAGAGATATTTATTCAAGAAAAGTTACAAGCTTTCCAGGAATAACAGTCTTTACTGTCAAGTATCCGTAGAATGGCCTGACACGTGGTCCAGCTGTATTTATATGTGTGTGGGGGAGTGGATTAAAGCCCTTGTTTTTCCAATTCCGTATGCAGATTTCCTTAATCCTTTAATTACCCTCCTCTATTCTTTTAATTGTACATTCAGTTTTTATAGGAAACAGACAAATAATTTGCCATATGTAAACTATTATTCAAGGCATCATATGAATATGAAAATTTCAGTTTTTTCTTCAATGTTTCTTCGAGCCTTGCGAATAGTCAGTCCTGAGCTTTTAGTTCAAGAATTCAAAAATATCAGAAAAATAGGAAGAGATCTATGCTATCCAAACCACAGTATGGATATTTGTTACAATAAAAAAAAAAAAAAAAAATATATATATATATATATATATATATATATATATATATATATATATATATAAATATATATATATATATATATATATATATATATATATATATATATATATATATATATATATATATATATATATACATACATAATCATGAAGCTACAAATGTCGCTTAATATCGAAATTCACGCTACCTCGGTATATCTCCGTTGGAGAATTGTCGCCGAAGGGGAATTTATATAAGTGATAAATGAATTGGAATCGTGGGGACACGAACCCGCGACGAAAGCCTATTCAGCGACTCCAGTTGACGTAAACCATTGAGCCATCGTGGGGACACGAATCCAATTCATTTATCACTTATATAAATTCCCCTTCGGCGACAATTCTCCAACGGAGATATACCGAGGTAGCGTGAATTTCGATATTAAGCGACATTTGTAGCTTCATGATTGTATATAAATCACGGTGTGATAAAAATTTCATATATATACATATATATATAAATACACATATATATAGGTATATATATATATATATATATATATATATATATATATATATATATATATATATATATATATATATATATATATAGACACAGGATTTTATTGCTAATGCAGAATAGAAGGCTCTAAACATATGATTTTCGTTAGCAAGCATTAACAAGCACTATAGGTACACATGCAATTCAATAGAAAACCCACTCATAGGTTGAGCATTATGGAATTTCGCGGTCGGACGACGGAACCTTCCAAAGAACGACGAGTGGAATTCACACTTCAGAGTTTATGTTGAATAAGGAATTTTTTTAGCAAGGTATAATAACGCCTGGAGAAGAGCATACATAAAGCGCACTAGGTGGAAATCCCTGAAGATCCCCAGTTAATCTATGGTATTTTGCCGGAAATACTGTATGTTATGGGGTGTGTTTGCCTTGGAAAGGATGCGTGGCCTGCACTTCACGTGTTTTTGAAATTCTGCAATTTTACAGGTATCTAATTGGTGGTAAATCATATAGGCCATTTTATTTAATTTATCTATAAATTCTAGCAGTTGCCAAGGACTGTTGGAAAAAAGACCACAAAATAGACTGGGAGAATATGAATTTTCTGCAGAGAAACACTAACAAAATAGCCAGACTGATAGTACAGAATACCTTCATAACATGTGCAAACAATGTGATGGCAGGAAATACCGGAAAAGGATTTGAAGATAGCCTGTCAAGAAAAATGGTATTCTCTACAACAGAAAAGAAACGCAAAACCACAAGAGATCAAAGGGACATTGCATACCTGGAGGAAGCTGCAGGCAGAGCAAGACCAAGGTCACAAAGGAGATGGAGGGTAATTAAAGGACTAAGGAACCAGCATACGGAATTGGAAAAACAAGGGTTTTAATCCACTCCCCCGCACAAATATAAATACAGCTGTACTGCGTGTCCGGCCATTTTATGGATACTTGACAATGAGGGCTGTTAGTCCTGGAAAACTTGTAACTTTTCTTGAATAAATATCTCTACTAAATACCATCCAGTTTCAATGAGGTCCTGTTAGTAATTGTATTAATGCACAGAACAATTGTGTAAGTGATAATGTTAATATATATATATATATATATATATATATATATATATATATATATATATATATATATATATATATATATATATGTATATGTATATATATATATGTATATGTGTATATATATATATATATATATATATATATATATATATATATATATATATATATATATATATATATATATATATATATGGTATCCATATAGTGATGGTGCCATTTAAAATATTTGTAGCTTTGTAACTATACATGATAGAATTAATATGTAAAAAAGGACAAGGAAGCCTGATGTGCCTAGTTTTTCTGTCCTGAGATTTTATATGTCATTTCTTTTATCAAATACTTGTCACTATTTTCTAATTTTTTTTTTTAGTCAGAACTGCTGTTTACCCATGGCTTAACTAGAAGAGAAAATAAATGCATTCTTTGGTTGGCTGAGCTAAAATGCACTGTCGCTGTCCAAAGAAGGTTTACAACCCAGTGCAATAAAGAAGCACCACACAGGAATTGCATAATCATTCAGAAATGCATAATCAGTATTATTTCTTTCATTGAACTGATGACTAAAATTAAGTCGTGTATGATAATCCTCTTCTAACAACATCTGATACATTTGGATTCCGTACGCTTTCTTTTTCATTTTTTCCGCAGAATCTTATGCAGAGGACATTTTGAAAGCCTCGTCTCCAAACATGCTCTTCTTTGACTCTTTCGTGGACTTCTTTCACAGGATTGTTCTACAGATGCTACAGTTCCTTCATCCACACACGGCCTACCGGATCATGGTTTATCAATAACAGAATCTGTTTCCTTAAATTTATTCATTCACCTAGCGATACAAATCCTGTGTGGTTCTTCTTTATTGTACTAGGTTGTAAACCTTCGGACAGCGACAGTACATTTTAGCTCTGCCAACCAAAGAATGCAGTTTACTTTCTCTTCTAGTGAAGCCATGGGTCAACAAAGTTCTGAAAAAGAAGTTTCGGAAATTGTGAAAAATATTTAATAAAACAAATAAATAAAGCCTCCGAAGAACAGAAAAACTAGACATATCAAGCTTTCTTATCCTTTTTACAAATTAATTCTATCATGTATAGTTAAGAAGCTACAAGTATTTTAAATTGCACCATCACTTTATGGACACCCAGTATATATATATATATATATATATATATATATATATATATATATATATATATATATATATATATATATGTGTGTGTGTGTGTGTGTGTGTGTGTGTGTGTGTGTGTGTGTGTGAGTGTGTGTGTGTATGTAATATATATATATATATATATATATATATATATATATATATATATATATATATATATATATATATAATGCAAAGTTTATTGAAATATTTCGGGAAATGAAAGAAAAAGTAATTCTTAGCAGAAACTGTTCTATACAGTTATATATTTTAAGGATCCGTTTGTCGGTGAGGTGATTTTTTACAATTCGTGTTCCTCAGTAACACTGCTATCAGGCCGTAAGATGGCTTACAGGATGACAGAGTAGTTTGGGATATGGGGGGAAGGGGGACAGAGCAAGACATGCAATCAGCTGATCGGTTCACCTATCACTCTCAACAGTCTGGTTTTTTACAAAAACCAGAGAAGCGGACGCGGCTGCCAACTTACTTGTGTCAAATTCCTGTTTCATTTTGAGAGCAAGAAACTTGAGACAATACCTTACCATTTCAGTAACGGGGAATATGCGTATATGATGTGAGGATCACCACACAATTGGCCTGCAAGATCACCAGACCTAACATCGCTGGGTTATTATTTCTGAGGATACATGAAATAGCTAGTGTACAAAAAGAAAGTTTACAGAACATCAAAAAGAAGCCGGAAATTATGAGAAAAAGTATGAATTCCATATTGCAAAGAGCAGCATTTTATGTATCAACGCCAGTAATGGCCACTTTGAAAATTTAATGTTATAAGGACAATAAATGCTCCAAACCTGCTTCAGCATAGTTCAGCTAACCAGTTTTCAGACTGTGCGGTTGTGAAATCCAAGAAAACGAAGCCCAGTTGAATCTCCCTTCCATCAAAGCTAAGCCTATTCATTAGACAGTGATCAAAGATTTAAAATGTATTGTAAAAAATCTCTCCCTTTCCATAAAAAGGATTCATCAGTCACCAGTCAAAGCGAAAAACGCATCGATGGAGATGCTTTTGTCTCCATAAAAAAAAAAAGACTGGGAACAATACTGAAAATTCCCTTCCTTCCTTCCTTCCTTCCTTCCTTCTGTCAAAGGTAGCCTATTCATACAGTATTCGAAAGAGATACAAAAGCTGACTTTAATCAAAATACAGTATTCTCCTTCCCTGCTTTTTCTTGTCATCATGACTACCACCACCATCACTTATTCAGCATAGGCACCGTAGACCTAGTCCTGACTCCTGATGCATCATAGGTCTAGTTCTGATGAGGCGGCAGTACAGAGCATGATAGAATTCAGTGATCACAAACACATGTTGCCAAGAAACATTTACAATAGTTTCTTGATATGTAAAGCCATACAGTACCGCTATAAGCTAATCATTAACACCAGGTTACAGATAGCCTGTTCACAGGTGATTTACTACTCGAAGGGACTATAATATTACGTTGTTTAATAACTTGCACTAAAAACATCTTAATTAAGAGACTACCAATACACTTGCCTCATTTGTTCCATCCCCCCCTCCCACATCCCAGGCTACGCCAACCTCTCGTAAACAACCCCAATTGCCTGAGAGCAGTGTTGATGACAATCTGTTATTTTAAAAATTCACCTCACCAATAAATGAAGCCTTGAAATGCACATCTTTATAGAACTTTTTCTGCTCAGAATTACTTTTTCTTCCATTTACCAAAGAAATTGCATAAACTCAAGTTACACTCTGTATATATGTATATATATATATATATATATATATATATATATATATATATATATATATATATATATATATATATATATATATATATACATATATATATATATATATATATATATATATATATATATATATATATATATATATATATATATATATATATATATATATATATAACTTGACCCAAGGTTTAAGGCACCTGTCTTGTAAAAAGCATATTGTTAGAGAAACTTACAAGAGACCTAATACAGACAATCCTTTGTTGATAACAATGCGAGGAATGGACTATTGAAGAGGAAAACACCACTAAAATTGGGCACGTGGAATGTGCTTAGTCTATATAGAGTAGGATTTGCCCAAACACTCACCAGTAAAGTTAAGAAGTATCAGTTATATATAACTGCTCTGCAGGAGACACGATGGACTGGAAACGGTGATTGTAAGAGAGATGGTTATACAGCCCTATTAGTGGCAGAGATGATGATATACCACAGAGGTGGTGTGGGCTTTTCTCTGACAGATATTGTGTATAGAGCTGTGTAAAACGAAGAAATAGGACGCCAGGAAAAAAAATGTGGAGACAGAACAAATTGTTAAAGAAGCAGCTACAGAAGTCAACGGGTACATGGAGAGCACAAGTAATAAACATTGGTTTGATGAGGACTACAGAAGAATGGATGATAAAAGGAAATGAACAAGGATAGAATTCTTATAGAACAGGAATAATCAGGCACTAGGAGAGAGCTTCAGGGGGAAAATAAGGGTAGCAACGAGAATAAAAAAAAAGAGAGATACATTAAATAAAGAACTGGATGACATGGTCAGAAACATGAGAAATGGTAGGTTGAGGGAAAGCTATACGAGTATCAGGAAAATAAGAAGTGGACATCTAGCAAGTAGCAGAATAGTGAAAGATGCCAATGGAAGTACTACGGTACAGGAGGACAAAGTACTGGAAATATGGAAGAACCACTTATGTGGGCTGTCAGATAGATAAGACCAGGTAAATCCTATTGAAAGGAGCCATATGAAGGTGCCAGATTCGAAGAGTGGATGGACCAATGCGGATAGATGTGAAGAATGCAATCCGTAGTCTGAAGAATAATATACACCTGGTTTAGATAACATACCAGCAGAGTTCCTTAACAATGGCGGCGAGATGTTACACTCAAAGACCAGGAGAGCAGAAGAGAAGCCAACAACATGGGAAACGGTCAACATTATTCCGGGACATAAAAATGGAGGTAAGACAAACTGCTTATTATGGAGGGATTACAATTCTACCAACCTGTTATAAGTTACTACCCAGATTTTAAAAGATAAATTAGAATCTTACATAGAGGCATCATTGAACAAATATCGTTGTGGATTCAGAGAGGGAAGATCAACAATTGACCAGATTTTTATTATTAGACAGATAATGGAAAAACAGTGGGAGTATAATAGAGATATGTGCCAGGTTTTTGTAGACTTTAAACAAGCATGTGATAGCTTCCATAGACCATCAATATGGAATTTTATGGAAGAATTTGTAAAAAGTATGCTACAGGAAAAATAAGAGTTGTGTCCAAGTGGGAAGGAAAAAAATAGAATGTTTTGAAATTAAAACAAGTTTGAGACAGGATACTTTTATCTTCAGGGTTGTTTTATTTAATTTTATAAGAAAAATAATGCTTAACATCGAGGAGGTTGACGGTGAGGTCATCTTTAGGGATGCAAATGCCAAAGTCCCTGCATTTGCAGATAATGTTGATTTCATAGTTACAACTGTACAAAATATAGAACGTTTGTATATACATTCAAAGAAACTGCTGCCAGAGTTGGACTAGACATCAGTGAAAGAAAAATCAAAATTATGAGATTTACAGCGAACAACCAATAACAGCAACCACAAAATATGGTAGGTATCAAGAACGTGAAGAAATTTAGATTTTTAGGAAGATATAAACATCCAAAAATGAGATGGAGAGATGGGTTCTGGAGAGAATTACAGCAAGGAATAGATGTTGTTTCAGTCTACAACATCTTTAAAGAGAAGAAACATCACAAGGTCTACCAAATTAAGAATTTACAACACCATTATCAAGCCAGTTGTACTATATGGTTGTGAGACCTGGGCGTTGACTAAACGTCAAGAACAGAGACTACTGGTTTTTTAAAACAGCATTTTGCGCAGAATAGTATAAATGAAGGTGTTTGGAGAATAAGACACTACAAAAAAATACGAGATTACACCAGGAAACCGCTAATAACTGGCTATATAAGGTCACAGAGGGTACGATGGGCAGGCCATGTGGTTAAAATAGAAGAGGGCAGAACGCCTAAAGTAGTTATGGAAGGATCAATAGAAGGGACAAGACCGGTGGGGAGACCGAGGATGAGATCTAAGAGAATTGAGAATGGAGATTCCTGAGAATAATTGGAGAGTTGCAGCACTCAACAGGGGAACGTGGAAAGGTCTGGTGTAAGCGGCCATGGGTCACCAAGAGGCCCAAGAGCCATCGGAGTGAGTGAGTATATAAACATAGATACACACACACCCACACACACACACACACACACACACATATATGTATATATATATATATATATATATATATATATATATATATATATATATATATATATATATATATATATATATATGGAAATGAACACATGAGAACTTGTTTCACAGAAATAATTCTCTAACTCACCACGGGACCGAACCCCGGTCTTCCGAGTTAGAGTCTACGGTATTAGCTGAATGAACTGAATGAACTGGACTATTTCACTTACGGGTAATAATAATAAAAAAAAAGTTACCATCAAAGCCTTATTGTGAAGGTGAAAACTTTATGAAATATCGATTACTGATAATGAGTAATGCAATATGTACCACATATTTTATGATCTTCAAATATATGGTGGACTTATATAGTGCGAATCAAATTTCACTGCTATGTCTAGAAAGAGATGACTCTACATACGATATAGCGATCAGATGCCATGTAGTGTATTTTGAGCTAAGCCTCATGAAAACACTTGAATCACTTCTGCTGGATACTGTAATGACCTATTATACGACTGTTAACTGTTCAATATATTGACTGAGCTCTTAAATCCAAATGAGTGGCATTATTAAGAGCCCCTAGAATAAAAGGGGGTAAGGCCACACTTGGCCAAATTTTTTATTTTTTCATAAAAGGGAGCATCACCATCGAGTCTTAAAACCATAGAGTTTTACTCCAAAATTCGCATCCAATGTATGGTCAGTATGGCATTGTATCAAAGAGCCCAAATCTGCAGACACACCCCTACAGCAAACATTCTTCTCTAGTATGGTGTAGAAAGGTAATGTCACTTGTCACCAACGGGAATGGTTAAAGGTTTTTTTCTATTTTTTTTACATTTTTTTAATAACTAGTCATGAATAGCCATCCTAATGCATGACTAGTCATGCCTGGTTATCATAACTATGTTTGCTTTACGAATGGGAACCAACTTGTCACCAATAGGAATGGTTAATGGTTTTTTTCTTATTTTTTACCATTTTTTTAATAACTATTCATGAATAGCCACCCTGTTGCATGACTAGTCATGCCTAGTTATCATAACCAACTTGTCACCAATGGGAATGGTTAATGGTTAAGGGGTTTTTATTTTTTTAATTTTTTTTACCATTTTTTTAATAACTAGTCATGAATAGCCATCCTAATGCATGAATAGTCATGCCTAGTTATCATAACTATGTTTGCTTTATGAATGGGAACCAAGTTGTCACCAATGGGAATGGTTAATGGTTTTTTTTATATTTTT
>JANJGK010000003.1:49684347-49721847 GCA_039081455.1 Macrobrachium rosenbergii | reverse complement strand
ATCAAGTGAGTTACCTTTCCAGAAATATTTGGATAGTGTTATTGGCGTGGAATTGTGCTTCAGTTATCTGAAAGGACCAAAAGAATTTTTCTCGGAATTCCAATAAAATATAAGTTTCAGCGAGAAGAGAAAAGCGGGAAACTTGATTGACAAATGTGATGAATAGCGACTTGATTGATTTAATGGTTAGTCTGGAGTCTCATTTGCTGGAATCAAAAGTTGTATATATTTCAGTCTGACCAGGCACTTTTGTTCCTTACTCTAACATAGCCTTCCCTGCTAACAGGTAGTTGCGAGAAGGAAAAGCCAGACCGGGTAACGAGAGGTGATTCGATACCTTCGGTTTACGGTATATCTTAACGACCGCACGCTTAAAATCATCATGAGGCATCGGTATTTGTAAAGAAGAATGCGGTAACGTCCTTGTTAAACCACTTTGAAGACCCCAAAATATAATTTATGGCGTCCGTAAATTACGCCAGGCTCGGCAGCCACTATGAAAAAAAGAAAGAAAACATCCTCGCCGACCCGCCCATCCGGCGGCCAATAAGCAACAGGTAATGGCGGCAGCCAATCCTCTGCGAGAGCATTTGGCGGCCAAAACAAATCAGCTAACCGGGACTAGACTGTGAAGGTCCTGCCGCGACAAAAGCCAGTCATTAAAGGGGAGATATTAGGTGCTTCACCAAAGTTGCCATTGAGGATTACAATCTTGCACAAGGGCCTCCTGAACCCGAAAAGGATGAAATCCTATGTTTGTGCGGGAGATGCAGAGCTGATACTGGAACTCATGTGCGCCTTCCTCCTGATTATCTTCCCCATAATGATCGGCTAATCAGCTCATGAGTTGGACCAATCGGACACCACTCGCTTTTACAGAAGCTTGATGCCCACTTGGTAGACTATTTGAGAAAACTGTTGGAAGAGAAGATGAGAATTTGGGGAGGGAGAGGGTGGGACGGGCTATTGCTCCTAGTCCTAATTACGTTTCCCTCAGCCAGTAATTTCTCTTCCAAAGTGCTAAAAATACTCCCCTGCGAAAGTGAAGTAAGGCGAGACACGCTTTACATGATACTTTTCTCTGAATATATAGGAATTTTTCTTTAACTGTAGTACAGTGAGAATGAAGAAACTACGGAAAAATCAAACGTTCGAAGCTGTACGAGGTATTCACAGAGCTCGCTGATTACCTGAGAAAGATTTTGCTCGGTAGACTCATTCTTCTTCGAATAAAGAAGAATTTGATATAAATAGGTCGATGAGCTCTGTATCATTTGCGTGGCGATATATAAACTGTTGCAATCAAAACATGTGCCTTACATGAAAGCAGATAACACAAGGAAACACAGCATCATATACTGTACTTATGTACATTTAATGCATCATACACTTATCACAGTTAAGACAGCTATCTTCTAATGGATATATCTACATTTCCACATACTTTTTTTTTTTAATGCCACCTTTGGGTTAGTCACTGAAGTGATTCAGAGCCTCGAAGAGAAGCAAAGGGCATCAGTGGCAAGTTTTAACAAATCGAACAGGACTGAGTCCACTCCGAATACTGAAACGTATCCCAAGCCATGAAGCGAACTCCGTACCTTAGCTAACATGATATTCTCTATGTACAAAGTTTCATGTATTGGAAAATCGAAATTACTATAATATTTCACTTGTGTACAGAACAAATTAGTTCCTAATCCACTGCATATATTTCCTGAATTATTCTATTTTTATAATCATTATGCAAAAATTGGAAGTGATCACCTGTATCAAAGAATTTAAGATAAGTTTCATTTTTTCTTAAATATTTGGATATCTTGTCCAGCGCTGTTCAAGCCGAAAATTTAGGCAGCTCCAAGTTCTTATGGAATATTCAGAGTATGAATAGAAATGAAAAATTCCTTCTCTCTTATCCATGGAATGTAGTTTATATTCAAATTCATGTTGTCAACTTATCGTAGATTATTAGAATTTACAATTTTTTTTTTCCAGGAAATGAATTACTTCCTCATCCTTTTGGTACACTTGAGAACATTTGGGTTCTCCCCTCAGTACAATGCAATTTTTCACGATATGGACTTTTCATGAAATTATCACTTTTGTTACTAAGCATCACCAAAAAAAAAAAAGGAAAAAAAAGTTTCCCTGATAGGACATGGCTCCAGAGAGAGAGAGAGAGAGAAAAAAAGGAACACACCATACCCTGCTACAGGAATCCTTCAGAATCAAGGTTGAACCCACATTCAAGCAAATTCAAATTTCACTAGACACTTCACGTAGATACAGACAAGGCTCACTGCCTGAACATGGCGACCTCCCTTCAACCGTCTTAATTCTCAGTGGCGTATAACTCACCTCTGGTTATACAAAATCTCTCGCTTCCACTCATGAAGCCAACAAATTCTTGGTCTCCTTTTCCCTCCTTCCAGACCCTGTAAATTCTGTTCCTGCCTTACTGACTTATCGCTCATTAAATTCCAAGCCGTTTGCAAAGACCTCGCTACTTTCTTATCTGCGTCTATCAGTGAATCCCAGATCTCATCTCACTGGCATCCATTAAATTTACTAAGATAAACAATCCACTTCCATTCTTCCGCAATCCACACCAAAGTTCGGTGTTCCATTTTCGTGGTTTCCATTTAGCCTCATATCTTTTTTTCCTCTACGATGCTCGCTTTCAATTTAAATTCTTTATTCTTACGGTATATACAAACTTCCCCACTAACCTCTGCATCATCTCACTATCATAAACTAACACGGTATCATCCATGTTTCATTCTTAACCCATTGTATTATTTCATAATTTTACACCTATTTCTCGTCTTTCTCTGAATTACATCATACCCCTACCCACACATCTTTTAAACAACCTTGAATGCGCATCACGCGTACATGTCTCAGATCCACTTTTAGTCTAAAACAAGTCACATTCCCAGCTTCCTATTCTAAAGTACATTTTGCTTTTGTTATAAAACTAATCCCCCAAAATATACCACGATTTCCCTTTTGATGTAGAGTTTATAGACGTCGAACTATTGAATTTACAACCTGGCTTTTAAATTTACTTTTTGATCAGGGCAGAAGGCAACATGGTTGAAAATGATGTGCCCTTACCACCTACTCGCTAGTCAATAGATTTCTTTTCAGTCACTACTCCAAGAGATTATTTGAAGAAAAAAAGGGAACGCCAACACCATATTTGTTAAGCCCGAAAAAAATCCAACAGTTACCCTTATCACCTTTTGACTAATCCCTAGTAGCTCAAAATCGAATCATCTGCAGCAGGGTCAACTTATAGCCCAAATCCTCCTTAGTATTCTATTATTACAAAAAGTAAAGTTTATAATAGATAACCAAACTCACTAAATAATAAATTGAGACCCATATGACACACTAAAGAAATGACTGCGTTAATGACTCGATAAAGAAAATAATGCATTAGAGTAATAACAATTACTCCAATACATTAATCGGGTATGAATGTATTACATGGAAAATTCTCAAGATTCGCAGAGTATAGAAATTAGAGCCAAATTGCAAATTTGATTCAAAATTGTTTAAATTTAAAAACACGTGGAAAGACCCTCGGACCTCGAAGGATTATTTATTGCAAGCCTCAGAGCAGAGCAAGCTACTTATATTCTATATCAGGCGTCACCAAATAATTATGCTCAGATTACCAAAAACAGATAAGTAAATAATAAAAATAAAAGTTTAGTTGCTACTCAAACAACCAACTACAACTGACAGACGAGGAATGAGATAAAATTCGTTTCCCTTTAGCCGTGCTGCCAGTCCACTAGAAATGACATGTACTAAAATTCTACATTAGAACCAGTCCTTGCGTTTACCTACCACTAAATGTTATATTCATTCCTACTAAATTATATGTACCTAAGCAACCGGAGAACTTCAGACAGACTCTAGTTATGGCACACAAAAGAAAATATAACAATAGGGATTAAAAAAGGACTTGACAACAATATCACAGACCTCTTATACTGTTTAAATATTATTCACAGAACATGATGAATATATCTGTGTTGAAGTTGCATCAGTAATTCAACATGCATCTGTAAACTGGCTGATTATATTTTATAATATGGATATATCTCTCTTTTCTTTATATTTGGCTAGGCAAAGAAGGGGTGATAGTTCCCGTCTCCCTTCTTCCTGCTTCAGGGCATCATCTAACCTTCTTTTAGGGTGGGTAAATAATTGGTTTATATCCATACACACACGCGCGCATATATATATATATATATATATATATATATATATATATATATATATATATATATATATATATATATATATATATATATATATATATAATATATATATATATATATATATATATATATATATATATATATATATATATATATATATATATATATATATATATATATATATAAGTGAATGCTTGTATGTTTGTGCGATATAGAAATCCGAACTGGTTGACACACTAGGACAAAATTTGGCACGGGGCCCCTATGTGACCCAGGAAGTTTATAACTCAAAATCAAACCCCTACCCCCCGTGACAGACATAAAGCACAGACAAATTGAATAAAATTTTCGTTTTTACCAATTCCGTCAGGTTTTCCTTCAGGTGCTTTCTGGGATAATGGTATTTTTCGCCTGATCGCTCCAGGTTTTCTTCTAGAAACTGTCAGGTGTATGATTAAGATGCAACAATACAGTAAATCCCCTGTTTTTTATCATATTGTATGATAATTATCAATATAATTGCTAATTGCCTTGATAAAATCTAAATGGAAAACCTATATCGATAATTTCTATAAGCAGAGATCCGCTTACTGTAGTAACCGGAGACGAGATCGTCTTCCATACCTAAAAGTTAAAACTAAAGAAGTCTGATTGCGGAAGTCACCTGACCTGATTGCTTCCTCAACTGGAGTGTTCACTTCCGATTTGAGGTATTAATTATGCTTCTTTTGATTTAGTAATTTGTGTTACGACTTCTTAAAAACATATTTAACAAAGATTTTATAATCAGCTTAAAGGGTCCCCACTTTCATTAAACAAAAAGGCTACTCTGATATTCCATTTGGCCAATGGGATCCTTTACTCTTCTAGAGGTTATATGGGCTCCAAAAATAATAGATAGAAACATACATTAATTCTTTCCATAAGGCTTCAAAACTGAATCCCCTATGTTATGTTATGTCTTCGGTAAGGTTATCCAGAGATGGTAATTTTTCTCGTTCGGAACTTGCTATATGCAAATTTCTCTTGGGAACGGGCAATGAAGATATTCAGTACTTCCTTAGCTAACCTCTTTAAAATTCGAAGTAATCTAAGGCAACACGACGCTGCTCAGACCGAATTCCTTTTAATGAGAACATCTTTACACCTGAAAGCTACTCTCTCTTTCTCTCCCTCTGTATATATATATATATATATATATATATATATATATATATATATATATATATATATATATATATATATATATATTTAATATATGTATATAAGAAACCATTCAAAAAATTGTACAACATATACTGATAGAAATGATTTCTGTATCGTGGGCCAAACAACCAATGCAAGCGAACTGCCCATCCTGGAATCATTATTTATTAAACAACTAGTTCCCCAGTTAAATACCCAGACCTCCTCCACTCAGCTCTACCTGAGTTAAGTTTTTATTTATGCATTCTGTCTTCTGCCTTCTTGGTATAAGGTTTGTTAGCGGTTTTTGATTTTGCTTTTATGTTTTTTTTTTGTTTGTTTCTGATTATTTCATCTTGTATTCTAACTGTGCTGTATTTTATGAATTTTATTGATTTTTAGAGCAATTTTTTAAGTAATTTTATTCATTACTTAACAGATTCCCTGATGATGTAATAAAGTTATTACGAACGTTGGAAGTAAAGTATTATGCTGAAATTAGTGCATTTCCATGGTCCACCTTCGGTTGATGTATATATATATACATATATAATATAAATGTATATATACATATACATATATATATATATATATATATATATATATATATATATATATATATTATATATGTCTGTGTATTACACGCACACACACACACGTATATATATATATATATATATATATATATATATATATATATATATATATATATATATATATATATATATATATTATATATATAAATTATGTATATTATTATAATATAAGAAGTCTTGCACAGACGACCCTTAATTTGCCCTTAGTTATTGAGAGTAGAATCGTCGCTGCATGGTCGGTCCTAGTGGACCTAGATATCAAAGCAATTAAAGTTATCAACATTTCGATCTGTCCCTCTCTTTGCCTGAAACAGATATTGAGATGGCACGGTTAAAAAGGCAAAGATACGAGGCTGGGTGCCACTCCCTTAAGCAACTTAGCAAAGCTAAGCTGCTTAAAACAACCTTTCTACAGGCAGATTAAGCTGCCGAATTGTCTTTTTCCGCAGGATTCCTGAGAAGATGAGAAGACGCCAACAGATGGCTGGGACACCAGGCAAATGACATATTGTTTGCACACGGCCCCAATTATCGGCAGAAGTTTGCATGCAGCCACGACGCATGGCCTAGGCCTTAAAAGGGAAGGACAGGCGATCTGGCAGCAGTAGAAGTACGGTAGCAGTCATAGTCGCAGGGGAGTTAGTTGGACCGTTAGCCATACACGCGGGCGAGTGATACATTTGCTGAGAGACCTTCATTCCCCCCTGTCCGACTCCAGACCACAGTCCTCCTCAAGTGACAGTGTTCATCGCCAAACGTGTGATCGTCCCTCGTCATCCTTCGCCAGAGACCTGCTTCCCCTAAGGTAAAGTGCGAGTAAAGACTTTTCAGTCATGACAGTTTGCCCTTTAGAAAGTTATTGGGGTGCCAGTATTTCACCTATGTCCTTGTGCCAGTTTATCCAGTGCCATTTCCAATGTCCTGTGTTCAAGTGTGAAGTGGTCATTCATTCCTCGAGTCCTTGGCACCCTCAGTGCAGACTCGAGTCCTATTCTGTGTTATATTGTTCCTTTACTGGCGTGTAATGTGTAAATCTCTCTTGCAGAGGGACTATTTGCAGTGGACTTATCTTGGACTGTGCCTTGCCCTTAGTCAAGACTCCAGTAAATGGATCTTCAGGTGTTGCAAGCCCTTTAACAATTTACTCATCCATTTTCCCTTCTAATGCTTTCTTTTGTAAATATAATTTCTTA
The DNA here is from genome assembly GCA_039081455.1 of Macrobrachium rosenbergii. Classification (NCBI taxonomy): domain Eukaryota; kingdom Metazoa; phylum Arthropoda; class Malacostraca; order Decapoda; family Palaemonidae; genus Macrobrachium; species Macrobrachium rosenbergii. The sequence goes on along the minus strand of JANJGK010000003.1, from coordinate 49,714,638 downwards.
ATTTATCCCAAGTGTTTATGTAACATTTCCTCATGAAGTAGAGCCTTCTGCTCCTAAAATCATCCCCTGTTCTTTGTTTTTTTACGATTTCCCGTTACGCAAGTCATAACTCCAAGGCCAATTAAATAAAGTTTCCGTTGCCGGCCTGTAAAAATACCATAAACCCAGGGAAATTCGTAAAAATATATATATACATATATTTTATATATGTGTATATATAAATCAGCGCGAAGATGGGCCATGGAAACTTACTAATTTCAGCATAATTCTTTATTGCCAACATTTCGTAATAACTTTATTACATCATCAGGGAATCTGTTAAATAATGAATAAAATTACTTTAAAAATTTTTCTAAAAATCAATAAAATTAATAAAATACAGCACAGTTAGAATACAAGATAAAAAAATCAGAAAAAAAAAAACATAAAAGCAAAATCAAAGACAGCTAACCAACCTTATACCAAGAAGGCAGAAGACAGAATTCATAAATAAAAACGTTAACTGAGGTAGAGCTGAGTGGAGGAGGTCTGGGTATTTAACTGGGGAACTAGTTGTTTAATAAATAATGATTCCAGGATGGGCAGTTCTCTTGCATTGGTTGTTTGGCCTATGATACAGAAATCATTTCTATCAATATATGTTTTACAATTTTTTGAATGGTTTCTTATATACATATATCATATATATGTATATGTATATGTGTGTATATATATATATATATATATATATATATATATATATATATATATATATATATATATATATATATATACATACAGAGGGAGAGAAAGAGAGAGAGTAACTTTCAGGTGTAAAGATGTTCCCATGATACACACACACGCACACACACACACACGCACACACACACACACACACACACACACACACACATATATATATATATATATATATATATATATATATATATATATATATATATATATATATATATATATATAATGTGTGTGTTACAGTTGTGTTCATAGGTCCTAGTGCATTGCTGCCCGTGGAAATTTCCTCGTCAGTCATAGAGTATAAGAAACAATTAGTTACAGCAAATGATAAATAATGAAACGATCTTTTAGAAAAGTCTTAAGTTTTGTTTTGCTTCTTTAAATAATTTGCGAATTGTGTGTTGGTCAATGCATAAATACCTCGTAATTCATTTTATGAATTTCCTTCTGAAAGGAAAATGAATAGTTCATAATGCTCCTGCTGAAGGCGATCGATGCGGGTAATAGCACCAAGAATTTCATTACTTGCAGTAGAAATACAAGTAGCAGACATCATTCGTGGTGCGGGATATTTATCCGAAAGAAGCTTATGTAAATTGTATAAATCACTGACGAGAAAAACCATGCACACGGAATTCATCAACTTCTTCCCTTTTTAATTTGCTGAAATATTGGTTGCTTTTTTTATCACTGATTTAGAAGAGTTTCATTGACCTAAATAGACTTAATCTGACATTACCATTCTGTGTATTTAGTACTTTGGAGTACAACGGTGCTAGTTTCGCCAAATTATCCGATTACATTTATTGAGTTTCCTGACAACAGTTAATTCATCTTAGGCCATGTTCTTTGGATGATCTAAACTGTTACGTACAAAGGACTTCCAGTTACTGGTATAAAATTGAAAAGTGATGAATACCTTGCAGAGCACTTGATAAATCAGTTCGTCGTCATGGTTTGTTTTGTGTGAATGGACTACGAGATTAGGAAGACTAAAATATCTATTTCTATTAGTGTGCCAGCAGTAAAATGAAGCTCAATTTTCCAATCAGGGTTGTTTACATAAGGACTAAATGTGTTAGCGAAAACTATAATCTATGTTCTATTTCATTGTAAGCCTGATCTTACGAACATTCCTGTTTATTAGGAAGGTTTTTCAGTATACCTAATTCTGTTTCATCACTGGACTAATACAATTTCTGAAGGTTTCTGCTGTTCCATGAAGCATGTACCATTTCGTTTATACAGAGAAATTGTAGGCAAGAAGAGCGGGGTCAATGTTCCCCCCACCCCGCCTTTTTTTTGGAGCGGGCATTTTCCGTCTTTACTCACATGAACAACATTTTATGCAGTTACGATGTTTCCTTTGCAAGTGCACAATTTCCCCCACGAAAGACACAAATCGTTCACAGTTAAAAATGAAAGAGGAGGGTTTCTAAAACAATAAGATACACGGACACCAAGCTTATAAAAAACGAAGGCCCGTATGGTTCTTTGGGAATAGATCTTCAGGTACGTGAGTTTGTTTTTATACAAAATTGAAAGCTTACGATCACAGGCCTCCCGATTCCATGGATTCAAGGCTTCGCGGATTCCCAGCTCCGAAATACTGGCCGCGTGAAAAGGAAAGTTGCAGATATGGACAAACTGGTAAGTGGATAATTGAGTTCGTCTACCAGAAGATGGATATACAAATACACAAAACAACAACTTCCTAGACTGTATATTAGATTTACTGTAATTATTATTATCGTGCATTCAAAATAGTACAGATTTACACTTAAATCCGTTCTGCAAAATCTAAACTTGTGAAACTCATGTATTTTTAAAAGTCAGATATGATTGCTAGCAAATAAAGTAGTCTTCTACTTGTAATATAAAAAAATATATCAATATATTAACCCATTAATAATCTGTATGTATTGTCACAGAGGATGCACTTTATGGCTTATGGCCGCACAACAAAAATTGTATGTAAACAATTAAAACTTCTCCTGAGTGAAATTGTTATATGGAAGTTCCTTTTCGTAGGAGAAAGAACAGAAGGATATATTAGGACTACAGAAACCTCAAGATGAACTTTATTTGAAAAAAAAAAATAGAAAATGTTTGTAAGTTCAAGCTGGAGGAATTCACTGCATCCATGGAGGAGGAGGAGGAGGAGGAGGAGGAGGAGGAGGAGGAGGAGGAGGCGGTTGCTTCTATGTAGTCCTTATCGCCTGGAACGTTCCTGTGACAAAGTGACGAACATCATAATTGTTTGTAGTGTGAAGACGTCTTTATTATCTTTTAAGGAAGAATGATTTTTTGTCTGGAAAGAGAATTTCCGTGAGTCTCTTTGCAACCATCAAAGTATACACATGATGCTTGGTGGCTTGAGAGCACAAACATTATAAAAATAAATGAAATCTACATTGACTTAAAGATTTTTAGTTCCATCATTAATAAACATTCACAATCATGAATAAAGATGAACTTAATTTGGCAAGCCATCTCAACGGGTATGCCACACGGGAAGAAAAATACTCCCTGTTGAACAAAAATAAATTTTCCATAAGTTGCAATAAGCAATTAGTTCATAAACTGACTGAAGTAAAACAAAATAACCACTAACAAAGTTAACTGGCATAAATAATTCACCATTCCTCGGTGGACAAAGCTCAAAAAATCCATCTTACACCTCGCCTGTGTCGACCTCATTTGGTAATTAAGGGAAACTATTAATATGCCATAAGGACAGCAGAACTACTTTTCACGACTTCTGAGGCTGGTAAGTACTGATGCTAGTCACCATGAACCATTTTTCGCCAAATTTCCACCTTGTTTTCTTTAGAGGTATCTGTAATATTTATTCTCACACTTATCATAGTCTATTGTTTTAACCCCCAACGCCTATTTTTTCAACACGCGTAAAAGTTATGCAATGCAATTTATGTTTTAATTCGTTATATTGTTGCTGGTTTCATCAACTAGAGACAATTTTGCATTATACTGCTCTCTTGGGTTGCTAAAATGTAAGTCCCGTGCAATGCAGACACCTCCGTAGTGGGGTAGTGCCTTCAGTGTACCTCATGCGGTGCACTGTAGGCATTACTTAAGGTTCTTTGCAGCGTGCCTTCGGCCCCTAGGTACTACCCCTTCTGTTTCTTTTACTGTACTTCCTTTCATATTCTCTTTCTCCCATATTACTTTCCACCTTCTCCTAACCATTGATTCATAGTGCAACTGCGAGGTTTTCGTACTGTTACACCTTTAAAACCTTTTACTGTTATTTTCCGTTTCAGCGCAGAATGAACTCATAGGTTCCAGTGTTTGGCCTTTGGCCTAAATTCTATATTCAGTTCAATTCAGTGCAGACACTTGCTTTCCGACGGGCAGTATGCCCTATGAAAAAGTCATGTAGGCTTTTTTATAATGATGTTACACTAAAATAGTCACGTACCAAACAATTTCAGGTATGACTTATTCCAGGCGTCCTCCTTTTCATTTAAGTCAGGCCTTCAACTTGAATAATCATAAAGTTCATCTCTCTGTCTTATAATAGAGATATCCATGAATTTTATTACACTGAAAAATTTGCAAGCAGCTGGTATAAGAGAATTTTTGTTAATGGTATCGTAGGTGACCTAAGATCAATCTTGTTTAGTGTGTGACAAGTTATTGGATGAGACCTTTGCTCTTTCCATTTTTGAGTTATGTCGCAATCATCACTGGTATAGGAAGTAAAGTATTATAGCATACAAATGATTCTTGTCTAGTTGTAGTTATCTCCTATTCCCAAGCACAAATGAAGTTACTAGTATCCTTAGCAACAGATGTATGACAGATCAGATCAGTCAGTGCAGCATGTTGTTGAACTATAGTATAAGTTACTGCGTTGGTACTTCGTGATTCACTTTGACTTGGTATTATTGATCTTAGACGATCTGAAAATTAACTGTTGCCTCAGCTTCCAAGTTTCCAATTTGCACTAGGTAGAAATGATGATACCAACGACATATAATCCTGGGCTATGTTTGTTCATTTTTTTATCATTGTCTTCATGCGCTTAGGTCAGTAACCTTTTCACTGGAAGGTATCCTGGCTGACTCTCTTCCATAAGCTATTTCAGCAAGTTACGTTCATGAACACCTTATGAGATTGTGCCCCTACATTTAGTGGGTGTTACTCACTTGACGGACCTACAGCATTCATATTCTTCTAAGCACTGCATCACCTTGCCCAGCATCAGAGTCCTTTTATTTCTTATGACGTAAAACTTTTGAAATTTTCCAAGTAGTTTATAGATACATGTTCAAGTAACACAAATTCACATTCAAATTCAAAACTTTGTTTATATGAATCCAATCAGTAAACACCTAAAAGAAAATATACAAGTATTGTTTTAAGTTTTAAAATTTCAGGAGTTTTGTTTTTATCCTTCTGTCTGTTATATTATGTTCTTTGTTTTCATTTGCTTGTTATTCTGGTTTATGTATTTCTTTACATGAGGATAGTATCAGTTTGTCTGTATGCCAGTAAGCTCCCCTTAAATCTTAGGTCTGAAATATCAAACGAAGATGTTGTAGGGATATCGTAAGGTGAGGATCATAATGAGACGCTGTTTAACCAATTTTTGTGACCATTGGTTTCCCAGGAACCAAAAATTTAAAATAATAATAATATGGGGACGGTAACAAACTTTTTGGCTTTCTCGTAGACTATTTTTTTCAGACTGGGAAAAGTATCACTCTCTAACTTGGCAACAGCTTAAGATAGGGAATAATTCCAAATGCTACAATATTCTGTTTATGCTATATATAAAAAAATATCTAAATGTTTGTATGTTGATATCTAACTAGCTATTCTCAATATTTGTCCTTCCTACAGTTTGACTGATAAAAGAGAAAAGGAAAGTGGAAGGATATTTGCAACCAAATTTTCCAAGTTGGTTAACTATTTATTTTTCATAGTTTTGCTATAGTTGCTTAGTGCAAAACCCATAATGAGTCAAGCCTTAAAACTTAATTAAATATCTTTATATAGCAAACTCGTGAGGCAAAACTACCTTCTGTAAAAGTAGCATAATAATAGTAAAATGCGTGACCTATGAGATTCCATATAATCCATTGTCCCGAATGGTACTTTTCCAATGAAACGCCCTAATTCAGAATTTAGTATCCGGTAGGACTTCTACCTGTACGTATTTTTTCTTTTTATAGGGTTAGGGCACAGTGACTCAGAATTCGACAAAGCTTTTCGTTGCCTCCACCACAGCAAGTATTTAAGTCCTCTACCCATGCACCTCCACCTCCATCAAGTTCTAAATATTGAATGACCTCCTTCTTCTGTCCCTGTGCATATTAATATTATAGAGGCCCCACATCAAACTCAATGACAGGGCAAATCACAGAAGAAGCATCACCAAAGGTCGGCGACTTTCGAAAGCACTTCTTGTCCTGCAAGCTACATACAATTAAATTTGCTTTGATATCTAAGAAATACTCCTAAACCCCGTGTCTGTGGTTCCTTCGTGTAACGTAGAAAGCGGCCTCTCCCTCAGCTTCCCAGTAAGTTAGAAGTAAATGTGCAATTAGCAAGATATCCAGCGTACTCAGAAAGTTGTATCCATTTTCAAAATGACGATTCGTTGGGTAATTCCTATAATTTGAGGGACCTTCTCAAGAGAATATTTTAGGCCCATCTAGTGTTCAGGCAGCACAGAATTAAAACTTTGAGGTCATATGCACCATACTACTTATATGCTGGATGCAACAAAAAGCTAGTGAAAGATAAATTACCAGTCCAAGTTCCAAAGGTGCCTACCTACTACCTAGGCACACACTCATCTTAGCCCCAAGAATTCCAAGTGTAGCAAAAAAAAAAAAAAAGATATCCATCGTTATTCTGATGTAACCGTAAAATGAGGGAGGCTGTACCAGTAAGACAACAGAAACGCTCCACAAGACAGCCGATCACAGCACTAACATGATAGTGGCTTTCCCCGCCTGGGTTGCCTCAGTGAGGTACAAGTAAGTAGAGTGCCAGTAATCCCATTTTCACTCCACTATCAAATCCTCTTAACTATTCAAAGAGCTAGTGTCATAAATAAACATTCAGTGTTGCATGCGGACTACCGAAGTACCAAAAACTAGTGCTAGCAGAAGACTACAGCAATCTAACAATATGAACAAGATGTTTGTTTTACTAACGAGACAACATTTAAAAGCGAGGAACATGCTTACAAAGCATCCAATCTAGAAATAAAATGAAATTTTAATGATATTTGCATAATTGCTATTTCCCTACAAATTTTGCATGTGTGCATTTGTGACTGTACGTAGAAAATAGTATAACTGTCTTGACAATAGGTATGTAGGCATTATTTTATAAATGTTTAATTTAAAGCCCAATTCTCTTGATATCATTACCAGTCAAATATTAATGTGACAATCTAAAACTCAGACTTGTGTACATATATTTTAGTGAAGATGTATATGTGTCATTACATATATACGAGTATATATTCTCTCTAAGGCTCCATAAGGAGATAGTCGACCAACTTTGGGATCTCTTGCAAAGAAGTAGATTTTGTAAAAATAAAAAAAAAATCGTTGTACTCTAAATGTGAATTAAAATTTCAATTTTTTGTCACCAATAATAACTTTGATTTTATATGAAGAAATATAAAATACCTTTAACTGAGCCTGTGCTTTGTGTGCATCAGTATTCAAATTGTTATCCCGTAATCAGTCTAGATCAAAGCCCAGATGGTACTTATAGTGGTCAATATACACATTTGGAAAATGAAGTGTAATTGATATACGAGTGGGTGTTCATCCCATAAATCAAAAAGTGTTAAACTCAGGAGCCGCCTTTCGCCTAACCGGCAAAAGATGATCGACCACGCAGGTATCAGTGAGCAAACTGCTAAGAAATACTGGTGTACCGAAAGGTCCCAGATCAGCGAGTTACATTATGGGCCGCATTGCTTCTGGTGCAGCCTGCAAGACACAAACGATGTACTCGAGAGGAGCCTTGACCAAACTCGTAAATTAACTCCAGCAAATAAATTATGCTGGGAAGTAATTTTTTTTTTATATAAGAGAGACGAATATTCAATAAGTGACCTATGTATCACCGCCCTCATGAAGAACGACAATATAATCTGTTATCTCCCAGTGGCTGTGACGGTAATTACTTGCAAAACACCTACGAAATCTGCAGTGTTATTTATGAAACGGTCGTAAGAAACCTTCTGCATGAGGCTAGCAATGTTCTCTCAGAGCAGGGGTGATCCTGAGTAATTTATTGCTTATGGAAGAACTAAGTATGTGTTATGAATATTGACTGCGTGTGAAGGAATTTTTAAGGCTACTGTTGTTGACAATAAGAGGTGAATGGACCACACTATGAAGAGATCAAGATTTCGATTTTTTATGATACTTCTCTACATAAAGCATTTAATGAAACTTTAGTGAGGGGCTGGGGGTAGGGGTGAAGATATGATAAGAGTTTTGTGATACCTGTGGTTCTCTACACGTTTCGTTTAGTGTTTTGTTTATGTCTCCTAAGACAGTGTATACAAATGTATTTTTTATATAATCATATAAACACAATTATTTACATCCACTGCCGGTGATGTAAACAAAAGTACATAACACAGAGAAATCTTATATATACTATATATATATATATATATATATATATATATATATATATATATATATATATATATATATATATATATATATATATATATATATATATATATATATTATCAAGAGTATCCTCTCATGTGCCATCTGCCATGCAATAAATCAAATGAAATAAGGACTAAGCAATTAATTCATTCGATTTAATATGATTTACTGTAGTCAAATTCGCCTCTAAAACCTCTCTCCCCACTGACTTTGGGTTGGGGGGGGGAGGGGGGGAACCACCTTAGTCGCTTTCTTATCCAGGTGCTGTCGGAAATTCCTTAATTCCAAGTGCAGACCCGATCGGTGCTAATCGTCGCCCGAGGCAGGTCAGCTGGTGGGCTGAACATGTGCGTTCCACCAATTTGGAATTGCAGCCACGCTGCCCGCATTTCCATGTGGTCAGAGTGATCACAACGCCATCTAGGATGAGAGAAAACGTAATTCCCAAAGCTATAAAGGGCCTTGGAGAGAGATTCTCGATCTTGCAATTGTTCAGGCAGCCACGGAGGACAGAAGTCCGTCCCTTGCTCCATTAAACTGCCTATTTCCAACACATGGCTGGCAGTATCCAAAATAACTTTTGTTGTGAACCAATTCACTTGCCCTCCCTCTCGCTGGCCCTCATAAGAAGAGAACTTCAGCTCCTAAAAAAGGTAAAGTACCAGGATTAAAGGTTTTTCGTCAGCCACGTTCCCTATTCGCCTTCAACGAATATCTTTTTCTTTTCATACTGTGATATACCTATAGTGAGATGTGCATTGCCTTTTACATTTTGTGCTGTTCAACTTGCAAAGCATTGACGAGAAGCGTAACGTAACCGTATGATATTCGAGTCACTGGAACTGAGTTCAGTCTAGGCATCTTCTGTGCAATTCCTTGATTCCTTCATTACGATGCTAGTTTCGGTTGGGTAACCATAAGTTTTTCGATTGCAGATTAGGGGTATTCAGCTGTGGATCTGCGTATCAACCCGTGTTAGTAGTGGTCCCCACTACCTCGTTTTCAATGCCCTTTGAAGAGGGCAACCCACTGTATTCCCTCCAGGAAATTTCCCGTCATTTGCTCTCCCCTTATTACACCAGAATTAAACTACCACTCTTCTGATGTGTTTTGTTTTGTAGATATAATGAATTAAGTTAAACCCCAGAGTTTATCTAATCACTCCCCTCTTGAGGTAGGCCTTCAGCCGTATTTTGTTGTTTATAACTTTAGCTGACCTCAAGGCCAGAGTCCTGATTTTTTTTGTAATTAAGATAAGCTGCGTATCATCCTAGTATACCACATTAATCTAGCAAGACCCCAGCTTTAAAATTATATATATATATATATATATATATATATATATATATATATATATATATATATATATATATATATATATATACACACACACACACACACACACACACACACACACACACATATATATATATAATATATATATATATATATATATATATATATATATATATATATATATATGATAAATAATATTGCCTAGACCAGGAAGAATATTCTTTACTATACGAGCTTTCGAGGTATAAAACCTCATCATCAGGCTGAAAAACCGCCAAGGATGAGAATCGATGAAATTACAATTAAACGAATTGTCAAAATAAATGTTCAGCAAAAATACTAACCAAATATATATAACGAACAGTAAATACAAACTAAAAGGGTAAGACGCAAAATAACGAAAAATTGAAAACGAACCCAAACATAAAAATATGAAAATAAAAATAAGATGAAATGTAAACAAACTACGACGCACAAAGTAAAATATTTAACGACCCAATTGTGTACCTACTATGAAATTACACGATAGCTAGTTGAATACCAGACGAGTTGTTGTTCAATTCCGGTTTCATCTTTTTAATAACCAGCGACTCTGAAATCAAAAGGTCCAGTCCATTTGAACAAAAAGACAGTACCTCAAAATCCAGGTCAGTGAAAGGATGGTCCTGTGCTATATTTTGTTTCTTAGTGGCAGAAAAGGGTGGTTTGGAAAGAGGAAACCTAGTTCTAATAGAAAGACCTCTGCGTTCCAAAATTCTGTGTCTGAGCCAGCGGGAACTGGATCCCACGTACCACAGACAACACTGCGAACAAGTGAACAAGTAAACGACACAGGAATTAAGGTCCACGGGCAGAGTAGGCTTCTCCCTCAAAAGTGATCTTATAGTAAAAGGAATATTGAAAACAAGCCGGAAACTAATTTGAGGGAAACAATTATTGCTTAAGTATTTCTTGTAACTTTTTTCGGACCATATAGGTACTATGACCAAGGTAAGGCAATTTAATGTACTTTACATCTTTACTAGCAGCACTGTACACCGGTCTGGGACAAAGCTTTTCATTTTAAAAAATTTTCAGAACTTTGTAAAATACAAAAATGGGATACGAGTTTTCAGAAAAATAATTCCGGAGGAAGACCATGTCTTAATGAAATAAATTAAAATCACAACAAACATTGTAGGCTCTATTTATCAAAGTGCGTATTGAATTCATCTTATACAACTTTGGTGAAAAACTGAGTTAATTCAATCCCAAGCCAGCAAAAGTACTTTTCCTATAAACAGAGGTATCAAATTTGCCACTATTTCTGTATACCTGTACATCTGAAAATGACAACTTATCATCCTGTTCTGTCTCACAAGTAAAAGAAATGTTAGGGTGACGAGAATTAAAATATTCAAAAAACAATTATGACATGGAGTGACTCACACTCCCCATCAAAGAAACACATTACTATAGGGAACCCTGTTCCCCAAATAAGCATAGATATTATTTTACACCAAACCATAATAGACAATGTCCCCCTTGTCATCAAGCAAAAATAATAAGGTCATATCAACCACAATACAAGTCTTATAGTCTGTAAAAGTAATAACACCACTTCCCACTCCTTGTCCTTCCAGGACAATGTTCGAGTTTACTGTAGGAAGAGCATTATTACATTATATTAGAATCCTGGAATGGTATAAACAAAAATAAACACTTAAATTGGAAAAATGCATAATAAAAAACAGAATGGTTTCACTGCAACGTAACATGGGTATCCCATATAATGTCTGAAAAAGGTACAAGTGTCAATGAGTTATCTTACTTATTAACACTTGTACCTTACTCACATTCCATGGCCATCAGGAAACCGTTCCTCACAGTGACTGTCTTATTGACAAAACACAGCTCAAAAGAACGATCACTAGCCACAAATCGAAGTGAATACCCATTCAATGGTTCCTCTGTAATATACACATTTGAGAGTGCACGTATGGACACATTCTCTTGATAACCCCTCCCTTGGAACGTGACGTCACCGTCCAGTTCAATGTTCAAAGAACCCCACCTACAGATATCACAAGGTTTCCATCACTCTGTCACGTTTCTCCCATCATATATCATGAAGCGCACATACGCACGCACATACCTCACCAAAGCGGGACATTTCCAATGTATTAGCTCAGTGACTGAACGAACACATTGTTTCCATGCACTTAAAATGCATTCATCAGATCCCAAACGCATACTTAAGACATTCCCGGCCACTGGCCCCATCGTCTCTACAGCGGAAGTGTCCTGTCAGATCATCAACTGTCTTTTCCAAAGGCCACCTTCGTGATTGTTACAGGAGCTCAGTCCACCTACATTGGACGTCCTCGTCCAATTACGATAACTGTCCCATCGAAAGTTCAGTAGGGGCCAACTCCAAAATCATAGCAAACTCACTGCACTAGATACGAAAATTATATGTCTAGTAACACAGGTGTTATTCCAATCATAGTTCTTTTATGGAATGCAACACTTGAAATCTCGCATTCTTGGTATCCAACTATGCTGAACTGTCTGCAACTGCGCAAGCCCATGGTTTCCTTCGCATCCTAAATTCCTGTCAATCGAACTATTCTGAATGGCTTGCAACTGCACAAGGCCATGTTGAATGCAGCGCCCACGAATCCTTTGCACCAAACACGTCTCCCAGCAACGATGGCGATTTGTAGACGTCCTGCCTGACATCTCTCCAAAACCCTGGATCTCCTCATGAAAGTGCAGATGTAGCAACCTGCAGGCGTATTGTAGACGGCTCCCATATCTAACTTGCATAAGTTGAAGCTCATAGAAGGCATTCTGAACAGCTCTGCTGCGAGGAAGTGATGTCTTACGTAAGTCGGTCATATCAACAGTCAACTCAAAAAGTAAGTAGTCTGTTCTATATGCCATATTATTGCTGAACAATTAAAACTACTAGGGCAAAAGTCATATGTTAAAATTGTGAAACAATTCCAAGTTGCTAACTGGAACTTCCACAATCAACCCACTACCCGGTACACCAACTCTAAGATAATGTTCACAAAAATTCTATCCAGTAAAAAATAACCATCCAAGAAACCTACCAATGTACTCAATTCATTAAAGGCATTCCACTGTATCTCGCACCCAAAATGCTTTAATGACGTCACCTCCCTGCTTCTAGAACTTTTGTATCTCGCACCCAAAATGCTTTAATGACGTCACCTCCCTGCTTCTAGAACTTTTGTATCTCGCACCCAAAATGCTTTAATGACGTCACCTCCCTGCTTCTAGAACTTTTGTATCTCGCACCCAAAATGCTTTAATATCATGTAATCGTTTCACATGTTACTGGAATTCTAAAATCTGTTCCATTCTGATTTCTGAGACCAGTTAATTTGGTTCTCTCTCTCTCTCTCTCTCTCTCTCTCTCTCTCTCTCTCTCTCTCTCTCTCTCTCTCTCTCTCTCTCTCTCTCTCTCTCTCTCGTTCTTCGAAAGAGAATACTTTTAACGTAGTGTTTTGTGGTCACGTATTAGCATTAACTTTTGAGATCTGAATTTAGTAAAGTTATTTAGTTTGTAACGGCGCCTTGTAAAAAAGTGTGTATTGTGATAACGCAGCTGCAGCAAGTGATTTTACAAGGTTTTCACAAGTTTGTGTAAGGTAATGTGAATTTTACTTATTAATACCATGGTATGATAAGTTAGGAAATTTTGACCGAGTGAAATCATTTTTGATAAATCTTATGTGTATTTTTGTGTGTTTTTCTATTTACAATCTTTTTATATTTTCACATTTTTTATGTTTGTGAAGTAACATTTATTTACGTAGCATTTTAAATATTTCTTGGTAATTTAACATTGCATACTTGATTTAATATTTCATTAAGATTTTCTTTTCAAATCTTGAGTAATTCTTGATAGTTTAAATTTTGCTTGATTAATTTAAATTCCTGATAAAGTTTTTGTGAATTAGTTTTTTTTCATAATTTAATTCAAGAATTAATTAAGTGTTGTGTTATTTTCAAGTAATAATAAATTTTTCAAATTATGAATTCTAATTATAAACTTTGAATTTAAAAATAAGTTTTTGTATTTAACATTTTTAGAAAAAGTGTTTCATTTATTGATCACCAGTGAATAAGGACTGATTGTGTTTGCATAAGGCAAATTGATAAATATGTTTTCTTCTTTTAGTTTTGCTAAAGTGAATTAAGACCAGGGAAACAGTTAGAGTTTTTTGATGGAGTGATGCTCTTTTACTCTAGAATATTTCTAGTTTAATTTTTGATACCTCACACATATTCTGATAAACTTAGTTTGATTTTTCAAGTGATAAATAAGTTTTTTCTTAAGGGATCACTGTTACCTTTAGAGTACTCAGTCGTAATAATTAATGTTATGAGAGTTCAGGTATCTGGCTGAAGTGAGGTATATTTTTGAATCTTGAGATTAGTTGTGTAGTAACCAGGTACTTGATACGCATCGTGACATTATATTGTTCGGTGCCCAGAGACCCTGGAACAAAACAAAGTATCACTCTGGTTTATGGTTTATACTGGTGGTGTTAGGGATTAATTTTGATAGGAGAATGACCACATAGTTATTTTTTGCTTTGTATTGTGAATTATTTAGTTGAGTAACTTAGAGAAAATGGCTCTGTTCAATGTTCAGAAGTTTTTAGCAACTCCTTCCATCCATGAGTTATCTGAATCCAACCTGACTAAGGCACAGTGGATTGCTTTAGCAGTGGCATGTGGGGGTAATGTGTCTAGTGGTATGATTAAGGCACAAATCAAATATATTGCAATCCAAACATTGATGGACTCTGGTAAAATAGATGAAGAGTTAGGAGAAGTGCAAGAATTGTTGAATGCAGCTGAGGCAGAACTTACAGATAAACATGACCAAAAGAAAGAGAAAAGTGATGCAGAAGCAGAGCTAAGACGTATAGAAGCAGAAGAAAATTTGATTAAGCTGAGGATACAGGCTGAAAGAGAGAAAATGCAGGCAGAAAGAGAAAGAGAAGACAGTGAGAAAAGAGAATGAAAAGAAAGAGAAGAAGAAAAAGCAGCAGAAGAAGAAAGAGAAAGAGCAAAAGAGGAAAGAGAAAGAGCAAGAGAGGAAAGAGAAGGAGCAAAGAAACAAGAAGATTATGAAAGAGAAATGAAATTGATAGAAGCCCGCTCCAAGTTACCTGTAACACCGTCTAACCCTACTCAAGGTAATTCAGACCTTGTATTTGATGTAGTAAGAGTGTAGAAGTTAATTCCAAAGTTTACAGAAGCAGCTCCAGATGAGTTTTTGATCACTTTGAAAAAGTGGCTTCAGGTATGGGATGGCCAGAGGATAAATGGTCGGTCTTGTTACAGAGTGCTCTCATTGGTAAAGGAAGAAGTGCCTATTTAGTCTTATCAGATTATCAGTGCAAAGAGTACAAGGTACTCAAACACAATGTGCTACAAGTTTACCAGATGACCCCTGAATATTACAATGAAAGATTCAGATCTTTGAGAAAGGATGACAAGATAACTTTCTTGGATTATGCCTACAAAGTAAGATGTTTTAAACGATGGTTGGAGGCTGCTAAAGTTAAATCTATGGACGAACTTGAGGAGTTAGTAGTCCTAGAACAATATCTTAGAGGAATTCCTGAACGCATAAGAGCCTATTTAAGAGAGAGAGAGGTTAAGAAACTTGACAAAGCTGTTACATTGAGTGAAGACTTTAATATTAGTTGTAGCAAAAGAAATTATAATGTCAAGTACCAGAACCAACAACGCACAAGTTTCAGGTCTCATCCAAATTTCAGGAACATTACAACTGGAAATCCTTCTAGTGGCTATGCCAATACAAAGCCAGGTAACACCCCTCAGCAATTGAATGTTGAATCCTCATCATCCAGTCTGTTTTCAAGACAGATACAGAAGACTAATGTTGTCTGCTACAAGTGTGGAAGAGTAGGACGCTACAGTCGAGATTGTTATCAGACACAAGAGCAGACCAAACCAGTTGGTTAAGTGGTTAAAGGTAACCAGGTGAAGCAAACTACGAAGAGCAGTGTGGGGACGACTGAGACTAAACAAGCAGTGTGTTTAGCAACCAGTGGAAATGTAACTTCAAGCAGTGAGTGGCTGAGCAGCTTGGAGGCTTTTAAGCCATATATCTATGAAGGTACGCTGACAACTCAAGGAGGAAGTGTGCAGGTACCAGTCTAAGTATTATGTGATACGGGGAGTAATCATAGTGTGGTAGTTCGTGGTGCTCACCCAGAGTTGGAGAAGAATCTCACTGGAGATTCAGTTATTTTGAAGGGTATAGGAGGAGAAGAGGTAACTCCTATATGCCGCTTGCACTTGTCCTGTGAATTGGAGACAAGAAATGTTGATTTTGCTGTAAAGGACTCACTAGCTGTTGAAGGTGTACATGTTTTACTGGGCAATGAAGTTGGTGGTGTACCATTTGTTCCTTGTCCTATAGTGACAGACAAACAGTTAAGGATTAGTCCTACTGTAGATTTAGAGAAGAAAAACCCCCACCTGTTTCCAAGTTGTGTAACTACCAGGAGTATGAAGAAAACTATGTCAGCAAGTGAAGATACTGAGGATTTACCTGCACCAGAAGAATCAAGTGACGGATCTTTAAGCTTAGAAGAGCTGTTCCAGGAAAGTGAAGTTTCCCCTAGTGTTAATAATGAAGAGATTTCCCAAGAAGAAGAGGATCCTGTTGTTATTAAAGAGACTCCGAGTAGTCAGTGTTCCTGAAGATAGTAATGAAACTACAGAAGCAGAGTTAGCAGATATGGAGAGTTCAGCCCTTGAAGTTGGTCAAGTGACAAGAGAGAAGCTAATGAAACTGCAGAAGAGGGATACAATGTTGGCTGATCTGTTCTTCAGAGTTATTGATCAAGATGAGATGCAACAAACCTCCACCTGTTATTATCTAAAGGAAGGATTGCTAATGAGGAAGCATCGACCTGCAGATATACCAGGAAATGCTGAATGGGGTGAATATCATCAAATTTTGATTCCATATCCATTGAGGAAACAAGTTGTAGCAGTAGCGCACGAGTCTGGACATATGGGAATCAGGAAGACTGTTGAGAAGATTATGAGGTATTTTTTCTGGCCTGGACTTCACAAGGATGTTAGCAGATTTTGCAGAGAGTGTCACACATGCCAGATAGCTGGAAAACCGAATGAAACCATTCAGAAGGCACCCCTACAACCCATAGAAGTTAGAGGAGAACCCTTTACCAAGGTAATTATAGATGTGTTTGGGCCACTTCCAAAAACAAAGAAAGGAAATGAATATCTGTTAACATTAATGTGTCCAGTGACTAGGTATCCTGAGGCGATTCCTGTAAGAAGTATAAGTGCAAAGGTAATTGCTGAGAAGTTGATGGAGCTTTTCTCCAAGTTTGGAATACCAGAAATTGTGCAAGGTGATAGAGGAACGAACTTTACTTCAAAATGTGATGAACTTGTTAGGAGTAAAACAACAGTTATCAACTGCTTATCATCCAGAGACTCAAGGAGCCTTGGAAAGGTTCCACCAGACATCAAAAAGTATGTTAACTAAGTATTGTAATGAATCAGGAAGAGAATGGGATGCTGGTTTACCTTTAATGTTATTTGAAGTTAGGAATGCTTATCAAGAAAGTATGAGATGTTCACCAAATGAAATGATTTTTGGTCGAGACATTAGAGGTCCATTGAAGATTCTTGCAGAGAATTGGGAAGAAAATCAAGAGGAAATCCAAGGAGAATATGTGAAGAACTTGAGGAGAAGATTAAGAGAAATTAGAAAATTCTCTTTAGAAAATTTGAAAATAAGTCAAGAGAAAATGAAAAGAAAATATGATCGAACTTATGTGATTGAAATACCAGGAAGAAGGAAACGACAGAGGAAGATACATGTGAATCTTTTGAAACTTTATTTCTCAGAGACTAAAACTGAAACAGTGTCAATAACACAGACAACTTCATCTACAGAGGACAATGATGGCTACGAATTGGAAGCTGAAAGCAAGATGAACAATTCTTCAATATTAAAAAATTTGGAAGATAAACTAAAACATCTGAGTTTTGAGCAAAGTAGTGAATTAAGTGAAGTGATTGAAAGTTTCCCTGAAAATTTTGCAGATGTACCTAGGCGTACCAATCTGACAAAGCATGAGATAAAGATTAGAGAAGATGGAAAACCTGTTAAACTAAGAGCTTATCGCTTATCACCTTTTCATCGAGATATTTTGAAGAAAGAAGTTGAATATTTGTTGCAGCATGGATTAGCAGAACCTAGTTCAAGTCATTATAGTTCTCCTTGTGTGCTAGTGAAGAAACCAGATGGCTCGTTTAGGATGTGTACTGATTATAGGAAACTGAATTCCATCAATGTGGCTGACAATTATCCCTTGCCTCTTATTGATCAATTACTTGATAATATTGGGCAAGCCAAATTTGCTTCCAAGATAGACTTGTTAAAAGGATAATATGAAATTCCCTTAGATGAGAATGCTAAGTTGCTGTCAGCTTTCATTACTCCTTTTGGACTGTATCAATACACTGTTTTGCCATTTGGTCTGATGAATGCACCTGCAACATTCCAGCGAGTGATGGATCAACTACTAGGATCAATAGAAGGAGTGGATGTATACCTTGATTACATTGTGATTTATTCTAATACATGGGAAGATCATCTGAAAATATTAAGACAAGTGTTCAAGAAACTACGGGAGGCAGGACTAACAATCAACTTACAAAAAACTGAGTTTGGAAAGGCAACTGTACAGTATCTAGGATTTGAAGTTGGAAAAGGCCTTCTCGCTCCTATTGATGCTAATGTAGAAGGTATCTGTAAGGCTACCCCTCCTGCTACAAGGAAACAGCTACAAAGATTTTTGGGCATGGCTGGATTTTATCGCCGATTCTGTCCAAATTTCTCAGCAGTAGTAGCTCCCTTAACTGACTTAACCAGTCCTAAAAGAAAGTTTGTTTGGACTCCAGAATGTCAAGAATCATTTGAGAAGGTTAAAGCCACATCAACTTCAAGACCAGTGCTTCAAGCTCCAAACTTCAATAAAAAGTTTATGATACAAGTTGATGCATCCGACTGTGGAACTGGAGCTGTTCTACTTCAAGAAGATGACAACAGAATCTTCCATCCAGTATGTTTCATGTCTTCAGAGTTGAAAAGGCACCAGAAAACTTGCTCAACAATCGAAAAAGAAACATTAGCATTAATCACAGCATTGAAAAAGTTTGAAGTGTATGTGAACCGACCTAGGAATGAAGAAATTTTAGTGTTGTCAGATCACAACTCAATCTCATTCATCAATAAGATGAAAAATAATAATATGAGACTGACCAGGTGGTCTTTATGCCTGCAACCATATAATGTAAGGGTTAAACACATTTCAGGAAAAGATAATGTCATAGCAGATTATTTATCCCATTGTGAATCGTTGGATTCAAACCCGGGATAAGTAATCTTCTGGGGGGAGGAATTTCATGATGCTGACTTGTAATACATATATCCTCCTATAATTTTGACATACAGGCGGTCCCCGGTTTACGACGGGGGTTCCGTTCTTGCGCCGCGTAGTAACCCGAAAATCGTCGTAAACCGGAAAATCGTCGAAAATCGTCAAAAATCATAAGAAAACCTTACTTTTAATGCTCTGGGTGCATTGAAAACGACGTAAACTGCATTATTATTGAGTTTTACATCAAAAAAACTTTCAAATTATGACTATTCTGCCGTTTTGGGGCCAAATTTCTTCCGTCGGATCAGCGTACGACGCGTCGTAACCCCGGAACATGCGTCGTAAGCCGGGAAATAATTTCTGATGAATATATTTGAAAAGCGTCGTAACCTCGGAACGTCGTAAGCCGGAACCGTCATAAACCGGGGACTGCCTGTATTTACTTTTTTTATTTTATTATGTGTAATGATAATGATTGTTGAAGTGTCATATTTAGTTTGGCATCAGATCTCAAAAGAACTAATGATTAAGTAACTTGATAGTGTAATTTAGAATTGATAATACAGTTTTAATAGTAACGTAGTTTAGAATGAATAATATCTTTCTTGGTAAAAGCGTAGTATATGAACACGAGTGTGTCCAGCAAAGACTTGTTTCATTTCAATTGTCATCAGTTGAGATAAGAGAGAACGCTTTGTTTTGGGTCGTGATGACAGGTTTGGAAAACAAATGCTGATTCATCCCATACGGGATCAAGATGAGTGATTTCATGTTGTTACATGCATTGTTCGATTCACGTATGCCACTTTGAGAGAAAAAATACATGTCTTGATTAGTTACGCCATGTTTTGTAAGATTGCGTTCCAAACGTTTTGCTGGGATGACGTCATTTTCCTTCTAGAAGCTTCTCCATTGTATCTCGCACCCAAAATGCTTTAATGACGTCACCTCCCTGCTTATAGAACTTTTGTATCTTGCACCCAAAATGCTTTAATGACATCATGTAATTGTTTCACGTGTTACTGGAATTCTAAAATCTGTTTCATTCTGATTTCTGAGACCAGTTAATTTGGTTCCCTCTCTCTCTCTCTCATTCTTCGAAAGAGATTACTTTTAACGTAGTGTGTTGTGGTCACATATTAGCATTAACTTTTGAGATCTGAATTTAGTAAAGTTATTTAGTTTGTAACGGTGCCTGGTAAAAAAGTGTGTATTGTGGTAACGCAGCTGCAGCAAGTGATTTTACAGAGGTTTTCACAAGTTTGTGTAAGGTAACGTGAATTTTACTTATTAATACCATGGTATGATAAGTTAGGAAATTTTGACCGAGTGAAATCATTTTTGATAAATCTTATGTGTATTTTTGTGTGTTTTTTTATTTACAATCTTTTTATATTTTCACATTTTTTATGTTTGTGAAGTAACATTTATTTACGTAGCATTTTAAATATTTCTTGGTAATTTAACATTGTATACTTGTTTTAATATTTCATTAAGATTTTCTTTTCAAATCTTGAGTAATTCTTGACAGTTTAAATTTTGCTTGATTAATTTAAATTCCTGATAGTTTTTGTGAATTAGTTTTGTTTCATAATTTAATTCAAGAATTAATTAAGTGTTGCGTTATTTTCAAGTAATAATAAATTTTTCAAATTGTGAATTCTAATTATAAACTTTGAATTTAAAAATAAATTTTTGTATTTAACATTTTTAGAAAAAGTGTTTCATTTATCGATCACCAGTGAATAGGATTGATTGTGTGTGCATAAGGCAGAGTGATAAACATGTTTTGTTCTTTTAGTTTTGCTAGAGTGAATTAAGACGAGGAAAACAGTTATAGTTTTCTGATGGAGTGATGCCCTTTTACTCTAGAATATTTCTAGTTTAATTTTTGATACCTCACACATATTCTGATAAACTTAGTTTGATTTTTCAAGTGATAAATAAGTTTTTTCTTAAGGGATCACTGTTACCTTTAGAGTACTCAGTCGTAATAATTAATGTTATTAGAGTTCAGGTATCTGGCTGAAGTGAGGTATATTTTTGAATCTTGAGATTAGTTGTGTAGTAACTAGGTAGTTGATACGCATCGTGACATTATATATATATATATATATATATATATATATATATATATATATATATATGTGTGTGTGTGTGTGTGTGTGTGTTTATGTAAGTATACATATATGTATGTGTTTATACACACACACACACACACACACACACACACACACATATATATATATATATATATATATATATATATATATATATATATATATATATATATATATATATATATATATATATATATATATATATATATGTGTGTGTATATATATATATATATATATATATGTGTGTATATATATATATATATATATATATATATGTGTGTGTTTCTGGAAGTTCAATGTTTTGCGGCATTCCGTGCATTCCAATGCATAGGTGAATGGCTGATGATCTGCGGGCTTAGCAAAGTGTGCCCGAACGAAAATCACCTTAGGTACAGGTGTATCAGTGACACATGACCGGAAGAGCTCATCAGCATCCGGGGTGTCATGAAGATTTTTCTTGACCATTCATGTTAGTGACTGATGTTAGTCAGGAAGGAGTAGGTGCATGTTTAATGCATAAATTTGAGGGTAATTGTCAGCCAATAGCTTTTTATAGTTAAAATTTCAAAACATGGGTAACTAATGAAAGGTTAATGGCGACAGCGGATGCTGCTTTTGGGGAATAAAGTGGAAGTTCTAACAGATCATAAGCCCTTGTTGGATATTTTTAATAAGCCTGATCTTTCTCCTAAGAGAGCTTGTTGGTTTTTGACAATTAGAGATTTTGATGATAGGCTTAAGTACATTGAGGTATAGATAACGTGGTGGCAGATGCTCTTAGTAGGCGTTTTGTGGACACAGAGGATGAACAAGTATGTAGTAAAGTGGTGAGTATGTTGGTTGGGATATCAATGTGGTGGAGAAGGAACAAGCTGAGGATGAGGGTTAGTGGAAGCAAAGGTGTTTCTTAAAAGTTAATTAGTGAGAAAGGGTTATAGATTGCCTTATTCAGGTTTAGAATTAGAGGGTAATTTGTTGGTGAGGAAAATAAAATATAAGTTGAGAAGTAGCGAGGATAATGGTGATACTACACAAATCGTGGTACCAAAAGAATTGATTCCAGTGGTTTTGGAGATTATACGTTGTAAATGTGGCAGTCCACACTTGGGACTGAGAAGACGTATCAGAAAGTCCGTAGTCAATACTTTTGGAAAAATATTTTCATCAGCGGAGAAATTTGTGAAGGAGTGTTCTGTGTGTAATTCATGTAAACCGGCGAGGGTAACGCCGTGTAAACTTGGGTCCTTTCCTATCCCGAGCAGGACGTTTGAGAGGATACATACGGATTTGCTCACGAACTTGAATGAGCCGGGGTTTGGACATAATCACTTCTTGGTGGTCATAGCTGAGTTAATAAGGTTCGTGGAGATTTTCCCGGTAAGGATTAAGACGGCAGAAGTGGTTGCAGTTACGTTTTCTAAGGTAAATATCCTTCCTTATAGGACAGAAGCTAATGGGTTGTATGAGCGAGCTAATAGGAAAGTGCTCGAAGCTCTTAGAGTAATAATGGGCGGTAATGATAATAATTGGGATAGATATTTGGTATGGTCAGACATGGCATAAATGCAATGGTTAGTAACGCCATTAATATGTCACCTGTGGAAGCATTACTTGGTTATCCAATTCGGGGTGTTTGATTTGTTGTTAATCCCTTCACGTTCTGATGATACGATTAAATCGTTAATTGCTACAGCTAAAGAAAGACATGCACGTCTTAGAAGTAATATGAAATCAGAGAGCACAAGAGTTGCAATTGGGTATAAAGTGTTTTTGAAGATAAATGTGAGAAATTAATTAGATTACAAGCTGGGTCACAGGTTTGAAGGGCCGTTTCGCGTTATAGAAGAGAAAAGGGGAAATATGTTCATAGTTTTAAATGAAGAAATGGGAGCCACGAAAATAACACATATCTAAGATTAAAAGAAGAACTAATGTTTAGTGGGGTTTGTTTGTTTTTTAGAGGGGTTGTTTATTTTTTTTTTTTTTTCTCGTCGTCGGGTATAAGCAATTATTTGTTTTTTCTCTCTCTCTCTTTCTCCTGTTTTCAGAGGCAGAGTTTAGCATACTCCTCGCCTTCGTGGCAGCTGTGAATGCAGTGGGAAAGGTTTATTTAGGACCTGGGGTGATAACTGAAGAGGACCTCAAGGTGTGGCTGGACGATGACAGGATTTTAATGAGTGTGTAATTCGAGGATCTTGCATCAGCTAGAACGGAATTGGAATGTTCTCAGAATAGTGTTGAAACGCTAATGAGGACATTAGAAGAGGCAAACCTTAAACATCATTTGTCAAGTCCTTTAACACGTTTATTCTCAGAGATTAAGATTGTAGTGGACAGGATACAGGATAGAATTGCAGAAACACTTACATGGGTTCTGGATACGAAACCAAATGATACGAAGCTTTCGTGTGGTCAAAGTAAGAGGTGTAAAAGAGCAGCAGTCCCTTTAGATATGGGAGTAACAGCAACGGTCATAGCAGCAGTTGGCGAATTAGCAGTTACAAGTCTAGCACGAGTTGAGGCACTGGAAGCTAGATTAGCTGATCAGGGTAGAGTTTTGAAGATATTAAGTAGTAGTAATGCAGAATTACATTGGTGGTTTGAGAAATACATACAATGTGTGCAATTCACTGTTCAAGAGGTGATCGAGATTTGACAGTAGCTTTGTTTACAGTTCATAATGCAGTTTTGAATACTGAAAAGGAAACTGAACCTTTGTTAAATGAGATAAAATCTCAAGTAAAAGTGGTAATAGTGGCTTCAGAAGGGCGTATCTCTGAAGATATTTTACCTATACGGAGTGAGAATGTGTTGAAGAATGCGGCTTACGAGTAGGGGCCCAACATAATTTTCACAGATAGTGATTTATATATAGATATTATGGGATAATATAAAGGTATATTTGTCAGACGGTTGATTGCTGAAATTCCAAGAAGTGGTAAAGAACCTCTTCGTAGTTATTTATTAAGGCCTTTTCCTAGTACAAATAATAACTCAGTAGTAATGTTAGAGGGGATAAAAACTATGTATATCATAGGTAGTAAAAATCAGTCTTCAGCTACAGATTATAAAGACATTTGTACCAGTTCCCGACTACTGTATGGTGGTCCCCATGCAAACGTCCACAGCAGTGTTTTGTAGGAGCTGTAGGATTACCAAGATCTGCGAGAACTCTTCTACATCATTCCTTTTGGAGGGGTCGCAGTTGTATGACAGAGGATACAAAATAGCTTCTATGGATTTCATCATACTTAGCAGTGGGGTTTATATCATAATTTGAGAGCAAACATTTTTCTACAAAAAACACAGCATCACCATGATTTGGTGGAATTGCCGTCTGCAGCGGAAATTACAACGTTATCAGCGTTAAAAGAGGAGGACGCTGAAATTGACCATACAGCATTGTTACATAATCATAAGTTGGTGTTGCCTGGTGTCCTGGCTGCATTGCCTGTAATTGTCGTGAGAATGAGTGTTGCCATATTCCTGAGGTGTAAAAACTTGTGTTGTCTCAAGGAGAATTAATCTCTAGGCATTGAAATGACAGTGACAAATGAAGCTGCGGAGTAAATCTGGAATAAGCATGAACGAAAATCACCTTAGATACAGCCGCATCAGCGACATGTGGCCAGAAGGGCTCATCAGCATTTTGTCTCGAATGTTCTAGAAGCTTTGTCCAGATAGAACCCGAATATGGGTGTGTCGTGAAGAAGGGGTTTGTACATTTGTGTGCCATTAGCGAGGTTAGTAGTTAACATAATAGTTACGTAATGTGTTGTTATATAGTATATGAAGTTGTAAGTATTAGTTTTACGATCTATTTCTACTTCTTATGTTTCTTATGAAATTATTGATTTCTTCGGTTGTGACATTTGGATTTGGGTGTGTCGCTGTTCTCCGGGGAGTGACCCTGACCCTGGTTTCTGGACCGTGCAGAAGGTAAACTTTTTTCGGCTTCCAGCTGGGTGTTTAAACTAGCTTATTTGTGGTTATGCATACTGCTTCTGTGATTGTTATGTCCCCATATGAATTGCATCTG
Organism: Macrobrachium rosenbergii; assembly: GCA_039081455.1. Taxonomy (NCBI): domain Eukaryota; kingdom Metazoa; phylum Arthropoda; class Malacostraca; order Decapoda; family Palaemonidae; genus Macrobrachium; species Macrobrachium rosenbergii. Next base: position 49,689,287 of record JANJGK010000003.1, on the reverse strand, counting down.
TAATTCATTTAAGTGTAGTCTATCAAGTCTTGTAGCAATGGTTTCTTGTCATGTTTGTCTGTATAGTGTTGGAAAATGACTCATGCTTTTCTGTGTGCTAGTAATCTCCGTCTGAGGGTAGTGGATGTTCTGCCGATGTAATTTTCTCTGGAATGATTACATTCCCCCTCGGGGCAAATAAATTCATAAACTACATTGGTAGTCATCTCCTTCGGTGTGGGTGTTCGTGTGCTATTTCTCATTACCAGTGATGCCAGTAAGCGGGGTTTGCAGTATACTCGTACGTTTATGTCAGTATAAGGGCGCTCGCGGTTTGACGTGCTTCCTAATAATCTTCTTAATTATGTTGCTGCTGTTGTTATATTATAATTGCAGCTTCTACCTCATGACTGCTCAGATGAGAGTATCGGTGACGAAGAGAGGAGTCAGCGTGGGGATTCAGCAGATTCAGATAGAGATTCTTTTTAGTTAATATTAAAAAAAATTTTTAATAAAAAGAACACCAAGTTAAAGAATCTTCTCCGTCTCCCTGCTTTCATTGGTTACAAAGAAGTCATCTCAAAGGTCAAAAACATCAAAGTTTGTGGCTGATGAGAAGTAAACTTTGCTATTTTTTTCCATTAGTTACCTGAACTATGTTGATCAATTGTTCCCATTATTTCATTATGAACCGGAAAATAATTTAACACTTCTCAATAGCATAAAATATTTCTAAAGTTGTCTTCTGCAGTAATTCACCAAGCATAGGCAGCCCCATATCCAAATGATGTCACTGGAAAATTCCTTGCTGCGTTGAGATACTTTGAGGTAAATTTTTATACTCAACATTATTCACTAGTCCAGAGAGAATTTTATCATTATGAATGTATGACAGTTAAGAGATAATGTTATGTTCAGATTCTATCATTGATAGTTAGTGTTAGCTAGCTAACGTTAACATCAGCTGACTCTCAGCTTATGTCGACTAACATTATCCATCTGGTTGTCATGACAAAAAAATAACATAGCAACTTATCTAATTAGTTTTATCTACCATTAACATCATAACCAGCAGTTCTGACATGGTAACTAGCTAGCTACATGAATGATTTGACTATGTTTGTAGCACTGCTAGTTTCAGCTCCAATAGGCCTACCCTAGTTAGACAGCTGATGACTAGCTTCTATTGGTACTCTACAGCAGGTTTTTTTTTTTTTTTAGATTTATGTGAATGCAGCATGAAAAACAAGGCACAGTGTCCTATGAATGCATCCTGAAATGTTGCAAGCCTTTGAGTCATCTGATAAATTCAACCAAGGAAAATGTGACAGCTTACAATCTAAAGCCAAAAACTGTTAAGGGCTTGACAAATTTCGTCATGTTTACACCACCACTTCGTGGCAAGATGGGCCAGGGAATCATTACATACACCAGTCATGTTAAAATTCTGTCATCTTTACTGAGCGTGAGATCCATTCACTACAGTTTCTTTTAGCAGACTACAAACGCATTGTCAGTGAGTATGCCTATGCCGTGGGCGATGTTAAATCATCTTCCGTCAAGGGCCTGCTCATTAATGAGTATCAAGAAAAAAGTGGCTTCAAAGAGAGAAGTGAGCTTGACAAAAGCGAATGGATCTAAAATGTTGGGGGAGGTGACTTCACTTTATTGTATACAAGTGATATGGGTGTTAGCCTGGAAAATAAGATTGTTCAGTATGCCGATGATGCAGCACTTGTGGGTGTAGTAGTCTCCACTTTTGAGAATTGAAACTACCCTCATTCTCAAACAGGACATGGACCGGTTCAGTGAATGATGTAGTCGGTTGGGTATGAGGCTGGACTCAAGTAAAACGAAAACACTATTGATTAGCAGATTTCGTACCGATTTCCCACCCCATCCTCCCCTTCAGGCGGATGGAACTTTGCTGAAAGAGTCAGGAGCTTTAACTATTCTAGGTGTAACTTTTGACTCACATGTAACTTTGAGAAACATTTCATGAAAATTTCAACAAATGCTGACTAAAGTTTGGTATTATTCGTGAGGCCTCATATATTTATAACAGTGGTAAAATCAGTGCAACCTGTTTTAGGTCGTTTGTCTTTCCTCTACTAGAATAGTGTTCTCCGGCGTGGATGCCTGCTTCTGCCAGAGATTTATCTCTTTTAGATAGAGTGGCTCGTGGTGGTAGGTTTCTGTTTCCTAACTGTAGCAGTTAGCCTATCACTTGGACCATCGACGGATGGTCTCTTGTTGGTCACTTTTTCGTAAGTTGTATTTCAACAGAGATCTTCACATCCACAATTGATTCTTGATCCCCTTTATCTGCCGAGAGCAACCAGATTCGCTGAACAGCAGCACCAATATACAGTAAATGTGCCTCGCTGTTGAACTTCAGTTCCAAAGGTCCTTTATTCCTCACGCCGTTGGACTGTGGAACAGCCTCCCAGAGGATGTCGTGCAATTGAAACTTCAGAACTGCAAGCGAAGATGCAATGCATTATTACTCTAATACTATTCTTCTTGCATTTTAATACCTTATTACTATTTATTAATTTTTTTTTTCTTTTTTAATGAGTGGGATCTCTTCTTTATGTATTTCCCTTTACGTCGTCTTACTTATTCCTAATGAACGTCATATTCTTAGGAACCTTGAATTTCAAGTCAATGGCCCCTGTGGGCTTGTTCCATATGAATAGGTTTCATCTTCTGAATAATAATAATAATAATAATAATAATAATAATAATAATAATAATAATAATAATAATAATAATAATAATAATAATAATAATTGCGAATTAGCTGTGCCGCTTCTTGAACAGTTTAGTCTAAAGATGTTCTTTTTGATTTTATAAACGTTTTACTGCATATGGGTCCCGCAATAACATGGAATTGTCGTTAACAATCAACCAGAAAAAAATGGGGAATTTGTAGATGTCTAACAAATGAAATATAAGATCTGTTGTCAATGAGTTAAAAAAAGAAGTAAAAACGCCCCCTATGTCATTATCTACGACAATGACAAAGAAGGTAAAAGTTCAAACTGGTCGCAATTGTTTTGTGTGATTTAAATTCCCTGTTTTCAAGAAGTCCCACCTCGACATCTCAAAGCTCGTTAGTAGCGCAGACAAAAAACCAGACTGAGTGAAATATTGCTGCTTTATCGAACTCAGTAGGAACAAAGTTATTCTTTAAGTAATCAATGGGTTACTTTGATAGCTATCCCTTATTTTGCAGCTGAACTCTTCACGAAAACGCTGGCGTAACCCTATCATTTGTTGTCACTGTTTATAAGTAAAAATGTCAATGAGATTTGTTGCTATTCTCTCTCCTTTTCCGAATTACTGTTCTGAGAGAGGTGTCGTTTGAGACTGTCGTAGCGTGCATTAGCATCGGAGCTTTCATGGGCGACAGCATTGATTATAACTCTATGCACTACTAAAGTGGAAGTTTTCTCCTTGAAAAGCATTAGTTGCATTAGTTAAACGACTCACGAATGGCTTGATATTTGAGAGTTTGCCGCAAAGATGAAAGAGAAAAGAGACAAAGACTTTTTTTTAGGGACTGAAAAATTGGCAGTTGTGATGCATTTGTGAGCCGATTACAATAGATGTTTATCGGTGTACGGGACTGCGAACCGAATAACCACATTTGTTCACTGAGAAATCATACTTTTATGTGCTTCGTATGTTTTATGACCATATTCATTAGTCTCGAGTTCATCATGAGTGAATAATGAAACTCAGAACTGTATAAAGCCAAACTAAGAGGCATATTCAGCCATTCAGCTCTTTGAACAGTGAAACAGGGACTAAAGTGGATGGAAAGCAAGAAAAAAATGAAATAATAAAACTGGGAGAATGCACTGCAGTTGTGGCAAGAAGTAGCTGTTGAGGGTTGGACAGCAAGATGGGGGAAAGGAAGTGGGAAAAGAGAGCAAGCAAATGATGAAAATATTGGTGCTTTTAAGGGCTGATGGGCCTTTGCAAGAGCCATTCAGTGTTGCCTACAGTGCGCCACACGAGGTGCGCTGAAGGATCCTAATCCGTTTCGGGGGATTCTTTAGTCTTGAATTTCGATCATCCAAGAACTAGTACGGGCACAATATATCTTGTCTTCAATGATGCATTAATGGTCTTAAGAGACATCCAGCTTGTTAGACTGAATGGTGTATACCATCTGAAAAGTAGTTTTCGTAAAAACCCAACAAAATATTTTTTAGTTAGTTAATTGACTACCAAGTATTTTCCTACTATTGTTGTTATTACTGTGTGCATTATATTTACGATGTTAGCGCTTATCACCTGAAACGCTGTTTCAGTGTAAGATTTGTTCATGATTTTAATAATATTTATAGCAATTTATCTGTTTATCTTCCCTAGTTCCAATTACTTAACATCTAGATTAGTCTTGCTAGATTTATATCGATTTATTATTAATCTTGTTCGCCTCTGCTACCCACGAATCGCTTGTACATTTTTCTTTTTTGTAATACATTGTCTTTTCTTTGCCTACAACTGATCATTTTCGAACCGATCTCTGCTGTATTTCTTTTGGTTGAAGAGCCCTTCCTGGAGTTTCTGACATTTGCTATCTTTTTCAGGGTCCTGGTTATCTTTGCTATACCTACACCTGTATTCATTATTGTCATCTTCATTTATTGATTTTTACTATTACACTGGTTAGAGATGCTGAGCAAAATCTTGTCCCTCTGCTTTCTAGACATAACCAGCACCGTGTAATGTACTGCAATATGTGTGGATTGCATGCTAATGTTAGTGCCCCTGTGGTTGCCTTAAGAGAGCATGTTATTTTCTTATATAGAGAAACTTTCTCAAATAAGACACTCACTTTAGTTCTTCGTTGGAGGGTGGGTAGAGCTGTCGCCTAGCACGCTGTTGGCCCAGCGTTCGACTCTCCTACCGGCTAGTGAAGAATTAGAGGAATTTATTTCTGGTAA
>JANJGK010000003.1:49626847-49679347 GCA_039081455.1 Macrobrachium rosenbergii | reverse complement strand
GTTTAAGGTCAGGAAAATGGTGGTATGAAATAAAGTCTAGTTTGACAGTTGAATGATGAGAAAAAGTAATAAGGTATGCTATGTAAGAAAAAGCTATTTTTCGCAAATTAAATCAGGAATGAGGGAGGAGTATCAATGGAGCAGGGGAAGAAACAGTACTGTAGAAACGGGAAAGAGACTCCTCATTGCAATAAAATAACAAAAGATCAAGAAAAGTGATGGTGAGGTTATTATTCAGAAGGATTTCCTTTGATCCAGTCCTGCTAAGGATCGAGACAAAAGATGAAGCATCCCCAGCGCTCCCAATTCTGATAGATCAGGCTAGCATAAATTGAGTGATCTATCCAATAAAAGTTTGAATTACCTCGCATACCATACTGTTGATGAAGTGCGACGCTGACTGTCACTCTCGTCAAACAGAAACAAAGAGCTAAATAGAGGAGATAAAACAAGTAGGGAGCAACCATGTCTTGGACGTATCTCTACTCTGTTGCCGAAATGCTCAAGAGAGTAACAGATGCTTGTTGTAAAAAGGACAATTTAGGACTGATTCTAAACAATAGAAGAGGACAGTGAGATACAAGAAAAAGACATGGAGGATTTAATTATCACTACCAGTATAAATAAAAGAAAATTTACTCTGGAGAAAAGCCCAGAATTTCTAGAAGTTTTTATTACAAAAAAAAAAAAAAAAAATTCTTTTGACATACAGCTATGCGAATGATCTTGGTCAAAATAATAATGAAAACAGCGAAACGGGAGGCAGTAATGGTTGGCATACTATCTCTCGACCAGATAGCTGGGTAGGTGGGGTCGTGAAACCAAGAATTAAAATGGCCAAAGTTTAGGAAAAGAGGGTACATGATCCTATAACTAAAATGAAGACTTCAACAGGGGGCAAGATTCACATATCAGTTCAGCAAAAGTTAATATATTTCACCTTCATTACGGCGCTGAATAATCCTGATGAGTTCCGGCGCTTGGTCTTGAAGACTTAAATTTCATAATCAATCAATCAATCAAGCAGAAGTTCCCAAAGTATCAGTGCTCGCACCCTATAGCGAGACTATGTATACTTGTGAAGACAGAAGAAAGAAGGGCTAAGAGGGTTCTTTGAGCAGAATTCAAAATAACTGGTGCTAGCAAGTGATACCGTATGAATTAGTGATGGTGAGAAGATGGTGGTGAGTATGGGTTAACAGTCTAAAGGGATTTTTTATATGCGAATACTGAAACCTAAATTCAACCCAGTAAGATATATCAATTGGAATATGGATTATTGCAGGATGTAAGTTGTGAGCCCTATATCACTTGTTTGTAAATGACAAGAAAATCATGGAATCACAGAATGGGTGAAGCAATAAATGTTGCAAGAACTGATAATGATTTGTGAACGTCAAGGGAAATAGAATTTTACAATGGATGAAACGACTTATGAGCCAAAGGCAAATGTAACTGGAGGTAAGGTTTGAAACCCCTGAGAACAGGTGTAAAAGTTATATAACTGTTACACTTGCCTTTGGCTTATCAGTCGTTTCATACATCGTGATATTCTATTTTCCTCGGCGTTCCCAAATCTTTTGCCCAGTTCTTCCAAGTTTCATTGCTCCACCCATTATAGGTGTATAGGTCGATAAAAATGTACGGATCTGGGAAGGATAGATTAAACGGTCATTATTAGTTGAGAAGATTGATCAGAGAATTTAAAAATTATTTGATAATGAGACAGGGAGGTAAAAGATTAATTACGAGGGTATATGACTAAGGCTGAAGACAGTGCTTAATCGATAGTGGCTGCGCTGCTTGAACAGGATCTTAATATGCATGGTGTGTAGCAAATAAAGGATAGCTGTGCAGTATCTGTAAAGGGTGTAAAGGGTTTCAACGTGCTTCTAATGACCCTCAGATCTAGAGTTATAAAGCTGCATAAACTGAGGGAGTTTTGTCCCTAACGCCTGTCTTTATGTAGGGGTGAAGCGTTGAGCTTTACCAGTTAAAAGAAAATCTGCACAATATATATACATATACGTCAAGAGGATTATATGAAGCGTTGAACTTAAACTGAAAGTTTTCTAAGAAATGAATTTGTTGAACATAAACAGAGGAGGAGGAGGATGGGCGGCAGTAGAAGAAGGGAGTAAAGTTTAACTCAATCGGAAATAATCCTTCATAAACCGTCATCGATTCACTATGAACATCAGATGAGGGGCGTGCTTCCGGAAGGGGCGCCACCCACGGGGAGGAGCTTAAGCTGAAAGAATTTTAAATGATTTCTATTCGGTCTACACAGCTTTACATGGAAGGTATTGGCGTCTACATTGGAGTTCAATAAGAAAGAAAAACGTTACAATTAAATGTATTTACAGTTCGACTGTCGAGCCTAAACGAGAGACATTCTTTGATAATTCATATCATAATCTTTTCAAGTACCTGAAAACAATATGCATTATTCTGAATATCTGGCAGAAAAATAAAGGGCAGCGCTCTTCATCGTGAAAGTGAAAGAAGGAGAATCCGATACCGCTGAGGCTGAATTAAACAACGGGGAAGTGAAAGCCGGACCCAGATTCCTAATAAATATAATCCAAACCTCAAACCAGACCTCGGTGTTTTGATTGACAATGGGAGGTTACCTGTGAAGTAAAATTGTTAGATCTCTGGCAATACTAGTTTAGAAGCGAAGAGACTAAAAGAATGAAAAATAGATAGTCCTATGTCAAATCGTTAATAAAAGTATTGAAGGAAATTCTGCCCCTCTATATGGGCAAAATTCCCTGAAAGATTCATTTATCTTATGTGGTTGCTGAAGGATGATCATTGGAAGCTATGAAAAAATAATAGGATTTAAGTATTAGGACAGGCAATGCTAACCAAAATACGCTTTACAGAACGATTTCAGTACACTTTTGAACGTGATGAATGTTGCCACGATTATTCCCTGAAAAAATTAAGATAGTCCAATGAGATATTACGACATGTCCAAAGGTGAGGAAAAGATGCTAGCAATTGCCATGAAAATTTTCTAAGGTGTAGGCTAGTCGTGCTTCAGCTGCGCCCTTTTCTTTAAGACCTCTCAGATCTGCACTCAACTATTTAGTTTTTACCTTATAAAATATCAATCCTACTTGAGCAACCATACAAAACAAACAAATTTTTAAGGGCATTTGTACATACAGAGTGGTAGAATTTCCTTCAGCACTTTTATCAGCGATTTAACAATCTATCATGAATACAGGAATTTGCAATAAATATCGGTACTAATTGAAACTCTACCTCAAAAGTAACAGTTACCTTTGAAACTTTGAATAATAAAATAAAAAACCTTTTTCACAATTTTACCACAAATCAAGAACAGCAAGAAAACTGAATGCTATTGTTATTAATTGTGCTGGAAGTAACACTAATTTGCATGTTTAATTTTACTATTTAAATGAAATTTTCAAACGGCAACAACAACAATGGTACTAACATTAAAAAGAAAAACAAATAATAGCGGTGAATTTCGTAGTAGTTTCAACATTATTTCTAATAATAGGTATAATAGAGACAGGTAAAGTAGGTAGCTCTCGTGCCAATAGAAATGACTCACACGGTGGCTTTACGTGACTCTGCAGTAAAGGAAACTAGTGAAAAATAAAAGCGGGCCATGTGTACAGGAGAGTCGATATCAACTTATACCTCTCTTGATGGCTCAGTTGTCAAAAACCAATGTACGCCATTGTTTTCCAACTAGGCGACAGTTCGAATCCCACCGCTGACGAAGCACCTATCACTGGATATTAAACACTTATGGCTGGATATTTGTGAAAATAAAACTGCCAACAAAGGAAGGCATTTATCAGTTATTACATTAATCAAAGCTCGAAAGTGATATATATTATAAAAGTGGACTCATACTAACAACTGTAGCAGGATGTGTTATATGGCTACAATTCCGGCAAGCTTTGAGAATTACCTAAATGATGACCATACGGGTGAAAGGGGTTAGTCTAAAAATGTGACCTTTCGAATGTTTGCAAGTATTTTGTGATCCAGTCTGTGAGCTTCTCCATTCTGTTTCAGCCACTACCAGACCCCCGATTCACTCCTCAGGTTAACAGGATCATATCGGGTTCCAACTGCCTGTGCTTGAATTATCCTAGCAACGTGCTGGACTTGAACTTGTTCCTTCTCAGTAATAAGGTGAACTAAGTACCAAGCACACCGCGAGCAGCTGTGAAGGGTACCAACTGTATCTAGGAGTCCAAAAGGGCATCAACCTTGTAAAGAACCAGAAGGCTCTTTAGTGAAAACCGCTGTTAACACACACATACACACACACATATATACATATATGTATATATGCACACACACACAAATATGTAAGATTCATTATAAGTATATACGTGAGCGCCAGTGCGTTTGTGTTAGTGGCAGATTTAACTCAAGAGAGGTTGACGCCAGAGGGAGAGTCTTCTGATTCTTTACAAGTCTCATGCCCTTTTTTGGACTCCTAGATGCAGTTGGTATTCCTTCACAGCTGCTCGCGGTTTGACTGGTACTTACGAGTATATATATATATATATATATATATATATATATATATATATATATATATATATATATATATATATATATATATTATATATATATATATATATATATATATATATATATATATATATATATATATATATATATATATATAATATATATATATATATATATATATATATATATATATATATATATACATATAGATATATGGAGAGAAAGAGGGAAAGAATTGGAAAAAGAAAAATACTACAAAACGGCAGTTGGATACGAGGTTCACATCCTTGACGGGAGGGAACTATATAGGCCTTTTGCATTAAGACCTATTATGCCTCTGCTCACTTAAGCAGTAGATAACAGTTATTTGAATGCAGTGGGATACAACAAGGATGAAAAGTTCGTTTGGTTAGAAATCTTATCCAGAGTTAATCTTTCACAACTGGAGGACAACGCATTCTGAATGTGAACGAAGCATAAGTGAATTATAAATATATGCAATTACTCAAACATCCATACAATATATGTAGATTATACCACACAAAGCGGAATGTTAAAAAAAATTATTGTTATGTACAAGTAGAAAAAAGAATATTTCCAAATCAAAAGTTCTTAAACAGAGGGTACCAGTTATGAACTGTAAATGACCTGTCGTCAATAGAAACAACCGTCCACACATTAGCTTATATAGGATACATACCCTTATATGTTTACACACACAGACACACAAACACAAATACACACACACACACCACACACACACACACACACACACACACACACACACACACACACACACACACACACACATATATATATATATATATATATATATATATATATATATATATATATATATATATTATATATATATATATACACATATATATATATATATATATATATATATATATATATATATATATACATATATATATATATATATATATATATATATATATATATATATATATATATAAATTAATTCAGGACTGCATAATGTAAACGGAAAAGGAGAAGCAAGGAGATAGGAATAATTCTCTCCATTTCCCTTTTTAATTGAGGGGTGAGATGACAGAATGGGAATGAAGCGCCATTGTTGTGGATGTGATTGATAAGCAGCTTCTGTTTCGTGACTTTTTAATAACATGGCTCCTATTCCGTGAGTTGAGGGAGAAACGGGGAAAATGATCTGGAGAGAGAACCCGACAAACGAAAGATCTCCTCGGACTGTTCGCCGCTCTAAATCTTCCTTCCCTGATTTGAAACTGAAATTGTGAGGGTGACTAGGGTGCTGCTTTAAGCATATTTACCCTTTGCATTTCTTTTCTTTGAAGTCAACTGTCCATAAATGCTTTGGAACGCAGGCCAGTTTTTATCCCTTATTTCTGTAGGACTGAATTTTATGTATGCGTTTTACATTTTGCAGATACAGTTTTTAGTTTTCTGTAAAAGAACACTATTGCGCCGGCTTTGTCTGTACGTCCGCACTTTATTCTGTCCGCACTTTTTTCTGTCCACACATTTTCTGTCCGCCCTCAGATCTTAAACACTACTGAGGTTAGAGGGCTGCAAATTGGCATGTTAATCATCCACCCTCCAATCATCAAACATACCAAATTTCATCCCTCTAGACTCAGTAGTTTTTATTTTATTTAAGGTTAAAGTTAACCATAATCGTGCTTCTGGCAACGATATAGGAAAGGCTATCACCGGGTCGTGGTTAAAGTTTCATGGGCCGCAGCTCATACAGCATTATACCGAGACCACCGAAAGATAGATCTATTTTTGGTGGCCGTTATACACTGTAGTGGCTGTACAGAAAGCTCGATTGCGCCGAGGAAACTTCGGTACATTTCTTCTCTTGTTTTATTTATCAATGGTTAAGAGAATAAAAGAGCACAAATATAGTTTGCCTTGCTCTGTATAAGGAAAATTAAATCAATTAATAAAAGAACACGTTTTAAAGACTTAAAACCGATTATTTAAAAATTATGTTTTAAGGAATTATTAAGCGCGGAAGGAAGGCATGCAGCCATCTTATGAATGGAAACGGTGGACGCCGGAATTTCAGCTTCCAAACCAAGTTGATAGAAATTCCCTTCGAACTCCAAATTGGTTGAATTTACAAAAGGCAGGAGTTGCTGTGGGATCTTCTTTGTCTCCTGCTGTAGCTAATCTCCGTATGGAATTTTTAGAAATTTATTTTGTGGATAAACTTCCTAGTGATTCGAAATCGATGTGGGTAAGATATGTTGGCGAAATCTTTGTTGTTTATAAGGACGATGCCTAATGTTTTGATCGTTTTTTATCACAACTAAATAGTTTATTCTTTCCATTAAATTTAGAGTGAAAAGAGAATTCAACAATCGCCGGCCATTTTAGATTTGGTTGTTCATCAGGATAATGTAAATAAGTCATTGAAATTTTCTGTTTTCAGAAAATGCTCACATAAATACATAGACACATTTTTATTCATATTATGACTAGGAAATACGAAAGTAATTTCTGACCAAATTGTGTTTTAGAGCGTTTCGAGTTTACGGTCCTAGTTTCATTGGCCAGGACAACGATTTCTTAACTCCAAGTTTTAAGAAGTAATGTTAGCCAAAGTTTTTCATTGACGAATGTCTTTCTAGAAGCGCCCACCCCCACACACAAAAAAGTTTTGCAATTCAAGGGAACACAGACCAATTTCTAATTTCTCTCCCATACAATAATGACCTATAAATGTCTCAAATAATCTTAGGAAAGGAAGACATGGGTAGCGTATTCTTTTCAATACCCTGATACTCTTCGAAAGAAAATGACCAAGAACAGCTCTTAAAAACCAAGCAATGACGTCGAAGTTTATGCTATGGGATGTAAAAATAAAGGAAAATATTACAGTGGAGAAAGAGGTTGTTTCCTGGACCAGAGGAAACGTGAACAAATTGCCGGCTGCTGTTTGGGCAATGTTTACCTGAGAGCTGAATCATGCCTTTGATCTCGAAAAAGGTAAAATTCTTTATAAAATTTCGGACAAGACAACTAGGGGGGTTGTGGAAGAAGCTCTTATCACTTTAAATGATACCTTGGATGGGAATATTAATACTATGCACTTACTTTTAAGTGAAGCGATTTGCGAAAGGGCCAGAATTAAGAACTTCAGAAATGTGTATTGTCCTCTGCACTCTGATACCGCGGATAGCCACCCTTTGCATTTCCAGGCTTAGTAGATCATTCTACCATCTTGAACAACAACCTTCAAGACAGCGTTCAAGAAACGGACCAGCGTTTTGTCCCTCCTGGCAGATCACTTAGAACTCTGGAAGGAAATATGACCCAATAACTAGTTCTCTTGTTTTAACCGTGTTTACAAATTTCATTTCATTTGTATTTTGTTCTCTTTCCCACCATTGCTGTATGTCTGTAGTTTAGTTATCAAGTCCATGACAAGATAGATGAAAGCTATAAGCTTTGTATATATTTTACAAATACATTTCGGTTTGCTAATCAAATACATTACTGTACATCCTTCTGTACAAACACTCTCACACACACACACACACACACGCACACGCACACGCATATATATGTATGTATATATATATATATATATATATATATATATATATATATATATATATATATATATATATATATATATATATATATATATATATATATATATATATATATATATATATATATATATATATATATATATATATATATATATATATATATATATATATATATATATATATATATATATATATATATATATATATATATGTATATATATATGTATATATATATATTGTATATATACATCTACACATGTTTGTATGTGTGACTGTGTTGCTCCTTAAAGTGTCAGTGTGGCATTGCTTCCCTTCTTTTTCTCAGGACCATCATCACCTGTCAAGCAAAACGGCTTATAACAATGAAACGTAAAGAATAATATATCGCCCTGATAAACACTCATGCTGAATTTAATAGCACTGCTCTTCTTGGAGTAATGTCTATACGCACAGAGACTAGCTATGAAGGATTTTAAGGACGATTATGAATTTATCAACAATAAACCATCTGAATCTAGAGGAAAAAACAAGACGATGGTAACTCCAAAACCCACACTTTAACCGATAAACCTAAGTTTTAATCTACTCATAGTAACTCATCTCCAACTTCCACGAACGCCAACGTTTCCTGAATGGTGTAGCTCGTTCTTTTCAACACACCCTCTGTCCTAACCTGATGCATCGGTCACCCAGTCCTCTTTCCACGGAACACTTCCGAATTATGTAAACTTCATCATTTACCGTTCGCTTTCCTTTCCATGTGACTGAACCATTTCTACACGTCTGGAACCTGCTTTTTCCTGGATATACTCACAGACACATATGCATACATACACACACACAACCATATATATATATATATATATATATATATATATATATATATATATATATATATATATATATATATATATATATATATATATATATATATATATATATATATATGAAAGCTGGGACACTATACAGAACATTCAAACATAAATTCCTTCAAAGCTAGTCTGAGAGCGTAGAGATGTTATTCACAGAAGCGCAGCGCTCATAAATTCAACCGGGATGTTCATCAGGGCGAGTGATCATCAAAGACTTGCCGCTAACACCAATTCCTGAAGGTCGGAAATTCCGCACCACACAGCTGACCAATAACAGGCTTCCTGGGTGGATGTGTCAAATCACTATCCCTCCTCAGCCGCCCCCCTAGAGAAAGGAGGAGGTCCTGTCGAATGGCTCGCAGGCTAATTAAAAGACACGTCATTAAAGGTGGGTTATTATTGGGGGTAAAGGTAAGGCAATGAGTGACACCAGAACCTGGATATTACAGACAGAAGAGGTGGGAAACTCCGTCAGGAGTGACAACTCTAAAGACACCTCCCACATTTAGAGCTGCAGTCCTTCCTCTGTTTCCTGTACCTCTTCTGTGAATATTAGTAGTAATTAGAAGACAAGAAATGATAAAAGCTCATGTAAGAAAATTCTGACCCTCTGAGAGAGAGAGAGAGAGAGAGATCAGTTAGAGCGCTCATAATTGATTTATTTAGTAAGAACGGCAGAAATATCTGATACTGCAACAAACGATAACAAAGAAAATGAGACAGAAACAGATGTAAAACGAAAGTTGAGTGGTGGTTCCATAAACATGACAGATTTCCCACTAAGAGCAGGAGAAAGCTAATAAATTACAATGTAGAAGTAAAGAAACAAAAAATGAGAGAGAAATATAGGGAGAGAGAGATGGGGAGAGAGACAGAGAGACAGTTACACTCCATTTTCGTCCTTCAAGTTGAAACAGCGACCGATCTTCATGCATCCTAAGCTGATAATGAAAGGAATTAACCCTCTAATCAAGACAACTGCGACATGAAATCTCAGATGAAAACATTATTTGGAATTTCAAGAAAACTCTCATCTCCGGCTTTCCTTCTAACTTGACAAAACTAATTTGTGCGATTTTCATTTGTCAGACATCTCAAGTTCATTTTTTCTTCTTAATATTCTCATCAACCTTCTTTCTCTCTCTCTCTTTCTTTATATATATATATATATATATATATATATATATATATATATATATATATATATATATATATATATATATATATATATATATATATATATATATATATATATATATATATATATATATATATACATACGTACATATATGTACATACATATATATGTATATATGTATATATATATATATATATATATATATATATATATATATATATATATATATATATATATATATAATATATATATATATATATATATATATATATATATATATATATATATATATATATATATATATATATATACATATACATATACATATATATATATATATATATATATATATACATATATATATATATATATATATATATATATATATATATATATATATATAAAGAGAATAGAACAGCATAAAGGATGTGTGAGATATGCACAGGTGAACACATGTTAGTGAGAACAATCATGCTATCAACTGGAGAGGGGCAGAAAAGCGCATTCCATTAAAGCAATGGAAAGGAATATCAGTAAGTCTAGCTTTATAAAAGACAGTTATGGCCATAATATGAATATCAGCCAAAGCACGTATAAACTTGATACTATGATATCAAAAGAAATTTGTATAATGTTTAAATTTTAAGGTAGGCAGTAGAGATGTATGGAAAAAGTATTATTACATTTGTAAACACAGTATGGGGGTAGCAGTGCTAATGAGGTTTCCAACCCCGCCTCCTTGACACCTGTCAGGCGTGGATTTGTAGTCTCCTATGGTCTGTACGTGTATCAGTATTGTCCCTTGAGAGCATGTTGTGATTTCTACCCAAATGACTCTGAAGGCCACCACTGCCTTGACACCTGTCAGTGGGGATCTGTAGTCTCAAACGGTTGTGTTTGTTCGTCAGTATTGTCTCTGTTGTATATATAATTGTGATTTCTAGTGCTATGTACAGTATAAGTCCTTCGTCAATGGCTTGGAAATAAAGTCGCAACCTGTCAGGACCTACAACCCGTCTCTTTTTATTTTATCTGTGGTAATGTGTGATATATATATATATATATATATATATATATATATATATATATATATATATATATATATATATATATATATATGTGTGTGTGTGTGTGTGTGTGTGTGTGTGTGTGTGTGTGTGTTTATATATATATATATATATATATATATATATATATATATATATATATATATATATATATATATATATATATATATATATATATATTTGTGCTCTAAAAATACATAATTTTTAAGCATGATGATATCTTGTAGAAAGATCCGTAGGAAACAATTCAATGCCCTTATAATGAATCTGCTGTTGTGCTCGAGTTTTGGGCCTTTGAATACTTATGATATATTTTATTAGGAAAGATTCAGAAAGATTATTCCAGGCCCCAAAGAAAACGCACGAATCAGTTTTATTCTATTTTAATCGCATATTTTTCTCTTTTTACTGTGTGTTGTGATGCATTTCTAGTGACCACCTCTGAACACTGAATTACCTTTGTAAAGAATTTGACCTTGTGTTTAGCTAGAAGAAGGCAGCGTATGAAAAGCTCTACACTTGGACAACGAAGCCTTGAGCAGAGAACATTACCCAGTACGTGTACATTGAGACCTGACTAAAAATAACTAACATCCCGAAATAATCGGTATCCGATCATGGAATAAGAAAACATTACATTCTAACTAGACGGGTTAGTATATCATTACCTTAATGGAAACCATTAATGTCACGTCTCAATAATAACTTTCCAAACAGTTATGATTCAAGGTTAACCCTTATTCACGTTACAAATGAATGCTTTTAAGCGTTTTTATCATGTGGATTTGTTTTGGAACTTCGATTTGAATTCCTGCATTATTGCACACAAACTCTAAACGATGTACACATACACACGAACACACGCACGCACACACACACATACACACACAAATATATATAAATAAATATATATATATATATATATATATATATATATATATATATATATATATATATATATATATATATATATATATATATATATATATATATACTGGATACTTGATCGACAGATTTCCAATTAGCGGATTTAATATTGAAACTTTCCCTTTATTGTAACTGGTCCAATAACAGTGTGATCATTGAAACTATTCTGCCTGCGTAAATTTGAATACACAAATTAAGCAAGAAATGTTGGTAATCATTTGTTTCTTATTCAACGCTGCAAAGAAATTCCAGGAGACTGCAAGAAGAAGAAAGGAAAATCTTCAAGTAAGGTGAAGATTAATAATTTTACCCAACTAAATATAGATATATGTGTGTGTATGTGTAATATATATATATATATATATATATATATATATATATATATATATATATATATATATATATATATATATATATATATATATATATATATATATATATACATATATATGTATATATATATATATATATATATATATATATATATATATATATATATATATATATATATATATATATATATTGTGTATGCGCGCGCGTGTTGTTGTGTGTATGTGTGCGTGTACATGTGTGTATGGTCTAAATATTACATATACGTAATGTCATTGGCATAAGCATGTTTAAAATATAGGAACTTTCTGTTAAAAATAATTATATTTAAAAGCCATGGAACTGATAATAATCAATCGCTGAGTTTTTTGTGGATGCTACCTAATTAAATTATGCTGTACGGTTAGGAGTCGTTAACATCTTACTGTGAGAGAACTCTGCAATAAGGGTAATAATTGGCCAGTTTTATGATAATCATAATGTTCATCTCAGTTTACTGTATACTCAACTCCTTGGTGATAGAACACACAGGTATAACAAAATGCAGTTTAAATCGAATGGCTTTTACATTTTCAGATAACTTGCCAACAGACAGACCGACTTCCGAGCTGTATGGCTGCGGAGGGGACAAACATACACTATCAACTAAGTGGGATCCTACCGAAGTTTTCGCCTAGTTCTTTAAAGAACAAAAGAGTACACACTTCAAATTAACCTCTCTCTCTCTCTCTCTCTCTCTCTCTCTCTCTCTCTCTCTCTCTTCAGTTTTTCAGTATAATTACTAAACGTGTAAACTGAATGGAACCAGTGGTTATCCATAATTCGTTCTAACCACTTACGGGAAGCAATCAGACACTGGACCGCTCTCGAGCGCTGCCATTTGTACGGGCATAATTCACCAGGGATGGAGACCACGGAAACAAACGCAGATCGTGGATTCCATTGCGAAATTAATGTTTATCCCTGTCGAGTAAAATTGCTCAAAAAGCCAGAGGAAGGAGATATTCGTTGTCATTAGTGATTCAAACCAGTAATTTGGCGCGTTCGAACTATCCGAGGCAAGGGTAATGATCCCTTCACCGTTTTCTGTTTCTTTCTTTTTAGCTGTGGAGCTGTCCGAGATCTTTTGCCATAAGACTGGTGCTCTTTAATGCAAAAATTATAAATTCCATTATTTGTTTGTGCTCGTCCAAGGCTAGGTAACTACTCTTAATAGAGAAGACACTACACCATAAGCTTCTGAACCCTACGAATGAATGTGGCCTAATATGTCCTACAGCAAGACAGAAAATAAAGTAATATTTCGTATAAATACTAAGAATTAACTGGCAACTTGTCTGGAGTGATAGGGTTAGGGATACATATGTAATGACAGATGTACAACAAAATGAATGACCTTTGGGCCTAAGGTATTTACCTGTGTGTTTAATTGTGATGAATGGCGACAGCTGTGGTGGCCACGTAAGTGATGCCTCAGTAATTTACATTTTTACTCTACCTTTCGTCTTGCTTTTTACTTTTGTTTTTACTCAACCTCGGCTCTACAATTGCCGTAAGACTAATTGCATGAGTTTCAAATAAGATTTGTATATTTATATATATATATATATATATATATATATATATATATATATATATATATATATATATATATATATAGATATATATATATATATATGTATGTATATATGCATATACATACACACATATATATATAAATCTTTTCTGAAACTCATGCAATGTGTGTATGTGTGTGTGCGCGTGCGCCCGCGTGGTTTATCTATTAGATACTATAAGTAAAGCTTGTGATGATGGGCTAAATAGGCCATCGCATATTTCAGTCTTCATCGGTTAAGGTAATTTGCGTATATTTACCAAATTTCGACAGGCCATAATTACTAAGTGCAATCTTTATAAGTGTAAATGCGGTGACGCCAGTGAAGGAAAATTTCTCTCTTAAAATAAAGGAGCTTTATTCGCATAAAACTTCAAAGATGTAGAATTCTAATTGGTCAATAAGTCACTTCGGCGAGTGTCATTCAGAATCAGATTTCATTTTATGTTCTAAGCGGTAAAACCACGAAAACTTTGCGTGTTTATTTTGGAAACAATAGAGTAAGTAAGCTTCTTCAGAACTCGCCAGCACTCTTGCAATTTGCACACAGACATCCCATTGCATAGTGACCTGGAAATGAAGAATGGCGAAGAATGCCAAGTACTGATAGTGAAGGAAGACATCAAAATTTCATGATTGGCAAAGCTGATGATTATTGACGACTGGATGGGGAACTGAAAACTCACACTTAAAAATCTCACTCGAGGACTGATTGCAATCAAATTTTATCTGGAACAGCAGTTACAGACTACAATCGAACATGAACACCTGCAAGTCACTCTGCCCCACCTGGGACGCAGAGCAGACTCAGCACTGACAGCTGAGTGGAATTGCGGAACTGCAAGAAAACAAAATAACCCTCTTCGACACCGCATGAGATCCGTGGCCTACCGTTGGTTATTATTAGTGAAAGGATAAAACGAAGATTAATCTATCCTGTCTACCACCTGTACCGCAGTGGTTACATCAATCAAGACGTGTATGTATTAGTAAATGATACAAGAACGAATGACATGCGAATCCCTTCATTAAGGACTCCTAAATGCACACTGTTGCAGGACGTATTTCAAACTAATTGGCACTTGCAGGACAGCCTCTCTTACTACTGTTCTCAAAAGAAAACGGATGTTGCTGCCACGGGAGCCGCCGAGAAGAGACCTTGGGAACTGGTCAAATCACATCCTCCGAACAGCATTAGCAACGCCTACGGTATATTATGATACTAGTATTGCTGGCAATCTGCAACAGCAGCATCAGAATCTTAATGTCCATATACTCCCTGGAATCGAGTGATTATGCACACAAAATTTTACTTTGCAAGGTAAAAGTCGTTGTGAAAACATAAAGCCGAAAATTGGAAGAGGCAAATCATAAACGAGATATTCGTTTAATACTTTTTTTTTTTTTTACACTACTTCCATGGTGCATATTGTCTGCATTTTGATCATATAGTTCACCGAATAAGTTGACTCAGTTTTTACATCGCTTAAGTATAGTCCCAACAAATAATTATATATTCGTTTATTTAATGTACATTAGTCAGGCACAGTGATATATATAATTATATAATAAAAATAATGGAATTAGTGTTACACAATTAGGAGCGTATATCTAGAATATATATATATATATATATATATATATATATATATATATATATATATATATATATATATATATATATATATATATATATATATATAATATATATATATATATATATATATATATATATATATATATATATATATATATATATATATATATATATATATATATATATATATATATATATATATATATATATATATATATATATATATATATATATATATATATAATATATATATAAATATATATATATATATATATATATATATATATATATATATATATATATATATATATGTATATGTATGTATATATATATATATATATATATATATATATATATATATATATATATATATATATATATATATATATATATATAGTTGCTGGGAGATTGATTCCTAGGGAATCTACTCCTTATTAGGAACAGCCAAACAAGTGCTATAGTCAACATTTTTATTCCACTGGGACGTTTCGGCTTCAAGAACTGAGCCATTTTCGACCCAAAACAGATGCAAATCACCAAATCGTGAAATTTTATACTAATAAAGTACAAATCAAAGAAAGCTCACAGTCGAGAATATTGTTTTTCCTTTTTATAAATTACGTTATCATAAAAAAACATACTACTCAGAAAAAAAAGAAGACATAGTTACTTACAACTAATACAGCTCAGTGAATTACAATAATCGTTAATAAAATTCACAACAACCCCACCTCCAGAGAAAAACAAGAGTAGCGCTCCTCTCAGACGCTAAAAAGTTTACGGCTCCTCAGGGGTCAATTTTTTTTTTCAAGGTGTCTGTATATTCGATTATCCCGTCACCTTAGCATATATATTACTGTACATTATATATATATATATATATATATATATATATATATATATATATATATATATATATATATATATATATATATATATATATATATATATATATATAAATGTGTGTGTGCTTTTTTATCTCACTTTGCCAACAAAGCTCACCTGCTGGTATGTTATTTCCCAGGAAACGAAATATCTGTTAGCAACAAGAGGGAAAACAGCTTAGGAAGCATGTACTATTGCCTCATAAAAATTAAAGAAATATCTTCTAAAAGCAAGAGGGGAGATAAGTTACAAAGACAATATTATCTCCTATAAAGGGAAGAAGTAACCGTCGTACACCGAGGAAACGAACTTTAATTACCCATGTATTTATTGGGACACTTCTGTACTTACTGATGACTGTAAATGATTCTTGATAATGCAAATGTTTTGCAACCAATCCATTATTTGCACGCAGAATACTTTATTGCTTAAACGTCAATAAAGATTAGAGGCATCGCCTGGTAAAGCTTTCTACAATATTTTATAGCTATATCAAAACTTCACGCAGTTTTTTTTTTTATCGCAAAATGCCATATTTTGCACCGGTGGACGTACAACAACGCAGTTCTTTTGAGTTCGTATTTAGATATATAAATGCCTGGCTCAATCAAGACCAAATGCACCTTAAAGCTAATACCTAGCCTAATATAAGAAATATGTTTATAAACTTTAAATGATTAAATTTTAAATTTAAAAAACTGGTTTATTCACTAATGGTGCCTTGGGCTTGGTTTTGCTGTCGATGCTGAGAGGAGACCGAGTTATTTGTCCGAGGAAAATGCCTACCTTTCACCTCTTATTCTCGTCGGCTATCAGTAAATATTCCTGTTCTTTTCAGTGTATAATATATTCGTCACTTGCCTGAAGGCTTCCTTTTTTATGCATATCTTTTGTAGCATGTAGCATTAACAGGGTAGTCTTCTGTTCAAAGTATAATTCATTTACTGATTTTACTTAGTTTCATTGTTTGTACTGGTAGTTAGAAATATTATTATATTTCTTACTACCAGTCGGAAACTTACTGCAAGGAAATAAAATTTCCTTTTTCAAGAGTTGCCAAAGGGTAACTTCCTTAAGGGGACTTGCACATTATGTTTTGATGCTAACAGTTGCCACCACTTATTGCAAAAAATATCCAAAGTCTTTGATTTTTATAATTTGAAATTCCACTCCTGGTCGAGTATAGAAAAGAATTCCCAGTTGTAAAAGTTACCTAACTGATCAAAGTTATAACAATGGTCTTCGTCTTATGAACAGGTTAATACATTTCACGTTCATATTTTGTTTTTAATGACACGATACTCTTGTTTTTGTCGGCCATTGTTCGGTTTTCTCAAAAGATGGTTACATTAGCAATCATAATTTAAGAAAGAGAGAATGAGATTTGCCTTTATTTCCATATGGGTTTTATATTGTCAAAAGCATTAATTTTTTTTTTTTTGTACTTATCAAGAAGGCCTTGTAAAAAGTAACGTCAGTCAGTAAATAAGATATCAAGCAAGAGAAATGTTGCAGTTGCTTATCGTAATAATAACTACACCAACAGTAAAAACGTAAAAATATTACAGTGTGATTATAAAATTTTACAATCTTTTATTGTTTGTACAACAATAACTATTAGATCCTGTTATCATTTTCTTCCGATTTAAAAAGATTTACCCGTCTGTGTTCACCTGGAAAGGATTGAAGGTCATCATTATCCTGTCCGCTGATTCCGATTTCTTTGAGTGACTAGAATTTAGTGATTGAGATTTTATGCACTTTTAGCTCGTCATTCTTGACCTTAATATCCTGATGCAACACAAAACGAGTTACCGTCACCGGTTTCAACAGACTGCTTTAAATCCCGGAATAAGAGCGATATATCCTTCCAGAGCATGTTACAAGTTCGCCTGTCTATTGCATCTAGTTTTGCAGTTAACCCTGGCCTATAATTTCATACATACAAATGTATGTATCTGTAAAAATATCATAATAACATAATGATAACATAATTTGTGGTCTACGTAATACCGCCGCACGGATATCTTGATAAAGCTATGAATCATTACTGTAGTATTATAGATAAAAAGAGATCTATTGCATGCCCTGCTAGTTCTTATGTGCTTAAAAATTTTGTTGGCTTTCTCAAGAAGGCTGGGGTAAACAAGGGTCCTGGACTATTTAGGAAATTTGGAATATTATTCCAAAAGGCACGAAAAGCCCGAGGATTCATATTCGGGAATAAATTTCGATTAAAAGTTACCTATGTTTGTAACCGCTTCTCTCTCGCTCTCTTCCCCACAACCCTCCCCCCACCCCCTCCTCTCTCTCTCTCTCTCTCTCTCTCTCTCTCTCTCTCTCTCTCTCTCTCTCTCTCTTTTGGTCTGTGAGTGAGTGTGTGTGTGTGTGTGTGTGTGTGTGTGTGTGGTGGCGCAGGAGCCTTTCTTCTACTCCCTTCAGAGGTTGAAGCCCCAGTGACAGTAATTGAGGTCATTTCTGCGTTTCCGCCGGTCTGGTCTTGGGTCATTAGGATCATTTGGCCATTTGTTCGTTTTATCAAGTAGTAATTATCTGTCCGCAGAACACAGTCGGCCGTGGTGGTCACCCGGCGAGCTGTCTTGCATGTATACATGCGTGCGTGTGTGTGTTTGTGTGTGTGTGTGTGTGTTGAAGGTTACTTGATGATGAAGCGCCTGATAGTCTCCATCATTGCCTAATTATTTTCTTATATTTATGCTCCCTTTTTACTTCATCTCCATCTTCCCCTCCATTACCTCTTTCTTCACTGTAATAGCTCCCCTCGTTAGTTCTCTCTCTCTCTCTCTCTCTCTCTCTCTCTCTCTCTCTCTCTCTCTCTCTTCTTTCATAGCCCTTTATTAACGTAAATGCGTCCGTCTTTCTCTTTGGTTAATTACACGTTGTCCTCCTGGAATGGTTCTTTTCGCTCTTCCACTAATACCAGTTTATTCTGTTTGCTATCTAATGCTGTTACCATCTTTTCCCCATTCCTGATTAACGTTGTACATTTTGCTGCAGTTCTTTAATGTTTTTTTATGCCCCGCAGGTTATTTTCTAATGATGGATTTCTTAATTAAAGAAATGGGGTGTTCGGATGTCGCACTGGCTTATTCCTCAATAATCAGGGTTATGTTTTAATAACCTAATAAGAGCTATCTTCTGCACCTCATTTCCCTGTAGTGAAGCACAGACACACGATGAGTAACAAGAGCTGCAGAAGAGCGGGGAACTTTGCTAGTTTTGTCCTGCAGAGAGAAGAAATAACTTCCCACTCTCTCATTACGAACAGAAAGGAGAAAATGTATCTGCCTTTCGAGGTCTATTTGAAGTAACTCATGCTGAAGTCATTTGTGGATCAGTTCATTTATTACTAATTCTATCATTAATATCAAAACTTGGGATGAGAGGAATGCGGTGACACTAGAAAGAGAATACTTACAAAAATTAATTAGAGAATAAGAAAAATAACTACCAGGTTATTATTATTATTATTATTATTATTATTATTATTATTATTATTATTATTATTGTTATCATACCCTCTGTGTGAAGCTATGTTATTTATTTGGTCAAACAACCCATATCTGACTTCTGGGACACTACTATGAGGTTTTCACTTTAATGTCAGTTTCATTATCATTACCATTATCATTATCATTAGTAGCAGTACTAGCACAGTATAGCCTAATTAAAGAATTCTGCGTGAACATGACTCTATGTTAGAAAAAAATGTGTAAAAATCGTATTTGCTTAATGTGAATTGCGCTAACAACTATAACAGTTTTTTGTTATTAAACTTTACCATCACCCTGCTGCGTATTGGTCTCGCCTCTTTCATTATTATTATTATTATTATTATTATTATTATTATTATTATTATTGTTATTATTATTATTATTATTATTATTATTATTATTATTATTACTGCTGGATCTTATTGAAATTCAGCAGAAAGGTCCAAAGGTCCCTTAATTATTTGACCTAAATAATGATGAGAAATCTTTTTTTCCAAGGTCACGGAGTTAAAAAAAAATGTCTACAATGGTAAAAAAAATAAACATAAGACTATAGCTCTAAAACTTATTTTAAACAAAGCTTTAATACTTAAGTCACCTCAAAGGCTGTTGTCAAATCTTGCACCATGGCGTAATACGCAACATGTGCGACAGATGATGACTGTGTTTCAGGAGAAATGGTAAACTGGAAGCGACTATTTACTATTAAATGGCTTTCGAGTTTGAAATGAGCTGGAAAAAAAGAATATGATCCAGAAATCTGTTTTTTAAAAACTTTTGTTCCCAAGAAAACTCGGGTCGAATTCTAAGGGTTTTAACTGACAGTTTCAAATTGTTTTATTTCAAACTATGATCTGGGATACAATCAGTATATCCTCTGACACAGAGAAGTTTATTCATTCTCAAAAAAAAAAAACAGTAGATGTTGTATAGTTATTATCAATATTGTTATTTTGACCAATTCTAAAGAAAATGCCAGTAATGGCATTACATTGCCGATAAAGTTTCTATAGAAACGACAGCATATGTGTGTGTGTGTTTACGTCCGTTTACATGTACCTACAAATATATTGGCCAAATGACCCAAAAAATAACCGCAGCAAAAATGTAAAATAAAATAATAATAATAATAATAATAATAATAATAATAATAATAATAATAATAATAATAATAATAATAATAATAATAATAATAATAATAATAATAATAATAAATCCACAGAGAGCTGAATCTGGAAAGTAAGTCAGCAAAAATGATCGCAAGGGCAAAACGGTCTGGAACATCACAGCAACAAGGACTATCCAAAAATTTGGCAGTGAAGGGAATGGTAGATCTCTTGTACTGGCAATGCTTTATTAGACACAATAAGAGATGACTGGCCCTTGGCTCTCTTGGGAATAATTGTCAACCTGGATATCTGCTCATGAAATTTAGCAGATGTTTCAGCAAAGAAGAAAAACATTATGAACAATTTTCCTAGAGGAAATTAGTACTGCATTGTTGTTGGCGCTCAGACATAAGCACGACATTCCAACAAAAGCAAAAGTGTTACAAAAAGGTTGTCTCTGCACTTCACGAGATTGTTGTAACAATTAGTCTGCCAAGTAATATTAAGTATTTTCTGTTTAGGGTTAACCGGTATCTTAATAAAGAAAAAAAAAACACCTATTTAGAAATAGTTGTAACAGAACGGTATTTCTAACCATTCTATAAACAGAATTGAAAATATAGAGTTCTCATCATTTCAAATTTTTCCATAACAGATCACTACTTATAAATTACTATGGACTTCCAAACGTCTTAAATAGCATTAAAACAAAACGCATGTTGTATATCAATCAGCAAATTTAATCATCGATGCCTACAGCCTTGATATAAAAAAAAGATGTTCAGTGAGAGAAAAGGGACATTATTTAAATTTCAGTTGCATGGTAGAAGAGAGCATGTTCAGGAATACTAGAGGAGCGATGAGTGAATCTGAGGAAATACTTAAGAAGGTAAAGTTGTTACATGGGAGAGTGAATCTAGTGCGGTTAATACAGAGGCAGTGTCTTAATAGTATGAGGTCATGTTTTGATAAAATGAACATTAATTTTTTATATGTATATATGAAATAACAAAAACACGGAGGCAGATCTGAATGTTGCAAGAGTTGACGGGGTTAGCATCAGTTTGAAAATACTCGTGTAAGTGACTATTGAGGATGTAAATGAGGGCAATTAAGATATTAAAGAAAAGAAAAGTACCAGGAGTTAATCGATTTCCACGTGAGATGCACAGTGGTGAAAGTTTAAGTAAATAGCAGGCTGGATAAGTTGTGTGCGAATAAGGGCTATGTTCCAAAGATGTGCTATGTGTGAATAAGGGCTGTGTTCCAAAGGTATGTGGAAGAGGAATAATGGTTCTGTTGTATAAGGGTAAATTTTAGGTAATAACGGCAACTAGGAATTAAATGGTCATAACAGTACATATCAAATCAAGGTGGCGTAAGGAAGGAGCTGAATTGATAGTAAAACATATGAGTGAATGATAAGTGTGCGTTCAGACAAGTAAGGTCTGTGGATCAAGCGCTCATCATGAAACAATCACGTGAAAAGTCTGAGAGTAAAATAAAAATGAAGTAGGTAATTTACATGGGTCTGGAATGAGGACGTGATGGGAAAGATGAAGTGAATCTAGAAAAAGATGTACCGTCTCGATGGCTGTTTTATTATCTGTATGGACCAGTTATGGGATGAGAAGATGGGTCGCGAATGGAGTGTGGATTGGTTGATGTTTCAGATTATAAGGATTATGAGGAGAAAATGCAAATAAAAGAGGGAGAGTTCCAAAAGTTTTGCTAGAGGAAAGCTGAGAGCCAATGTGAATAAGAATAATGTTAGAGGGAAGAGATAAAACACAATGAAGAAGCAATGGATGTTCACATGGCTATTTTAAGATTACAGAGGTGATCAATTATTACAGAAGTCTGGATAGAAATGGAATGAATAATGATAAGGTGGGAGAAGAAGGGGTTCAAGAACAGTTAAGCAATGAAAGTAGCATTGTGCCTACAAAATATCTTGTGGTGAATGATGTATCTATGGAAAACAAAATTGGAATGTATCTTTTAATTGATATTAGTGCATTTGCAGATGTAAACTCTAATTGTATATTTCCTGTTTTTTTTTTTCTTTTTGTAAAGACAGTCGATTACTTCGACCTTAAGTTGTCTGTTATTTTTTGTACATTTGCTGCATTTCTTGAATATTTAGCTAAAGGGACTTATTTATATATATTTTGGGGACTTCGTAATGATACCTAATTAGCTAAATGCTGGAGTACTAATTCATACTCTGGCAATTACGTCCTTATTTCTTTAACTAAAATACTATCTAAAGTTTTTGAATGTGTGATGCCACAGCGTCTGAGACTCTATGCTGAAAACAACCACCTGCTCCCCAGCATATAGCTTGGCTTTTAAAATGACCTGGGTTCTTGTGATGCTCTTTTTTCAATGCCCAGTGTTTTACAGATACTCCTAATGTCTGAGCAAGAAGTTTGTATGATTGGTCTTGACTTTAATGCTGCTTGTGAACGCGTTACGATGAATTTTTCAGACCTAGGCAGAGGGGAGTTAAAGGTGTATTCCCGAGTATTATCACTTCAGTTTTAACCACCAGACTGCAGAGGGTACTTGTAGAAGCACTATGGTGACTACAAGAATGTAATCTATGGTATTTCTTTGAGTAATGTTTTTGTTCCACTACTATTTATAGCGTACATACTTTGTGCGTAATTTGGCCTACAAGATATCTTTTTATGCAGAAAACGCTACATATTTTTCATCCTTTCCTTATCCGGATCGCAACCCTGTAGTTGCAGAATATCAATGAAGATATTTAGTAAATATTGGTGAATGGTGCAAAGTGTGGACAATGAAGTTAAAACCTAATCACACTTGAAGTAACATTGTTATTAGGCCTAGGGCAATGGTTCCTCGCCACTCAAATCTTTCACTCGCAAGAGTTTTTTTTTAACTACATGCAAACATATTTCAAATCCAAGAGGTCATTTTGATTGCAAAGCCACTATTGAGAAAAGCCTGATCTATCCTACCTTTAAATGCAGAACTACTGTAATTATAATAGTTAAAAAAAATCTGTCAAGGGTTCTGAAGACAGGTCTGTCCAGAAGAAAAGTTTTGACTTACATCTTGAATTGACTTCCATAAGATTTCTTCGTTCAAGCCTTAGTATTAAACTCTGGTACTGTCGTTTGATTAGGTTATTTCACATGCTTTACAATCATTTTTCAGAATTCTGACCGTTTTCTATTGGATGGTCGTCCTTGCTATGTGGTTTAATCACTGAAGCTTTAGAAGTTCCAACTAGGTGCAAATATAATTTTATTGAGCACACCCTCGTATAAAGTTTTGATCCTTTTATCTTATTTGTGTTTCTTTGTTATTTCCCTTGTAGATTTTATCATTTATACTTCGTTATTCCCTTTTAAGTACTTGGCTGTTTTCCTTAATGGTACTCCTTCTGCATCTAGCCCACTGCGTGTCAAGAAGGATTTACCAAAGTAAAGTTTTAACGTTGAACAAGGACAGAGGAAACACCGCTGAAGCTGTTTAGTTGACCTGATTATGTAGTACATTTGGAATGAGACTGGCTGAAAGGACAACAAATTTGGGGATACGTACAAAAGTGATGAACAGTGAGAAAGATGGAGTGTAATGTTATGATATCGTATGGTTATTTAGAGGGAACAAAAAGTGAGATTTGAAGAAGTCTATAAATCTGAAGTGCTTTGATGAAAGATTAGATGAAAGGGTTGGGGAAGGCGTAGTAAATGCTGGATAGATGTTAGAGGGAGTGTAAGCTCATGTTTATCCCACTGCTGATGAGTATGAACCGGATTAAGTTTGAATGGGGCAATAACTTTAGGTTTGGGCCTGTGTTTGTGTGTGTGTGGGTGAGTTGCTTTTCACAATCGCCAGTCAATATTGTCTCATCTGCGGACATCAGCCATCCCATGCTCCATTCACTACCTTTTCTTGATCCCAAAACGTTGTATCCACAGCTAATGTCCTTCCGCTGAATTCTCACATCAAACCACCCGCAAAGAAAATGAATAACTATGCAGATATAGCATCTGTCTCAGACCCACATTTACATCATACCAGTCGCACTGCCATCCACATATCTTACACCCTTCGTGATCTAATTTGGAAAATTTTACCTCTATGGATAAACCACCTGCCATACCAAACATCCTGACCACTCTTCATATTGTAGGTCAGTCTTTTCTACCATAATCACTTTTTCTAAACTCCTATAAAAGAGTTTCTTTGCTCTCATATTTTTCACATAATCGTTTCATAATAAACATTTGATCTACCGACACCATTTTATATATATTTATACACACACACACACACACATATATATATATATATATATATATATATATATATATATATATATATATATATATATATATATATATATATATATATATATATATATATATATTTATATATATATATATTTATATATATATATATATATATATATATATATATATATATATATATATATATAATATACATAGTATGTGTGTGTGCGTATGTAAGTATCCATGTATGCATATACACATATAGATGTGTGTATAAGTATATATGTACAAAATAGGTAGGCTGATATACTAGAAGATAGGTAGATGATATA
Organism: Macrobrachium rosenbergii; assembly: GCA_039081455.1. Lineage (NCBI taxonomy): Eukaryota > Metazoa > Arthropoda > Malacostraca > Decapoda > Palaemonidae > Macrobrachium > Macrobrachium rosenbergii. The sequence continues at coordinate 49,653,590 of JANJGK010000003.1, read as the reverse complement.
TAGCTAGATGTGTAAAATGTCTTTTAACCTAATATTACTCAAGACCGTTATACCTAAGAATCCTAAGACCATTGGCTCGCTCTTCAAGTTTAAGGATCGGCTCTGCCCTTTGATGACATCGGCGACGTTTATGAAAACACTTGTCCCAGGTGTAATCTGGAAACGTTAAATAGCAAATTATGAGTTCCGACTCTAAACAACTATTCCTCTGCTGTCCCGTTGTTTTTAGCCTAAATTTTCCGTCAGTCTTTGTACCTCTTGACGTTGTTTACTTTTAGTGTGTTTTTATATTTGATGCTGAAAGGTTGGTTGTGTGGAGCTGTCTTCAGCTGTAGTTTTATGAGTGTATGATTTTTGCTTTTTATTGTATGTGTTGGCGTTCTATTTATTTATATATAATTTTGACGAGATATTTAAATGTTTGTTTCGTTTTTCTAACATTTTTTGTACCTCTAGTCTCAGTTTTAATCAAGTGTGCATGTAATTTAAGTATGTGAGTTGTAATTTTACCAATAAAATTGTTTTAGCTTTTTTCAACTATTGGATCTTATAATCAGCTCTTATTTTATGTTAACAAATTATATTTTATTTTGTAGAAAATCCCTGAAGATGTAGCGATGATGTCACGAAACGTAGGATTAAAACAAAATGCGTATCCCATCGTATCCCTGCCCTTGATCTGCTTCATCATATGTATATATATATATATATATATATATATATATATATATATATATATATATATATATATATATATATATATATATATATATATATATATATATATAATTAATGTATATATATATATATATATATATATATACCTATACATACATACATATTTACATATACACACACACACACACACACACACACACACACACACATATATATATATATATATATATATATATATATATATATATATATATATATATATATATATATATATATATATATATATATATATATATATATATATATATATATATATATGTATATATATATATATATATATATATATATATATATATACGAGTATATATATATATATATATATATATATATATATATATATATATGTGCGTATATTTATTATGTATGTATGTAATATGAACGTGTGCACTTTTGTTGATAATTATTTGTAGGATTTACCTATATAACAAAATATATCCTATGTACGAAAAATAACTTCCGAAACATTCCGCTTTTTTCAGATATTACGCCACGCCTTTTTTTATTAGTTAGATAGGAAAGAGATATAGTGAAGCATTTCAAATATAACTGAATGATTTAGAACATATTTTTCTTTATATTTATGAGCTGGTCTTTATAACACACAAACACACGCACGCGCGGACACACACACGCACGCACACTCACACGACACACAAGTATACATACATACATATATACATATATATATATATATATATATATATATATATATATATATATATATACATATATACATCTACATTTATAAAGAATTAGCTATAACCATTATTCGGTATCCCGAGATTCATTGTAACAAAGAAATTGCAGAGGGCTATTGTTGTTGCAATTCCGAGAGTATTATATTGCCATTATGACGGTGCTTTCCCAAATAAAGAGGTGCTTTGTGAAAAACCTCCTGGTGATAGATCACGGATATTATGTCAAGACGATAGCCACTATGATTATGTTGTAAATATAATAAAAATTACCAGGTCGCATTGAATCATTACCTGTGAAGTATTTTAATTGCAGATAATTTCATAATTCTCTATATTTAGGAAAGGGTGAAAGAAGAGAACGGCGGACCTTTATTTTTACTCCAGATTTTCTTTTACTTAGATTTTTTCGTTCTCTGTGTACTTTCAGCCCCTTGTCATGGTGGTATATTCTAGTTTGTTTTTTCGGGTTCCTCCTGGTAAAAGTGGTTTATTCATCTTTAGTTCTTACTTTTAGTTTTTTTCTAAAAGAAAACTATCGAGACGGCATCGTCTGCGGTCCGCCCTCAGATGTTAAAAACTACTGAGGCTAGAGGGCTGCAAACTGGTATGTTGATCATCCACCCTCCAATCATCAAACGTACCAAATTGCAGCACTTTAGGCTCAGTAGTTTTTACTTTATTTAAGGCTAAAGTTAGTCATGATCGTGCGTCTGGCACCGCTATATGGACCAACAACACATTTCACCTCCGGGCCGAGGCTGAAACTTTCATGGGCCGCGGCTGAGAGTTTCATGGGCCGTGGCTGAGAGTTTCATACAGCATTATACGCTGTAAAGGCAACCCGATTGCGCCGAAGAAGCTTCGGCGCATTTTTTACTTGTTTCTTCTTATTGGCAAAAAGTACAGTCAATGAAAAGTGACGACGTTGTCTTTTCCTTGACTTAACTGTGCTGATGTTACTGTATGCATAACCCATGTTTAATACTTATGTTTTGCATTGCACTGCAGATTACTTATTTGAAGTCACCTTTATCGAGACTTAAGTTCCTTGAAACCATATATACATTACTGTATTCCAATTTAATTAAAACCACAACTGAATAATGACGTAATGAGAACTTTGATGGAAGATTAATAATGCTGGTCTATCTACCTTTGACGGTTGCTCACATTTACAAAGGACATCGACGTTTTGCCTATATCAACAGATTTAAAATATTTCTTCATAAAAAAATTCTCTTGTTGGTGATCAAAGGTTATCTATTCAGATTATCATGTATCTATATAAATCAATTATTTTGTAACCAGATTGCTATGACCTTCAGTATATTTTAAGTTTTCTCAAAGCTCATCAGTTAAAAAGAAATTCAAGACATAGAATTGGAGGGACTGAAAACAAAAAAAAACAGCACCAACCCAAATGAAACTGAGAAGAGCAATTTCCTTACAATTCCTTAATTAGTTTCTATCGTTTTTTCTAAATTATTTTTTTCCTGGGCATACTCTTAACTCAGAACTGTAGTCTTTCAAAAAAAACTACATAATTAAAGAGTAAATAAAGCACTCTTCGACTTCCCTGTTAAAACCAATTAGATTGCACTCTATATTAAGGATGTTACTCTGTTACCCCTGTAGCATCAGTTACCCGTGCGTATAAAAATACTGTATACATAGTCCTGAGTTTGCTTTATTTCCTATATTAATAACGTACATTAAGCAAATTGACCTAAAGTTTATTTCTTTGCTAGGAACACGCAGCGCAACTTTCTCATTTACATACAGACATACGCTCTGGTAGTAATGAACTTCCATTCTCTGTCAAGTTATTGGGGCTTTACAATATTTCTCAGTTCGGCATACCAATGCCATAATGATCATGTCAGTCTCCTTTCCTACTGCGCTCCCTATATCTTCATACAGGGCCAAGAATGCCCCTGTAAAGTCAGTTATCCGAGTTATTCCAATTTTTTGCTTAAAGCGTATCTTTGCCCTCCGAGAAGGGCAGTAGGATAAAAGCCGTTTTCAATAGCTTTTGTGCAGATTGTTAGTAGGCTTATGTCACCAATTGTATTTAATAGTCATGTTCAGTAATCCTTGGTTGCAAGCCTTTACCTTGTAATTATTTCAAACATAGTGTGAAATAATTTGTATGCTACTAGACCTACAGAAGCACCGTGTTCCTTTGAATCTATGGCAAACAAAAGAGAAACCTTCCCTGAGTTTATCAAAGTTCCTGATTATTTTGTATTAGCCTTTGGGGGAGTGATTCACCCACAAAGCCAATGCAGGATTGGTCACAGTCAAGGCAAGGGATTTCGTATACTCTTGTCTCTGGGAACTGGCTTTTGTTGGACGTTAATTACGGACTTGGCTAATGCATTTGGGTAGGTAAAAACAAAAGGGTTAGAGTTTCCAAGAGTCTGTGTCAACGTCTTAATCCTGTCCATGTGTGGGATTTTGATTTTATTGTTGGGCGGTCTCTCTGGTCATGTTTTGAGGGGGTTGGTAGAAAATTATGTTTGCTTTGTGGCTCGCTTTCTCAATTATATGGTCAGGATACTTTAATCCTTTCACAGTGGTGGACGACTTTAGCTAGGGTTTGTGGCGCTTCATTGCAAAGACCGACCGCAATCCTCGCCATGTTAAAAATGCCAGCAGGTCTCTACTCCTAAGCAGACGACTCATTTGGTCGTCTACTACTGTCATCTGTTGGCGATTTAAAAAATAACTGGCCTACAGTACTTATCGGAAAACTTTCCCAAATCAGTAGCAGAATTTGACTGGTCTTCGGGATTTTCATGATATGTAAAGTTTCACTCATGATATGTACTCATGTTTTATATGGCAAGATACATGTGTCACAATATAAAAAAAATATGTTTTGTAGGGTTAACATAATTAGAGATCATTATATTTATATATACATATACATATATATACATATTTATATATATATATATATATATATATATATATATATATATATATATATATATATACATACATACATACATATATATATATATATATATATATATATATATATATATATATATATATATATATATATATATATAAATGTATCATAGTTTTTCGTCTAAGGTTATATTGAAATGTCATTATCGCATTCCTTGACCTAGGTGAACTTAGGTCAAGGAATGACACTAAACACAAAAACAGTGAATGGATTCTTTTGTGTAAATAACATAATTGTTCCTCCGGCAAACATAAGCGAGTCTTCCTTCCCTAGTTTATCAGATTCACTAACTTCCTCTCCGTCCGACTGAGACCGGCTCCTACTGCCCTCGTGCCAGCTCGCAAGAACTGCAAACCTTTTCTGTAGTCTCTCGTCTGCTTTTTCCAAGTGTCCCTTCGTCATCTGGAGGTTGTTCAAGTCGCGGAGCAACATTTCATTCTCCGCCTACATATTTCGCAGCTCACCCGTCAAAAGAAGATTCTTCTCGTCCATGCCGTTGACCAGCCTCGCCATCTCTTCCAGCCTGTTTTTTCTTTTGCAGTAAATTATCCTACTAAGCTTTATTTCTTTCTCTTGTAGCTGACATTGGAGGGAGCCATTTTTTCCTGGCAGCTTTCCAACTTGTCCCTGGAGTTCTCAACGTTGAACTGGAGGTTTCTCAGTCTTCGGTTTCTAGTCCTCAGATTCGTATAGCCATCTGCTTCCTTTCTTCTCTCATTTCACGCAGTTCCGTCTCCAGCTGAGTTGCAACATCCTTTTATTGACGAAGTTGACAATTGAGCTTTGCCAATTGAGCAGCCAAGTTCATTACTTTGTTGTTCAGTGCATCACTTAGTTCCTGAAAATCGGCAACGCTCTTAGTCAGTCGCTTATTATCCGCTTTCATCCTCGTTATCTCATCTTCCAGCATATATCGTGCATTTTCCTGATCCGCCATCTCCTTCTGCATCAGCTGCTTTCCGTTCTCGAACAAAAGGATCTTGTCCTTCAAGACTTGCTGTTCCATCTTATGCTTGTTAAACCGTCCTGTGTACAATAACATCTCCTCCTCTTCTTTTTCCAGTTTCTTTCTTTGCATTTCCTTCTTTTCTTTTTCCTTTCAATTTTCTTGAATAGCATTTTCTAGGTCATGAACTCTTTTGCCTATGCTGACATTCAGCAGTGTCAGATTCTTCCTCTCTTCTCTTTCGAGATGAACATCTCCCTGCAATGCTTGAATTTTTCCATTATAATCATCATTATCGATTTCCTGCTTCTTAGTGTTGTCCAGTATGTTGCCTGTTAGCGCTTGCCACTCCCAACACAGCAACCAGAAGCAAATTCTTGATTCCGAAGGCGATTTCAGACCTGGGTCCATTTTGAAGGATTCCGGCGAGGTTCCACTGTACAAAAGCCCAACAAAATGTGCTGCTAGGCTGAGGCAAGGGAAAGGAAGTTGTAGATCCATTTCGGATTCTGTACCAAAAGAACTCACTCTTCAGTTATGTTCACCTCCTCTCAAATTTTTCTTTCTGTGTTTTTCAGAATTTCATAAATTTCCTGTAGAAAAAATTCTAAATATTTCCAATTTAGCATCACCAAATCCATAAAAATGTTAAACAACCATGGAGACGCGTCCTTATGGCTCTTACATCATTAACGGAACTCTTAATTCCGACCATCTTATTACTTTATCGTCAGAATGACTCTTACGGGCTGCTGTATGAGAAATAGCCCGTGTAAAGCCAGCTTATCTTCAAATAACATGTGGACATCACGCACCTGTCTCAGACCCGCTATTGTATCAAACGTTTTACTATCTCTCTCTCTCTCTCTCTCTCTCTCTCTCTCTCTCTCTCTCTCTCTCTCTCTCTCTATATATATATATATATATATATATATATATATATATATATATATATATATATATATATATATACAGTATATCACACATTACCACAGGTGAAAAATAAGAAACGGGGTGTAGGTCCTGACCGGTTTCGACTTTATTTCCAAGCCTTCGTCAATGGCTTGGAAATAAAGTCGAAACCGGTCAGGACCTACACCCCGTTTCTTACTTTTCACCTGCGGTAATGTGTGATAAATGAATCACGTACAAAAGTGATAATAATCATCATATATATATATATATATATATATATATATATATATATATATATATATATATATATATATATATATATATATATATATATGTATGTATTTATATATATATATATATATATATATATATATATATATATATATACATATATATATATATATATATATATATATATATATATATATATATATATATATATATATATATATGTATATATATATATATATATATATATATATATATATATATATATATATATACATATATATATATATATATATATATATATATATATATATATATATATATATATATATATATATATATATATATATATTAGATGGCCCTATCCCCAGGTCAAATAGGGTCATCTTTCATTGCTGTATCTGTTTTCAGAACAGAATCAGTCATCTTACTTCCCTAAGATGTCCCTGATAGCCGTGGCTCCCTGGGTCAGCAAATTCCTTCTCCTTTGCCGACTCCTCTCACTGAACCTATTCTTAAACTAAGGCCTACTGGAATTAAACACTGAAGTAAAAAGCTAGACTTTATTTGCAAATTTAATGAAAGTGATTCAGCAAAAGCTACATTCATAAAATGGAGTGAGTTCCACCCCCTACAAATGGAAATCATTACTAGAGGAAATTCTGACTCACAAATATTCAGATTACTAATTCGAAAACAGCTAATACTAGTAACGAACACCCTGTCATCAAACAAAGTAATAAGGCCATAATTATTCTGGACCACAATAAATGGCAATAGTATGTAAAGAATAAACACCACTTCCCAAAATATTCATCCTCACAAGACGAACCCTGAAATGGTGTTAATTAATATTCATATTCAAAACAGAAAAATGCATAATGGAAACAGAATAGGAAAATGCATAAGGGAAACAGCGGGATTTCACTGCAGCACTACTAGGTCTTTCCACAAAACAATGTCTGTAAAGAGATAAGTGTTCATGAAGCATGGTACTCACTTTCTATGGCGACAAATAACAGATTTTCCTGTGGCGATCTTCCAACACTTCACCACTAACCAAAACAGACCCAGTCTCTTAATGAAGTCCCCCTGCAAGCGTCTATCCCCCCGTTCATACACCAATCATTTCTTCCGGAAATGTGACAACCTCGGGTCAATGTTCGATCATGCGGTCTCCATGGATTTAAATCATGATCAAATAGCTGTTTGTATCCAGCTGAACAAACTTCCAATGTCAACATAAATGCACCTGCAACGGAAGTACACTGACATGCCAGCACATAGTTCTCCACTGCTGTCCAAACACAACCAAGACTTAATAGGAGCTCGGACCACCTACCACTGGCGTCCCCGACCAGGTACGATAACTGTCCAATCTAAAGTTCAGTAAGGGACAGCTCCAAAGTCATAGCAAAACATATGCACTAGATACGAAAATTATATGTCTCGTATGCACGAACGTCATTCCAATAACAGTTCATTATAGAACGCAACACTTGACATCTTGCATCCTTGATGGTCTAAATATTATGGACAGCTTGCAACTGTACAAGCCCATTCTTATCTTCACATTTTCAATTCCTGGTGATCCAGCTGTGCTGAACAGCCTGCGACTGCACAAGCCCATGCTGAATGCGGCGCCCACGAATCCTTTGCGCCAAAGCGATGTCTCCCAGCAATGACAGCGATTTGTAGACGTCCTGCCCGACATCTCTCCCAAACAACCCCTGATCCTCTCGTGAAGGCGCAGGCGTAGAAACCTGCAGGCATACCGTAGATGACCCCAGTACCTAACTTGCATCAGTTGAAGCTCATAGAAGTCATTCATAAGGTTCTGCTGCGAGAAAGTGGTGAATAAAGTAAGTTGGTCATGTCGACAGTCAACACAAAAGGTAACTAGTCTCCTCACTGTGCCATACTATTACTGGCCCATTAAAACACTAAGGAAATGGTCATATGATAAAACCGTGAAACGATTCCAAGTTGCTAACTGGAATTTCCACAATCAACCCATCAGATACACTAACTTCAAGATACTATCCATACAAAATCTTCCCAGTAAAAAAATTACCTGAGAACCAAACCATACGAATATACTGAATTCATTGAAGGCAAGTCTGAACATCCGAGAGGTAAAATATCTCGTAAAGTCATCAAAGTTTTACCCTGGTTTTCAGATATTGTCGATACCTGCTCAGTTCTCAGCAAAATAACAATTAACATACTAGCAATTGCTCCTAAGATCATAACAACAACAATTATAAAAAAAAATCCTAAGTAACAAAACTTTATGCTGTAACTATACTCAAAGATACTGCGTCAGACGACTACTACACATTATAATATTCTTACATAACAACACACCGGCCTAACCTCACCACGAAATTAGCCCATGCCACGACTCCCAAAGTCATGTGAATGCGAGAATTCAGCATAAAAACAAACAAACAAAAAGAAATTCATAATAAAACCCTACGGTATTTTGCACTTACTTTCAACTAAGTATTGCAACACATAAGAGCAAAACTGAACTCGGACAATTAAAGATTTGTATAACTCCATGGACTAACGTCCTCTCCAGTAAAAAAAAAAAAAAACTACAAGTTAAACCCATTTATAACCCATTAAAGAAAACAAAGAGAGAGAGAAAAAGGAAGAAAAAATAAAGATCATACCCACGGTACAACCCAGGAATTAACCCACACGATTCCCATTAACCTATCTTTTTAATTTTAGATATATGTCAACCGAGACACACCCGTGTTCTCATTTAGAACAACGAATCTATTCCCCTTCTTTATTTCCACAACACGAAAAGGACCTTCAAATTTAGGACCTAGCTTGTAGCTCAACTGATTCCTGACAGTTATTTTCACAAATACCCTATCTCCCACAGCAAATTTATCGGGTTTTTGCTGAGCCCTATCTACCATGCCCAGAGTTTTCACCTAAAGATTATTAGCAAGCCGCGCATATCTCTCTTTAGCCGTGGAAACGAGTGCCCTGATCGTTTCATCACCTGATGGAATAGGCAACAAATCGAACGCACCCCGCGCTGGGTAACCAAACAGCGCGTCATTGGCAGACATTCCAATGGTATTACTAACCATTGTATTTATACTATGTTGCACATGTGGAATACATCAATCCCAATTTACATCACTTCCCCCAACGGCCATTCGAAGAGCCTCAATGACCTTCCTATCTGCCTGTTCACACAACCCTTTAGCTTCTGGTCTATAGGGAATAATAGTGACCTTCTGAATGCCCATTACAACCGCAAGACACTCTAATGCCTTATTCACAAATTCTCTCCCATTATCTGTAATCAGAACCTCAGGAACTCCATAACAACAAATATACCCATTAAAGAATGCGACTGCCACCCCTTCCGCTGTTTTATGAACCAACAGAAAAATCTCTACGAACCTAGTTAATTCGTCAACAACCATAACAGGTGACTATGGCCATAAATAGATTCACAGAAACTACTCAAAAGATCCATGTGCATCCGGGCGAAAGGTCTGCTAGGAATCGGGAATGAACCCAATTTACAAGAAGCGACCCTTGATATCTTACACACATTACAGACTGAACAACTTCTCACAAAGTCTTCCACTGATGTGAGCATATTCTTCCAAAAGAATTGTCCCCGTATATTCTGATAAGTTTTCTCAATCCCCAAATGCGGACTGCCAGACCTACAATGAACAATATCCAGCACCATAGGTATTAAACTCCTAGGAACAACTATCTGCATCGTATCACCTTTATCCTCACTATTCCTCAGTCTGTATCTGATCTTCCTAACTAACAAATTACCCTCTAATTCAAGCCCTGCAAAAGGCATCTTATAACCCTTTCTAACTAATTCCCCTCTAAGAAACGCTTTTGCATCTCCCAGAATCTCATCCTCATCCTGCTTAGCTTCTACTAAACTAATATCCCAATCTATGCAATCTTCAGATACAAAACATACATGAGTACCATCTGCATCAGAAAAACTTCTACTAAGGGCATCTGCTATGACATTATGTCTACCCACTATATACCTCAGCTTCGGATCAAAATCCCTGATTGTCAGATACCACCAAGCTCTTTTTGGGGAAAGACCCGGCATGGTACTCACTTTCTATGGCGACAAATAACAGATTTCCCAGTGGCGATCTTCCAACACTTCACCACTAACCAAAACAGACCCAGTCTCTTAATGAAGTCCCCCCTACAAGAGCCTATCCCCCTGTTCATATACCATTCGCGAGTGCAACACACATATTCACTCACACAATCATTTTTTCCGGAAATGTGACGGCCTCGGGTCAATGTTCGATCACTCCCTCTCCATGGACTTAAATCATGATCAAATAGCTCTCTGTATCCAACTGAGCAAACTTCCAATGTGAACATAAATGCACCTGCAACGGAAGTACACTGACAGGCCAGCGCATATTTCTCCACTGCTAACCAAAAACAACCAAGACTTTATATACATATATATATATATATATATATATATATATATATATATATATATATATATATATATATATATATATATATATATAATCAGAAAGCTACAAACGTCCTTTAATATCCAATTCACTCTACCTCGGAAGTAATATATTTTCATATATGAAATATATTACTTCCGAGGTAGAGTGAATTGGATATTAAAGGACGTTTGTAGCTTTCTGATTGTATATGAATCACGGTGATATGATAAATAGTCATATATATATATATATATATATATATATATATATATATATATATATATATATATATATATATATATATATATATATATATATATATATATATATATATATATATATATATATATATATATATATATGTATATATATATATATATATATATATATATATATATATATATATATACTCTGTCTCTCTGTCTCTCTGTCTCTCTCTCTCTCTCTCTCTCTCTCTCTCTCTCTCTCTCTCTCTCTCTCTCTCTCTCTCTCTCTCTCTCCTTTTTATATAATGTACAGAAATATATATATATATATATATATATATATATATATATATATATATATATATATATATATATATATATATATATATATATATGTGTGTGTGTGTGTGCGTGTGTGTATTTATATTTATATTTCTATACATTCATACATATACATTAATATATAAGTACATGTTTATATATATGTATATATTTATATTTGTATACGCGCACACACACACACACACACACACACATATATATATATATATATATATATATATATATATATATATATATATATATATATATATATATATATATATATATATATACATATATACATACATACATATATTTAACTGGAAGGAATCGAGGAAACTTTGCGTGTGATCCAGAATCTGATTATGATATTGATGTTCCTGATCTGATGGAAAGTGAGGATGATGATGCTGATGATGATGAAGATACCCCTACAACAGACTCTTATGTTGATGTTGCTGTGGCATACACTTGGACTGAAGCTGAATTCAATGTTAATAATCCCAAACAATTGGATCATGCAACGAATTATAGACTCTCATAAGGTAATTCGATGTGAAAACTTGATCCCTTATGAGTACTTTGTTAAAATTTTCCTTGGGAAATAAGTGATCATGCAAGTAAAAGAATCCAATAAATATTTCTATTCGGTGATAGGTAAGAAGCAAAATTTGCCTAAAAGATTAAGTTATCAAAAGTGGACAGATTTAGTTTCCAGGGATATACAAGCTTTTGTCGCAGTTGAAATGGGATTAGTTCTTAAGCCTGCCATCGAAAGTTATTTTAGCGAAACTAGCTTCATATTAGATACATCAGATTTCAGAGTAGTATTTGAAAAAGACCGATATCAAATTGATGATAAAGAGAAAGTATGGTTACTATCACTAATAAAGGTATCTGTATTATTATGTACATATTTTGAAGTATAGCATTTACACATAGAATGCACAAGAAGTGTTGCAAATGTGTACCATGTGAATATATCATACACTGAAAGTGTACTAGGAGGATTACTTGTGCCACTAACAAAGGTCTTAGAATCCAGCGAACTTTTAGTTTTATTTATTTATTTATTTACTTACTTTTTCCAATTTTTTATAATTTGTTATACATGGTGTGTTACTTGCAAGCTAAAATAAAGTTCAGTCCTGCAAATATAGTATTTAAAGATGTAGCAATTTTTTTTTTATCAAACTATAAGGCTTTTTGAAATGTGCACAGAGCTGAGAAAGAGTCAAAATAAATTCCGCAACGTAAGGGTTAAAGATGACAGCTGCTTACGGATTAGTTCAAATTCTTTTCCAGGAATTCTGGGGAACAAGTCCGTAAGGCTCTTCAGAACAAATTGCTGGCTGCACCAATTTCGATAGAAATGTCATGATAACTACAATACTGAATATATGAAAGTGAAAATGTTCGTCTTCTGTATAAGGTAAATTTTTAGTCTGTCGTGTCTCTAATTATTAAAGCATCAAAAAAAAGGAATTTTGTTGTTTGTTTCCCATTAAACTTTCAAATGGATGCTGGACTTTAATGCATTTAATTTTGAAAGAAATTCGTTGAATCTGACCCACCTATCATCCCAAAATGTAAGGATATCATCTACATATCTCATTCACAGCATGTCTTTAGGTCTAGTGCATTTATTATTATAGTTTCAAAGTATTCCATGTATAGATTAGCTAAAACTGGACTTAAAGGGCTGCCATGCTGCACCCAAGTCTTTTTTGTTTATAGAATGACTCCTCGAACGAAAGGACGTTGTTTGATACACATAGTTCCACTAACTTTATTATTTTATCTGGGGCTAGTAGGAAATTTTCTGTATAAGGGGCTAATTTTTCTCTCAAAAACTGTAGAACGTCTTGTACTGGTACTTTTGTGAATAGGAAATCTACATCTAAACTTAAAGGTTTTATGTTGTGAAGTGGTATATGTGTTTCTTTAAATTTGTGACCGATATCTCCAGAATGTTTTATGTGACTGGGAAAAAATGTGCCTAAGAATGGGAAAAGGAAACCGGGTAACCATTTAGAAATTTTATCATTGAAAGCTCCGGTACATGAGATAACAGGTCTGAATGGTAGATTATCTTTATGAGTTTTGGGAAGGCCATAAAAGTAAGGTAGTTTTGGGTTAATTACATTAAATTTCTCCAGTAGTTCAATGCTCTTCTTGTCTTTGCCTTTGCCAATTAATCTTACTTTTCTAAAAAAAAAAATTCTGCAGGGACGTTTTGGAGTTTTTTTTTATTCATTTGTCGAATCTACTTATTACAACGTCTAATTTTTGTTGTGAGTGGATGGCGCTCATAAATCGACGGGGAACAGAGTATTTCTTGTTAAGGTCAGCTATGCATTTAGTTAATGCATTAACTAATGCATTTTATTAAATGCACCAGGTATTTAAATACCAGGTTCCCACCAGGTATTTATGGGTCGGTGTTTGCACAAGGTATTTACATGACCTGGTTTATATCAGGTATTTAAATGTCCGGGTTTGCCTCAAGTATTTACATGTCCAGGTTTGCACCAGGTATTTACATGTCCGGGTTTGCACCAGGTATTTATATGTCTGGGTTTGCACGAGGTATTTACATGTCTGGGTTTGCACCAGGTATTTACATGTCTGGGTTTCCAGCAGGTATTTACATGTACAGGTTTGCACCAGGTATTTACATGTCCGGGTTTGTACCAGGTATTTGCATGTCCAGGTTTGCACCATGTATTTCCATGTCTTGGTTTGCAGCAGGCATTTACATGTCTGGGTTTCCAGCAGGTATTTACATGTCTGGGTTTGGAGCAGGTATTTCCATGTCCAGGTTTGCACCAGGTATTAAATGTCCGGGTTTGCACCAGGTATTTACATGTCCAGGTTTGCAGCAGGTATTTACATGCCTGGGTTAGCACCAGGTATTTGCATGTCTTGGTTTGGAGCAGGTATTTACATGTCTGGTTTGCACCAGGTATTTACATGTCTGGGTTTGCACCAGGTATTTACATGTCTGGGCTTGCACCAAGTATTTGCATGTCTTAGTTTGCAGCAGGTATTTACATGTCTGGGTTTGCACCAGTTATTTACATGTCTGGGTTTGCACCAGATATTTACATGTGTGGGTTTCCACCAGGTATTTATATGCCTGGTTATGCACCAGGTATTTGCATGTCTGGGTTTGCAGCAGGTATTTACATGTCTGGGTTTACAGCAGGTATTTACATGTCCAGGTTTGCAGCAGATATTTACATGTCTGGGTTTGCACAAGGTATTTGCATGTCTGGGTTTGCAGCAGGTATTTACATGTCTGGGTTTGCAGCAGATATTTACATGTCTGGGTATGCAGCAGGTATTTCCATGTCCAGGTTTGCATCAGGTATTTACATGTCCAGGTTTGCACCAAGTATTTGCATGTCCAGGTTTGCACAAGGTACTTGCAAGTCTGGGTTTCCAGCAGGCATTTACATGTCTGGGTTTGCAGCAGGTATTTGCATGCCTGGGTTTCAAGCAGGTATTTACATGTTAGGGTTTGCAGCAGGTCTTTACATGTCTGGGTTTGCAGCAGGTATTTACATGTCTGGGTTTGCAGTAGGTATTTATATGTCCAGGTTTGCACCAGGTATTTACATGTATAGGTTTGCACCAAGCATTTGCATGTCCAGGTTTGCAGCAGGTATTTGCATGTCTGGGTTTGCACCAGGTATTGCATGTCCAGGTTTCCACCAGGTATTTACATATCTGGGCTTGACTATGTATTTGCATGTCTGGGTTTGCAGCAGGTATTTACATCTCTGGCTTTACACTAGGTATTAACATGTCCGGGTTTGCACCGAGTATTTACATGTCTGGGTTTGCAGCAGGTATTTGCATGTCTAGGTTTTCACCAGGTATTTACATGTACAGGTTTACACCAAGTATTTGCATGTCCAGGTTTGCACCAGGTATTTGCGTGTCTTGGTTTGCACCAGGTATTTGCATGTCCAGGTTTCCACAAGGTATTTACGTATCAGGTTTTGACTAGGTATTTGCATGTCTGGGTTTGCAACAGGTATTTACATGTCTGGGTTAGCACCAGGTATTTGCATGTCTTGGTTTGCAGAAGGTATTTGCTTATCAGGTTTGCAGCAGGTATTTACATGTTTGGGTTTGCAGCAGGTATTTACATGTTTGGGTTTGCACCAAGTATTTGCATGTCTGGGTTTGCACTAGGTATTTCCATGTCTGGGTTTACACCAGATATTTACATGTCTTGGTTCGCACCAGGTATTTGCATGTCTGGGTTTACACCAGTTATTTAAATGTCTGGGTTTGCAGCAGGTATTTACATGTCCAGGTTTGCAGAAGGTATTTACATGTCTGGGTTTGCAGCAGGTATTTACATGTCCAGGTTTGCACCAGGTATTTACTGGTCTGGGTTTGCAGTAGGTATTTATATGTCTAGGTCTGCAGCAGGTATTTACATGTCTGGGTTTGCAGCAGGCATTTTCATATCCAGGTTTGCACCAGGTATTTAGATGTCTGGGTTTGCACCAAGTATTTGCATGTCCTAGTTTGCACTAGGTATTTACATGTATGGGTTTGTACCAGTTATTTACATGTCTGGGTTTGCACCAGGTATTTACATGTGTGGGTTTCCACCAGGTATTTATATGTTTGGGTATGCACCAGGTATTTGCATGTCTGGGTTTGCTGCAGGTATTTACAAGTGTGGGTTTGTAGCAAGTATTTACTTGTCCAGGTTTGCAGCAGGTATTTACATGTCTGGGTTTCCAGCAGGTATTTACATGTCTGGGTTTGCACCAGGTATTTACATGTCTGGGTTTGCACAAAGTATCTGCATATCCAGGTTTGCACCAGGTATTTACATGTCTGGGTTTGCAGCAGTTATTTACATGTCTGGTTTGCAGCAGGTATTTACATGTCCAGATTTGCATCAGGTATTTGCATGTCCCAGTTTGCAGCAGGTATTTGCATGTCCCGGTTTGCAGCAGGTATTTGCATGTCTGGTTTGCAGCAGGTATTTGCATGTCCAGGTTTGCACCAGGTATTTACATGTCTGGGTTTGCAGATGGTATTTATATGGTCAGGTCTGCAGCAAGTATTTACATGTCTGGGTTTGCAGCAGGTATTTTCATGTCCAGGTTTGCACCAGTTATTTACATGTGTGGGTTTGCAGCAGGTATTTATGTGTCTGGGTTTGCACCAGGTATTTGCATGTCCAGGTTTGTAGCAGGTATTTACATGTCGGGGTTTGCACCAGGTATTTATATGTCTAGGTTTGCAGCAGGTATTTACATGTCTGGATTTGCACCAGGTATTTACCTGTCTGGGTTTGCAGCAGATATTTGCATGTCTGGGTATGCAGCGGGTATTTACATGTCGAGGTTTGCAGCAGGTCTTTACATGTTCAGGTTTGCACCAGGTATTTGTATGTCCAGTATTTACATGTCATGGTTTGCACCAAGTATTTACATGTCCAGTTTTGCAACAATATTTACATGCCCGGCTTTGCACCAAGTATTTACATGCCTGGTTTTGCACCAATTAGTTACATGTCCAGTTTTGACCCAAGTAATTACATGCCTGGTTTTGCACCAAGTATTTACATGTCTGGTTTGGCACTAAGTATTTAAATGTGTTGGTTTACACCAAATATTTACATGTCCAGTTTTGCACCAAGTATTGACATGTCCGGTTTTGCTCCAAGTATTTACATGTCCGGGTTTGCACCAAGTATTTACATGTCTGGTTTTGCACATGCTATTTACATGTCCAGGTTGCAGCAGGTATTTGCATGTCTGGGTTCACAGAAGGTATTTGACTGTCTAGGTTTGCACCAGGCATTTACGTATCAAGGTTTGCACCAGGTATTTACATATCTGGGTTTGCACCAGGTATATACATGACTTGGTTTGCCCAAAGCATTTACATGTCTGGTTTTGCACCAAGTATTTACATGTCTGGGTTTGCACCATGTATTTAGATGTCCAGTTTTGCAGCAGGTATTTACATGTCCAGGTTTGCAGCAGTTATTTACATGTCTGGGTTTGCAGCAGGTATATATATATATATATATATATATATATATATATATATATATATATATATATATATATATATATATATATATATATATATATATATATATATATATATATATATATATATATATATATATATATATATATATATATATATATATATATATATATATATATATATATATATATATATATATATATGTATATATATATATATATATATATATATATATATATATATATATATATATATATATATCCTAGTTTGCAGAAGGTAATTTAATGTCCGGGTTTGCAGCAGGTATTTACATTTCTGGGGATGCAGCAGGTATTTACATGTCTTGGTTTGCGGCAGGTATTTACACGTCTGGGCTTGCAGCAGGTATTTACATGTCCGGGTTTGCACCATGAATTTACATGCGTGGGTTTGCACCAGGTATTTACATGTTTGGGTTTGCACCTGGTATTTACATGTCTGGTTTGCACCAAGTATTTACATGTCTGGTTTGCACCAGGTATTTACATGTCCAGATTTGCACCAGGTCTTTACATGCCTGGGTTTGCACCAAGTATTCTAATGTCCGGGTTTGCACTAGGTATTTGCATGTCCAGGTTTGCAGCAGGTATTTACATGTCTTGATTTGCAGCAGGTATTTCCATGTCCAGGTTTGCACCAGTTATTAACATGTCGATTTTGCAGCAGGTATTTACATGTCTGGGTTTGCAGCAGGTATTTGCATTTCCAGGTTTGCAGCAGGTGTTTACATGTCTGGGTTTGCAGCAGGTATTTACATGTCCAGGTTTGCACCAAGTATTTACATGTCCAATTTTGCACCAAGTATTTATATGTCCGGGTTTGCACCAGGTATTTTACATGTTTAGGTTTGCACCAGATATTTGCATGTCTAGGTTTGCACCAGGTATTTACATGTCCAGGTTTGCACTAGGTATTTTCATGTCTGGGTTTGCACCAGGTATTTGCATGTCCAGGTTTGCAGTAAGTATTTACATGTCTGGGTTTGCAGTAGGTATATACATGTCCAGTATTGCACCAAGTAATTACATGTCTGGTTTTGCACCAGGTATTTACATGTCCAGGTTTGCACCAAGTATTTACATGTCTGGGTTTGCACCAGGTATTTGCATGTCCAGGTTTGCACCAGATATTTACATATCTGGGTTTCCACCACTTATTTGCTTATCTGGGTTTGCACCAGGTATTTGCATGTCTGGATTTGCACCAGGTATTTGCATGTCCAGGTTTGCAGCAGGTATTTCCATGTCAAGGTTGATAGCAGGTATATACATGTCTGGGTTTGCACCTGGTATTTATGTGTCTGGTTTTGCACCAGGTATTCACGTGTCCAACCGGGACATGAATATCCCTGGTGCAAACTGTGCCATGTAAATGTGCTGTGTAAACCCAGACATGTAAATGCACAATGCAAACTGGGACAATTAAATACTTGGTACCAACTGGGACATTTATATAACTGGTGCAAACTAGGGCACGTAAATATCTGGTGTAAATCCGACCATATAAATATCTGGTGCAAACTGGAACATGTAAAGACCTGGGCAAACCCATACATGTAAATACCTGGTGCCAACTCACACATGTAAATACCTGTTTCAAAGTGGCGGTAAGTAAATAGCTTGTAGAAACCAGGACATGTGAAAGCCTGGTGCAAAACCAGACATGTAAATACCTGGTGCTGCCATGGACATGGGCATGCAAAAATCTGGTGTAAACCCAGACAAGTAAATATCTGCTGCAAGCCTGGACATGTGAATACCTGGTGCAAACCAGGACATAAATACCTGGTGCAGACTTGGACATGCAAATACCTGATGTTAACCCAGTCATTTCAATACCTTGTGTAAACTCTGACATTAAATTACCTGGTGCAAACCCGGACTCATATTCCTCAACTGTATTATGGTTCAGCCAGATGAGTGGGCGCCTTTTTTTTTTTTTTTTTTTTTTTTTGCCATACCTCTAGGTTAGGTTAGGTTAAGTTGGATTAGGTTAGGATAGTTCAAGGATTTATTCCATATTTTGGGTATGGTAAACATATTGAGATTATTTTCAAGAAGAGTCTATGGTTAGTTTTTAAGATATGGCATCCCGCTTTTTTCAGGGAGGGTCCCGAACCATAATACAGTTGGGGAATATGCAATGTCTCAGTTTGCACTAGGTATTTATATGTCCCGGTTTGTACCAGGTATTTTTATGCTCCTTTTTTCATCATGCTTTTTACATGTCCCAGTTTGCACCAGATATTTACAGGTCCCGGTTTGCAGAAGGTATTTACAGGCCTTTATATGTCCCGGTTTGCACCCGATATTTACAGTTCCAGGTTTGCAACAGGTATTCACGTGTCCGGGTTTGCACCAGATATTTACATGTCCTAGTTTACTCCATGTATTTACATTACTCGGTTACCACCAGGTATTTACATTTCCTGGTTTGCACTAGGTATTTACATGTATAGGTTTGCACCAGGCATTTACAAGTCCTGGTATGCACCAGATATTTACATGTCTGGTTTTGAACCAGGTATTTATATGTATAGGTTTGCTACCAGGTCTTTGCATGTCCCAGTTTGCAACCGATATTTACAGTTCCCAGTTTGCACCTGGTATTCATATGTCCAGGTTTGCAGCAGGTATTTACATGTCCTAGTTTGTTCCATGTGTATACATTACTGGGTTAGCATCAAGTATTTACAAGTCCTGTTTGCACTAGGTATTCACATGTCTGGGTCTGCACCAGGCATTTACATGTCCAGGTTTGCACCAGACATTTAAATATCCGGTTTGCTCCAGGCATTTACGTCTCGGTTTGCACCAGGCAATTACACGTCCAGATTTGCCCCAGGTGTTTACTGTACATGTCCGAGTATGCACCAGGTATTTATATGTCCCGATTGCTTCCAGGTATGTACATTTCCCAGTTTCCACCAGGTATTTACATGTCCTTGTTTACACCCGGTATTTACATGTTCCTGTTTACACCAGGTATTTACACACGTGGGTTGGCATCAGGTATTTACACGTCTGGTTTTGCACCAGGTATTTACATTTCCAGGTTCACAACAGGTATTTGTGTACCAGTTTACCGGGTATTCTCATGTCCGGATTGGCACTGGTATTTGCGTGTCTAGGTTTGTACCAGGTATTGACATGTCCAGGATTGCACCAGGTATTTACATTTTCGGGGTTTGCAGCAGGAATTTACTTGTCCAGGTTTACACCAGGTATTTACATGTTTGGGTTTACATCAGGTACTTACATTTCTCGGTTTGCACCAGGTATTTACATGTCTGGATTTGCACCAGGTATTTGCCTTTCTAAGTTTGTAGCGGGTATTTACATGTCCCGGTTTATGCCAGGTATTTACATGTGTGGGTGTACAACAGGTATTTACATGTTCGGGTTTGCAAGTGGTATCTAAATATCCCAATTAGCACCAAGTATTTACATGTCCGGATTTGCACTAAGTATTATCAGGTCCAGGTTTGTATCAGATATTTACTTGTCCCAGTTTGCACTAGGTATTTAAATGCCTGGGTTCACACCAGACATTTACATGTATAGGTTTGCACTAAGTATTCAAATGCCCTCGTTTGCACCAGGTATTTAAATATCCAGGGTTTGCACCACTTATTTACATGTCCCGCTTTACACCAGGTATTTTCATTTCCCGGTTTGCATTAGATATTTACAGGTCCGGGTTTGAAGCAGATATTTTCATGTTTGCGTTGCGCCAGGTATTTACATGTCCGGGTTTGTATTAGGTATTTACATATCTTGGTTTGCGTCAGTTATTTACCTATCCTTTATTGCATCAGGTATTTACATGTCCAGGTTTGCGCCAGTTATTTACATGTCTGGGCTTGCACCCGGTATTTACATGGCCGGGTGTGCACAAGGTATTCGCGTGTCCTGGTTTGCAACATGGCATGTAAATATTAATCGATTTTATGTTGTTACTTTTTGACTCAGCATATCGGTCTTATTTTCTGTACCGGGATTTTTTTGCGCAGTTACCATTCAACGTGAATTTCTCTGCCATAAGTGTGTTTTATAAAATTCTTCTGCGTACTATAATCTTATTTGATATACTACATTGCAGCATTATGAACGCATTGCATTTCAAAGAGCATTTTATTGTCGTTCTCTTCGATATCTTTTCTCGGTGGTTTCATTTCAACCAAGTATATAATATTGTACTTTCACTCTGAAGTAAGTTTTTAAGTATTTCTATGTTGGCACTATTTCCTAAATGTTTTACAATGTAAATTTCAAAGTGCGTGAAAATTATATATTGTAACTGCGATGTGTGTTGTCAGATACAGTTGCTGTGCTTCATTCGTTCTGTTTATGAGGCAGCAAATAGCTAATAAAGAGAAAACTGGCAAGATTTTATCATAAATGCAATTAATTACACAAGTGCATTTGAATATGGCTTCCTCATTTGATGCATCTCATATTTCATTGCCTGTTAACCGATTTCGTCCGTATACGCGAACACTACCATGTTAAATGAGCTGCAAGCTTGACGACAAAAAATGAAGTCATGTCTCCTGTTGTGGTGTTTGTACGTGGGATTCTATACAAGTAGTTAAAGGTACAAGGAGCAGTGGAATGTTTCGAAGTAAAAAATCAAGACATGATGTTTCAAAAGAAGCAGTTATTGAGGCTACAGAACAGGGAAGCAATTAAACGTGACAAAGATTGTTTTTGTCCATATTGAGGAAAACAAAGACAAGAATGCACTTAAGACCATGAAAAAAAGGGTAAAAAAACGTCGGCATTGTTTACCATTCTCCACGGCCACGACACGCAGCTTGGCATTTAAATCTGTTGCCAACGCCTTGCTTCAGAATCATAGAATAGTAAATGAAGTTCAGTTTTGTTTAATAGATCATGCTCACAGAGAGCTTCCTAATTACTTAGAAGTTTACACAAAGTTTTAAGATTAAGCTCTGTACGCAGAGACATAAAACAAAAACATAAACGAAATGGCTTTGGCAACTATGTTTCTCGAATAAACTCTGGCAGAGTCCTCGAGAAAAGAAATTGTAAACATGCTGCCTTTCCTTTTGACTTGACAGCCATTTTTTTAGGCAAATCAAACTCCATCAACACCAACTGCGAATTGTTTTGGAGATGTTTTACAAAGACACGGAAATCTGTACAGATATACAGTCGCTAAATAATTTACAGTACCTCTTCAGCCAACTGTCTGCCATCTCCCAACCCCCTCAAACCAAAAAAAAAAAAAAAGTTCCTCAGTCTTCAGTACTTCTTATATTTTATCTATTTTATCAACTGTATGGAAACAGAAGTTTTTTACACTGATCACATACATGAAATCATGTAAATTTGGCATCAGCACTGACCCATTGTTGACAAAAATTGCATTAATCTTTAACAGTTAACCTTTAGCTTGACCTTTGAATTGATGATTTAATAAACAAGAATACTGTGATAGTAAGATCAAAACTATTATACTAAGTCATTATGGAATATATATACTGTAGATACTTATATATATATATATATATATATATATATATATATATATATATATATATATTAACTTTATCACATACACAATTGTTCTGTGCATTAGTAGGATTACTAAAAGGACCTCATTCAAACTGGATGGTATCTAATGGAGTTTTTATTCGAAAAGTTACAAGCTTTCTTGGACAAACAGTCCACATTATCAAGTATCCGTACAATGAGCATACGCATAGTCCGGCTGTATTTATATCTGTGTGCTGGGTACTTTTAATCCTATAATCGCCTAGCTCTTCCTGTGTGACCTCCACCCTCTCTTGACCTTGGTCTTTCTCTGATCCCTGGTTCCAGATGTCCGTTTTCCGTGCGTTCTCTTGCGTTTTTTCTTCGTTTCCTTACTACTGTGGAGTATATGATTTTTCTAGATATGCTGTCTTCAAAGCCGTTTCCGGTGTTCCCTGCCATCGTGTTGTTGGCGCAAGTTATGAAGGCGTTCTCTACAACCAGTCTAGATGTTTTGTTGGTGTTCCTGTACAGAAAACTCATATTTTCCCAGTCTATTCTGTGATCATTTTCCCAACAGTGTTTGGCAACTGCCGACGTCTGATTATAATGCCTTATGTTCTGCAGATGTTGTTTGCTTCGCTCTTTACATGATTTGCCAGTTTCGCCATAGTACCCTTCTTCACAGTCTAGACACGCTGCCATATAAACCCCCCCTCTAATCTCTTCCCCCTCTACCGACTTTTTGTTTCTAACTATTTTATTCCTAATGGTGTTTTTGTAGCTGCCTATCAATTTGAAATTATTTAGCTTCCTGTTGATGGGTGCAATAGAGTTGTTGTCCGGAACTGTAATTATTTTCTTTCCTACCAAATGTTCCTTTTCGATCCTTTCCCTCTCCCCAAAATAGTTTTTCCTTGCTTTGATATGTGCCCACTCCCACCAATACTTAGGGTAGCCTAATCTCCTAAAACTCTCCCTCAGGTAATCCAACTCTTCGTCTAAAAATTCGGGACTGCAAATCCTATAAGCCCTGATGGCCAACCCTGTCGGGGTGGGTAAAAAAAGGGAACTTTGATTTAGTCAAGAATATTTCTAAGAGACTCCTAAGTAGGGATGAAGTGCTAGTGTTAGGATATGGCCTTAATGTTTGCATGGGGAACGAAAGTCAAGATTTCATCGAAATGTGTAGAAGCTTAAGGGAACTAGATAAGAACAAAAATGGGGATGAAGCAGCTTTTTGCAGGGGGGCCATGTGGGCGGGGATTAGGTCGAACAGATTCGTGTTTCCGGAGAGGTTACGTAAGGCCCTTGATAGGTTAGGAAAATACAAGGACATAAAGATTTGTAAGGCAGACAAAGGGGGGGCGGTTGTAGTAATGGACGCCGCAGAATACGAGAATAAGTTAGAACAACTGTTAAACGATGAAAACACATATGAGGTTTGCAACAAAAAACCGGACATTAGGGGGGTACAGTGCAATTTTAACAAAGAAGTAAGGGAAGCGTTGACAAAAATCCACGACAAAACCAAAAGAAAAGAATTAGAACATAGAGTAAAATCAGTGGAAAGTCCAGAGATCCCATATATTTATGGTAGCCCTAAGATCCACAAGGAAGGGTGCCCGCTAAGACCGATCGTGGCATCGACGAGATCACCGCAGAGGAGGCTGGAGAAATTTCTTTCCAACATAATGGGAAAATGGGTAGGCTTAGTATCCGAAGGGCATTTAAAACATAACATGAACCTGATAGACGAATTATCCAAAATTAACGTAAAAGACTGCAAATTTGCAAGTTTGGATGTAACTTCCCTGTTCACTAACGTACCAGTAAAGACGACGATGGAAATAATAAAAAAGAATATGGAGGAGGGGGTCTATACATGCGACATGGATCATGACGTTTTAATAAAAATGCTAACAGCGGCCCTCAGCGTTAATGTTTTCAAGTGGGGCGAAAACCATTATATACAAAAAAATGGCGTGGCCATGGGTTCAAGTCTTTCACCAATTCTAGCCAATATCTTTATGGAATGGTTTGAAAAGGAAGAGGTGGGCAAAGTAAATAAAGGGACCTTAAATATCGTAAAATGGGTAAGATACGTGGATGACATCTTGATCATTTACAAGGGAGAAAGGGAAGATCTACACAAGTTTCTAGAAAATATAAATAAACTAAATGAACACATCAAGTTCACATTAGAAGAAGAGAAGGAAGGAGAAATTCCTTTCTTGGATGTCCTGGTCAAGAGGGTAGGGGAGAATTTAAAATTCAAGGTATATAGGAAGAAGACACACACCAATTCATACATACATAGGTTCTCCAGTCATAGGAAAGAAATAAAAATAGGATTAATGACAGGGTTGGCCATCAGGGCTTATAGGATTTGCAGTCCCGAATTTTTAGACGAAGAGTTGGGTTACCTGAGGGAGAGTTTTAGGAGATTAGGCTACCCTAAGTATTGGTGGGAGTGGGCACATATCAAAGCAAGGAAAAACTATTTTGGGGAGAGGGAAAGGATCGAAAAGGAACATTTGGTAGGAAAGAAAATAATTACAGTTCCGGACAACAACTCTATTGCACCCATCAACAGGAAGCTAAATAATTTCAAATTGATAGGCAGCTACAAAAACACCATTAGGAATAAAATAGTTAGAAACAAAAAGTCGGTAGAGGGGGAAGAGATTAGAGGGGGGGTTTATATGGCAGCGTGTCTAGACTGAGAAGAAGGGTACTATGGCGAAACTGGCAAATCATGTAAAGAGCGAAGCAAACAACATCTGCAGAACATAAGGCATTATAATCAGACGTCGGCAGTTGCCAAACACTGTTGGGAAAATGATCACAGAATTGACTGGGAAAATATGAGTTTTCTGTACAGGAACACCAACAAAACATCTAGACTGGTTGTAGAGAACGCCTTCATAACTTGCGCCAACAACACGATGGCAGGGAACACCGGAAACGGCTTTGAAGACAGCATATCTAGAAAAATCATATACTCCACAGTAGTAAGGAAACGAAGAAAAAACGCAAGAGAACGCACGGAAAACGGACATCTGGAACCAGGGATCAGAGAAAGACCAAGGTCAAGAGAGGGTGGAGGTCACACAGGAAGAGCTAGGCGATTATAGGATTAAAAGTACCCAGCACACAGATATAAATACAGCCGGACTATGCGTATGCTCATTGTACGGATACTTGATAATGTGGACTGTTTGTCCAAGAAAGCTTGTAACTTTTCGAATAAAAACTCCATTAGATACCATCCAGTTTGAATGAGGTCCTTTTAGTAATATATATATATATATATATATATATATATATATATATATATATATATATATATATATATATATATATATATATACACATATATATATATATATATATATATATATATATATATATATATATATATATATATATACATTTTTTTGTGCTCCGACGATGCGTGAATAAACGTGCAAGCGCTAGGTACTGAACTTCTGCCTGTCATTTTCCTGTGGGACGCGCTCTTATACTGAAGTCACGTGCATCTACTGTGATTTTTTAAGCATATATATATATATATATATATATATATATATATATATATATATATATATATATATATATATATATATATATATATATATATAATGT